>BTPG01000005.1:102928498-103123498 GCA_036245525.1 Semisulcospira habei | reverse complement strand
AGAAGGGGCTTAATAAACACGTCTTGTTTGTCTATTTCCACAGAAACGTGGCCGGCGCAGCTCCCATGGCCAACTGGTGGTCTGGTGGGGACTATCAGATCGCCTTCTCAAGAGGAAACAAAGCCTTCATCGCCATCAACCTCGAGTCGGGTGCACTGAGCGCCACACTACAGACCGGCCTGCCACAGGTCAGACACTACCTTATGTTGCCTTATTAGCTTATACCTGGCATCAACTTGAGCCGGGTACACTCACTACAGACCGGCCTGCCACAGGTCAGACACTACTTTATGTTACCTTATTAGCTTTTTTAACTGGCACCAACCTCGAGTCGGGCGCACTTGTTAGAAACAAACTCTGTGATGTATATTGCACTTTGGACATCAGGGATTCATTTGAGCGTGGGAACGAGGGTGTCACTCGACCGGAAGTCGGTGTGGTTGGCTCCAAAAGTAGGTCACTGCAATATTTTAATAATTTTTTGGGTGCTGGAATATTGCTTTTTGTTTTAATGAAATCATAAGCAAATTACACAAACTAGTGTTTGTTTGATTCCTACATACTTGAGATTACTTGCGATATAATTAGTACCTGACAGCAAGGGTAAATTGGTACTTAATTAACTAATTTGGTCACCGTGTTCTACTTTTTATAGGCATTGTCTGCTCGGTTTCACACCCACAATGTTTTGAAATGAGCCTGCTTGTTGTGTTGCCATATGTCACCCACATTGTTTTATTATTGTAACGCACGCAGACTTGCCCACAGTCGCACGTACAGACTCTCACACACAACAGACGCATACACCGCCACTGACTCAGACGGGCGCATTCATGCGGTAAAACTCAACACACGGGCTCCCTTTCTAAAGTAACTTTTATACAATATAAAAGAAAAGAAACGCTTAAATGACTATCAAACTATACACACTTCACCTTCCCCACTACATCCAACATCACATACACATCACATACTATCTCGGCCAGGCTAGGCATTAGTTTCTCACTGTCTCCAACCTGCTTGATGTTATCGCCTGGTTACGTTGCGTCCTATTGGAACCAGAACCTGATATCTCAAAAAAGGTAGTTTTGAGAAAATCGCAATCAAAGTTTTGATGCGCGCCCATACATCTCCTATCGCGCGTACGAAGCTGCGAACTGGTGTAAATGTTCATAGTGGTTAGAAATACCATACCCAGTGACGCCGAGTGGATACCAACATCAGATGTTTCACTACAAGAATTTTCCATCGATAGCCTACTTTGGCATAAAATTGCACTGTGAGATAGCAAGAGGCTATATTATGCCAGAACCGAATATTGGCCAGTAAATGGTTCTGGCTGTAAACATCGAATACAGGTTGCTCGTTTTTTTTATCATGCCAAAACCGTATATAACGCCAATAGTCTGCTTTGCCTCCTACACAATTAAGGCAAAACGACAAAACATTTTAGGCAATAACCGCACACAAGACAAATGCATGTTTTTGCCGTAATAAATAGCGAGGCAAAATGACAAAAAATATTAGGCAATAACCGCATACATGACAAATGCATGTTTTTGCCATAATAAATAGCAAGGAAAATGTGCATATATTGTGTGCAAAACCGTTTATCTTGAGATGTACAAGTTTAAAATTAAGTTATAAAGTGTTTCCTTTTAACTGAAGCTGTTCATTTCTGTCAGATTTCACTGTTTTACAAACAAATGAAAACAGTCAAGTGTGTAAAAAAATCGTTCCTAGTAGCAGTACTGCAAAATCTGCCTTTACATCCGTGTACATGTCTGTCTCTCTTTCTCTCACAAACGCATGCACACACATACAGACGCATGTGCACGCACGCATATGCACACACACATAATCATTATGTAGCCAAACACACTTTTCAGTCGATTAACTCGTGCATTTATTTGTAAGTGGTATCGTCTCACAAATTTCCACACACAGCGTTTTCATCATGTGCAGCCGTAGTAAAGTATTAATTTGTTAAATGTGTTTATCAACTATTTTTCTATGAGCAAACTGTTGTTTCACATTTGTGAAAATTCATGTTATCATACTAGTAATGGCACTGATAACGGCACTCACAAACCAGATAGGTGAGGCTAGCGCTGGCAGAATTGTCAGTACTCAAACCAAGGGGAATCACAGCGCTGGACAGACAACAGTTAGATCCCCTGCCCCCGCCTATCAGGCACCCAATCGCCAGCCCACAGAGAAATACGCAGGTATAGAATAAGACAATCATTTCCATTCCTAAATAAGAATGGATCAGGTCTCTTATATAACCCATGTCTTTCTCCGGAACTTAGGAAGTAGGCAGGAGATCCATTCTTATTTAGGAATGGAAATGATTGTCTTATTCTATACCTGCGTATTTCTCTGTGGGCTGGCGATTGGGTGCCTGATAGGCGGGGGCAGGGGATCTAACTGTTGTCTGTCCAGCGCTGTGATTCCCCTTGGTTTGAGTACTGATAACGGCAGTCTTGAAAAGACGTGTATGGATAAAGAATACACAACATAACATGCAAATCAAGAATCTGTATGTTGCAAAATAATATGGTAGTTGTGTACTTTCCATCTCATGGTATGGTCACAGAAAATAAAAGAACGATCAAACCTCAAAGCAATGCATCATTTTAAAACTATGTGTCACAAGTATAGGCCTACTGGCACATGATCAGTTTACGTTGTACAATACATTTACATAAACAGAGAAAAATTGTATTATGTGATTCATTATTACAGTTCTCCCAGCTGTTTTTATCTGTGTATGTAGCAATGAATCACATAATATACCGATAAAACATCAAACGAATCTACTCATCTAAATTGTATGTGAATGCTGAGTTTTAAAATATGCCATCAAAGTCATCTGCATGGTCACAGAAAAACAAATTGGCAGCTAGCACTGTCATCCAAGTCAGTAACAGAAACAAACAGACCTCAACGTCTAATTCTGGGAGACGGTCTGGAACAGACTTGTTGCTTGGCAGATTCTTATAGTAGCTGTGGCAGTCTCTTGGAACCACTCCTGAGCGACAGAGGTCAAGCAGATCCTTCTTCTTCTTGTCAGAGATAGGTATTCTGGCAGAGTAGTGGCTAGGAAGAATATCATCAAAGGAGATGCGCTTTGACGACTTTCTGCGACTAGTTCCTCTGATCTTCAGTATCTTGAAGTCTTCAAACATTCTGTACTTGTAATAAAAGGTGTCTGGTTCTGTCTTCATGAATCTGAGCAATTTAATGCCCATCCAGTTGACCCGTTTTCCTTTCATCTCTGTCTTTGTGTTTCTAAGACGTCCACTTGCCACTTCTTTCAAGTCATATGTCTTCATGTGTGAGCGGAATGACCAGATAGGGAGCTGTGGCTCGCGATGTCTGTATGATGGTATGCCACTGGCTCAGGACACTGATGGTAGCTGTTGCTTTTGCTCTTTCAATTGCGGAGTGCATAGCATCGCACTCCATCTGAGTGTGCCCTGGCTCTAGGAATTTATGCTCAATCGTCTCAATGTGGTTGATGGTCTGGACGGCATGATGGAGAGCAGTGGCCACAAACTGATTTCAGTTTTGATCACCACATGTGTCTGCATATAAGATGACATGCTTGACACATACAGGCAGTGACTGAAGGTAGAGCAGGAGGCATGTGCCCACTTCACACGATCCTTTCTGACCCTCGGTCTCATTCCAGATGTAGCAGCATCCGTGTTTGTCTTTGAGTGAAAAACATGTCAGGTTATAAACTGCAAGTTTGCGTTTGTAGTATGTTGTGCTGACCTTTGAATGGGGAGTTGACAACACTGGCTGCATATCAAACGTTGCTACATGTACACCTGGGTCAGCTCTGGCTGCTTTTTTGTCGTCTTCCTTTAATTTTCTAGCTTCCTTCTCCCTCTCTTGGTGTTTTCTGTACTCCTCGTCTGCCTTCTCGGTCACGCTACCCTCCTTCTGATCATTCATGAACTTCGTGCACGTGACGCACAAGTCTTTTTTCGGCTTATGGAACCTATAATTGTAGTCCGAAACAAAGACGTCTCGGTAGTGTGTGCTGGATACAGCAAGGATGCCTCTGTCAGTACATTGTTCCAGGTACAGCTGATACATTTTGTTGACCGAAAGTCCCGAGTCAAGGTACTTTCTTCCTGTTCTTTTCCGACAGTAGTGTGACTCCACTGCTAGAAATGATTCAATGTGCTCTTTTACTTCTACCCGTCGATGCTCCGGCACTTTGTTACTAGGGGCGTGTCTTCCTCTGTTCTCTTGTCCGGTGAAGGCTCCGTCTTTGCTGTTTTCAAGGGCATGTTGTATATAGAAATGACCGATATCCAGGGTCTTCATGAAGAATGCTTTGCAGACAGAAATTTGCGTTTCGTCCACAGTAAAACTGAAATGTCACTCAAGATTTCGTTTTTTCTTGACTGTGGTTCTTGTCTTTGTCCAGGTAATTTCTTGTTTCTTCTTCTGTCACGTGTCCACAGACGAAATCCTTCTGCCTTTCGTAACTGGACAGCAAGTAAAAACTCTGAAAGATGTCTTCCCGTTTGCTTTCATTTATTGCTTCTGTGCGCTTGCACTTGGAGCAATCAACCAGCTTTACCGTCCTCTTTCTCTGTACCTTTCCTTTGCTTGTACAGTATTCCTGGCCAGCAAGCTTCAACCTTTTCGGACGTTTTTCTTCCATTGTGAAGGCTGCGCTGTTGCTTTTCTACCCCACTTTCTTTTTGGTGGTGTTATAAAAAGAGGAGACTGCCTGTGCCGGTTTCCGTCTGTCACTTTTGTTGGGATTTCGTGGTGAGATGTCTGAGCTAAACTGGAGGGGAGTGGTTGGAGCAGTCATTTGGCAGATCATCATTTGGCAATTCATTACTTGGCAGATCATCACTTGGCTTTGACTGCGACTCTGCTGTCTCAGAAGGTCCATTCTCCGTGATGTTACGGAACGCTGAATGTGCACGCCTCACTGGCACATATCCATCATAATGCTCAGGCAAACTGGGCGGAGCAAAGAGAATCAGGTATATGGGCTTGAATATATCATACGCCACCAGACTTGGGTGTATCTCGATGATTGGCCTGGACTTTCTGCTGTGAAATATCCTGATCCTTCTTCTGGTGACGTTTTCCAGAACCAGTGGGAGCAGGTCATTTGCATCGGAACTCCAAATTCCGGGCTGGTACAGATCCTGTAAGCTACCTAAAGCATCCAGGTACCGATCATTCTCAGATTCTGATGTGGAGAGAAAAAAATCAAAGTAGGCAGAAACATTCTCTTCGATATGAGTGCAGAGAGCATGTCTAAGAGACTTAGCATCCGGAAAATTGACATGATACAGTGCTGCATTAAAAAAAAAACCAGTCCCCATCACCATAGACTGGTTTGCGTTCAAGAGAATTTGATTTCACGAGCTCATTCAGTCTCTTTGTGTGGACTCGAATGGCTATGTCAATACGACTGTGTGATTTAGCATGCACCCGCTGTGTACAGTGTGACTGAAAGAGTTCAGTAATATTAAAATGATCTTCTTCCAAGTCTTCCTCGGGTAACACGTCGTTGTGTACATCGGAATCGTCCGAATTAACGTCGTCCCTTTGCGGCATATAGTCCGGGTCATGTGCACTGTCATCAGTCATGTGACCTGTTGATAGAGGAAGCAGCAATACATAGGTGCTGGAAAGATAGATGCTATGCACGCACAACTGCATGAACAGCAATTCTGAGCGTGATCTTCATATATATATATATATATATATATATATATATATATATATATATATATATATATATATATATATATATATATATATATATATATATATATATATATATATATATATATATATATATATATATATATATAATCTGTGTTATATATATAATCTGTTAGTCAAGCTATTCAGTAGATTTCAAATAACAAATCCGCAAAAAGTTCTCTCATTGTGAGCGAAAATATACATTAACGTCAGTGAATGATTAACATATATCATAACACACACATGTGCACGCAAGCCGATTCACACACACCCAGTGAATCCCTTATAGCCACGCCCCTATTAACCCTCATCCCTCAACATCTCTGCATCAAGGGCAGGGGCAGACTTGAATCAAAAGAAATGAATGTAAACGTGTACCTTCACAGTGTTGATCTGCTTCATCTGCTGGTGTAGAGTCTGTCATCACAACTTGCTCTGTGGAATCATCGTCCCTGTCAGATCTGCTGTCTGATGTGTCCACAGTCTTCAGTTCTGAGTCACACTGCTCGCAATGTGTGTTGTCCCGGGTGTCTGTGTATTCAGCATCTTTACCACAAAGGTCGTCATCACTCCTGCTATTGTTACCTTCAGAAAAGCAGAAATCATATATCACTTTGAACACACGTATGACACAAAACGAGAGGCGTGCCTTTTATTTTAATGATATTGTTTTGATTTGTCGTTTCACAGTGAAAATCCCTAGATTTGAAATTAGCATAAACATAAACGAAAACAAAGTGTATGAGCAGACAAATTAAGCTGCTGAAGTACCTTCACGGAGCGGGTCAAGGACAGAAAACAAGTCACCATTGCGGTAATCTTTTTTCTGAGGTGTAGTTTGACAGGTTTCCTCAACATCTGTTTCCCCATTCCCCTCTCTCTCAGGTGTGTAGTCAGAGAAGGGCTTGACTTGCTCGGGGCCGTCTCTTCCATCAGATGGGTTGTTTGTGGTCCTTTCATTGTGCAGCTCATCAGAAGAATCCATGACTGAGAGTGTCCGCCATGGCTTGCTCATCGATGTCTGACCATTCAGCATCCATGCTGGCTGGTATATTCTGTAATTATCGAGACGTCGTTATACCTTTTATGAATCATATTAAAATCACTTTACACACACACACACACACACACACACACACACACACACACACACACACACACACAAACAGCGTGTATGTGCACATTCGTACAAGTTATACATCATCCATTTACAGAACAAAGGTAATCCAAACCTCTGTAATTACTATTGTAGGGACAGAGAATATAATTATTATTACATGTCAGTACATAATCCTGGAAGGAATAGATAAATTATACTGCCTGGCTGCATAAATTATAACCCTAAAACGTTTCAAATGAAAGGTGACTTACCGTTATAATCAGCAACCCTGGACTGTTCTGGCTCACGAAAAACAACTGTGCCTGTCCTTTCCTCTCAGCAAACTGATGTAAAACATTTCGTACAAATGGAAAAGAAAGAATATTCCAGATCCAGTTAACTAGTGAAGTTCTCATCACAGAGCTGTACAGGAACAGAGCCTTGTCAGGTCCCAAAGCAGCAACAACTCATAAACTAATTTCCCTCTGTGTCTCTAAATGTTCATGACTATGCAAGCATACTATCGGTTTGTGATTGGAACTATGGCGTGTGAACTTCTCAGGGAAGTAAACTTTCCCACAGCTCCCACAGCCTTGGTCCTGGCCGGTATAAACAGACCTGTCATGTCCAGGTGTCTGGTTTTGGTCGGCTGCTGCATGCTGAAGGTATGGGGCCAAACATCAACAACCTTTACATATCTGTGTCTGGTCGAACTGAAAAGGCATTTCTCTCCTTATATCTGATATTTGTCTGGTTTTGGCAAGAGATAAATGTAGGATAAATGTAATTTTTTCCATACCATATCTGCATATCTTAGACATATCTTGTTTTGACATAAAATTATATGACATGTTTCTAAGTCACAAATTTATGCCAAAACTGTACATCTGACTTTTAATCTGGTTTGACCTAAAATTCTTCTCTGAATACAGGGGAATAATTTTATGCCAGACCTATATATCTTCTCTGTCATCTGGTTTGGCATAGTATTAAACCCCCAAACAGATGGAATAATTTTATGCCAGACATGCACATAAGGAGATGTGTGGATCTGTCTGGAAGAAAACACAAAAGTTTTTGAATTCTAAAACCAACAATGATGAATAACTTCAACAATTTCGTGGTCACAAATCCAAGATTTTGATAAGTGGTAGAGCAGCGATTTTTAAAGAGTTTTACATAAAAATCCAATTTTAGCATATCTTGAGATATCAGGTTCTGGTTCCAATAGGACGGTTGGTCCTTCTCACGTCTAGGCGTGCAAGTCATTCATTGTACGCTTTTTTCTGTCGTCCTGTCTCTTTATCACGGACGTCCTCGTACTCGTACCGTAGCGCAGTTCCCGCTTTGACTCGGGTATCTCGGTCCCGATCGCTTCACTCCCTGAGTGAAGAGCTGGAGGGGTGATGACCTCACGTTAGGTCTGGTGACTGACGTCTCGGCGTCCGTCACTCCCTCTTTACAAGCACTCTAAACACAACAACAAGGATCCAAAACGTAACGCTTGCTAAACACACAACATATTGGATGACATGAGGAACATTACGTAACCTGGCCGATACAAACAACTCACACGTTCATTCACACACACCCGTGCTTCATAACCCGAACTACTTTCATAACACCCCGATAACTGTCACCATCTTGAAACAGACTATAGCCTAACACTCTTGCTATACACTACTCTATCTCTTGGCTTGACTTCGCGAACGAAGATTTTATAGGAGTTGCCCACGACGTCTGCAAGCTTGTTCGTGGCTGCGGAGGCCAATCCGAGACAGGCAGGTTCGACCGCAGTGGCTGCAGGGGAAGGTATGGCCGGGGTTCTGAGCTGCGGCATCTCTGTTTTTTCTCCTGAGCCGCTTGTCCTTAAGGCTAGCTCTGTGAGAGTCCTCAAAAACACTACTCTATACACTGGAAAAGACTATGCTTAACCAACCGTGTACTACTTTCATAGCGACTTAGGCATACACACCTTACATTCCTTTAGTCATCCATCTCGGTAAATAACTGTTTAACGAAACATCAGTTATCTCACTGAATTCCAAACCCACATAACTGAACCAAACCAAACAACGCTATACACCACATTACTCTTACCAACGCATACTATCCTTAACTAAGCAACTATCAATACTGAATTCTAGGTTTCAGAGTCTTGGAATACGGGCTAGGTATCTCAAACACATCTGATCCCTCTGACAAGAAAGCCCGTACTAACGTGTTCACTGATCTGCCAGACAGCTTCCGCCTAGAACTCACTATAACAGAACTCACTAAAACTCCCGTGTTAACCATGTCCTAAAGATTTCATGTGTATCTCGTGCCACCCGGACTATCGGCACAAAACAAACCGTTAACAAAAACCGTACCGTATTTAACCTAATGTGTAAACACTATGCATGAGCATAGAGTTTCATCACAATTATTTAGGTTCTGATTCTTTGCCCAAAATAGTGTATATTATCATCCAGACTAGCGTAGAACATAGTGTATATTATCACCCAGACTAGTTTAGAACATAGTCTATATTATCATTCAGACTAGTTTAGAACATAGTGTATATTGTCATTCAGACTAGTTTAGAATGATAGTGTATATTATCATCCAGACTAGCGTAGAACATAGTGTATATTATCACCCAGACTAGTTTAGAACATAGTCTATATTATCATTCAGACTAGTTTAGAACATAGTGTATATTGTCATTCAGACTAGTTTAGAATGATAGTGTATATTATCATTCAGACTAGTTTAGAACATAGTGTATATTATCATCCAGGTAGAACATTAGCCGTATTACGAGTTAGGCTTTGCCAGTGGTTCACGTCGCTTCGAGGGTCCGGTCAGGGGGGTTAGTGTCGGAGGTAAGAGTCCAGGGCTTTAACCAGAGACATTGACACCCCCCTCCTCCACCCCCCCCCCCCCCCCCCCGCTCCATCGGACCCGAGAGGCCACAAGAACCACTGACAAAGCCTAACTCGTAATACAACGATTGTGTCTTCAACTGTAAAAAATATAAGCCTGAGGACCCCAGACTTTACGTGTGACGTACGTGATAGGGTCTTCGCTTCAGTTGAATTTTCCCGTCGTTGATATCACCTAACTTATCCAATTATCAAGTTATGTTTTGTATGAAACTGGTACCAGCGGCATCACAGAACACCTACATATAGTGCTTGTTGTTCTGTAGCCCCCTAAATTATTTATTTATTGGCATATTTTTGTTTAGAGGTTTAACTGAATGAAGAATAAGGGAATATGTTTGTACCGAGAATCGTGATTGGACAGAGATTTATTTGGGGGAGAATGCTTTGCTCAGCAAGTAACGTTGTCATCGTAACATTTAATAATTGAGTCTACATATCACACGTTATCTTGGTATCATGGGACATGAGGACTCCCTTTGCCTTGAGAACGGACGACCAGGGAGAAAGTGGAACAGAGCCCGGCCAATAAGAACAAGTGTAAAGAGACTGACAGAAGACAGTTGTATTTATCATTCAGACTAGGTTAGAACATACTGTTAGATGTATTACGAGTTTTAGCTTTGCCAGTGGTTCTTCGTGTCGCCTCGAGGGTTCAGTCAAGGCGGGAGGAGGGGGGGTGGGGGGGGGGGGGCGGGGGGCTGTCAATGTCGAACCTAGAGTCGAGGGCTTTAGCCCGAGATTCTGACCTCTGACTTTGACCCCCCCTGACCTGACCCAAGAATACAGCGATTTTGTCTTCAACTGTTAAAAAGAAGTATAAGCGTGCAGTATACCATTGTAAGAACCCCAGGCTGAACACGTGTGATGAGATTCAGGGGACGCAAATCTCAATACTCTGGACTGTCGGTTAACAACCTCCCGCGAACTGCACTCCCCTGTTTTACCAATTATGCTAGATGTTCTGCTCATGGGTTTGTGCAATGCGCGTGTGTGTGTGCATGTGTGTGTGTGTGCGTTTGTGTGTGTGTGCGTGTGTGTGTGTGTGTGTTCGCGCGCGCGCGCGCGAGTGTGTGTGTGTGTGTGTGTGGTTTGGGATGCGTGCGTAGTTAATCTATAAACAGAAATCACTGATAGATAAACAGGCGCTCAGCAGAATTTACAGAATATGGTGATACATACAACATAATGCACTCTAGATGTCCTGGAATATGGTGATACATACAACATAATGCACTCTAGATGTCCTGGAATATCCTGATACATACAACATAATGCACTCTAGATGTCCTGGAATTGCTCTCTAAGATATTTTCTAAGTTAACACATTTTCAGTTATTATTTTGTATGAAACTCTCTCCATAGGCCGAACACAGTACGTGCATATAGTTTTGCGTTGCACAATCCCCTCAAACTCTTGCCATAGGCCGAACACAGTACGTGCATATAGTTATTATTTTGTATGAAACTCTCGTCATAGGCCGAACACAGTACGTGCCCATATAGTTTTGCGTTGCACAATCCCCTCAAACTCTTGCCATAGGCCGAACACAGTACGTGCATATAGTTATTATTTTGTATGAAACTCTCGTCATAGGCCGAACACAGTACGTGCATATAGTTTTGCGTTGCACAATCCCCTCAGTTTGTATTTATATTTAGCTTTTTGTTTCTTCGCCGTTTCGACTACGGCCAGTACGTTCAGCCTACATAGGATTCCTGTCGTTGATGTTACCTAACTTATCCAATTATTCAGTTATTTTGGTATGAAAAAACAAAACTGGTACCAGCAGTATCACATAACACCTACATGCAGAACTTGTACCAGCGGTATCACATAACACCTACATGCAGAACTGGTACCAGCGGTATCACATAACACCTACATGCAGAACTGGTACCAGCGGTATCACATAACACCTACATGCAGAACTGGTACCAGCGGTATCACATAACACCTACATGCAGAACTGGTACCAGCGGTATCACATAACACCTACATGCAGAACTGGTACCAGCGGTATCACATAACACCTACATGCAGAACTGGTACGAGTGGTATCACATAACACCTACATGCAGAACTGGTACGAGTGGTATCACATAACACCTACATGCAGTTCTTTTGCTTGTGTAACTCCCTACATTGTTTATTAATTAGCATATTTTGCTTACAGGTTTGACTGAATGAAGATTAGGGCAGGTTTGTACTGAAAAATGTCATTGGCGAGTGGCGTATTTGAGGAAAAACGTTTTGCGAGTAACGTTGTCATCGTAACAAGTGATAAGTTGAGTTTACTTATCACATGTTACCATGGCAACGTGTGATAAGAGACTTCCGTTGCCTTGAGAACGGGCGACCAGGGGAAAATACATATAGAGATAGGCCAATGAGAACAAGTGTATAGAGTTTGAAAAAAGACAATACTAGTTGTATTACGATAATGACAATACTACTAGTTGTATTACGAGTTAGGTTTTGCCAGTGGTTCCTACCGCCTCGATACGTCATACGTCATACGTGTAAATGGAAGGGTGCCCTTGAGTCAGTACGTGACATCTGTACATGAAAGGGTGCCCCAAGTTAATGACGATTGCACGTGGAAGGCTGTCCAATAAGTCAATGATATTTGTACGTGGAAGGCTGCCCAATAAGTCAATGACACTTGCACGTGGAAAGCTTCCCAATAAGTCAATGACATTTGTACGTGGAAGGCTGCCCAATAAGTCAATGACATTTGTACGTGGAAGGCTGCCCAATAGGTCAATGACACTTGCACGTGGAAAGCTTCCCAATAAGTCAATGACATTTGTACGTGGAAGGCTGCCCAATAAGTCAATGACATTTGTACGTGGAAGGCTGCCCAATAAGTCCGTGGCGCAGTGGTTAAGGCGCCTGCCACCAATGCCAAAGGTGCGTGGTTCGATACCGGGTTCCGGCGTTGGACTTTTCTCCTCTGGTAAGTGTCACCGTTAATTCGGGCGGACCGTCGGGGGTTCTTTCTCCGGGTACTCCGGTTCTTCCACCCCCCCCCCCCACCCCCCACCCCCCACACTTTGGTACCGGTCTCAGGCCACTTTACAAATTTCAAATACAAGCGATCAAAAATCTCTGTAACTTCAGTAGCTGACTGGCCCTTTGTCTTGTACTGTGTTTGTCTTAAATGGCGTAAAATCCGTGTCTGTTTCGTGAGTGTGTGAGGGTTTCAGGCGCGGCGCTTTGAGTCGATTTCCCCAAAATTGAGAAAAAGCGCCTATATAATAACAGTATTATTATTATTATTATTAATGACACTTGTACATGGAAGCGTGCCCTTAACTAAATGAAATTTCTGTATGGAAGCGTGCCCATAACTAAATGACATTTCTACATGGAAGGGTGCGTGAAAGAAGGGCGGGACAACCGAACGTAAATTGACGTAGATAAAGGGCGGGATGACGGAATGTTATTTAACGTAGATAAAGGGCAGGATGACGGAACATTGTTTCAATCAGCGGAAGGGCGGGATGACGGGACGTTATTTCGTGCACAGGAAGGGTGGGTTCATGGGACGTTATTTCATGCACAGGAAGGGCAGGATGACGGGACGTTATTTCATGCACATAAAGGGCGGGTTCACGGGACGTTATTTCGTGCACAGGAATGGCTGGTTCACGGGACGTTATTTCATGAACATGAAGGGCGGGTTGACGGGACGTTATTTCATGCACAGGAAGGGCTGGTTCACGGGACGTTATTTCGTGCACAGGAAGGGCGAGATGACGCGACTTTATTTCATGTACAGAAAGGGCGGGTTCACGGGACGTTATTTCGTGCACATGAAGGGCGGGATGACGGGACGTTATTTTATGAACATGAAGGGCGGGTTGACTGGACGTTATTTCATGCATAGGAAGGGCGGGGACGACGGGATGCAATTTCATGCACAGAAAGGGCGGGATGACGGGATGTTAATTCGTGCAGAGGAAGGCCGGGATGACGGGACGTTATTTTATGCTCAGGAAGGGCGGGATGACGGGACGTTATTTCATGCACAGGAAGGGCGGGTTCACGGGACGTTATTTCATGCACAGAAAGGGCTTGATGACGGGATGTTAATTCGTGCAGAGGAAGGCCGGGATGACGGGACGTTATTTTATGCTCAGGAAGGGCGGGATGACGGGACGTTATTTCATGCACAGGAAGGGCGGGTTCACGGGACGTTATTTCATGCACAGAAAGGGCTTGATGACGGGACGTTATTTCGTGTACAGAAAGGGCGGGTTCACGGGACGTTGTTTCGTGCACATGAAGGGCGGGATGACGGGACGTTATTTCATGAACATGAAGGGCGGGTTGACGGGACGTTATTTCATGCATAAAAAGGGCGGGATGGCGGGACGCAATTTCATGCACAGAAAGGGCGGGTTCACGGGACGTTTTTTCGTGCACAGGAAGGGAGGGTTCACGTGACGTTATTTCGTGTACAGGAAGGGCTGGATGACGGGACGTTATTTCATGAACATGAAGGGCGGTATTACGGGGCGTTATTTCATGCACAGGAAGGGCGGGTTCACGGGACGTTATTTCATGCACAGGAAGGGCTTGATGACGGGACGATATTTCATGCACAGGAAGGGCTTGATGACGGGACGTTATTTCATGCACAGAAAGGGCGGGATGACGGGACGGGATTTGACGTAGCGAAAAGGCAGGATGACGGAATTTAATCTGGCTTAAATTAAGGGCGGGACAACGGAACGTTATTTGACCTAACGGAAGGACGGTGTGACGGAACAGTCGTGTTAGTATAATCCACAGTCGTTTTATGGTAATCCACAGTCGTTTTTTGGTAATACTCAGACGTTTTGTGCAATCCACACGGATTGACATGATACGGTTAAAGGTTCGGATCAAGGTGAACCTTCGGCTACACTTGGCGCGCGCACTTGGCTATGCTTTTATGCTGATTGGCAGGACTCAGATGCATTGGTGGGACAGAAAAAAGTTGAATCCTGAATCCTGAAGCGTGGGTCGGGGACACTTATTTGGAGGAATCAGAAAATCCCACTGTAGTCGGAAAAGTCCCACCCATGCAGATGTCACGCCAGCACTGCATATGCGTTGATGTCACGCCGGCCGACGGTTTAATCTGACTCAGGACCGGGTTACATGTAATGAGTACTGACCAGGGCACGTACAGTGACGTCATCACGGGTATCTATCGGCAGAACATTTGTGGTCACGACACAAAACGGGGGTAATGGCTAATACTTGTTCCCACAGCACCTCCCGTAACGTCATCACAGTGATGTCATCTCAGTGACGTCATCACAGTGACGTCATCACGGGTATCTAGGCTGAACAGTTGTGGTCATGACACAAAACGGGGTAAGTGGCTAATACTTGTTCCCACGCTTGGTCACGACGGGATAAATACTTACTTTTTAAAACTTGCTGCCCCGTATGTGGTCGAGTCTTTGACATTTATTTATAATCTCGTTTTACAACATGGTACATTTCCAAACAGCTGGAAAGTAGCCAAAGTTATTCCTCTGCCTAAAAGTAAGAACCTCTCAGACCCTAATAAGTTTAAACCAATCTCGCTCTTGTCAGCTCTGTCAAAACCAATAGAAAAACATGTGCACAGGCATCTGAGCTATTTTCTTTAAAAAACATAACTTGCTTTACCCACTACAGTCAGGTTTTAGACCTCGCCACTCATGCCACACAGCTCTAGCTCACCTGCCCAATACTTGGCTTACGTTCATGAACAAAGATAAAATGACCGGTGCTGTATTTCTAGATTTCTCTAAAGCCTTTGATCTAGTAAATTATGATATGTTGATACTAAGCTATCAGTGTATCACGTACACAAAGCATCCTTGGACTTTTTCAAATCCTACCTGCACGGAAGACGTCAGTATGTGTTTGTTAACGGAAAACGTTCCGCTGAAGGCATACTAAAGCATTAGGGCCACTCTTATTTTCCATTTACATCAATGATATGCCATTGCATATTTCAGATCTAAACGTACGCTGCAGCCTGTTTGCTGATGATGCTACTCTCGACGTGTCGTCAGCGAATATCTCCACAATCAATTCCTCACTTCAACAGGGCTTAACTGATGTTTCAAAATGGTGTCACACTAACTATATCGTACCAAATCCGTCTAAAACAGCAGCAGCTACATCCACCCCCGCTTAGCCTTTCTCTCAACTCTGAGCCGATTAGACAAGTTAGAGAGCAACGCTTGTTAGGCGTCATTATCGACGACCAACTCACATGGCGCGCGCATGTCAGCAGCGTATGTCGAACAGTGTCCAGGAATTTATATCTTCTTTCAAAACTGCGTTATTTTACAGATACACCGACAAGAAAAATATTTTATAACGCAAATATTCAATCCCATATAGATTATGCTTCTACAGTTTGGGATGGATGTAGCGATGCGTGCATAAAAAGGCTTAATGCTCTTCGTCGTAGGGCAGCCAAATTAATCCACCCGGATAGTAAAAAAAGCACCGACGACCGACTCAAAGCCCTCGACATGCTGCCTCTGCGTAAGTTACTTATGTACAATAAAGGCGTACTTATGTTTAAAATCTACCACTCTAAAACGCCTAGTTATGTAACAGATCTATTTAGCCCTGCTCATACGCCTTATAAAACGACGAGGAACAATCTATCCATACCAAGGCCGCGCCTCGATATATTCAAAACTAGTTTGTCTTACTCAGGAGCCAAACTATGGAATTTGTTGCCTATCGACATTACTGGGGCTCGTTCTTTGTCCACATTCAGGGCCCGCTTATTTCGGCAGCTGAAAGAAACTTAAGCCCATAGTTGTGTAGTTGTGTCGGCGTTACTCGAGTGCATTGAGTTGTATTGTCGAGTTTGATGTTGCTGTTCAAACTAAGTTTCTAACTTCTCGGGATGAATATGAAAGATTAACATTTTTGACCTTGCCTGTGTCTTTTTTATCTGCTGTCATTTACCTTACTGAGTCGCTTCTGTATGACTACTCACTAACCAGATAGGTGAGGCTGGCGCTGATTGATATGTACTTTGTAACTCCCATGGGGACTTTTTCAGCGCTGGCCGTACGTTAAGTTGGATCCCTTGCCCTTCCCTGTCGGGCGCCTGGTCGCCGGTCCTTGGATTTATGAGCGGTGTGGGGGGCGATCGTGTGCATTCCCTTGGGGATGTATGTGGTCGTCTTGTTCGCATGCCTGTGCGTTCGTCCGTGGGCTGGTGGGTGCCTGTTGGGTGGGGCTGGTGGCTCTGGTTGTTTGCCTTTCCCCCCCCCCCCCCGCCCCCTCCCCTCCCCTTTCTCTCTCTCTCTCTCTCTCTCTCTCTCTCGCTCTCTCTCTCTCTCTCTCTCTCTCTCTCTCTCTCTCTCTCTCTCTCTCTCTCTCTCTCTCTCTCTCTCTCTCTTCCCTTTCCTCCTCCCCTTCCCCCGCCCCTTTTGTCTTTCTCTCCCCCCCACACCCGGTTTTTATTTTATTTTTTAGTTACCCTTGAAGATGGTTTCACAACTACCTACTCTTCTCTTATACCATTATTCTCTTACTGATTTTGATTATTTGCTTTGTTTTATTGATATTCCTTGTTGTGTACCATGCTAAATGCTGGTTTTTTTTCCCGGGGTTCTCCCGTTTTTCCCCGAGGTAGTCCTCAACTTGATGGTGATATAAAGTTTGCCTTCGGGTTGGCGTTTAGCAGGCTTTGTGTATTAGACACTCAGCCTACTTCGTGCCCTAGGGTACTCCCCGTTCGTTCTCTCTCTCTCTCTCTCTCTCTCTCTCTCTCTCTCTCTCTCTCTCTCTCTCTCTCTCTCTCTCTCTCTCTCTCTCTCTCTCTCTCTCTCTCTCTCTCTTCCCCCCCCCCCCTCTCTCTCTCTCTCTTTCCCCCCCCTCTCTCTCTCTCTCTCTCTCTCTCTCTCTCTCTCTCTCTCTCTCTCTCTCTCTCTCTCTCTTTCTCTCACGGTCTCTCTCTTCTCTCTCTCCCCGGCCTCACACACGCGCATTTACTTTTGCTCGCTCCTGCGCGCGCTTACACACACTCTTGTCTCTCGTGTTTAGTTTCTCTCGGAGTCTTTCTCTTACGAATTTTTTCTTTGACGTCATTTTTACTTTTGTTCTTCCTTTTCTTTTCTTTTTCTTTTCTATTTTTACGTCACCTTCAGTTGCCACATTCCTTCTGCATATGAAGATAAGTAGCGGCTAATGTCTCTGTTTGTTTGTCTATTTTGACAAAGGGTATTTACCCGAAATATTAATAGTGTTGTACCGTTTTTTCTAAGCGTGTTTCTTTCTCCGTTGGGTACTTCTTTGCATTTCACACGCTTGGCAGTCACCTTTTAGGTCTGGATTGTAAGTTTCTAACGTTCATGTTTATTCAGGTTCTTAGTGTGTGTGTGTGTGTGTGTGTGTGTGTGTGTGTGTGTGTGTGTGTGTGTGTGTGTGTATGTGTGTGTATGTGTGTGTGTGTGTGTGTGTTTGTGAGTGAGTGACTGCTAACTAGTTTTTTGTTTTCTTTTGTTTTGTTTTGTTTTGTTTGTTGTTTGCTTGCTTTTTTATGAGTTTTTTTATGCTCACGTTTTGCCTTTCCAATTTTATTAGTTTTAGTCACGCGCGTGAGATTGTTGTGTGAGTGCGTGTGCAAGGACATGATTGAAAAAAGGTCTGTGTACCTAATCATTTATCCTTGAGAAATAAAGTTTCATTTCATTTCATTTCCTACATTATGTGCCGTGACGTCATCATGACGTCATCACGGATATAGAGGCAGAACAGCTGTTGTGACGATATAAGTTAGTTAGTTAGTTATTTGGGTTTAACGCCGAGCAGGCAACTAAGGCCATCTCACGGCGGGGTGACGATATAGGACTGTGGCAATGGCTTCTATTTACTTCTGCCCAGGGTACATACTGTGACATCATCACGGGTTATCTGGACAACGGCCGATGTACGGGTGACAGCGTACATGTAGGAGGGGACGGGCGCGCCCACATCAACGTCTGTGGCAGCTGCGACGACCCTGTGGTGGCCATCCATGTCGGTGAGTTGTTGCTGTTGTCGTAGATGCCCACAAATATTGCCCTCCCCTCCCCCCCCCTCCCACCCGGGTGGGGTTAACTACTTTTTAGTTCGCAGGGTCACCCTGGTCATCCCCACAGGGTGGGTTTTTACCTCTATTCTGGGTCATGTGTTTCTGTTGGTCCATTCATGTGTGTTTTCCATTTTTAAACCCTCCCTACTGTCTGCGCTGCCTGTAGCTCTTCATATTAGATGTGTGTTGCTAAATGGTCTGAGGTTTATTTAGCGTATTAGACCGGCTGGCGACATACATTCAATATTCTGTTTAGTTTTGTTTTCACAAGCAGTGCCGGCACGTCCTGAGAAAGTTTTGTTGCTGTCGGGAAGTTAAGCAATGTACAATCAACCCTCCCCTCCCCTCTCCCCCACCCACCCAACATCCAGTCCAACAGTAGGAAATGTGTCAAGAATGACTAGTCAATGAGTATTGAAAATGCCTTGTCAATGAGTGTTGAGAATGTCTTGTCAATGGGTGTTGAGAATGCCTTGTCAGTGGGTGTTGAGAATGTGTTACGATTGTGGTTGTGTTATCCTGTGAGAGCGTGCGTGTGTTGATCGTAGGTAACGACCCGATGTTTATTTGAGCTATCACGGTTACGTTTCACGTGTTTTTTTAATAAGATTTTCTTTTGTTCGTGAGTAGAGCCGATTTCGTTTTGTTAAGTTTAGTCCGGAACGTTGTAGACAGGTCGCACTGTCTGGTGGCCTGGTAAGTGTCACGTCGGTTAGTTGACATCGCAACATTTTCGCTACTTTTTGTTTTCCTGTGCGCGTGTATCGAGCAGCCTTTATTTTGTTTGGTGAATGTTCTCGTACCTTTTTGAGCTATCATAGATAGGGATACCATACTTTTATGTGTATTTATTATACGTTAGAATTTAGAGCTGAAGTGAGCAGCCGTATTTTTGTAGCCTGTTATATTGTTTCTGGAAAGTTTATGTTAATGAGCTTCGGCTGCGTGTTTCGTTCTGGTTGTTTGAGTTCATGATTTCCGTAGAAGATTCTAGATTTTGATAGTGTATATAAGGAGGGCGCTGGGAAAGCCCGTTAGTACATTGTCTTGCTTTGTCAGTTGTAGAGATACGCAGTTTATTGCGAGAGACGCTGTGTATGAGAAACTTTGAGTCGTAGTGTGGACATAGCAGAAGAGACTTTGTATTCAGTAGTTTGTGCATTTGAAAGTGCATTATTGTGTTGATATCGCATCGCTGAATTAAATATTGTTGGAACTGTTACTCTAGTATTGTCTACTTCCTTAAGCCACGTGTGACGGATTGCAGCTGAACGAGGTTTACTTTAAAGAACTCTACCTGCGTGTGTGTCTGGTGTGTTTATCATACTTCGACTACAACTCCACCACGTAACATTTTGGCGACCCCGACGAGATCTCTTCAGTTGGTTCAGTGGAAAGGGTAGCAGGAGAAAACGGCCAGCAGTGAAAAGCAGAGATGGCGACATCGGAGATGGAGATATTCCTGAAAATTGGAAAGGAATGTGGACTCGAAGGAGCTCAACTCCTCGAGTTTGTAAAGGAGAGAGAGGAGAAAGAAGAAAAAAAAAACGAGAGAAAGAAGAAAAGGAGAGACTGGAAAGAGAAGAAAGAGCCAAAGAACGTGAAATCAGGAGACTCGAAATCCAAGCAGAAGAAGCAGAGAAACAGCGAAGAGAAGCAGAGAAACAACGAGAAGAGGAGCGAAAAGAGGCGGAGAGGCAACGTCAACACGAAATTCATCTAAAGCAGATGGAGATAGAGGCACAGAGCCAGAGAACTAATGAAGCAACAGCATTAGCGAGCAGAGAACAAACAGCCCGTGCGCCAAAAATTCCACCTTTCATTGAAAATTCAGATAAGATGGACGCTTATTTGGAGCGATTCGAGCGCTTCGCAAATAGCAACAATTGGAAACAAGAGACTTGACCTATTAAACTGAGCGCACTTCTAACTGGCAAAGCGCTTGAATTTTACACCCGCTTACCAAGAGAAGAAGCCGAAGATTATACTCAGTTGAAAGCCGCCCTGTTGAGACAGTACGACTTCACTGAAGAGGGTTACAGGCGACGATTTCGGAACTGCAAGCCTGAAGAAGGAGAAACACCCGGCCTATTCATTGAGAGAATCAGAAGCTACCTGGAGAAATGGATAGAGCTGGCTGGTTTAAACAGAGAGTACCAAGACCTGTGCGACCTCATCATCAAAGAACAAGTTTTCAGCGCATGTTCTAAGGACCTGGCCGCCCACCTTAGAGAGCAAAAAGACCAGTCACTAAAGGTCCTGGCCGACTTCGCTCAAAGATACCTTGACGCTCACAACATGAAGTTCGGGTCCAGTAAGCCACAGCGTGTGTCTGCACCAGCAGAGGAAATCCACAATGTCAGAGACACCCCGAAGTACAAGCCGGTGGAGAACCTGACATGTTTTCTCTGTGGAAAGAAAGGTCACAAAGCGATACGGTGTCCTTCTAAAGACATTCCCCGAGGCGACAACATCAGAAGATCCAACCAAGATCGTGGGATAGCAGGCAGAAGCAGTACCACGTCTCAACACAGAGCTGCCGCTGTATTAGCCAATGATATGACATCATCCAATGACTTTGAATCCAGAGAAAAGCGAGTGATACCAGAGCTGATCGAATCTTTCAGAAAGAATGGACGCATCCCAGTAGGAGATGGGACTACATTTTTACCAGTCTCAAACATCGCGCTGCCTGAGAATGAAGTGCCGAACATGCCAGTGGTGTCAGGATTCGTCGGCGACACACCAGTGAGAGTGTTGAGAGACACTGGTTGTAGCTGCATCATCGTGAGAGAGGACCTAGTAGCTGAAGACCAGAAGCTACAGGAGTGGACCACCCTCATTTTGGCTGACGGAACTGTAAGGATTATCCCCCTTGCCAAAGTCAGTGTCGACACCCCATACTTGACAGGAGAGGTGAAGGCGTTGTGCGTGAAGACGCCAGTCTACGATCTCATCATCGGAAATATTGATGGTGCCAGAAACGCAGACGATCCAGATCTAGAGTGGAGACCTGAAATATGTTCTGTTACCACGAGAAGTCAAGCAAAGAAGAGTCACCAGACCACCCCTCTAAAAGTGGCGGACAACACGGAAGCAACAGTGGTGAATAAAGAAAGGCTGGTGGAGCTACAGAGAGGTCAAGACAAACCAAAATTGGCGGAATCGGTGCGTCTTGTTGATGACAAAAGACTAGACGACGAGAACCTATTTGACATTAATGAACTCCGACATAAAGAGGATGTAGAAGATATCCAGTTCGGTCAGAATCTGACCCAGACTCAAAGTGAAGAACTGCGCGTCCTGACTCAAGAGTTCGAGCATCGGTTTACACCTGACCCAGGGACAACAGACACCATCCTGCACGAGGTAAACCTGACGTCAAACGAGCCAGTTCGCAGCAAACCTTATCGTCTTCCTTATAACACGAGGGAAGAATTGAAAAAGGATATCAAGGAAATGCTGAGTCTGAATGTCATCAGAGAGTCCAAGTCACCCTATGCGTCCCCAGTTGTCATCGTGAAGAAACCAGATGGATCCAACCGAGTGTGTGTGGACTATCGCAGACTCAATAAACTAACAATCTTTGATCCAGAGCCTATGCCCACAGCGGAAGAACTGTTCCAGAAGGTCAGTGGAGACCGAATTTTCTCCAAAATTGACCTAAGCAAAGGGTATTGGCAAATCAAGTTTGCAGAAAAGGATATCCCCAAGACAGCGTTCGTCACACCCGACGGTCATTGGGAGTTCCTGAAGATGCCTTTTGGTATGGTGAACAGTGGTGCCACATTGAAGAGAGGACTGAAAAAGATCCTAGAAGATATGCAAAATGTGGTCTTTTACTGGGATGACATTTTGATCCATACCAAAACTTGGGGGGATCACATCAAAGCCCTCCGAGAACTGTTCCAAAGACTGTCAGATGCGAATTTCACCATCCGTTCAAGCAAGTGTATTCTTGGAGCTGACAACATAGACTTCATTGGACATAAATTGAGCGAAGGTTTAAAGGGACTACACGACGCCAACGTGCAGAAGATCAGGGATGCCCCGCGACCTACGACCAAAACGCAAGTCCGCTCATTTATGGGCTTGGCGAACTACTACCGGGAGTTCATACCAAACTTTGCGGCAGTCACAGCACCCCTGACTGGTTTGCTGAGGAAAGGACAACCTAACATAGTGAAGTGGGAAGATGCCCAAGAACGAGCATTCCAGACGGTTCGAGACATCCTAACCGAGAAGCCTGTTCTACACCTTCCTGACCCATTGAAAACGTTCTTCCTGAGAACAGACGCCTCCAACGAAGGAGTAGGTGCAGTCTTGATGCAAGAAAATAACGGAAAACTCCACCCAGTGAGCTACACCAGCAAAACGTTGACCAGAGCTGAGAGAAACTACTCGACCATCGAGAAGGAGTGCCTAGCCATCGTCTGGGGAGTAAGGCGATTCGAACTGTACCTTCTGGGAGTGCCATTCGTTCTCCAAACAGACCATCAGCCTGTTACGTGGTGGAGTTCTAGTCGAAGTATGATAAACACACCAGACACACACACGTAGAGTTCTTTAAAATAAACCTCGTTCAGCTGCAATCCGTCACACGTGGCTTAAGGGTGTAGACAATACTGGAGTAACAGTTCCAACAATATTTAATTCAGCGATGCGATATCCACACAATAATGCACTTTCAAATGCACAAACTACTGAATACAAAGTCTCTTCTGCTATGTCCATACTACGACTCAAAGTTTCTCATACACAGCATCTCTCGCAATAAACTGCGTATCTCTACAACTGACAAAGCAAGACAATGTACTAACGGGCTTTTCCAGCGCCCTCCTTATAAATACTACGAAAATCTAGAATCTTCTATGGAAATCATACAACTCAACCAAACAGAACGAAACACGCAGCCGAAACTCATTAACATAAACTTCCCAGAAACAATATATCAGGCTACAAAAATACGGCTGCTCACTTCAGCTCTAAATTCTAGCGTATAATTAAGTCACATAAAAGTATGGTATCCCAAACACCTGGAAGCTCTATAAAGTACGAGAACATTCCCAAAACAAAACAAAAGCTGCTCACTTCACGCGCACAGGAAAACAAAAAGTAGCGAAAATGTTGCGATGTCAACTGACTAACCGACGTGACACTTACGAGGCCACTAGGCAGTGCGACCCTTCTAGAACGCACCGGACTAAACACAACAAAACGAAATCGGCTCTACTCACGAACAAAAGAAAAACTTACTAAAAAAAACGCGTGAAACGTAACCGTGAAAGCTCAAATAAACATCAGATCGTTACCTACGAATAACACACGCACGCTCTCACAGGATAACACAACCACAATCGTAACACAGCCCTTGAACTATCTAAACTCTGCAAAGTTTACAAATTCTCGTATTATGAGATGGGCGATGTTTTTGCAGAATTTTGACATTAAACTACAGTCTATCAAGGGTTCGCAGAACTTTGGAGCAGATTACCTGAGCAGAGCAGTTTAAATGAACATTTCTGTGTCCAGGACATTTGTATGAAATATTTCGATGCTCAGGACTGTTTACAGGAACTGTGAGACGTTTTTTTTAATTTGATGTTTGATGTAAAATTATTTTTGTTTAGGGTTTTGTGTAGGTTTACACAGCCACAACCGTATTTTTGAAATTTGAGAAGAAATTTTTGTGAACTTTCATTCTTAAGAGGGGGGTAATGTTACGATTGTGGTTGTGTTATCCTGTGAGAGCGTGCGTGTGTTGATCGTAGGTAACGACCCGATGTTTATTTGAGCTATCACGGTTACGTTTCACGTGTTTTTTAAATAAGATTTCCTTTTGTTCGTGAGTAGAGCCGATTTCGTTCTGTTAAGTTTAGTCCGGAACGTAGTAGACAGGTCGCACTGTCTGGTGGCCTCGTAAGTGTCACGTCGGTTAGTTGACATCGCAACATTTTCGCTACTTTTTGTTTTCCTGTGCGCGTGTATCGAGCAGCCTTTATTTTGTTTGGTGAATGTTCTCGTACCTTTTTGAGCTATCATAGATAGGGATACCATACTTTTATGTGTCTTTATTATACGTTAGAATTTAGAGCTGAAGTGAGCAGCCGTATTTTTGTAGCCTGTTATATTGTTTCTGGAAAGTTTATGTTAATGAGCTTCGGCTGCGTGTTTCGTTCTGGTTGTTTGAGTTCATGATTTCCGTAGTAGATTCTAGATTTCGATAGTGTATATAAGGAGGGCGCTGGGAAAGCCCGTGAGTACATTGTCTTGCTTTGTCAGTTGTAGAGATACGCAGTTTATTGTGAGAGACGCTGTGTATGAGAAACTTTGAGTCGTAGTGTGGACATAGCAGAAGAGACTTTGTATTCAGTAGTTTGTGCATTTGAAAGTGCATTATTGTGTGGATATCGCATCGCTGAATTAAATATTGTTGGAACTGTTACTCCAGTATTGTCTACTTCCTTAAGCCACGTGTGACGGATTGCAGCTGAACGAGGTTTACTTTAAAGAACTCTACGTGCGTGTGTGTCTGGTGTGTTTATCATACTTCGACTACAACTCCACCACGTAACAGAATGCCTAGTCAATGGGTGTTGACAATGCCTTGTCAATGGGTGTTGCAAATGCCTTTTCAGTGGGGATGTTGAGAATGCCTTGTCAGTGAGTGTTGAGAATACGTAGTCAATGGGTGTTGAGAATGCCTTGTCAATGGGTGTTGCAAATGCCTTGTCAGTGGGGATGTTGAGAATGCCTTGTCAGTGGGTGTTGAGAATACCTAGTCAATGGGTGTTGAGAATGCCTTGTCAATTGGTGTTGAGAATGCCATGTCAATGGGTGTTGCAAATGCCTTTCAGTGGGTGTTGAGAATACCTAGTCAATGGGTGTTGAGAATGCTTTGTCAGTGGGTGTTGAGAATACCTAGTCAATGGGTCTTGAGAATGCCTTGTCAATGGGTGTTGAGAATGCCTTGTCAGTGGGTGTTGAGAATGCCTAGTCAATAGGTGTTGAGAATGCTTTGTCAGTGGGTGTTGAGAATACCTAGTCAATGGGTCTTGAGAATACCTTGTCAATGGGTGTTGAGAATGCCTTGTCAATAGGTGTTCAGCTAAATGCCTTGTCAATGGGTGTGCAGCTAAATGCCTTGTCAATGGGTGTTCAGCTAAATGCTTGGTCAATGGGTGTTGAGAATGTCTTGTCAATGGGTGTTGAGAATGCCTTTTCAATGGGTGTTGAGAATGCCTTGTCAATAGGTGTTGAGAATGCCTTGTCAATGGGTGTTCAGCTAAATGCCTTATCAATGGGTGTTCAGCTAAATGCCTTGTCAGTGGGTGTTGAGAATGCCTTATCAATGGGTGTTCAGCTAAATGCCTGGTCAATGGGTGTTCAGCTAAATGCCAGGTCAGTGGGTGTTTAGCTAAATGCCTTGTCAGTGGGTGTTGAGAATTCCTTATCAATGGGTGTTCAGCTAAATGCCTGGTCGATGGGTGTTCAGCTAAATGCCTGGTCAATGGGTGTTCAGCTAAATGCCTGGCCAATGGGTGTTCAGCTAAATGCCTTGTCAGTGGGTGTTGACCTTATCAATGGGTGTTCAGCTAAATGCCTTGTCAATGGGTGTTCAGCTAAATGCCTGGTCAATGGGTGTTCAGCTAAATGCCTTATCAATGCGTGTTCAGCTAAATGCCTTGTCAATGGGTGTTCAGCTAAATGCCTTGTCAATGGGTGTTCAGCTAAATGCCTGGTCAATGGGTGTTCAGCTAAATGCCTTGTCAATGGGTGTTCAGCTAAATGCCTGGTCAATGGGTGTTCAGCTAAATGCCTGGTCAATGGGTGTTCAGCTAAATGCCTTGTCAATGGGTGTTCAGCTAAATGCCTGGTCAATGGGTGTTCAGCTAAATGCCTGGTCAATGGGTGTTCAGCTAAATGCCTTGTCAATGGGTGTTCAGCTAAATGCCTTGTCAATGGGTGTTAAGAATGTGTTACGTGGTAGTCATAGTCGTAGTATGATACAATCACACCAGACACACTCACGTGGGGTTCTTGTAGAAAAACCTCACTGAGCTGCAACTCGTCACATGTGGCACAAGGTTGTAGACCATATTGGAGTAACAGTTCCAACTACTTTATTCTCACGGTGCACTCTCAGCACAATGCATCCACAAATGCATCTACACGTTGATACACTGTCTCATCTAATGCATCCACAGTTTTGTACACTGTGTCTCCCATACAATGCACCAACGCTGATACTCTGCGTTTCTCATACAGTGTACACACATATTTCCTAACACGCTCTGTTACACTATTAGAGATTTCCAGCACAATCCGGCAAGTTACACAACTACAAAAATCAACCCAACCCCCAACCCCCCGCCCTGCCCCCCGCCCCCCCCCCCCCAAGAAAACGTCACAAACGTCATTAATATTCATTAAAAGGAACACTCTAGATATGTTTACAATCTTCCACTAACATCTAGGTGCATTCTGTAAATGTTGCGAAATGTAGCCAACATGTGTACTACACAACTTTGACGTCATATTAATTTGAGGTCACTAGGATAATTGAGCCCTTTCCCGAACCTTCCAAGTTAAACTATACTAAGTATAGGTCGGACTTCACAACAATGTAGTTAAATGTGCAACATTCTAGCTAGACAACAAAAATCGATCACAATTCTCCAGGCAAAACAAAAACAACGATTCATACTAAAAAGATACTTAATTCCTATCTCAAATAACGCAACCAAACATCGGATCTTTCCTATGATAAACACACGTGCCTTAAAAAGAATAACACAACCACAAGCGTTACCTCCATTTTTAGAACGACATTTTACAAACATTTCTTCTCAAACCTCAAAGCACGTTTGTAGCTGTGTTGATCTGCACATAATGATAAACACTCATCAAATAAACTACTCAGACATCGCCCTCCATATCAGGCCAGTAAAAGACTGCTCGGATCCTGTCGAGGTTCTTACTGATTCCAAGATGGAATCAAGGGTCAGTTTCATCACCTGCATCCTCAGGGGTTCAGGAACCACCACTTGACGGACAGGCCTGTCTCCATGGCTGGTGAATGTCTGGTACAGGATGTCCTTTCTGATCTCGAAGGTTACCTCCTTCCCTCTTCGTGTCACGGGCTCGGTCTGACCTCGGAACTTGTCAAGCATGGGGTCGGCTCTCTGTAGTTCCACCAGCTTGTCCCTGTTCACCACGGCTGCGTCTGTGCTGTCCGCCACTTTTAGAGGGATGGACTGGTGACTCTTCTTTGCTTGACTTCTCGTGGTAACGGCACAGGTTTCAGGTCTCCACTCCTGCTCTGCGTTCCAGGCACTGCCAACGTTTCCGATGATGATGTCGTAGACTGGGGTCTTCACACATAACACCTTCACCTCTCCTGTCAGTTACGGGGTGTTGACACTGACCTTGACAAGGGGGATAATCCTCACTGTTCCGCCTGCCAGGATGAGGGTTGTCCATTTCTGTAGCTTCTGGTCTTCAGCTACTAGGTCCTGTCTCACAATGACGCCGCTACAATCCGTGTCTCTCAGCTCTCTCATTGATGTGTTGCCGACGAATCCTGACACCACCGGCATGTTGGGCACTTCACTCTCAGGCAGCGCGATGTTGGAAACTGGTAAGAATGTTCGTAGCCACATCGCCAACTGGAATGCAACCACTCCTCGTAAAGGACTCGATCTGCTCCGGTGTAGCCCGCCTCTCTCCAGACTCAGTCACCAGGTGACGTCACATAGTTGGCCAGTACAGCGGCGGCTCTGTGTTGAGACGTTGTACCACTTCTGTCTGCTGTCCCGCGGTCTTGTTTGGGCCTTCTGGTGTTGTCGCCTCGGGAAACACCCTTGGAAGGACATCGTAGTGCATTATGTCCCTTCATTCCGCAGAAAAAACATGTCATGCTCTCCACCGACATCTGTTTCGGGGTATCTCTGACGTCGTGTTTTTCCTCGGCTGGCGTAGACATGCGCTGCGGCTTACCGGGCCCTCACTCAGGTCCTTATACTCCTTCTTCAAGCCAGCCAGCTCGATCCATTTCTCCAGGTAGGTCCTGATTCTCTCAATGAATAGACCGGGTGTTTCTCCTTCCTCAGGCTTGCAATTCCGGAATCTAATAAACTAAACAGAACATTGAATGTATGTCGCCAGCCGGTCTAATACGCTAAATAAACCTAAGACCATTTAGCAACACACATCCAATATCAAGAGCTACATAGAGCGCAGACAGCAGGGAGAGTTTAAAAAAGGAAAATACAGGTGAATGGACCAAGGGTAGACAGAAACACATGCCCCAGAATAGAAAGGAAAACCCACCCTGTGGGGCTGACCAGGGTGACCCTGGGAACTAAAAAGTAGTTAACCCACCCAATTCCCCCAGGGCAGACCCGGGTGGGGGATCAGCACAATGCATCCACAAATGCATCTACACGTTGATACACTGTCTCATACAATGCATCCACAGTTTTGATACACTGTGTCTCCCATACAATGCACCAACGCTGATACTCTGCGTTTCTCATACAGTGTACACACATATTTCCTAACACGCTCTTTTACACTATTACAGATTTCCAAAACAATCCGGCAAGTTGCACAACTCAACCAAACAATAAAAAACAAACGTCACCAAAACTCATTAATATTCATTAAAATGAACACTCTAGATATGTCTACAATCTTCCACTAACATCTAGGTGCATTCTGTAAAAGCTGCGAAATGTAGCCAACATGTGTACTGCACAACTTTGTCGTCATATTTGAGGTCACTGGAATAATCGCGCCCTTTCCCGAACATTCCAGGTTAAACTAGGTTGGACTTCACAACAATGTAGCTAAATATGCAACATTCTAGCTACACAACAAAAATGGAATTCTCCTTGCAAAATAATACGATTCATATTAAAAAGGTACGTAATTCTTATCCAAAATAACTCAACCGAATATCGGATCTCTCCTATGATTAACACACACCTGCCTTAACAAGAATAAGACAACCACAAGCGTAACAGAATGCCTCGTCAGTGGCGCTGTTTGAACAGTAAAACAATTTCAAAATCAACTAACAAGGACGATGCACATTAAACGACAATCCACTAGTCATTTACAACGTCAGCTGATCTACAATAAACCGCGACAATATTTTGACGTCAGATGAACTACAATGAACCGCCCTTATATTTAAAAATCAGCTGAACTACAATAAACCGCCTATACTTTGACGTCAGCTGAACTACATTGAACCGCCTTTATATTTTGACGTCAGCTGAACTACATTGAACCGCCTTTATATTTTGACGTCAGCTGAACTACAATGAACCGCCTTTATATTTTGACGTCAGCTGAACTACAATAAACCGCCTTTATATTTAGACGTCAGCTGAACTACAATGAACCGCCCTTATATTTTGACGTCAGCTGAACTACAATAAACCGCCCCTATATTTTGACGTCAGCTGAACTAATAATAATAGTAATAATAATAATAATACATAGTTTTTATATAGCGCCCTTCCCCATGGACAGCAAGCTCGGAGCGCTTTACAGCACATAAATTTTTTTTTTTTAAATTAGAACGCACACACTCTTTAAAAAAACACCTGCACGCACCATGTAGGCGCATTCCTAACACGAAATAAACACGCACACACACACACACACACACACACACACACACACACACACACACACACACACACACACACACACACACACACAGCCTACCTACATGGGCTACCCATATAAGAAAAACAGCCAACATTTCCAGGCAGCACATCCAGACTAAGCTAATTTTGATATGCTGCCTAAAAAAGATGGGTCTTCAAATTTGTTTTGAAGGTCCTCAGGGTAGGGGATAGACGGCCATGTAGTGGAAGTGAGTTCCAGACGTGAGGCGCCTGATAACCGAAAGAACGGGCACCAGCAGTCTTTAGACTGACTCTGGGCTGAACAAGCAGCAAACTACAATGAACCGCACCTATATTTTGACGTCAGGCGAACTACAATAATCAGCCCTTATAATTATAGTCACTTCGCTTATAACAAGGTCGGATATAACGAAAGTCAGATATAACGAAGCTTTCGGAGAGGTCCCGACCAAATTTCTTCTTTGTCTTTGTAAAATGAAGCCGCTTTTAACAAAGCGGATGTAACAAAACGGATATTAAACATCTTGTTTTCATTCCCCGCATTGACTTCTCTTGTAAAAACAATGTTACATTATGAGCAGTAAAACAAACAGAATTTTAACAGAATTTGCGTGTTTTCATTTGCACAAAACTTGCTTTGTATTCAGATACTGACATTTCGTGTGTTTCGCCTTCGTCTTGTCGCCGTGTGATGGCCTTAGTCGCCTGCTCGGCGTTAAACCCAAATAACTAACTAACTAATTGTCTTGTGTAGGACGCTACGACCTTTCACGTGTAGTTCCTGCATCTACAAGTACTGGCCATGTTGGTTGTGGTCTTTTTTTCAAAAGTCGGCTGTGATCAGCAGCAGCAACTTTGGTTGCTTGTAGGAACATACGAACTGTATACAGTTAATATACTCTTACAGTTAATTACTCTTACAGTTAATTTACTCTTACAGTTAATAAACTCTTACAGTTAATTACTCTTACAGTTAATATACTCTTACAGTTAATAAACTCTTACAGTTAATATACTCTTACAGTTAATAAACTCTTACAGTTAATATACTCTTACAGTTAATTACTCTTACACTTAATAAACTCTTACAGTTAATATACTCTTACAGGTAATATCTCTCTCTTGGCTTGACTTCGCGAACGAAGATTTTATAGGAGTTGCCCACGACGTCTGCAGGTTTGTTCGTGGCTGCGGAGGCCAATCCGAGACAGGCAGGTTCGACCGCAGTGGCTGCAGGGGAAGGTATGGCCAGGGTTCTGAGCTGCGGCATCTCTGTTTTTTCTCCTGAGCCGCTTGTCCTTAAGGCTAGCTCTGTGAGAGTCCTCAAAGGAGACAGCTGCCTTGTAAATGGTGGAGCGCCAGGTGTCACGGTCCGCAGCAAGCGAAGACCACTGGTGGTGGTCGATTTGGCAGGCACTAAGTGACTTCTTGAGACAGTCTTTGTATCTCTTCTTTGGTGCCCCTCTGTCACGGTGTCCAGTAGCAAGCTCGCCGAACAGGGTGATCTTTGGTAGGCGATGATCCTCCATCCTGGAGACGTGCCCCGCCCAGCGGAGCTGTGTCCGCAGCAGCAAAGCCTCGATGCTCACAGTTTCAGCCTGTTCAAGGACCTCGACTTTGGTGACATAGTCACTCCAGTGAATGCCCAGGATGGTACGCAGGCAGCGCTGGTGGAAGCGTTCGAGGAGTCGTAGTTGGCTGCGGTAGAGGGCCCAGGACTCGGAACCATACAGCAGGGTGGTGAGGACCACAGCTCTGTACACGCTGATCTTGGTGCCTGTTTTCAGCTGTTGATTGTGCCACACCCGCTTGAAAAGTCGCCCGAAAGCGCTGTTCGCTTTTGCCAGCCTGCTGTCAAGCTCCTTGTCCAGCTTGGCGTCCGACGTGATAATGCAGCCAAGGTAAGTAAACTGGTGCACTGACTTTAGTTCAGACTCGCCAATGGTGATGTGAGGAGGGCGATACACTGTCTTGGGTGCCGGCTGATGGAGGACCTCTGTCTTTTTCAGACTGACCTCGAGTCCAAAGAGCTGGGCAGCATCTGCGAAGCAAGACGTGATGCGCTGCAGGGCTCTCTCTGTGTGTGCAACAAGGGCAGCATCATCAGCAAAAAGCAGCTCACGAATCAGTTGGTCTAGGGTTTTCGTGTGGGCCTGCAGTCGTCTGAGGTTGAACAGGCTGCCATCGAGACGGTACCTGATGTACACTGCATCGTCATCATCGAGGTCCACTGTGGCCTGCTTCAACATCATGCTAAAAAAGATGGTGAAGAGGGTCGGTGCCAGCACGCAGCCCTGCTTTACGCCGTTGAGAATAGGGAATGGTTCTGAGAGGTCATTGTTGAGTCTGACCTGGCCTTGCTGGTCCTCGTGTAGCTGGACAATCATGTTGAGGAACTTTGGGGGACAGCCAAGCCGCTCCAGGATCTGCCACATGCCTTGCCTGCTCACAGTGTCGAACGCTTTTGTTAGGTCGACAAATGTTACGTACAGCCCTTTGTTCTGTTCGCGGCACTTCTCCTGTAGCTGTCTCAGCACAAAGACCATATCGGTGGTGCTCCTGTTTGCTCTGAAGCCACACTGGCCCTAATATACAGGTAATATAACGATACAGGTAATATACTCTTACAGTTAATATACCCTTCAAGTTATATACTCTTTATTTTGGGTTCGTTACTCCGTATTCCTTTTCTTAAAGACTTGTAGGAACCGCGGTGGCCTAGCTGGTATAGCAGGGCTCCACTGACCGAACATAAGGAGACTGACACAGTGACGCATTTGAAATGGCCTTTACCAATACCATGGGTGTCGTCTGACATCTGTCAGCGTACTGTATGGAAGTCACCCGAAACGCAGCGTACAGAAGTTACTCACAAACCAGATAGGCTAGCGCTGGCAGAATTGTACAACAAACCAAGGGGAATTACTCAGCGCTGGACAACAGTTAGATCCCCTGCCCCCGCCTATCAGGCACCCAATCGCCAACCCACAGAGAAATACGCAGGTATAGAATAAGACGATCATTTGCATCTTCAAAAAGATGCATCAGGTCTCTTATATAACCCATGTCTTTCTCCGGAACTTAGGAAGTATGAGGCAGGGGAAACATACATACACAAACACGAAGGTGCATTACTATATGTGGTCGGGTAAATACCCTGTATTCCCACAGTAGATGCACAGAACATTACACAACAATGTAACGATACAAATTTGCCTCGAGTTATACTGAGATACTCACAAACCAGATCTAACTGTTGTCCAGCGCTGAGTAATTCCCCTTGGTTTGTTGTACAGAAGTTAGATCAGTCACCCGAAACGCAGCGTACAGAAGTTAGATCAGTCACCCGAAACGCAACGTACAGAAGTTAGATCAGTCACCGGAAACGCGTCGTACAGAGTTAGATCATTTCAGTTTCATAGGCTAGACAACAATACCTCCGAAAATCAGTACGATGTATCAGCTAGGTGGTTCTATGAAAGCAACCCGTTCTAGATAAAGCTATTCATTCACAATATTGTTCTATGTAACTGTGTGTCGTTTGTCTTGCAATACTGCTGCACAAGAGGAGTAATGTAAACACGTGCGGTACGATGTATCACGTGCGGTACGATGTAACACGTGCGGTACGATGTAACACATGCGGTACGATGTATCACGTGCGGTACGATGTAACACGTGCGGTACGATGTAACACGTGCGGTACGATGTATCACGTGCGGTACGATGTAACACGTGCGGTATGATGTAACACGTGCGGTACGATGTAACACGTGCGGTACGATGTATAACGTGCGGTACGATGTATCGGCGAATACCAGGTGGCTCTATGAAAGCAGCCCGTTTCCAGGCAAAAATGAAAAGATATTCAGTTCACAATTATTATATTTCCTTTATAATTGTCTGACTGTACAAAAGACGTCATCTAACATATGCTGTGATCTCTTTCTGTTACTTATTGTTCCTTTGCTAAGCAGGAGAGTTCCCCCGATGAGACCAGAATCAGCTGCTGTTATGTGTGGCCACTGTAACCTACGCACATTTCCAACCGGTCGCACGCACACTTACAATCGCAACGGGCACATACACAACAACGCTAAATCTCAGTCGGACGCATTCGTGCAGCATAAACGCAAAACATCATTCTTTTTCTCTGTGGCTCCTTTTATGAAACTAATGAACGGAAACGTGAACTCAAAAATATACTCTTTACAAAATACAAACTTCTCAACACTACCACATCCCCCTCACATTCACACAATATAATAAAAGCCAGGTTAGGTACAAGTCCTCATTATCCACACACAATATAGTACAAGCCAGGATCGGTACAAGTCCTAATTATCCACACACAATATAGTACAAGCCAGGATCGGTACAAGTCCTCATTATCCACACACAATATAGTACAAGCCAGGATCGGTACAAGTCCTCACTATCCACACACAATATAGTACAAGCCAGGATCGGTACAAGTCCTCATTATCCACACACAATACAGTACAAGCCAGGATCGGTACAAGTCCTCACTATCCACACACATTATAGTACAAGCCAGGTTAGGTACAAGTCCTCATTATCCACACACAATATAGTACAAGCCAGGATCGGTACAAGTCCTCATTATCCACACACAATATAGTACAAGCCAGGTTAAGTACAAGTCCTCATTATCCACACACAATATAGTACAAGCCAGGATCGGTACAAGTCCTCACTATCCACACACAATATAGTACAAGTCAGGATCGGTACAAGTCCTCATTATCCACACACAATATAGTACAAGCCAGGATCGGTACAAGTCCTCATTATCCACACACAATATAGTACAAGCCAGGATCGGTACAAGTCCTCACTATCCACACACAATATAGTACAAGCCAGGATCGGTACAAGTCCTCATTATCCACACACAATACAGTACAAGCCAGGTTAGGTACAAGTCCTCATTATCCACACACAATATAGTACAAGCCAGGATCGGTACAAGTCCTCATTATCCACACACAATACAGTACAAGCCAGGTTAGGTACAAGTCCTCATTATCCACACACAATATAGTACAAGCCAGGATCGGTACAAGTCCTCATTATCCACACACAATATAGTACAAGCCAGGATCGGTACAAGTCCTCATTATCCACACACAATACAGTACAAGCCAGGTTAGGTACAAGTCCTCATTATCCACACACAATATAGTACAAGCCAGGATCGGTACAAGTCCTCATTATCCACACACAATATAGTACAAGCCAGGATCGGTACAAGTCCTCATTATCCACTCACAATATAGTACAAGCCAGGTTAGGTACAAGGCCTCATTATCCACACACAATATAGTACAAGCCAGGTTAGGTACAAGTCCTCATTATCCACACACAATACAGTACAAGCCAGGATCGGTACAAGTCCTCATTATCCACACACAATATAGTACAAGCCAGGTTAGGTACAAGTCTTCATTATCCACACACAATATAGTACAAGCCAGGATCGATACAAGTCCTCATTATCCACACACAATACAGTACAAGCCAGGTTAGGTACAAGTCCTCATTATCCACACACAATATAGTACAAGCCAGGATCGGTACAAGTCCTCATTATCCACACACAATATAGTACAAGCCAGGATCGGTACAAGTCCTCATTATCCACACACAATATAGTACAAGCCAGGATCGGTACAAGTCCTCATTATCCACAAACAATAGTAAAGCCAGGTTAGGTACCTCATTATCCACACACAATATAGTACACGCCAGGTTAGATGAAAGGCCTCATTATCCACACACAATATAGTACAAGCCAGGTTAGGTACAAGTCCTCATTATCCACACACAATACAGTACAAGCTAGGATCGGTACAAGTCCTCATTATCCACACACAATATAGTACAAGCCAGGTTAGGTACAAGTCCTCATTATCCACAAACAATAGTAAAGCCAGGTTAGGTACAAGTCCTCATTATCCACACACAATATAGTACAAGCCAGGATCGGTACAAGTCCTCATTATCCACACACAATATAGTACAAGCCAGGTTAGGTACAAGTCTCATTATCCACACAATATAGTACAAGCCAGGATCGGTACAAGTCCTCACTATCCACACACAATATAGTACAAGCCAGGATCGGTACAAGTCCTCATTATCCACACACAATACAGTACAAGCCAGGTTAGGTACAAGTCCTCATTATCCACACACAATATAGTACAAGCCAGGATCGGTACAAGTCCTCATTATCCACACACAATATAGTACAAGCCAGGATCGGTACAAGTCCTCATTATCCACACACAATATAGTACAAGCCAGGATCGGTACAAGTCCTCATTATCCACACACAATATAGTACAAGCCAGGATCGGTACAAGTCCTCATTATCCACACACAATACAGTACAAGCCAGGTTAGGTACAAGTCCTCATTATCCACACACAATATAGTACAAGCCAGGATCGGTACAAGTCCTCATTATCCACACACAATACAGTACAAGCCAGGTTAGGTACAAGTCCTCATTATCCACACACAATATAGTACAAGCCAGGATCGGTACAAGTCCTCATTATCCACAAACAATAGTAAAGCCAGGTTAGGTACAAGTCCTCATTATCCACACACAATATAGTACAAGCCAGGTTAGATACAAGGCCTCATTATCCACACACAATATAGTACAAGCCAGGTTAGGTACAAGTCCTCATTATTCACACACAATACAATACAAGCCAGGATCGGTACAAGTCCTTATTATCCACACACAATATATTACAAGCCAGGTTAGATACAAGTCCTCATTATCCACACACAATACAGTACAAGCCAGGATCGGTACAAGTCCTCATTATCCACACACAATATAGTACAAGCCAGGTTAGGTACAAGTCCTCATTATCCACACACAATATAGTACAAGCCAGGTTAGGTACATTCCTCATTATCCACACACAATACAGTTCAAGCCAGGTTAGATACAAGGCCTCATTATCCACACACAATATAGTACAAGCCAGGTTAGGTACAAGTCCTCATTATCCACACACAATACAGTACAAGCCAGGATCGGTACAAGTCCTCATTATCCACACACAATATAGTACAAGCCAGGTTAGGTACAAGTCCTCATTATCCACACACAATACAGTACAAGCCAGGATCGGTACAAGTCCTCATTATCCACACACAATATAGTACAAGCCAGGTTAGGTACAAGTCCTCATTATCCAAAAACAATAGTAATGCCAGGTTAGGTACAAGTCCTCATTATCCACACACAATATAGTACAAGCCAGGATCGGTACAAGTCCTCATTATCCACACACAATATAGTACAAGCCAGGTTAGGTACAAGTCCTCATTATCCACACACAATATAGTACAAGCCAGGATCGGTACAAGTCCTCATTATCCACACACAATATAGTACAAGCCAGGATCGGTACAAGTCCTCATTATCCACTCACAATATAGTACAAGCCAGGTTAGGTACAAGGCCTCATTATCCACACACAATATAGTACAAGCCAGGTTAGGTACAAGTCCTCATTATCCACACACAATACAGTACAAGCCAGGATCGGTACAAGTCCTCATTATCCACACACAATATAGTACAAGCCAGGTTAGGTACAAGTCTTCATTATCCACACACAATATAGTACAAGTCAGGATCGATACAAGTCCTCATTATCCACACACAATACAGTACAAGCCAGGTTAGGTACAAGTCCTCATTATCCACACACAATATAGTACAAGCCAGGATCGGTACAAGTCCTCATTATCCACACACAATATAGTACAAGCCAGGATCGGTACAAGTCCTCATTATCCACACACAATATAGTACAAGCCAGGATCGGTACAAGTCCTCATTATCCACAAACAATAGCAAAGCCAGGTTAGGTACCTCATTATCCACACACAATATAGTACACGCCAGGTTAGATGAAAGGCCTCATTATCCACACACAATATAGTACAAGCCAGGTTAGGTACAAGTCCTCATTATCCACACACAATACAGTACAAGCTAGGATCGGTACAAGTCCTCATTATCCACACACAATATAGTACAAGCCAGGTTAGGTACAAGTCCTCATTATCCACAAACAATAGTAAAGCCAGGTTAGGTACAAGTCCTCATTATCCACACACAATATAGTACAAGCCAGGATCGGTACAAGTCCTCATTATCCACACACAATATAGTACAAGCCAGGTTAGGTACAAGTCTCATTATCCACACAATATAGTACAAGCCAGGATCGGTACAAGTCCTCACTATCCACACACAATATAGTACAAGCCAGGATCGGTACAAGTCCTCATTATCCACACACAATACAGTACAAGCCAGGTTAGGTACAAGTCCTCATTATCCACACACAATATAGTACAAGCCAGGATCGGTACAAGTCCTCATTATCCACACACAATATAGTACAAGCCAGGATCGGTACAAGTCCTCATTATCCACACACAATATAGTACAAGCCAGGATCGGTACAAGTCCTCATTATCCACACACAATATAGTACAAGCCAGGATCGGTACAAGTCCTCATTATCCACACACAATACAGTACAAGCCAGGTTAGGTACAAGTCCTCATTATCCACACACAATATAGTACAAGCCAGGATCGGTACAAGTCCTCATTATCCACACACAATACAGTACAAGCCAGGTTAGGTACAAGTCCTCATTATCCACACACAATATAGTACAAGCCAGGATCGGTACAAGTCCTCATTATCCACAAACAATAGTAAAGCCAGGTTAGGTACAAGTCCTCATTATCCACACACAATATAGTACAAGCCAGGTTAGATACAAGGCCTCATTATCCACACACAATATAGTACAAGCCAGGTTAGGTACAAGTCCTCATTATTCACACACAATACAATACAAGCCAGGATCGGTACAAGTCCTTATTATCCACACACAATATATTACAAGCCAGGTTAGATACAAGTCCTCATTATCCACACACAATACAGTACAAGCCAGGATCGGTACAAGTCCTCATTATCCACACACAATATAGTACAAGCCAGGTTAGGTACAAGTCCTCATTATCCACACACAATATAGTACAAGCCAGGTTAGGTACATTCCTCATTATCCACACACAATACAGTACAAGCCAGGTTAGATACAAGGCCTCATTATCCACACACAATATAGTACAAGCCAGGTTAGGTACAAGTCCTCATTATCCACACACAATACAGTACAAGCCAGGATCGGTACAAGTCCTCATTATCCACACACAATATAGTACAAGCCAGGTTAGGTACAAGTCCTCATTATCCACACACAATACAGTACAAGCCAGGATCGGTACAAGTCCTCATTATCCACACACAATATAGTACAAGCCAGGTTAGGTACAAGTCCTCATTATCCAAAAACAATAGTAATGCCAGGTTAGGTACAAGTCCTCATTATCCACACACAATATAGTACAAGCCAGGATCGGTACAAGTCCTCATTATCCACACACAATATAGTACAAGCCAGGTTAGGTACAAGTCTCATTATCCACACAATATAGTACAAGCCAGGATCGGTACAAGTCCTCACTATCCACACACAATATAGTACAAGCCCGGATCATTACAAGTCCTCATTATCAACACACAATACAGTACAAGCCAGGTTAGGTACAAGTCCTCATTATCCACACACAATATAGTACAAGCCAGGATCGGTACAAGTCCTCATTATCCACACACAATATAGTACAAGCCAGGATCGGTACAAGTCCTCATTATCCACACACAATATAGTACAAGCCAAGATCGGTACAAGTCCTCATTATCCACACACAATACAGTACAATCCAGGTTAGGTACAAGTCCTCATTATCCACACACAATATAGTACAAGCCAGGATCGGTACAAGTCCTCATTATCCACACACAATATAGTACAAGCCAGGATCGGTACAAGTCCTCATTATCCAAACACAATATAGTACAAGCCAGGATCGGTACAAGTCCTCATTATCCACACACAATACAGTACAAGCCAGGTTAGGTACAAGTCCTCATTATCCACACACAATATAGTACAAGCCAGGATCGGTACAAGTCCTCATTATCCACACACAATACAGTACAAGCCAGGTTAGGTACAAGTCCTCATTATCCACACACAATATAGTACAAGCCAGGATCGGTACAAGTCCTCATTCTCCACAAACAATAGTAAAGCCAGGTTAGGTACAAGTCCTCATTATCCACACACAATATAGTACAAGCCAGGTTAGATACAAGGCCTCATTATCCACACACAATATAGTACAAGCCAGGTTAGGTACAAGTCCTCATTATTCACACACAATACAGTACAAGCCAGGATCGGTACAAGTCCTCATTATTCACACACAATATAGTACAAGCCAGGTTAGGTACAAGTCCTCATTATCCACACACAATACAGTACAAGCCAGGATCGGTTTTTTGGCATCCTGTCTCGGAAGACAATGGAGTATATGCGCTTGCTGGGTCAGTCACTGGAGTGACCTCTCCAGGGCGCAACCCTGGGCGAAGTGTATGGAGATCCTGGGGTGCCCAGTCGTCAAGATCCCCCTCTCGGCCTCGCTGATGTATCCAAAGGAATGCAAAGCAGTACGTTTGGCACCAGTTTGGCTGCAGGAGCTGCCAGAACAGTGCGTGAATACAGGCAGCTGTCTGCCTTCGGGGCTCCACTCCTGATTTGAAGGGTTTACTCCCCCACATTTGGCCGTTGGATCCAACCTGATCTCCTCCGTCCTCTAGCCGTTGGCTGTCAGAAACAGCTCATCCGCCTAGTGGTGCAATGTGAACACCACCCCCTCACGTGGTTTAGCCCACCAGCTGAGGTGGTTTGCCAGGGTGTGGCGCTTGGAGCCAGCACGTGAGAGATTAAGGAGATGGATGAGGACCAGTGATGCCCGTCCGTCCTATGTAGGACGCAGCTGCCGAACAGCAAAGGTGCTACCTCTATCCAGAGCCCCACACAATATAGTACAAGCCAGGTTAGGTACATTCCTCATTATCCACACACAATATAGTACAAGCCAGGTTAGGTACAAGTCCTCATTATCCACACACAATATAGTACAAGCCATGATCGGTACAAGTCCTCATTATCCACACACAATATAGTACAAGCCGTGATCGGTACAAGTCCTCATTATACACACAATATAGTACAAGCCAGGATCGGTACAAGTCCTCATTATCCACACACAATACAGTACAAGCCAGGATCGGTACAAGTCCTCATTATCCACACACAATATAGTACAAGCCAGGATCGGTACAAGTCCTCATTATCCACAAACAATAGTAAAGCCAGGTTAGGTACAAGTTCTCATTATCCACACACAATACAGTACAAGCCAGGATCGGTACAAGTCCTCATTATCCACACACAATATAGTACAAGCCAGGTTAGGTACAAGTCCTCATTATCCACACACAATATAGTACAAGCCAGGATCGGTACATGTCCTCATTATCCACACACAATATAGTACAAGCCAGGATCGGTACAAGTCCTCATTATCCACACACAATATAGTACAAGCCAGGTTAGGTACAAGTCTCATTATCCACACAATACAGTACAAGCCAGGTTCGGTACAAGTCCTCATTATCCACACACAATACAGTACAAGCCAGGTTCGGTACAAGTCCTCATTATCCACAAACAATAGTAAAGCCAGGTTAGGTATAAGTCCTCATTATCCACACACAATATAGTACAAGCCAGGATCGGTACAAGTCCTCATTATCCACACACAATATAGTACAAGCCAGGATCGGTACAAGTCCTCATTATCCACACACAATATAGTACAAGCCAGGTTAGGTACAAGTCTCATTATCCACACAATACTGTACAAGCCAGGTTCGGTACAAGTCCTCATTATCCACACACAATACAGTACAAGCCAGGTTCGGTACAAGTCCTCATTATCCACAAACAATAGTAAAGCCAGGTTAGGTACAAGTCCTCATTATCCACACACAATATAGTACAAGCCAGGATCGGTACAAGTCCTCATTATCCACACACAATACAGTACAAGCCAGGTTAGGTACAAGTCCTCATTATCCACACACAATATAGTACAAGCCAGGTTAGGTACAAGTCTCATTATACACACAATACAGTACAAGCCAGGTTAGGTACAAGTCCTCATTATCCACACACAATACAGTACAAGACAGGTTAGGTACAAGTCCTCATTATCCTCACACAATACAGTACAAGCCAGGTTAAGTACAAGGCCTCATTATCCCTTCACGTTTAGGCGTGTAGTTTCTTGCGTCACGCGTTCCCTGAACAATCCCACGTTCCCCGAACTGTGGACGTCCTCTCGACTCGCTCCTCTAGCGCAGCTTCTGTTGACTTTGATGTCATGGCACCAAGTCTCTCGCTCCCCGAACGGTGAATGTCCTCACGACACGTTCCTCCAGCGGCAGCCTCTGTTGATCTTGACGTCTGGGCGTCATGTCAGTCACTCCGCACATGAACTCTAATGTCTAAAGTTCTAATGTCATAACACTTGCTTAACACACCCTTCCCGCCGTGAGATGGCCTTAGTTGCCTGCTCGGCGTTAAACCCAAATAACTAACTAACTAAGTTTAACACACAAATAATAATAATAATAATAATAATAATAATAATAATAATAATAATAATTATTTATATGGCGCCTAACCTCAGGTAGAGCTCTAGGCGCCTTACAAATTTCAAAAATACAATTACAAAAACTGTACACTGCAGTTAGTACACCTGTAGTACAGGTGTAGCTTGTAGTTGGCAACATAATAGTCCACATGTAGCCGCTTCCAGTCAGCAGTATATGTAGGTATCCGATCCCGTCTTTCTGTAACAAAGCGTCCGCGTGCCACTAAGCTGCCGACAGTCTGATACATCATGGCCTCAGTTGCACGAGCAAGCTTAAAACACGCACGCACAAGCTGTAGCGGATCACCTTGCTTGGCGGCTTGCACAGGAATTTTAAAGCGACCTACTGCAGGCAGTCTCTCTCTTGGCTTGACTTCGCGAACGAAGATTTTATAGGAGTTGCCCACGACGTCTGCAGGCTTGTTCGTGGCTGCGGAGGCCAATCCGAGACAGGCAGGTTCGACCGCAGTGGCTGCAGGGGAAGGTATAGACAGGGTTCTGAGCTGCGGCATCTCTGTTTTTTCTCCTGAGCCGCTTGTCCTTAAGGCTAGCTCTGTGAGAGTCCTCAAAGGAGACAGCTGCCTTGTAAATGGTGGAGCGCCAGGTGTCACGGTCCGCAGCAAGCGAAGACCACTGGTGGTGGTCGATTTGGCAGGCACTAAGTGACTTCTTGAGACAGTCTTTGTATCTCTTCTTTGGTGCCCCTCTGTCACGGTGTCCAGTAGCAAGCTCGCCGAACAGGGTGATCTTTGGTAGGCGATGATCCTCCATCCTGGAGACATGCCCCGCCCAGCGGAGCTGTGTCCGCAGCAGCAAAGCCTCGATGCTCACAGTTTCAGCCTGTTCAAGGACCTCGACGTTGGTGACATAGTCACTCCAGTGAATGCCCAGGATGGTACGCAGGCAGCGCTGGTGGAAGCGTTCGAGGAGTCGTAGTTGGCTGCGGTAGAGGGCCCAGGACTCGGAACCATACAGCAGGGTGGTGAGGACCACAGCTCTGTACACGCTGATCTTGGTGCCTGTTTTCAGCTGTTGATTGTGCCACACCCGCTTGAAAAGTCGCCCGAAAGCGCTGTTCGCTTTTGCCAGCCTGCTGTCAAGCTCCTTGTCCAGCTTGGCGTCCGACGTGATAATGCAGCCAAGGTAAGTAAACTGGTGCACTGACTTTAGTTCAGACTCGCCAATGGTGATGTGAGGAGGGCGATACACTGTCTTGGGTGCCGGCTGATGGAGGACCTCTGTCTTTTTCAGACTGACCTCGAGTCCAAAGAGCTGGGCAGCATCTGCGAAGCAAGACGTGATGCGCTGCAGGGCTCTCTCTGTGTGTGCAACGAGGGCAGCATCATCAGCAAAAAGCAGCTCACGAATCAGTTGGTCTAGGGTTTTCGTGTGGGCTTGCAGTCGTCTGAGGTTGAACAGGCTGCCATCGAGACGATACCTGATGTACACTGCATCGTCATCATCGAGGTCCACTGTGGCCTGCTTCAACATCATGCTAAAAAAGATGGTGAAGAGGGTCGGTGCCAACACGCAGCCCTGCTTTACGCCGTTGAGAATAGGGAATGGTTCTGAGAGGTCATTGTTGAGTCTGACCTGGCCTTGCTGGTCCTCGTGTAGCTGGACAATCATGCTGAGGAACTTTGGGGGACAGCCAAGTCGCTCCAGGATCTGCCACATGCCTTGCCTGCTCACAGTGTCGAACGCTTTTGTTAGGTCGACAAATGTTACGTACAGCCCTTTGTTCTGCTCGCGGCACTTCTCCTGTAGCTGTCTCAGCACAAAGACCATATCGGTGGTGCTCCTGTTTGCTCTGAAGCCACACTGGCCCTCTGGGAGTTGGTCTTCAGCGATGGCAGGTACCAGCCGATTCAGGAGCAGCCTTGCAAGGATTTTCCCAGCAATGGACAGCAGGTTAATTCCCCGATAGTTAGAACAGTCAGACTTCTCGCCTTTGTTCTTGTACAGGGTGATGCGGTCGTTATCACCCTGCAGGCAGTAGAGGATTAGTAATATATCCTTTATAAATGTTCTTAGTATAGCTGAATAAGTCACGGCTATCTACTTTTTAGTACACTATACATCAGGTACACTGTCCTGTGGAAAACTGTACATGGGGTACTCTGTTCGTAGTGCGCACTGTCCGTAGTGCACACTGTCCTGTGTTAATTTCTATCAAGCATATCAAAGTCTAAACATGATACAAGTGTGGACCTTGATGCCATCTTTCCCTGCACAATGGGCAGTTTATGGCATGCTAAGTGGGCACTCTTACAGCACAATGGGCAGTTCATGGCATGCTACGTGGGCACTCTTATAGCACAATGGGCAGTTCATGGCATGCTACGTGGGCACTCTTATAGCACAATGGGCAGTTCATGGCATGCTACGTGGGCACTCTTACAGCACAATGGGCAGTTCATGGCATGCTACGTGGGCACTCTTACAGCACAATGGGCAGTTCATGGCATGCTACGTGGGCACTCTTACAGCACAATGGGCAGTTCATGGCATGCTACGTGGGCACTCTTATAGCACAATGGGCAGTTCATGGCATGCTACGTGGGCACTCTTATAGCACAATGGGCAGTTCATGGCATGCGTCGTGGGCACTCTTATAGCACAATGGGCAGTTCATGGCATGCTACGTGGGCACTCTTATAGCACAATGGGCAGTTCATGGCATGCTACGACGGCACTCTTATAGCACAATGGGCAGTTCATGGCATGCTACGTGGGCGCTCTTAAGGCCCCGCCACACTTGCCGGTTGTGCCCCGATTTTGAAGCAGATTCCGATCCGATTGCGATCGGATGACGTCATATATCCGATCCGATCGCAATCAGCTGGGAATCGGGTGTTTAGAAACTGCTCTATTTTTCCGATCCGAATCGGCCCCGATTGTAAGCTTCAACCAATCAGAGCGCGTCTCGCAAAGCACGTCGTTTCAGTTTGCAAATGGCGGAAGATCAGTCAACCACCTTCGTTGCCTATGTTTCGCCCGCCTCAGTCTTTCCGAATATGATGCAAAACTGCTGATAATGCAAACACATCATCATCACTGTCCGAACTAGCAGCCATTTCGCTGAACAGGTACGACCTTGATCTTCGATTCAAACCGGTCGGCTAAATAAAGTCGGGGAATGTGTGGCAGTGCACACGTTTTTGCAGTCCGGTCCGGTCCGATTCGAAACTGCTCAAGAATCGGCCTCACAATCGGGCATGTGTGGCGGGGCCTTTACAGCACAATGGGCAGCTCATGGCATGCTAAGTGGGTACTCTTATAGCACAATGGGCAGTTCATGGCATGCAGCATGGCACTCTTACAGCACAATGGGCAATTCATGGCATGCCTTGCACGGTAGGGCGCTCTATACTAGGCATCAAATGGGCAGTTTTTCATGGCCTGACTGCGTGGTTCATGGCATGCTACGTGGGCACCTCTTATAGCACAATGGGCAGTTCATGGCATGCTGCGTGGGCACTCTTATAGCACAATGGGCAGTTCATGGCATGCTGCGTGGGCACTCTTATAGCACAATGGGCAGTTCATGGCATGCTACGTGGGCACTCTTATAGCACAATGGGCAGTTCATGGCATTGCTGCGTGGGCACCACTTCGTATAGCTACACATGGGCAGTTCATGGCATGCTAGCGTGGGCACTCTTTATAGCACAATGGGCAGTTCATGGCATGCTGCGTGGGCGCTCTTACAGCACAATGGGCAGTTCATGGCATGCTGCGTGGGCACTCTTATAGCACAATGGGCAGTTCATGGCATGCTGCGTGGGCACTCTTATATAGCATCAATATGGTGCAGCTTCAATGGCCATGCATCACGTGGGCGCTCTTATAACAAGTGAGATTAAAACAGCTTGACATAAATTAACACAGGACAGTGTACCCTTTAACACAGGACAGTGTACACTTTAACACAGGACAGTGTACACTTTAACACAGGACAGTGTACACTTTAACACAGGACAGTGTACACTTTAACACAGGACAGTAGTACACCTTTAACCACACAGGACAGTGTACACTTTAACACAGGACAGTGTACACTTAAACACAAGACAGTGTACACTTTAACACACGACAGTGTACACTTTAACACAGGACAGTGTACACTTTAACACAGGACAGTGTATACTTTAACACAGGACAGTGTACACTTTAACACAGGACAGTGGTACACATTAAACCACAGGACAGTGTAACACTTTTAACACAGGTACAGTGTACACTTAAACACGAGGACAGAGTGACAACGCTTAACACAAGGACAGTGCACCCTTTAACACAGGACAGTGTACCCTTTAACACAGGACAGTGTACCCTTTAACACAGGACAGTGTACACTTTAACACAGGACAGTGTACACTTTAACACAGGACAGTGTACACTTTAACACAGGACAGTGTATACTTTAACACAGGACAGTCCGTACCCTCAGTTAACTAACACAGGACAGTGTACACTTTAACACAGGACAGTGTACACTTTAACACAGGACAGTGTACACTTTAACACAGGACAGTGTACACTTTAACACAGGACAGTGTACACTTTAACACAGGACAGTGTACCCTTTAACACAGGACAGTGTACTTTAAGACATAACTTAACACAGGCGTGACAGGAGTGCACATTATATACGACAGCACACCTGTATTAAACGACAGTGCATAATGTACACAGAGGTGTACCCTGTACAGCATTATGCTTTGTAACAGACTGAACACATGGTGCCCAAATATTCCTGTATTAAAAATTCTATACAACACAAGGCATAAGTCCACATAATGGCTCACGTATATGCAACAGATCCAGACAAAGTCCATGACAATAAAGTCAAATTGATTGTCACTAAACAAAATCACTGATTATTTCTCAACCAATCTTCAAAATTTAATCAATTTTCATACATCTGTGAAACCCCTGTGACCCTTGACCTTTACGATGAGTCGACTAAATTAAGAATACATAGGAAGGTCTTATGATCAGCTATCCTTGTGCCAAATTTGATTGAAAAGTTTGCAAAAATGTTGATAATAACTATAATTATTGGCATTTTATACACATTTGTCAATCTCTTGTGGCCCGTGACCTTTCCAAAGGGTCATTCAAATTAGTATGCATATATAGGTCTTACCATCAGGTATCTCTGTAGCAAGTTTGGGCTTAAAGTTGTAAATAGTAATTGAGAAAAAAACATTTCTTGTCAAAATATGGCTATTTTTTACCTATTTCCTGAGCTCTTGTGACCCTTGACCTTTCCGAGGGGTCATCCAAATGAGTATGCATGGATGAATTTCCTGAGGAATGGGGATTTGTACTGCAGACTGTATGATGACTGCAAACGTAGTGTGGAAAACACATGCCAGCTCGTACAGAAGAGGCTTTGTGGGCGTGGGCCATCCCACCTTATTCTTCAAAATGGCTGCGGCTACGTCAGCCCACAGAACATATAACTGGTAGGAAGCGCCGTGTGTCTGCAGTCTGTGTTTGTGTGTGCCATTACCGTGCGGGTGGGGGGTGGGGGGGGGGTGGAGTTAAGGTGGAGAGAGATGGATCAGAAGGATAAGCTTAAAAACAGAAACAACTCAAACGCATGTGAGCTCCAAATAATACGGTAGACTTTAGGTAGACTTTAGGTAGACTTTAGACTTTGTTCTTTTCTGACCCACACATACACACACGCCACGCAAAATCAAGTACAAAAAAAAAATCAAGTTGCATGTTTAAAACATTACTTGACGTTTACATGCCAATAGGTCATAAGACGAACATTTAGTTACGTCAAAGATTCTGTATCTTGCTCGTGCGGTGCTTGTTATCAGTGTGCTCACTGTCTTAAAATAGACACTTGCAAAAAACCTGTTCAAACGCGCGTCGCCCGCTACACTAGGCATCGACTTTTTCTATAGGCTTTGCATACTTAAAGTAATAGGCTTATGCTTTATAGTAATAGGCTTATGCTTTATAGTAATAGGCTTATGCTTTGGTGTATTTATTTTCAGGGGCCAAGGAGGGGTCCAACCCGTCCCGCACGGGGTAGAGGGAGCAGCCCACGCGGTGTACAGGGAGCAGGCTTCCGTGTGTGGATGGCAGACCGTGATTGGCCGTCGGAATGAAATAAAGAATGTGTCTCATCTGACTTACTCGGGTGGTTGGTTGTTTGGCTGGATGGTTTGTTATTTGTTGGTTGATAGAGGTTGCTAGAGGTTTGTGATGCAATGATGTGAAGTTACCGTGATTTATAATAATAATAATAGAGATTTGTTAAGCGCTTATTCTAAATGTAGCTCTAATCGCTGATACAATGAAAAGGTTAATAACTAACACACACACACACACACACACACACACACACACACACACACACACACACACACACACAGCATACGCACGCACACACACACACACACACACACACACACACACACACACACACACACACACACACACGTGACAGTGGTGATCGGAATTGTGCATGGCTGTGGAAATGAACTAGTAAAATGCAGCGTTGTAGAGGTGGGTTTTGAGAAGTGATTTAAAGGAGGAGAGCGTTTGACAGTTACGGACCAGGGCGGGAGGCTGTTCCAAGTGGCGGGTCAAGATGGGGGAAGGCACGACCGCCAAGTGTTTTACATTTGAAATTAGAAAGGCAACATTTATTTGTGTCAGAGGAAGAGCGGAGGGCGCGAGATGAAGTATACAGATGGAGTAAGTCAGAGATATAGGCAGGAGAAGTCAGGTTTGATAGAGGTGAAGCATATGCAGGGCAGTTTATACAGAATGCGTTCTTGTACGGGCAGCCAGTGGAGTTTCTTAATATGCAGGGCAGTCTATACAGAATGCGTTCTTGTACGGGCAGCCAGTGGAGTTCCTTAACATGCAGGGCAGTCTATACAGAATGCGTTCTTGTACGGGCAGCCAGTGGAGTTTCTTAATATGCAGGGCAGTCTATACAGAATGCGTTCTTGTACGGGCAGCCAGTGGAGTTTCTTAACATGCAGGGCAGTCTATACAGAATGCGTTCTTGTACGGGCAGCCAGTGGAGTTTCTTAACATGCAGGGCAGTCTATACAGAATGCGTTCTTGTACGGGCAGCCAGTGGAGTTTTTCAAGGGCGGGGCGGATATGGTCACGCTTACGCACGCGCAGAACTAAACGGGCAGCACTGTTTTGCACTCTCTGCAGTTTATCTAGCTGGGTTTTAGGCAGGCCGGAAAGGAGGGAGTTACAGTAGTCTAACCGTGGGACTAACAAACTTATCTATTTTGAGGTCACTGTCAATGAAAACACTAAGGGTTTTGAGACTGTCAGAGAAAGAGATTTGATTTTGACAGACAGAGATGTGACTGGGAAGACAGGACAACTGCGAAGGACGCACACCAGCTGTAATAAGCATGGACTCTGTTTTACCATCATTTAGCTGGAGTTTATTTCTAATCATCCAGTCTTTAACTTCTGTCAGACAGTTTTCCATGTTGGAAATTAAACGACCAGCTTCAGGGACGGGACCAGAATCGTGCAACTGTGTGTCATCGGTGAACATATGATGTCTAACAGAGTACTTTGAAAAAATAGTAGCTAACGGCTGCATATACAGAATGAAGAAAATCGGCCCGAGCACAGAACCATGGGGCACTCCGAAAAGTAGTGGGCCTGGGGAAGAGTGACAGCCGTTGACAGAGACAACTAGTCGCCGGTTTGTGAGGTATGACTCCATCCAAAGTAAAGCACGGTCAGAGAAGCCATAGTCAAAGTGAGGACGAGACAGAAGAATGGAGTGATCGATAGTATCAAAGTCTGCCGACAGGTCAAGGAGAATCAGAACAGACAGCTCATTATTATCCGCGCCGCAAAGGAGATCGTTTAAGATTCTAATCAGGGCAGTTTCAGTGGAGCGGCAAGGTTATGCGGACTGAAAGGGATGTAGGGGATTTCAGTCTCATATAAACCATGAGGCAATAAAAACGCGAATTTTTCACCATAGCGCTTTTCTACGTCGTTGTTGTTGGCATCCTTCTGTCTCGGAAGACAATGGAGTTTATGCGCTTTCTGGGTTAGTCCTTTTTAAGATAATAATAATAATACCGGTATTATATAGGCGCTTTTTCTCAATTTTTGGGCAAATCGACTCAAAGCGCCGCGAACTGAACCCAACACGCACACTCACGTAACAGACACGGATTTACGCCATTTAAGACGAACACAGTACTAGACAGACGAAGGGCCAGTTCAGTTACTGAAGTTACAGAGATTTTTGATCGCTTGTATTTGAAATTTGTAAAGTGGCCTGAAATAGGAAACTGGTTTAGGACTACAGTTGGAGTCAGACAAGGCTGCTTGCTCTCACCTACTCTTTTCAACATCTTCCTGGAAACAATCATGACGGACGCTCTGAAAGATCATGAAGGAACTGTCAGCATTGGAGGCAGAACAATCACGAACTTGCGCTTTGCGGACGACATTGATGGCCTTGCAGGAACAGAGAAGGAGCTAGCTCAGCTGGTGGAAAAGCTGGATAGTACAGCCATTGCATATGGGATGGAAATCAGTGCAGAGAAGACCAAACTGATGACCAATAACGCAAGTGGCATTGGCACTGAAATCATGGTTGGAGGCCAAAAACTGGAAACAGTTAAGAAATTCAGATACTTAGGAGCCATTGTGACGAATGAGGGATCAAAACCAGAAATACTGTCCAGGATTGCGCAGACAACAACAGCACTGACAAGATTGAAGACCATATGGAAGGACAGAAACATCACACTCTGCTCCAAGATCAGACTGATGCGCTCCTTAGTCATCTCAGTGTTCTTGTATGCCTGCGAGTCATGGACCCTCACAGCAGACCTTGAAAGGAGGATACAAGCCACTGAAATGAGATGTTTTCGAAGGCTGCTTGGCATTTCATACAGAGATCACATCACAAATGAGGAAGTGGGAAGCAGAATCAGGCAAGCCATCGGGCCCTATGAAGACTTATTAGCCATTGTGAGAAAACGCAAACTGAAGTGGTATGGGCATGTCACGCGTTCAGCAGGGCTTGCCAAAACAATCCTGCAAGGCACTGTGCAAGGAGGACGAAGGAGAGGAAGACAGAGGAAAAGATGGGAGGACAATATCTCAGAGTGGACAAGACTGAAGCTGGGCGATACGCTGAGAATGGCAGAGAACAGAGAGGAATGGAGGGAGCTGGTTACCAAGTCATCAGTGGTGCCCCAACGGTCGGCAAGACTACGGGATATAGATAAATAGATATATAGATAGATAGATAGATAGATAGATAGATAGATAGATAGATAGATAGATAGATAGATAGATAGATAGATAGATAGATAGATAGATAGATAGATAGATAGATAGATAGATAGATAGATAGATAGATAGATAGATAGATAGATAGATAGATAGATAGATAGATAGATAGATAGATAGAAAGTGGCCTGAAACCGGTACCAAAGTGTGGGGGGATGGGTGGGGGTGGAAGAACCGGAGTACCCGGAGAAAGAACCCCTGCTGTGACAAATCAGTCCAATGCGAGATCGGCAGAGTCTGTTCTATTTGCTACAGGTGAAGCCTGTGACTGTTGCTGTGGGCACTGGCTCTTCTTTCTTTCGTCTGCGCTGCCTCTTCTTCTCTCACTGGCTTTCTCTCCTTCCATCGCTCAGCTTTATGCTGGTCTTTACTGTGAGCCGCCAGCTGGCACGATCTGCGGTGGCGGCTTCTAAGTCTGCGGGATTCAGGCTTCCAGCTTTCAGATCACGCTTGCAGACATCTTTGTATCTAAGCATCTAAGCGCTGGTCTGCCTGTTGGTCTGGTGCCGGAGGCAAGCTCGCCATACAAGATGTCCTGAGGAACTTGACTTCATCTTGTTTGTAAAAAGGTGTATCACATCGCACACTATCCGAAGCAATGGCCTGTTTTTTTCGGCCGGCCGTACACACTTGAGCGACACAAGTCAGTCTGAATTTGTATGTCTAGTTCATGTGTGTTTCGAGGAAGTTTTGCTTTAAATTGCCGGTACTCCTCATCGTCAGCGGACCAAACCGTGGAGATGAGAATTTAGTGTAGCGTTCTGCTGCACGTATCTCGATCTCCGTTTAATCCTATCCCCCGTATTGGCTGGGGATTAGGATTGTTAACTCTAGGGCTTTCCTACTGACTTGGGTTAGTAGGTTGTTGGCTCACTTTCGAAAGGATGCTCGCATAGAGTTGTATCCTAGTGTTTGTGAGGTTCAACTTTCGTTTTTACAAATTCTTTCAACTGCGTTATAGCAGTCTCTTGCGATGCGGAGTGTTTCCCCTTTTAATTAGTCCTTTGAAGACTGCTGGTGGGGACCATCCTTCATGCGGCAGACATGACCGAGCCAGCGTAGGCGTCTTCGTGAAAGGAGTGCGTACATGCTAGGAATGTTGGCCTGGGCCAGCACTTCAGTGTTTGGAACATGGTCCTTCCAAGTGATGCCCAAGATTCTCATCAGGCTGCGCAGATGGAAAGAGTTAAGTCTCACTCGGGACAATGAACTGGAATCGGCAAGGCATCAACAGCGATGGCTCGCCTGACCAAGAGAGTGTGGAACAACAGCTTGCTTACCATCAACACTAAGATGAAAGTGTTCCAGACCTGTGTGTTCAGCATTCTTCTCTACAGCAGCGAGACGTAGAGTTTGTACACCCGTCAAGAGCGCAGACTTAACTCGTGTCTACGTAAATATGCTTTAATCCTAGTGTTTCTACCTAAATATGCTTTAATCCGAGTGTTTCTACGTAAATATGCTTTAATCGAGTTTTTCTACGTAAATATGCTTTAAACCGGGTTTATCTACGTAAATATGCTTTCATCTGATTTTTTCGACGTAAATATGCTTTCATCCGAGTTTTCTTTTACGTAAATATGCTTTCATCCGAGTTTTCTTTTACGTAAATATGCTTTAAACCGAGTTTTTCTATGTAAACATGCTTTAATCCGAGGTTTTCTACGTAAACATGCTTTAATCAAGTTTTTCTATGTAAATATGCTTTCGTCCGAGTTTTTCTACGTAAATATGCTTTCGTCCGAGTTTTTCTACGTAAATATGCTTTCATCCGAGTTCATGTACGTACATATACTTTTAGCCGAGGTTTTCGAACGTAAATATGCTTTCTTCCCAGTTTTCCTACGTAAATATGCTTTCATCCGAGTTTTTCCACGTAAATAAATTATGCTTTCATCCGAGTTTTTCTACGTAAATATGTTTTAATCCCAGTTTTTCTACTTAAATATGCTTTCATCGGATTTTTTCTGAAGTCATTTGTTAGATAGAGTTATGAAAAGTGTGTTATGTCGCGTGTAAATGGAATGTTTTAGTCTTAAAATCGCACATCGATGACTTATGACGTCATCAGTGACACTAGCATCACGGGATATTGAAAGTCAAATGAGGAGCATCTGCAGAGAACACAACTGAAAGCCAACCAACGTGGAAAGTCACTAGGGTCCGTGTGATTGAAAATCTGGCCTGCTTGGTCTTGACCTACTTTTGGTTTGTCAAAGGCATGTAAATAATCAACATGACCTACTTTTGCTTTTTCAATGGCATGAAAATAATCAACATGACCTACTTTTGCTTTTTCAATGGCATGTAAATAATCAAAATGATCTACTTTTGGTTTGTCAAAGGCATGTAAATAATCAACATGAACTATAACCATTTGCACTTTATCTCTGTGTTAATCATTGGAACAAAAAAGAAATTGAAAGTAATTCACTTAGAATAAAATAAGATTTATGAAGAAAATAATTTGCACCGGAAGTTCTGTTTCTCTAGTGAGTTTTGCGAGTCAAATTTCTTTTGAGGCAGTTAATAACATCATAAGCAATCCACACAACATGTGTGTTAAAACATCTCACAGGAAACGTGCTTGCCAGGGTGTGTCCAGTTAATAACATCATAAACAATCCACACAGTATGTGTGTTAAAACATCTCACAGGAAACGTGCTTGTCAGGGTGTGTCCAGTTTTGCTTATTTTCACTACTAATGAAGCCCTGTGTCCTCCAAGGTAGTTAAGGGCGATAACTCTTCCAATTTTTGAGTGAAGATAGCTTAGACAGTATACCGACACTTTTCGCGTTTGTATTGCCTCTGAGTATCATTTTTTGTGTCTGCGTGTGCCTGTGACCAAACTGGAAAGGATGCAAACTAAATTGCTATCATATATATATATATATATATGTCACGACACGCCTGACGGGGTCAGGGCGCCGTGGACAATATGAGTGCAGACACTCGAGAAAACCCACCCACTCTAAATAAATAACGCAACGCCAGTGATAAACAACAAACAAATCCTTTATTACCTACCCTTACTCTAACTCCCACCCCGACCCACTAACGCCCCACACACTCACACATACCCACACATGCACTCATAACGTATTAACACTTAAAAAAGATTAACATATAAAAAATGACTAACAAGTGAAAATGACTAACAGGTGAATATGACTAACAGGTGAATATGACTAACAGACGAAAATGACTAATATGTGAATATGACTAACAGACAAAAATGACTAATATGGCCAACGGCTATACAAGGCGGGTAACTTAGTCTCTGCACAGTGTCCTCTGTCCCACACTAGACAGGGTGGCTCATAACGTACGAGTACTACCCCTGCACCACAGAGCACCGTAGCCGCGCTTGCTCACGCACGCCTGTGACCGACGCTCAGAACGTAGAGTCAGCCTGCTGTAGCCCAACGTACTTGTCCAACAGGACCGGCTAGCGAAGGCGTTCTGACTCCCGATGATGCGTCACCGTTGGTCGTGGATGATGAGATCGAAGAACGAAATCTTCGAAGCCAATGATCGAAGCCAGTGATCGCAGCCAGTCTTCGAAGCCAGTCTTTGAAGCCAATCTTCGAAGCCAGTCTTTGAAGCCAATGCACTGGAAAAGGGCGCATTGTCAGTCAAAGTGCCAACACAGTTAATTCTGGCCTATTTGACACGCACCTACTCACAAACCACGTGAGTTGTGTCTCGTCTCACCCTAATATCCGCCTTGGCCATATTAACTATACAATCATGGATAAAGAGGATTCCTATGTACATTCAACATTCACCAGGTCTGCACTATTCCATTACACTAGCATTAAGCTAGCACAACCACTTTTGTATAATAACATTGCCACTGCTAAAACCAACATTATCAAAATATCCACATGTACATACAAAGATATCAAATAATCACCAGCAACCACCCAACGTGACAATCTTATTAAATTACATCTAGAACTTAATACAGATATATTTGAAAGGATACCCACTTTAATCCATTTTACAACATGGCCCTTTAAATATACTCACTCGGCGACAGCCGAATATAAAAAACTAAATCCGACACCCACCACATTACAACCCAACCTAAAAAACATGGTTAAAGACTCCATTAAAACATCACTAAAAAACTAGACGAACATACCCTTCCGCACCTATATACACATTCACACACCCGAGAGCGCAGCAGCTAACTGAGGAAAATGGCATGAGTAAATACCTGTCACTGGTGAGTCCTCCGGCAGGACGAGACAAAACAAGGACGAAGACGAACCGGAGGGGTCTTCTGGTGAGTAGCAGCCGTGGTCGCAAGTCTTTCGGGACACCCACACCCAGGAACACTGGCCGTGGTCTTGCAGGGAGGGTAAAAGAACCCTCACACAGCTTGTCAAGGGCTCCAAACGAGGCCGCACCCTGACCCAGACTCTCACTTCGCTGGCTAACTCCGCTGACTGACTAATATCCTACTGCTACCTCGCAGGTTAACTTTGCTTCTGAACACTGTTCGGTTTAAAGCTACTTGACGAAAGCGTGCAACCGCTGTACTCGCTCACTGCTAAGCTTGCTGCACGGGCTTTACGATTACGCTCACACTACATTTATTAACTTCCCTAAACTAAGGCTATTTACAGAATTCGGCGATCTACATTTATTAACAAAAAAACGACTTGGCGAAAACATAAAACAACATGTCACATCCGTTACGTGACAATATATATATATATATATATCTTGGCTTGACTTCGCGAACGAAGATTTTATAGGAGTTTCCCACGACGTCTGCAGGCTTGTTCGTGGCTGCGGAGGCCAATCCGAGACAGGCAGGTTCGACCGCAGTGGCTGCAGGGGAAGGTATGGCCGGGGTTCTGAGCTGCGGCATCTCTGTTTTTTCTCCTGAGCCGCTTGTCCTTAAGGCTAGCTCTGTGAGAGTCCTCAAAGGAGACAGCTGCCTTGTAAATGGTGGAGCGCCAGGTGTCACGGTCCGCAGCAAGCGAAGACCACTGGTGGTGGTCGATTTGGCAGGCACTAAGTGACTTCTTGAGACAGTCTTTGTATCTCTTCTTTGGTGCCCCTCTGTCACGGTGTCCAGTAGCCAGCTCGCCGAACAGGGTGATCTTTGGTAGGCGATGATCCTCCATCCTGGAGACATGCCCCGCCCAGCGGAGCTGTGTCCGCAGCAGCAAAGCCTCGATGCTCACAGTTTCAGCCTGTTCAAGGACCTCGACGTTGGTGACATAGTCACTCCAGTGAATGCCCAGGATGGTACGCAGGCAGCGCTGGTGAAAGCGTTCGAGGAGTAGTAGTTGGCTGCGGTAGAGGGCCCAGGACTCGGAACCATACAGCAGGGTGGTGAGGACCACAGCTCTGTAAACGCTGATCTTGGTGCCTGTTTTCAGCTGTTGATTGCGCCACACCCGCTTGAAAAGTCGCCCGAAAGCGCTGTTCGCTTTTGCCAGCCTGCTGTCAAGCTCCTTGTCCAGCTTGGCGTCCGACGTGATAATGCAGCCAAGGTAAGTAAACTGGTGCACTGACTTTAGTTCAGACTCGCCAATGGTGATGTGAGGAGGGCGATACACTGTCTTGGGTGCCGGCTGATGGAGGACCTCTGTCTTTTTCAGACTGACCTCGAGTCCAAAGTCATATATATATATATATATATATATATATATATATATATATATATATATATATATATATATATATATATATATATATATATATATATATATATATATATATATATATATATATATATATATATATATATATATATATATATATATATATATGACGGGGAAGTGGCGCAGTGGTTAAGGCGTCTGCCTCCAATGCCAAAGGTGCGAGGTTCAATACCGGGTTCCGGCGTTGGATTTTTCTCCTCTGGTTAATGTCACCGTCTGGGCAGTGGGCAGATGTTCACATCTGCACGGGACATAGACGACCCCGGCCCCCACGAGTCCCCTGCTGCCTTGCAGGCTTGGCCGCTTGGCTGCGGAAAGGCTAAGGGAGGAAACCCCTGACATCAAAGCCCCCGTGTCTCCGGGGAAGGCTTTTGAGCCAGAGACTAAGACAAGGACAGTCTGATATAAAACCTACGACCCGAGGACCTCGATGCCACCGTCCCAGCTTGCTAGGCCATGGCAAACGAACCAAGGGTTTAAAGGGTGGGGCCAGTACTGCGCACACTGCACTCCACCAAAAAGCTCCACCGCGCAGGCTTTAGGAAACGCCCACGGACTATGACACTGAACTTTCCAAGTCCTGTAGCGATGGGCAAGGGGCAAAACGGCAGGTGAAAGATGTCACTGGAAGCCGCAGTCTCAAACCTGCATGCAGGCGGTTCAGGATATTGGTCGCCTGATGTTGACCTGGGGATGACAACGTCACTCGGCACACCCTGAACGACCAAGCAGCCTTCTCTAGGGACAGCACTGCTTGCTCCACACGGAGAGGGGCCTAGAAAAGGTGGCCTAACCAAAGCTCATCCCCTCGTAACCCAGTTGGCTAGCCGCGGTCAACGGGCATCTTCTCATGCGGTCAGAAAACAAGAAAAAACAATGGATCCACTCTCATGACGACCACGACCGGACTCAACGTAGCATGCTGGAACATCCGAACCATGCTCGACACAGCAAACAGCGGACGCCCTGAACGTCGCTCCGCCCTCATTGCCCATGAATTGCGGAGGTTAAACATCGACATCGCCGCGCTCAGCGAAGTACGCCTTACGGAGGAAGGCAGCCTCCAAGAACTTGGCGCTGGCTACACCCTCTACTGGTCAGGCAGGCCTGCATCAGAAAGACGGCTCTCAGGCGTGGGCTTCATGGTGAAGACCCCCATTGCGAATAAGTTGGAAAACCTACCAACGGGTCACTCCGACCGCATCATGTCCATGCGCCTCCCACTGAGACACCAGCAATACGTCACCCTTCTCAGTGTGTACTCCCCAACCCTCCTGGCAGAGCCTGCAAAAAAAGACAAGTTGTACTCTGACCTGCGCAGCCTCCTGCAGAGCACCCCTGCAGACGACAAAGTCATCATCCTTGGCGACTTCAACGCCAGAGTGGGCCAAGACTCTGAAGCCTGGAAAGGAGTCCTCGGCAAGCATGGCGTTGGGAACTGCAATGACAATGGTCGGCTACTGTTGGAGCTCTGTGCAGAGCAGCAACTTGTCATCACCAACACTACTTTCCAGCAAAAGGACAGTCGAAAGACCACCTGGATGAATCCTCGCTCCAAGCACTGGCACCTTATCGACTATGTCCTAGTGCGTCAGTGGGACCGCAGTGACGTCCTCCTCACCAGAGTGATGCCCAGCGCAGAGTGCCACACTGACCACCGCCTTGTTCGCTGCAAACTCAGGCTCCGCCTCAAGCTGAAACCCGAGAACCCCCCCCCCCCCAAGATAAAGCTTGATGTTGCCAGCCTTCAGCGTGACGACAAGAAAGCTGCCCTTCAGGCTGATTTACAGCGCATGCTCAAAGACACAGTTGATCCAGCAGACTCCTCCCCTGAAACACTCTGGGATCAACTGAAAACTGCTATCGTAAAATCTTCTGTGGAAGTCTTGGGCTTTGCTAGAAAGAGGAACAAAGACTGGTTTGACGAAAACGACGTAGAGATCCAGGAACTTCTAGCAAAAAAAAAAGAGCCGCCCACCAGGCCCACCTAGCCCAGCCTTCCTGCCCTGTGAAAAAGTCTGCCTTCCGCCTCATCTGCAGCAGTCTCCAGCTCAAGCTTAGAGAACTCCAGAACGAGTGGTGGTCCAGACTCGCACAGAGGACCCAGCTCTGCGCTGACAACGGTGACTACAGGGGCTTCTACGAAGCACTGAAAGCAGTGTATGGCCCTAGGCACCTGGTACAAAGTCCCCTGCGAAGCGCTGATGGACAGGCACTCCTCACAGATAATACCTCCATCTTGAACCGCTGGTCGGAATACTTTCAGGTCCTCTTCGGCGCTGAGCGCACTGTTCAAGAAACAGTCATCCTCCAAATCCCACACCTTCCACTAAAGGTTGAATTGGACGAACCGCCCACCGCCGAAGAGACCCTCACAGCCATCCACCAGCTCAAGAGTGGCAAAGCAGCAGGCATTGACGGAATCCCGCCAGAGATCTGGAAACATGGAGGCCCAGCACTGCACAACAAGCTCCACGACCTCTTTCTCTGCTGCTGGGAAAGAGGAACACTACCAAAGGATCTCCGTGATGCAGTCATCATCACCCTGTACAAGAACAAAGGAGAGAAGTCTGCCTGCTCTAATTATCGTGGAATTACCTTGCTGTCCATTGCCGGGAAAATTCTCGAAAGGTTGCTCCTGAATCGGCTGGTACCTGCCATCGCTGAAGACCACCTCCCAGAGGGTCAGTGTGGCTTCAGAGCCAACAGGAGTACCACCGACATGGTCTTTGTGCTGAGACAGCTTCAGGAGAAGTGCCGCGAGCAGAACAAAGGGCTGTACGTAACGTTTGTCGACCTAACAAAAGCGTTTGACACTGTGAGCAGGCAAGGTATGTGGCAGATCCTGGAGCGACTAGGCTGTCCCCCAAAGTTCCTCAACATGATCGTCCAGCTCCACGAGGACCAGCAAGGCCAGGTCAGACTAAACAGTGACCTCTCAGAACCATTCCCCATTCGCAACGGCGTGAAGCAAGGCTGCGTGCTGGCACCGACCCTCTTCACCATCTTCTTCAGAATGATGTTGAAGCAGGCCACAGTGGACCTCGGCGATGACGACGCAGTGTACATCAGGTATCGTCTCGATGGCAGCCTGTTCAACCTCAGACGACTGCAGGCCCACACGAAAACCCTAGACCAACTGATTCGTGAGCTGCTCTTCGCTGATGACGCTGCCCTCGTTGCACACACAGAGAGAGCCTTGCAGCGCATTACGTCCTGCTTCGCAGATGCCGCCCAGCTCTTTGGACTTGAGGTCAGTCTGAAAAAGACAGAGGTCCTTCATCAGCCGGCACCCAAGGAAGAGCATCGCCCTCCCCACATCACCATCGGCGAGTCCGAACTGAAGTCTGTACACCAGTTTACCTACCTTGGCTGCATCATCACGTCAGACGCCAAGCTGGACAAGGAGGTGGACAACAGGCTGGCAAAAGCGAACAGTGCTTTCGGGCGACTATTCAAGCGGGTGTGGCACAATCAACAGCTGAAAAAAGGCACCAAGATCAGCGTGTACAGAGCTGTCGTCCTCACCACCCTGCTGTACCGTTCCGAGTCCTGGGCCCTCTACCGCAGCCAACTACGACTCCTCGAACGCTTTCACCAGCGCTGCCTGCGTACCATCCTCAGCATTCACTGGAGTGACTATGTCACCAACGTCGAGGTCCTTGAACAGGCGGAAACTGTGAGCATCGAGGCTTTGCTGCTGCGGACACAGCTTCGCTGGGCGGGGCACGTCTCCAGGATGGAGGATCATCGCCTACCCAAGATCACTCTGTTCGGCGAGCTCGCCACTGGACACCGAGACAAAGGGGCACCAAAGAAGAGATACAAAGACGGTCTCAAGAAGTCACTTAGTGCCTGCCAAATCGACCACCGCCAGTGGCCTTCGCTTGCTGCGGACCGTGACACCTGGCGCTCCACCATTCACAAGGCAGCCGTCTCCTTTGAGGACTATCGCAGAGCTAACCTTAAGGACAAGCGGCTCAGAAGAAAAAACAGAGCTGTCGTAACTCAGAACCCTGACCAGACCTTCCCCTGCAGCCACTGCGGTCGAACCTGCCTGTCCCGGATTGGCCTCCGCAGCCACGAAAATGCCTGCAGACGACGTGGGCAAGCCCTATAGAATCTTCGTTCGCGAAGTCAAGCCAAGTTAGTTATATATATATATAATATATATATATATATATATATATATATATATATATATATATATATATATATATATATATATATATATATATATATATATATATATATATATATATATATATATATATATATATATATATATAATTATGTGTGTGTGTGTGTGTGTGTGTGTGTGTGTGTGTCTGCATGTGACCACACTGGAAACTGAATTTCTGTCATATGTCTGCGTTTGCCTGTGCCATACGGAACACGATGAAACGAATCTGAATTCAAGCATAAGTTGAACCACGGGTGGTGATGATCTACGAATTACTTGTAGTTAGTTCTCGCTGTGACGTAAGAAAGGCTCTGCTTAGTTTATTTTTTCTTATAATAACACTACAAGGGCCTCACTAATTAATAATAATAATAATAATAATAATAATGGGTATTTATATAGCGCTTAATCTTACTCAAAAGCTCTAAGCGCTTTACAATCTGTACACAAAAATAAAATACAATGACATATGCACATAACAAACAAAGCACAATGCCCGAACACACCACTTTTACAATAAACTAAACAACAATACATACATAATAATTTATATTCTAATTAACATTCAGTCTAAACAAGGAGGATTGCAGAACTACAACTAAGGCATCAAACACTGGCAGTCATTCAAAGTAAAGCTTGAAGAGGTGAGTTTTCAACGACCTCCTGAAGTCAGAGACAGACTCACTGTTTCTGACCTCAAGAGGAAGTGTATTCCATAACACTGGGGCTTGATAAACAAAAGTGCGCTGACCAAATGTTTTAGTTTTGACAGAAGGTACACACAGCTTCCGTTTATCAGAAGAGGAGCGGAGCTCACGAGAGGGTGTATACACATGCAGCAAAGAGGACAAGTATTCTGGGCTGGTGCCTGAAAGGCAGTTAAAACAGATTGACATAACTTTGTATTGAATACGTGAGGACACAGGTAGCCAGTGAAGGGACTTCAAGATGGGTGTGACATGCTCAGTCTTACGGACTCTCACAACAAGCCGGGCTGCATTGTTCTGAATTTTTTGGAGGCGATCAATGAGATACTGAGGGCAGCCACAAAGCAAAGAGTTACAATAATCTAGCTTGGACAGCACAAATGCACAAACTAGTGTTTTAGTGGCTTCCACGGTCAGCAGGTGACGAACTGAACTAATACGACGAAGTTCCAGATAAGCGGATCTACACACTGCACTGACATGCTGTGACATAGATAACTCGCTGTCAAGTGTAACACCCAGGTTTCTCACACTCGCAGAGAAGCCAATGAGTGTTCCATCCACAGACAATGATGATGGTAAAGGCAGGGACGAAGATAATCTTGGATTAGCTACCAACATTGCTTCAGTTTTGCCATCATTTAACATCAGTTTGTTGGTGGTCATCCATGATTTGACATGGTCAATGCACTGGCTTATACTTTGGACGGCATTCACAGCTCGCTCGACAGTATCACTTTTGTACATCTGCGTATCATCTGCAAATGCATGATGGGAAATGGAGCGACTACAAATCAGGTCGGACAGGGGCTGAACATACAGTAAAAACAATACAGGTCCTAGGACCGAGCCCTGGGGTACACCAAACCGAAGAGGTGATGGCTCAGAACGACAGCCGTCGACAGAAACAATCTGGGATCGTTCAGTCAGTTATGAACTAAACCATGCCAAGACTGTGCCTTCAATGCCAAATACAGATTGAAGACGGCACAGCAAAATTTCATGGTCAATAGTGTCGAACGCACTGGACAGGTCCAGCAAAGCAAGGACTGTGATCTTACGCTCGTCCAAAGCACAAAGCAGGTCATCGAATATCTTCAGCAAAGCTGTTTCAGTGCTACGATGGGGACGATATGCAGACTGGAATACACTGAACAGACTATTAGAGTTGACATGCTTTAAAGTTTGAACAAGGACAATTTTCTCAAGAATCTTTGATAGAAATGTAAGATTGGAAACTGGGCGATAGTTTTTCAGTACATTTGGGTCTAAAGATGGTTTCTTCAATTGGGGTTTCACAAGTGCAGTCTTGAAGCTTTCAGGAAAAATACCAGTGGAGAGAGAGTTGTTGATGACTTGTGTAATGGCAGGCAACACTTCATCCAGGCACTCGTACAACAAGGGAGTGGGTATGGGGTCTAACTCACAAGTTTTTGGGGCAGTGTTTGTGATCACTTTTCTGACCTCATCCTCTAGCACAGGTTCGAAGGCTGAGAGAGGTTCTCCACTAAAGCGTTTTTCGGTGAACAAAACTGAAGTGGGCATGAGATCCAGAGAATCACGAATTTCGCGGACCTTATCAATGAAGTAATCTGCAAAAAGCTGAGGCAGCTGGCACGGGGGAAATGTAGTGGGAAGAGGTGATGGAGTCTTCTTCACCATAAGCTTATTGGTCACATTATACAACTCTTTGCTTGTTGTGCACTCACTGATCTTCCTGTTGTAAAACGAAGATTTTGCTCCGTGAACAATCTCATTTACATGCTTCTTAGAACATGTGTATATCTGCTTGTGAACAGTCAACCTAGTTGAGCACCACATTCTCTCAGCTTGGCGCCGCATCTGCTTAGCCGAACGCAGCTCTTTGCTCACACACCTATACCACGGGCTGATTCTATGAGCTGACTTTTTACGCTTTGAAGATGGTGCATGATTGTCTAAGACAGTGCGTAAACATGAATCAAACTCCTCGGCACTAGGACTAGGATGGTGAGACAGTGACTGAACGAGGTCAGCCTTGAATTACCCTAAAATGGCCTCACTAATACGAAACGCGACTGCTGTGACATCAACAATTCTTTTTGTTTTTCATTCCTACGTCATACGACCAATCCGTGTAGCGCAAACCGTATCATGCTACCTCGCTATAAACCCCTTGTAGCGACTCATGGCGGACTTCTTGTAGCCCTCTTGTGACGCGACTTGGATGCCAGTTTTGTTCTATGAAAGATCACCAAAACGTTCTAAAGTACAAAGTTACTTAGTGTTGTTCGAAACAACAGACGGCAACGTCATGAAAGATTTTTAAATTACGTCATAAGTCTATTATATGAGTTGTTCTGCAGAATGGGTACCCAAAATGTTGAAATGAAGTCGAAAATCAAATTGCGTATATGATTATTTAGCTCCTGCGTTTAAGAAGGCTAGACATCCCTAAAATCGTATGCCATCTTAGAAAAATCAGTGCCTTGTTTGGTTGTCGCACTTTGGCCGTTCGGCGTAAGGGTCTGTTGTAGTGTCCCGTGCATTACGGTGTGACATAAAGATGATTGCAAGTGCAATATTATCTACAGTGACAAGATTATTGGTGTCGATAGTTGACGCACACTATTAAAGAAAGCTGTGGAAGTAGAATGCACAGTATCAGCACCAACCTAGTACCACGTACTGACCAAGTGAAGTTCTCACAATGTAACGCACGGGGTGCCACTTTAAAATGTTTCCGTATATCGTTATTTACAGTGACTTTCCATCCTCTTCGTCTTCACTGTTATTCATGACAATGTACTAAAACAGGAAAAAAATATTCATGTAAAAGCATCAGTAAAGGTTGCTGTTACAGTGTTACATGCGACATAAACAATGAGAACATAATTGAAAATCAAGCAAAAAATACACGACAAGGCATTCCGAGTTTGGAAACTTGTATTAAATGCAGATGGTAAGGTGTAATCAAGGCAACGACATGTCAACTTAAGACTCGGGTTCCCAGTCTGTTGTGGTCCAGGCCGCCAGTGATGTCGGTTGGTTCCAGGGGCGGATCCAGAGGGTGTCTCGACGGGGGGGCCACAACAGCCCTCTCCGCCCGGGCCCCCTGGGCCCCCCCTCGATCCGCCACTGGGTTCAACCCATGCGGCGTCCTCTACCTCGGACAATGATGTGTCTTATCCTCGGTCTCCATCAGGAACCCTCGCACTTCAGATTCACCCGCCTTGTCATCTTTCCACTTCAGATTCACCACCCTTCTCATCTTTTCACTTCAGATTCACCATCCTCATCTTTCCACTTCAGATTCACCATCCTCCTCATCTTTCTACTTCAGATTCACCATCCTTCTCATCTTTCCACTTCAGATTCACCATCCTTCTCATCTTTCCACTTCAGATTCACCATCCTCCTCATCTTTCCACTTCAGATTCACCATCCTTCTCATCTTTCCACTTCAGATTCACCATCCTTCTCATCTTTCCACTTCAGATTCACCATCCTCATCTTTCCACTTCAGATTCACCATCCGCCTCATTTTTCCACTTCAGATTCACCATCCTTCTCATCTTTCCACTTCAGATTCACCATCCTCATCTTTCCACTTCAGATTCACCATCCTCCTCATCTTTCCACTTCAGATTCACCCGACTTGTCATCTTTCCACTTAAGATTCACCATCCTCATCTTTCCACTCCAGATTCACCCGACTTGTCATCTTTCCACTTTAGATTCACCCTCCTCAGCTTTCCACTTCAGAGTCACCATCCTTCTCGTCTTTCCACCAGATTCTCCTGCCTTCTCATTTTTCGATCCTATCTAAAGATAAAAAAAGAAGAAACTTCCATGTTTAGTATTAACTGTTACTGAACAGGCACAAACTAACAGACAGACTATTACGGCTACTAAAATAACAGACCCCCGGAAGCAAGTTATGATGTCGCGGAAATGAACGCGACGTCTTCGCAACATATTACAGTTTCTGCCTGTAAATGGGTCGATGAAAACGGATTAACGTCGAACTGGAAATAATGTGTCCTTAAGGTTGTAGGACACACCTGTTTCGCGCATCTTTTCTGCGCATTTAGATACCGCTATCTTGCGTCTGCCGTGACCTGAAACTAGAGGTCACCGAAAAAAAACGCCGTACGGCAAGTCGTATTGCAAACAAGCTCAATTTATCGATAATTGACAAAAGATATATACTGTCTGAAATAGGTGTGTAAGCTGACTGTTTCTATGCATAAAATGTTGTGTTTCCTCAGAAATAAGATACTTTTGCATAAGTTGCGACAAGTCATCGAGCGTCAGTAGTAACGCATAACCATTTCTCAGAAGAAGAAAAAAAAAAATGAACGGGCCAACCGAACGGGAGCCAGGAAAACAACAAAATCTCTTTAAACATCAGGAAGGAAAAGGTAAAGTAAAGTAGAAAAAGAGGTTGGTGGTGTTTGCTAAGTGACTAGAACACGAGTTACTACTAGTGAAAGAAAAATGTCGTACGTAAGTGGCATATCTGACTGGTTTTCCAACTCTTAAAAAAAAAAAAAAAGTTTTATGCACCGCCGTGAGATGTCACCTGCACGGCGTAAAACCCGAATAGCTAACTGTCCTTTTATGCATGGAAATTTACAGCCTACCTGCAATGAAGAAGACTACATTTTATTGTGGGTTGACAGGGGCATGCATTCCATGTATGTCAGTCACCACCTAGAAGTAGAACATTTCCATACATTCTCAGAGAGCCTTTAATAATACGGTGGAAGGAATGTAGTCCACATTGTAGTGATATTAAACCAGTGCCAGTGCTTATTATTTAGGAAAACGTACTGTGTGTAGTATAAAGTCCTGCTAAGGGAGATTTTTGCATTACTAACTCAGTAACTGCTTTCAGTACTTAGTAACTTAGTTTTCTCATCCATTCTCTGTCTTATGAAGGCTATATTAGTTATTACAGATTAGGAGATAGGTCCAGCATTTTTTTAGTTCAAGGATGGTGCCAGAATAGCTTGGCGGATGAGACGCCAATCGATTCTGGCACCACCCTTGAACTATCATAGTCACATTTATTTCAAGCAGTGGGTGTATCAGGACTAAAAGGGTTACCTAGTAAAACGCTACTTTGACTGAAACCCTAATATTTGTTGACTACCATTTTGGATGACCGTAAAATGTGTGAAAAATACAAATTTGACTAGTACAAAAGCAAGCCTGTATGTTGAGACTCGTGACACTTGTGACACTTATTTCAGCTACCGTTTGGAAAGGTCACACAGGTTGTGAATCAGTTATGCGCATGAGGCGTACAGACGTGACTTTGCCATTGTTGTTTGTTCTTTGTGGTTTACACAGTTTTTGTCGCATTTATTTTGAAAGTAATAATCTGCCCCTGCATTTAGTTCACGCAAAGTGAAATTGTCATGCTGCCGAACAACACAGTAATAATCATGTATTTCATTTCAGGCTAATACTGCTGTTGACCTCTCGCTGTGGAGTCTCAGTACTTTCACCCAGAGTACATACTTGCAAACAAGTGCAGAAGTATGACGTCTACACCAACTGACCAAGGTCACACTCACAGCTCAAGTGAAGTGAGGGAATGTGACACTTATTTTCCTGGACTCAAGGTAAATCATACCAGTAGATCTGTGATGAGAATCAGGTGCAGAACACAACACAACTATGGTGTGAATGAACACATCATACTGTAATGCCTTCTTTCATTGGCTCATGTGCGAAGCAAGTGTAAGGCTATGTTCTGGGCCATTGGTCGTCCATGGTAAACTTTAATGTTGGCATTTTCTCGGAGACTATTCAATCCACAGTCTTCAAACGTAGCCGAAGGATACTTTGTGGCAAGACCTTTCTTACTCTTAGCCGACCAGTTTGAGTTCAGGCCAAGGGTCATGAGAAATCAAGAAATAGGTTATTAAAAAAAAAATAGCCATATTTTGACAAAAGATATTTTTTTCTCCAATACTATTCACAACTGTACATAAGCCAGCACTTTACATATGCTTAGCCTCATGGCACTTAAATTTCAGTCACCTTTTGGAAAGGTCACACAGTTCAGATTAAGAAAATGATCAGTTTTAAATGCACACGAGCGATCCAGGCTTCACCATTCTTGTTTGTGGTGTTCACAGTTTATTTCACATTAGTTTGAAGGTAGTAATGTGTAAACTAAATGTAGGGATGAATTGGGTGGGTGGGTGGGGGGGGGGGACTCCCCCCACCGGCCCCGAATTGTTTATAATGCTATAACAAAGTCCCTGTTTGTGGAGTTTGGAACCGACCCACCCTGAAATAAGATCAGAAGTGAAATTGCCATTCTGCCGAATAACACGATACACATGTATTTCATTTCAGGTCAGTGCTGCTGTTGACGTCTCACTGCAGAGTCACGCCCAGAGGGTATACTTGCAAACAAGCACAGAAGTATGACGCCTACACCAAGAAGAGGCAAGAGCTAGTCAGGTCATGTTTGCTCACAGGAGAAGGCCACAGCTAAAAGCAGGCAATTCCAGTTCCAGCGGATCAACTAAAGTGAGAGAAGGCACCACTTATTGTCCTGGACTCGAGGTAAAGCATACCGATTGATTTGTGAATAGAATCAGGTTCATAACAAAACACAACTGGTTGGGATAAACACATCACACTGTAATGCTTTCTTTTATGTTGAAGATGGTGTAGTAGTAGTACCAGCATTCTCAACAACACCGAATGCTAAAATCACTTGCTGTCAACAAGTGGCACCATATTGCATTTGATTTAAAAACTAGAGGGTTGGGCAAGTCTCTAAATACTGTCGTTTTCTTTAATAAGCACTTAGTGCATACAAAAAGACTAGAAAAATCTGAATACTACCCATTTGGTCCAGTGTGTGCTGTTGCTAAACAGCAATGCGTTGTGTCCTGTTTGAGACAATTTCTGCAAGTTACACTTTGAATATTGATGCTGATTCTAGATATATGTATACACCCTTTGTGGTCATTTCAAGCTCAATGGCGTCTAATTTTTGGCGCAAGTGTGATAGCAAAAGTAAGTGTTTGTAATGGGTCGTCCGTCAACTGTCTGTTACCTGTGGGCAACTTTAACATTGGCATTTCCTCGAAGACTATGCAAGCCTCAGACTTCAAACTTGGCACAAGGGTACTTTGTGGTAAAATAATTCTAAACATACCAATTTCTGTGACCTTTCAAAGGTCATCTCAAGTAGTATTTTCAACTTCAAACTCAAACTTGCTATGGAGATACCACATGATAAGGGTGACAAAAGTTAGTTTCGGGTAGAGTTGTAGTTTTTATCAATGTTTTTGCAAACTTTTCAATAAAATTTGGCATGATGATAACACTTTTCTGTGCTACTAATGTAATCAGCCCCTCACAAAGGTCAAGGGTCACAGAGGGTTGACAAATGTGTGAAAAATGAAGGGATTTGGAAAAATACTCAGGTTTCACTGACAAAATCCAGCCCTATACTTATGTTTAGACATTTTCAGAGACCTGTTGGAGGAGTCAAGCCAAGGTAAAAAAGGACAGACATATTATGTGGATTGGTCATACACGTGAACCATAAGGACATTGCCTTTCTTGTTCATGTTCTGACTACTGTCATATTATGCATGTAAGTACTTTGTATAAATACTTGCAAATATGCACGCAATATGTGCATGTCAGAACTTTTTTTGATACAAAATTATCTTTTGCAGGTTGCGAAAGATGAGGGAATAAGAGTTCAGCGGGTACATCTCTCCGCGATGGCCAACCGACGAGAAGGCAAAGGCAGTGAACTGATTGTCCTGTGTAGGAGGGCAGACGTCCTGTTATTTTGATGTCCATCCACCAGGCTGGCCACTATGTCAAGGTTTTGGACAGTCACATCATTCGCAATGCAGCAAAAGCCTGTGCCTTACTGCCTGAGCTGATGCATAGCCATATATTAGGAGCAGGGCAAGCAGGCTTTAGGCCTGGCTATTCAACTGCAGACACAACAGCAGTGGGGCAGTGACAACAAAGTGACAATGACAAAACTCGAGAAAATAGAAATAAAGAGGGAGTGTTTCCATAAGCCCGACATAGAAGCAGCGGGGCGACAAAATTGTAACGTGCAGTCGAGCAGTTCAGGGGCTATTGTACAGTGATGGGGGTGTGCTTTGTGTGTTTTCATATAACAATGTGACAAAGCGATTTGACACCCATGTTGTAATTTGTAGTGCAGTAAAAAGGTGAAAAATATCTGTATTTTGACCAAAAAGATGTTTTCTCAAGTATACACAACTTCAAACCCAGACTTGGTACAAGGTGGTAAGAACTTTTCATGCATACTAATTTCGTATGCATGAAAGGTCAGAAAGGTCAAGGGTCACAAGAAATCGGGAAATAGGTACAAGATATCCATATATTGCCCAAAGATTTTTTTTCTCAAGTATTCCTAACTGTAACCCTAAACTTGGTAAAGAGATACCTGATGGTAAGACCTTCCTATGCATATTTATTTGGATGACCCCCTCAGAAAAGTTACTTTTTGTCACTCTCCTGTCATGTCGCGATTTGGAAATGCAGCTTAATATGTATTAGTTTTTGATTATCCAAAGAAAACCCCTTTACTGACAATGTGTTCATTTTTCGAAGACATTTCATCATATGAACAGGTCTTTATTGTGACAAGTTCCTAAATGCTGGCATACATCAGTCATTCAAAATATGTACTCCACAGCTGACACTTATCGGGTAGGAAACAGTGGTACAGATAGATTTTGTGCAGCATCGGTGTGAGACAAGGAGAAAACTTATCACTGCTCCGCTTTGCATGATTCAAAATGATATACAGGGCTCATTCTGAAAATGGTCAGTGGCCTCAGAGTATAAAACCCACGGGTCCTTTCTGAAGAGGGGATGTGCGGAAATATAGAAACGTGGGGATGTATATTTATGTCATTAAACCCTCAGCTTAAAATGTTGTGCAAATGTGGACTTGCTCAATGAAAAACGCAATACTTCTCAAGAGTGAGTTGACCATGCAGTTTTTGCATTACCCTCCAGCTGTCACAGCAGATTTAAGTGGTTGGGTATCATAGGCATATGATATGTACCGTACTTTGTGTTTGTTTTATTTTTTTCTTCCACTGTCAATCTTTGACTTTCAGCTGTGTGGCTTTACTTATCGTATCAGAATTGCTAACCACATGGTTCATTTCACAAGTTTTACAGATGTACTGTACATGACACACGCCTGCAAACAGAATGATCTGACTATGATCCGTGTCCATTTGTGATGTGTGCTAAGGAACATGCGTACAGTGTAGTAATAAGGATAATATTTCATTTCTGAGCACATTCATGTAAGTTCTTTTGTGATATTTTTCATGCCCCAGCGGGTCCAAAATTAAATAAAGTAAACTGATGCCAACATTGTGTACAGGGTGCTATGCAGCAATCAGTTGTGACATGATAGCCTGCACCATGTTGAGTTTTTGGAGAGCAGCAATGGTATTGCTTGGATTACGGGCCAGCATCGTGCAGACTCTGTTGTAGACACTTTGCCAGCGTTATATGGTCGATTTTGTATCAAGAGCAGTACAGGTATTGTTTGGTGTGGATGCCTATATTATGCAGACTAGGTGACACAGTGCATTGTACCCTTGTTATTCAGTTGTTATGGTATTTTGTGTTGAAATCAGCATTGTGCAGTGCAAGTTATGGGGCTTGAGACTGCATTTCACTTTGTTGTGCTGCAATTGGACACAGTGTGGTACTGGTAACAGTATTGTTTGATTTTCATGCCAACATTGTGCACAGTATCTGTGTAATGTAGTTTGGTACTGCATTTCACTGTTATGTTGTGGGATGTGCAATGTTGAATTATATCAGGACTACAGTGATGGTACATGGTCTCTCTCTCTCTCTCCCCCTCCCTCTCCCTCTCTCTCTATATATATATGAGCAAAATAATATATGTAGTGGAAGGCTCTAAATGATAAGTCTGTCATTCCTTCTCTCCTATCCCCCTTCTTTTATATACTGTGCAGTTGGCTCCCAAATAAATACCTCATGAGCAAGTGGTTGCCGGTGTCGGTCTCCGTTGGCATGCACACAACTAAAAATGACATCAGCTCCACTTTTCTCCCAAATAGCTTGTATACAGTCAGCACTTTGTCAATGTAAATGTGAATAATGTTACATGTAGTTGAAATATGTTCTGCAGTAAAGCTGTATTTTGAGGGGGAGCTGGGTGGCTCGGTGGTAGTGTAGTGTTTTTGTTTCCTTATAATTTGTAACCAAAAACTGCTGGGAAACTGAGATTCAGCTAGAGAGATAGGTACATCCACTACCAATCTGTTTACAAACATCTTTCAACCAGAGATGTTCATCGACCTGCTTTCACGGAGACACCAAAGGAGCATGTAGCATTTCTTGCAGCAGGTCTCTTGGCTTGACTTCGCGAACGAAGATTTTATAGGAGTTGCCCACGACGTCTGCAGGCTTATTCGTGGCTGCGGAGGCCAATCCGAGACAGGCAGGTTCGACCGCAGTGGCTGCAGGGGAAGGTATGGCCGGGGTTCTGAGCTGCGGCATCTCTGTTTTTTCTCCTGAGCCGCTTGTCCTTAAGGCTAGCTCTGTGAGAGTCCTCAAAGGAGACAGCTGCCTTGTAAATGGTGGAGCGCCAGGTGTCACGGTCCGCAGCAAGCGAAGACCACTGGTGGTGGTCGATTTGGCAGGCACTAAGTGACTTCTTGAGACAGTCTTTGTATCTCTTCTTTGGTGCCCCTCTGTCACGGTGTCCAGTAGCAAGCTCGCCGAACAGGGTGATCTTTGGTAGGCGATGATCCTCCATCCTGGAGACATGCCCCGCCCAGCGGAGCTGTGTCCGCAGCAGCAAAGCCTCGATGCTCACAGTTTCAGCCTGTTCAAGGACCTCGACGTTGGTGACATAGTCACTCCAGTGAATGCCCAGGATGGTACGCAGGCAGCGCTGGTGGAAGCGTTCGAGGAGTCGTAGTTGGCTGCGGTAGAGGGCCCAGGACTCGGAACCATACAGCAGGGTGGTGAGGACCACAGCTCTGTACACGCTGATCTTGGTGCCTGTTTTCAGCTGTTGATTGTGCCACACCCGCTTGAAAAGTCGCCCGAAAGCGCTGTTCGCTTTTGCCAGCCTGCTGTCAAGCTCCTTGTCCAGCTTGGCGTCCGACGTGATAATGCAGCCAAGGTAAGTAAACTGGTGCACTGACTTTAGATCAGACTCGCCAATGGTGATGTGAGGAGGGCGATACACTGTCTTGGGTGCCGGCTGATGGAGGACCTCTGTCTTTTTCAGACTGACCTCGAGTCCAAAGAGCTGGGCAGCATCTGCGAAGCAAGACGTGATGCGCTGCAGGGCTCTCTCTGTGTGTGCAACGAGGGCAGCATCATCAGCAAAAAGCAGCTCACGAATCAGTTGGTCTAGGGTTTTCGTGTGGGCCTGCAGTCGTCTGAGGTTGAACAGGCTGCCATCGAGACGATACCTGATGTACACTGCATCGTCATCATCAAGGTCCACTGTGGCCTGCTTCAACATCATGCTAAAAAAGATGGTGAAGAGGGTCGGTGCCAGCACGCAGCCCTGCTTTACGCCGTTGAGAATAGGGAATGGTTCTGAGAGGTCATTGTTGAGTCTGACCTGGCCTTGCTGGTCCTCGTGTAGCTGGACAATCATGTTGAGGAACTTTGGGGGACATCCAAGTCGCTCCAGGATCTGCCACATGCCTTGCCTGCTCACAGTGTCGAACGCTTTTGTTAGGTCGACAAATGTTACGTACAGCCCTTTGTTCTGCTCGCGGCACTTCTCCTGTAGCTGTCTCAGCACAAAGACCATATCGGTGGTGCTCCTGTTTGCTCTGAAGCCACACTGGCCCTCTGGGAGTTGGTCTTCAGCGATGGCAGGTACCAGCCGATTCAGGAGCAGCCTTGCAAGGATTTTCCCAGCAATGGACAGCAGGGTAATTCCCCGATAGTTGGAACAGTCAGACTTCTCGCCTTTGTTCTTGTACAGGGTGATAACGACTGCATCACGGAGATCTTTTGGTAGTGTTCCTTCCTCCCAGCAGCAGAGAAAGAGGTCATGGAGCTTGTTGTGCAGTGCTGTGCCTCCATGTTTCCAGATCTCTGGCGGTATTCCATCAATGCCTGCTGCTTTGCCACTCTTGAGCTGGTGGATGGCTGTGAGGGTCTCTTCAGCGGTGGGCGGTTCGTCCAATTCAACCTTTACTGGGAGGTGTGGGATTTGTAGGACGACTGCTTCTTGAACAGTGCGCTCAGCGCTGAAGAGGCTCTGAAAGTATTCCGACCAGCGGTTCAAGATGGAGGTATTATCTGTGAGGAGTTCCTGGCCATTCGCGCTTCGCAGGGGACTTTGTACCAGGTGCCTGGGGCCATACACTGCTTTCAGTGCTTCGTAGAAGCCCCTGTAGTCACCATTGTCAGCACAAAGCTGGGTCCTCTGTGCAAGTCTGGTCCACCACTCATTCTGGAGATCTCTGAGCTTGCGCTGGAGACTGCTGCAGACGAGGCGGAAGGCAGACTTCTTCACAGGGCAGGAAGGCTGGGCTAGGTGGGCCTGATGGGCGGCTCTTTTTTTTGCTAGGTGTTCCTGGATCTCTACATCGTTTTCGTCAAACCAGTCTTTGTTCTTCTTTCTGGCGAAACCCAAGACTTCTGCAGAGGATTTTGTAATAGCAGTTTTCAGTTGTTCCCAAAGTGTTTCAGGGGAGGAGTCTACTGGGTCCGCTGTGTCTTTGAGCCTGCGCTGTAAATCTGTCTGAAAGGCAGCTTTCACATCGTCACGCTGAAGGCTGGCAACATCAAGCTTTTTCTTGGGGGGCCCCCATTTCTTGGGTTTTGGCCTGAAGTGGAGCCTGAGTTTGCAGCGGACAAGGCGGTGGTCAGTGTGGCACTCTGCGCTGGGCATCACTCTGGTGAGGAGGACGTCACTGCGGTCCCTCTGACGCACTAGGACATAGTCGATAAGGTGCCAGTGTTTGGAGCGAGGATGCATCCAGGTGGTCTTTCGACTGTCCTTTTGCTGAAAAGTAGTGTTAGTGATGACCAGTTGCTGCTCCGCACAGAACTCCAACAGTAGGCGGCCATTGTCATTGCAGTTCCCCACGCCATGCTTGCCGAGGACTCCTTTCCAGGCTTCAGAGTCCTGGCCCACTCTGGCGTTGAAGTCGCCAAGGATGATGACTTTGTCGTCTGCAGGGGTACTCTGTAGGAGGCTGCGCAGGTCAGTGTAAAATTTGTCCTTTTCAGCAGGCTCTGCCAGGAGGGTTGGGGAGTACACACTGAGAAGGGTGACGTGTTGCTGGTGTCTCAGTGGGAGGCGCATGGACATGATGCGGTCTGAGTGGCCCGTTGGTAGGTTTTCCAGCTTAGTCGCAATGGATGTCTTGACCATGAAACCCACGCCTGAGAGCCGTCTTTCTGATGCAGGCCTGCCTGACCAGTAGAGGGTGTACCCAGCACCAAGTTCTTGGAGGCTGCCTTCGTCCGGAAGGAGTACTTCGCTGAGCGCGGCGATGTCGATGTTTAACCTCCGCAATTCATGGGCAATGAGGGCGGAGCGGCGTTCAGGGCGTCCGCTGTCTGCTTTGTCGAGCATGGTTCGGACGTTCCAGCATGCTACGTTGAGTCCGGTCGTGGTCGTCATGAGAGTGGATCCGTTATTCTTTCTTGTTTTTTGACCGCAGGAGAAGATGCCCGTTGACCGCGGCTAGCCAACTGGGGTTGCGAGGGGACCTTTTCTAGGCCCCTCTCCGTGTGGAGCAAGCAGTGCTGTCCCTAGAGAAGGCTGCTTGGTCGTTCAGGGTGTGCCGAGTGATGTTGTCATCCCCAGGTCAACATCAGGCGACCAATATCCTGAACCGCCTGCATGCAGGTTTGAGACTGCGGCTTCCAGTGACATCTTTCACCTGCCGTTTCGCCCCTCGCCCGTCGCTACAGGACTTGGAATGGTCAGTGTCATGGTCCGTGGACGTTTCCTAAAGCCTGCGCGGTGGAGCTTTTTGGTGGAGTGCAGTGTGCGCAGTACTGGCCCCACCCTTTAAACCCTTGGTTCATCTGCCATGGCCTAGCAAGCTGGGACGATGGCATCGAGGTCCTCGGGTCGTAGGTTTTATATCAGACTGTCCTTGTCCTAGTCTCTGGCTCAAAAGCCTTCCCCGGAGACACGGGGGCTTTGATGTCAGGGGTTTCCTCCCTTAGCCTTTCCGCAGCCAAGCGGCCAGGCCTGCAAGGCAGCAGGCGACTCGTGGAGGGCGGGGTCGTCTATGTCCCGTGCAGATGTCAACATCAGCCCACTGCCCACAGCAGGTATATTAAAACAAATTCACATCAATTAATATTTGTAGATGATGCCAGTAAAAATTATTTTAAAAAAAACTGTCTGTGACAACACTCTTTGGTGTGCTTTTTCATCAGTGAAGCTGTGAATGATTGAATGAATGTAAACATGCTCACACAATGCCTGGCTGAAAAAAAATGAATTAACAAATGTACCGAGGTAACCAGTGTGCATTTTTATCCAAAACTGAATCCGGTTGTTTGGTTTATGGTTTAACATTCACATTACCACAGTGATGATAATCGCATATTTAAAAAATAAAAATAAAAAAATAACGCATTAATTTTTTTTTTTTTTTTTTTTTTTTTTTTTTTTTTTTTTTGCTTAGCGAAGTAGAAACTGTATGGGTTTCAAATGTGAGCAGGAAAAAAAATTAACGCCATTTACGGGACTCGAACCCTGGTCACTGCGTGGCAAAGAAACGTAGCTTACCACTGCACTAACTAAATTACTAAGAAACACCTCGTGCATTTAATTACTTATAGATAAACGTTTTCATCCCGTATCTGCCGTTGTTGTTTGTTCCAGTTTACTGTCACAAATAGTAATCGAGGACTAGCAGTTTGGGCGTAGTTTGCAACAGTGTGGGCTTAGGTTTTCCCTTGTAAGTTTGGCATAGTCGTTTTCCCTTACCGGCTACGGCGGAGATATGATCTGCCGGAAGTCAGACATCGCTTGTATCCCTTATTGAATACGCACTCGAAAACGACCCAAAGTGCCCAATTTTGTGCGGGACCCCATATTTTCTTCATAATCAATGTGATAGTTATAACATAAAGTACGACTTTATCGAATAAAAAGGGCCTGAGCAATTGCCCAACATTGCAAACACTTGTAATGTTATTGATAACATCCGGGCAATTTGCGAATTTACAACATACATTTTTTTAGATTTCACTTAGAATTCCAATTATCAGAACACACTTTTTTTTACGAGAAAATACTAACATACTTTATGAAGTGACTGAAATGTTTCTTTATCATTTTAACACACTATTCGATAAATTTTTATTGTGTTCTGAAATCGGCTATTTTGCGTGTTTTTTTCCCGTGGGGTACCTCAGAAAAACGGCTGTAACTTACAAATATGCCCGGGACCATGGGTCTTTCAGGGTGGCAATAGCCTCCAGACTCAATAAGGCTCTCAAAAAAACCTATAAGCGGCAGTTTTCAATTAAAAAATGTAGGTATAGTATACAACCTTAATATCACGCCAGTAAACGAGCTCAGCTGACCCAATAAAGAGCTAATACAAGGTGTGACGGTCCCATCTGTGACTTGCGACAGTAATGCGACCCATCTGAAAATTGGTCGATTCACACATTGCGATTCAATGTTTAAAAAACACACAAATCAAACTAATACGCAAGTGAAAGATTCCCAATACAGTCACACTTGTCTACAACGGCCACCCTGGGAACGGAGGAAAGCTGGTGGCCGTTACATAAAGAATAGAGAACAAAGAAACAAACTTCAATGAACAGCTAGTGACTGACATACCCTTTATCACTTCAATTGTCTAGTTCAGCATAAGCGCCATTCTCTTTGCGGACTGTTTTTAGGACATGCGACCATACTATCACGTAACTAACTGAACACCATAGAATACGCCATACTGCGACCAGACACTCAAACACAGTACTAATGTCAAACACACTGTTTAAATTTTTCAAAGCTGTATTGACAAGCCTAACGGTGTTCTTCACAAAGCCGTATGATGAACAGAGCTCATAACATTTACCCTGATCAAACAAGGTCTATGCGCCTTTCAACCGAGGTGTGACAGACGTCAACGTCCGGGCAGTAGTGACCAGAAGCGACCTGTCCTGCTTGACTGAGCATGCGCGACTTACTTAACCCGTATCATTCGAAATACACCAGTGTGTGAAATAAGTTTCACTAAATATTTCAAGGGTAGTGCCAGAATAGCTTGGCGCCTCTAGGCGCCAATCTATTCTGGCACCACCCTTGAACTAAAGCCATTGGTCTATATCCTTATCTGTAAGTACTATAATGTAGCTTGCATACGGCAGTGTACAGAAGTGAAGCTTTTAGCCTCAGTATGATGTGGGTTGAACTAAAGCCATTGGTCTATATCCTTATCTGTAAGTACTATAATGTAGCTTGCATACGGCAGAGTACAGACCTTCATGAACAGTTGCCTTAGAAGAATTTTGAAAATCCACTGGCCAGAGAAGATCAGCAACGTCAGACTCTGGGAGAGAACAGAGCAGATAACAGCAGAGAATGAAATTGGGCGAAGAAGATGGGGATGGATCGGTCACAGTCTGAGAAAGCCAGCTTCCAGTATCACTAGACAGGCATTGTCATGGAACCCCCAGGGAAAGAGTATATCCTTGCTGAAAAATTATAGACCAGTGTCTAATCTTCCCTTTCTTTCCAAGATTCTGGAGAAAGTTGTGCTGAGTCAGCTCATGTCACATCTCAGTAGTAATGATTTACTTGAACTGTATCAGTCTGCATATCGAAGAAATCACAGTACTGAGACAGCATTGCTTCACATTACCAATAGCCTGCTTACACATGCTGACGTCGGACATGTCTCTTTGCTATCATTATTAGACCTGTCTGCGGCGTTTGACACGCTGGATCATGGGATTCTTTTAGAACGCCTACGCGTGTCTTTTGGTATTTCAGGTCCAGCGCTGTCATGGCTCAGGTCTTACCTTTTTGAAAGATATCAGTCTGTATGTGTGAATGGGATCATGTCTCAGCCTGTGCTTTTGAAGTATGGTGTCCCACAGGGGTCAGTTTTGGGTCCTCTGCTGTTCTCTCTGTACACTAAACCAGTTTCCCGAATCATCAGCCAGAATAGCTGTGAGTATCACAAGTATGCTGATGACACTCAGATCTCTAAGTCTGACCATCCTGGTCAACTGCAGACCATTGTCTCCAATGTGGAGAAGTGTATAGTTGAAATCAAAGACTGGATGACTTGCAACAGACTCAAGTTAAATGATGATAAAACAGAGAGCATGCTTGTTGGTACTCGAGCTAAAACATCCGCCTCCAGCTGTGATCATATTTCCATAGGTGGCCAAGACATTTCTTTCAAATCCTATGTAAAAAATCTGGGTGTATTCCTGGATTCAAGTTTATCGATGGAAAAACAGGTTAGCCATCTTTGCCGCACTGCCTACCTGGAGCTCAGCAGAATAGGCATGATCAGATGCTTTTTGACAGAAAAGGCTACTGCCCAGCTCGTATGCTCTCGCATTCTGTCCCGTCTAGATTACTGTAATTCCCTCCTTGCTGGTATCTCATCTGATCAACTCACTCGCATTCAGCGTATCCAGAATAATGCAGCCCGGTTAGTCCTTCGCAAAAAACGTACTGATCATGTCACACCACTGCTAAAGCATCTCCACTGGCTACCTGTCAAACAGAGAATAGAGTACAAGCTGGCCACTTTGGCATACAAACACTATGACAATACGCTTCCTGCATATCTGTCTTCTTCCCTTGCCTCACACAATCCTAGTAGAAGTCTACGCTCAAGCTCACAAAAACTGCTTGTTCAGCCCAGAGTCAGCCTAAAAACTGCTGGTGCCCGTTCTTTCAGCCCCCACCCGGGTCTGCCCTGGGGGACTTGGGTGGGGTTAGGTACTTTTTAGTTCCCAGGGTCACCCTGGTCAGCCCCACAGGGTGAGTTTTTCTCTCTATTCTGGGGCATGTGTTTCTGTCTACCCGAGGTCCATTCTCCTGTATTTGCCTTTTTAAAACTCTCCCTACTGTCTGCACTGCCTGTAGCTCTTGATATTGGATGTGTGTTGCTAAATGGTCTTAGCTTTATTTAGGCCCCATGTGTTAGGTTTATTTAATGTATTTGACCGGCTGGCAACATACATTCAATGTTCTGTTTAGTTTTTTTTTTCACAAGCAGTGCAGGCACGTCCTGAGAAAGCCTTGTTGCTGTCGGGACGTTAAGCAATGTACAATCAATCAATCAATCAATCCGTTCTTTCAGTTATCAGGCCCCTCACGTCTGGAACTCACTTCCACTGCATGTCCGTCTTTCCCCTACCCTGTTGACCTTCAAAACAAATTTGAAGACCCATCTTTTCCAGGTAGCATATCAAGATTAGCTTAGTCTGGATGTGCTGCCTGGAAATGTTGGTTGTTTCCCCATGTTGATAGGCTATGTGTGTGTGTGTGTGTGTGTGTGTGTGTGTGTGTGTGTGTGTGTGTGTGTGTATGTGTGTGTGTGTGTGTGTGTGTGTGTGTGTGTGTGTGTGTGTGTGTGTGTGTGTGTGTGTGTGTGTGTGTGTGTTTCGTGTTAGGAATGCGCCTACATGGTGCGAGCAGATGTTTATTTAAAGAGTGAGTGCGTTCTAATTTTTCTCCTTTTTAATATTTTTTTTTTTTTGTGCTGTAAAGCGCTCCGAGCTTGCTGTTCGTGGGGAAGGGCGCTATATAAAAACTATGTATTATTATTATTATTTTTAAGAGGAAAAGGGGTAGGCCGAGAAACTCCTGGCGTCGAGACCTCCAAGCAGACATCAAGAGACTGGGAACCACCTGGAGTAGAATCGAAGGAGAAGCACAGGACAGGAGTTGCTGGAGGTCTCTCGTCGACGGCCTATACCCGGGTAGGGGTGACAGGCGTAAGTAAGTAAGTAAGTATACGGCAGTGTACAGAAGTGAAGCTTTTAGCCTCAGTATGATGTGGGTTGAACTAAAGCCATTGGTTTATATCCTTATCTGTAAGTACTATAATGTAGCTTGCATACGGCAGTGTACAGAAGTGAAGCTTTTAGCCTCAGTATGATGTGGGTTGAACTAAAGCCATTGGTCTATATCCTTATCTGTAAGTACTATAATGTAGCTTGCATACGGCAGTGTACAGAAGTGAAGCTTTTAGCCTCAGTATGATGTGGGTTGAACTACAACCATTGGTTTATATCCTTATCTTTAAGTACTATAATGTAGCTTGCATACGGCAGTGTACAGAAGTGAAGCTTTTAGCCTCAGTATGATGTGGGCTGAACTAAAGCCATTGGTCTATATCCTTATCTGTAAGTACTATAATGTAGCTTGCATACGGCAGTGTACAGAAGTGAAGCTTTTAGCCTCAGTATGATGTGTGTTGAACTAAAGCCATTGGTCTATATCCTTATCTGTAAGTACTATAATGTAGCTTGCATACGGCAGTGTACAGAAGTGAAGCTTTTAGCCTCAGTATGTGGGTTGAACTAACGCCATTGGTCTATATCCTTATCTGTAAGTACTATAATGTAGCTTGCATACGGCAGTGTACAGAAGTGAAGCTTTTAGCCTCAGTATGATGTGGGTTGAACTAAAGCCATTGGTCTATATCCTTATCTGTAAGTACTATAATCTAGCTTGCATACGGCAGTGTACAGAAGTGAAGCTTTTAGCCTCAGTATGATGTGGGTTGAACTAAAGCCATTGGTCTATATCCTTTTCTGTAAGTACTATAATGTAGCTTGCATACGGCAGTGTACAGGAGTGAAGCTTTTAGCCTCAGTATGATGTGGGTTGAACTAAAGCCATTGGTCTATACCGGCCCTTATCTGTAAGTACTATAATGTAGCTTGCATACGGCAGTGTACAGAAGTGAAGCGTTTAGCCTCAGTATGATGTGGGTTGAACTACTAAAGCCATTGGTCTATATCCTTATCTGTAAGTACTATAATGTAGCTTGCATACGGCAGTGTACAGAAGTGAAGCTTTTAGCCTCAGTATGATACGGGTTAATACAATGCCTCTAGGCGCCAAGCTATTCTGGCACTACCCTTGAACTAAAGCCATTGGTCTATAACCTTATGTGTAAGTACTGTAAAGTGGTGTTCACATGGCCGATTTCTCAACGATTTTTGTCTGGCGATTATTGGCCAACAAGACGTTGCCCATGTGAACGCTCACCAATTTTGCGACGACTTTCCAGCGACACGCCACCTACTTTAGCTACTTCGTGCTGTTCCGTCGACACTCGGCACAACTCGGTCAAAGGGGCATCACCCCATGAACACGACAACAGGTTGACTGAAGATTGAAAACAAAATCATATTTGATTGGCTAGTTCTAACCAATCGTCGATCAGGTCACAACCCGCTTGCTTGGAGTTGGTGGGAAATCGGTGGGAAGTCGAGCATTGCTCTACTCGCTGCCAACACCCCGCCGACATCTGGCAATTGTCGGCCAACTCCAAAACGACAACAGACGCCCATGTGAACAGGTGGAAACTGACTTTCGTCGGCCAATTGTTGCCAGACAAAAATCGTTGAGAAATCGGCCATGTGAACACCACTTCAAACTAATGTAGCGTGCATATGGCAGTGTACCAAATTGAAGCTTTTAGCCTCAGTATGTTACGGGTTAAAGGCGCGTGATACCTCAGGTGACAGACAAGAACCTTTCATTGCTGACTGACCAGAGGCACTCGGGTTAAAGGCGCGTGATACCTCAGGTGATAGACAAGAACCTTTCATTGCTGACTGACCAGAGGCACTCGGAGTCCAAGCGGCCGCTGTATGGAGGGTCAAGTGGAGGTCGGTAGTGACAACAGCTGGCTGCAAGCGTTGTGCACAGGTAACCGTTGTATGAAGGGTCGTTATACAGTGAAAGTGAACTGGAGTAAATTGTGATGGTCGCTATGAGCAGATGACCACATATAAAGGTAGCAGCTCGGCAGGTTTGACTGTATATATGGAAACATGCCGTAGACTTGTAATTTACTCAACTCGGTTGATTTTAGTTATGCGTAACGATGATTTAGAACGAAACTGTTATCAAAAAAATGAATAGGCCGTCCCGTGCATACAATGGCTGAAAAGTGTGACATGCAACTAGTTTGCTTATTTGACGTCACAGCTCATGTTGAGGTCCTGTTACAAATGCCATAAACTGGTGCGTAGCTGTGTTTGGTGTATTCTGCAGCATTGTTTTGCTTGCTGTTGGGGGTCTCTTGGTCGTAATTCCATTATGAAAATCGGACGCCCCGTGCATAACAGATGTGACAAAATTCAAAAGACTTGATTTAATATGACGTAAATGTGGAATGATGCATCCTATGTGAATAAGTAGACGTTTGTAATATACTGGTGTTACATACTTTAGATTTGTGCTTCCTGAAATGCACAGTTGTTGATGACTAGGTAAAAGTTTCCCGAAAATGAGTCAGAAACGTGACGTCGACTGTTTGCACGGGACGGGTACTTTTTTACAGCCACAGAGTGATGCAGCAGGGTAACAAAAACACATTTATTTTTTTTAATATACCTTCATTGGCATCATTTCAACAAATATAAAGCAAATTAAAGGCCACGCTCACTGTATGGATTTGATAACATAAAACTTCCACGAGCAGGTGATCAGTGGAAACTTTCAAGACGCCATTTTGCGACCTTTTTAAAACTTGTATTCAAATTTCCTCATTTTGTAGACACTTCATGTGCCCGAGTCTGATTCTGATTCTTTGGCAAATATTTGATGGATTTGTGACATAGTCATCCACCTAGAAGCTGATAACAATGTAAGCAAGGAAAACAAAGTGGTGTACCCCAAGTAGTAACCAGTTCTGGAGAACAACTTATATAACTGTATGTACCCAATCCATAAAGTTTCCCTGCTTTGACACATGTATTGATATATTGCATAACAAGCACATTAATATTCATGAGCTTGCTAGATATACTTTCCTTCCAAAATCCCTTGCGCGTCAAGAAACTCGATCTTGACGATACTTGCATTTTCAAAAGGAAACGCGAAATATGCTGACACTGCAAATATTAACGCGCTCCTTATGTGTAATAGTAATGACATACTTCTTAGTGTGTATGAAGGCTCGACATGTATATCCTATACACACACACTGCAACATTAACGCGCTCCTTATGTGTAGTAGTAATGAAATACTTCTTAGAGTGTATGAATGCTCGAAATGTATATCCTATACACACACACTGCATCATTAACGCGCTCCTTATGTGTAGTAGTAATGACATACTTCTTAGAGTGTATGAATGCTCGACATGTATATCCTATACACACACGGACGAACGGAGAAAAACGCCAGGAAACGTGCGAGTCGCTGGACTGACAAGTGAAATTGACGCGATGTCAGCTGGCGATATCCACAACCTGAGAAAAGAACTAAACAAACAAAACTGCTGGCATTTTCCGCAATTATGCGTGATCTAGTTACAAGAAGAATTTACTCAGTAACACGCACGGTTATACAATGCACTGATGTCTTTATAGTCAGACGAAGTCTGCGTGCTGAGTCGACAGCGATATGCAGTCGTCTGCCGTTCATGTGTTTTGTCTGAACACCGCAATCAGCCGTAAACGGAATGACGCAAGGCATAGTTTTGTTTTGGACTGGGTAAATAAATTATATTAAGCAACAGTTTTGTTTGATATAGTGCCGATAAACAGACAGATGTGATTACATGACCCGAATCAAATGTCCTCGTCTTACGACTCGGAGTGTTGATTCGGGTCTCGTAATGACATCTGCCTGTTATCGGCACTATATCAATATGATATAATATTCTTTTGACGTCAGTCATGTCTGGCGCGATCCAGGTCGGAAGATTTCTTCTTGATTTCTTTTACGAAAATAGTGTAGGAATGAAAATAAATACGTTTTTGGTAGCAGGGGCTGGCTGCCAATATAGGCTTTATTAACGTCCAATGTGGTCCGCCTGCCTGTATGTTAACGTCCAATGTGGTCCGCCTGCCTGTATAGGCTTTATTAACCTCCAATGTGGGCCGCCTGCCAGTATATGCTTTTTTAACGTCCAATGTGGTCCGCCTGCCTGTATAGGCATTATTAACGTCCAATGTGGTCCGCCTGCCAGTATAGGCTTTATTAACGTCCAATGTGGTCCGCCTGCCTGTATATTAACGTCCAATGTTGTCCGCCTGCCTGTATAGGCTTTATTAACGTCCAATGTTGTCCGCCTGCCAGTATAGGCTTTATTAACGTCCAATGTGGTCCGTCTGCCTGTATAGGCTTTATTAACGTCCAATGTGGTCCGCCTGCCAGTATAGGCTTTATTAACGTCCAATGTGGTCCGCCTGCCTGTATATTAACGTCCAATGTTGTCCGCCTGCCTGTATAGGCTTTATTAACGTCCAATGTTGTCCGCCTGCTAGTATAGGCTTTATTAACGTCCAATGTGGTCCGTCTGCCTGTATAGGCTTTATTAACGTCCAATGTGGTCCGCCTGCCAGTATAGGCTTTTGTTACACTACTGACGCGTGCCTCCACATCCGACATCCGGATGTAGTTTTCGGTCACGTAACATATGGTCAGCGTCTGTATATAACTACCGGACTCGCTGGGCAGCCCTAATCAAGATAACGGGCCGGCCCTCCGGAAACTGTTACTATATGGGAAATGGATGGCATATAATTAACGGGACCGTCGGCAAGCGGGGAGGCCATAATCGCGTAACGGGACCGGCCCTAAACGAGGGGCGGGTCCTAAGTGGGAAGATGATTGATAAGGGCAAGGGTATATACATACTGGGGGACACAACACAACACAAGAGATGGAGACACAGCGAGAGAGAGGGACAGAGAGACACAACGAGAGACAGAACGAGAGAGAGACGGAGAGTGAAGGAGAGTGAGAGAGATGGACGAAAGTAGAAGAGAGAGCGACTAGTGAGAGAACGACCGAATTGTAGTCTGTGGTTGGTCTTGCCCAACCCCAGACAATGCTCTTTAGACTGAAATAAACACGAGAGAAAACCATCACTGGACTTCAGTTGTTTTACGTAGTGCAACACTTTATTAACGTCCAATTTGGTCCGCCTGCCTGTAAAGGCTTTATTAACGTCCAATGTGGTCCGCTTGCCTGTATATTAACGTTCAATGTGGTCCACCTGCCTGTATATTAACGTCCAATGTGGTCCGCCTGCCTGTATAGGCTTTATTAACGTCCAATGTGGTCCGCCTGCCAGTATAGGCTTTATTAACGTCCAATGTGGTCCGCCTGCCAGTATAGGCTTTCTTTTATAAAATGTCGGCGAAAGTGCGAAAGCACTATGCAGTTTTGTCATTATGTGTCAGAGATGTGAAACTATTCAGTATGGGTCAGAGATGTTAAACTACTCAATATTGGTCAGAGATGTGAAACTATTCAGTAATATATTTGCTTCATTTTGCCATGATCTATATTAATGGTATGCAGTAAATGCAAAGAATTCACTGTAGCATCGTGCATACATATCAAGGCTGCAGATGGTGTCAACTACAACCAAAAACCCCGTACAATGGGCAGAGCAGTCAAGGCCGTCTGGATGACCAGAGTAAACAAAGCTTTCAGTGATGTATACTCTCCCACTTTCACCGACATTTGTCAGTCGATCTATATTTAGGTCAGGGCCGCATGGTCGCGGAACACCATGTATCCCTGGCATGGTCGCGGAACACCTTCAAACACTGTCGACGTCACAGTTGACTCATAGGCGACACAAATTGTACTCGGGTGATTACCAGGTAGGCCGGCAAGATGTGTACAAATGAAAGGGACTTGCGCCGACAGTGAGATGAAATACTTTACTGTCCGACTGGAGTGAACGCTGTCTCGGGGTTCCACACGGCGACATAAACAACAAGAGGAGATGATGAATCTTTTTTTCAGGGTAAGCCATTAGGCAAGTCAATGCCTGTCTTACAAGCTGGCATGTAAACAAAACAGAACGTAACAGGAAAACAAACACGGCACACAACAAAAAAATCACGGAAAATATTAACAAAAACGATGGGTGAATTATTAAAATCAGCAAGCGCATGTATTCATATAAGACCGACAACTCCGTCAAGAAAGAAAGTAAAAGTACATTCTAACATACTGTATACACATAAAATATAACGTACACATAACATACAGTTAGTTAGTTATTCGGGTTTAACGCCAAGCAGGTAACTAATGCCATCTCACGGCACATAACATACAGCGTACACATAACATATAGCGTACATATAACATACAGCGTACACATAACAGAGTATACACATACAGCGTACACATAACATATAGAGTACACATAACATACAGCGTACACATAACATACAGAGTACACATAACATACAGCGTACACATAACATACAGAGTACACATAACATACAGAGTATACACATACAGCGTACACATAACATATAGAGTACACATAACATACAGAGTATACACATGCAGTGTACACATAACATACAGCATACACATAACATACAGCGTACACATAACATATAGAGTACGCATAACATACAGAGTACACATAACATACAGCGTACACATAACATACAGAGTACACATAACATACAGAGTATACACATACAGCGTACACATAACATATAGAGTACACATAACATACAGCATACACATAACATACAGAGTATACACGTACAGCGTACACATAACATACAGAGTATACACATACAGCGTACAAAAAACATACAGCGTACACATAACATACAGAGTATACACATACAGCGTACACATAACATATAGAGTACACATAACATACAGCATACACATAACATACAGAGTATACACATACAGCGTACACATAACATACAGAGTATACACATACAGCGTACAAAAAACATACAGCGTACACATAACATACAGAGTATACACATACAGCGTACACATAACATATAGAGTACACATAACATACAGCATACACATAACATACAGAGTACACATAACATACAGCGTACACATAACATACAGAGTACACATAACATACAGCGTACACATAAAATACAGAGTACACATAACATACAGCGAGCACATAACATACAGCATTACACATAACATACAGCATTACACATAACATTCAGTGTACACATAACATACAGAGTACACATAACATACAGTGTACACATATACAGAGTACACATAACATACAGAGTATACACATACAGCATACACATAACATACAGCGTACACATAACATACAGCGTACACATGACATACAGCGTACACATAACATACAGCATACACATAATATACAGAGTATACACATGCAGTGTACACATAACATACAGCATACACATAACATACAGCGTACACATGACATACAGAGTACACATAACATACAGCGCACACATAACATACAGAGTACACATAACATACAGCGTACACATAACATACAGCTTCATCCCACCACACACACCCAATTCAACCCCGGGCCCCCTCTCATCCCACACTCACCCAGCGTACACATAACAGAGTATACACATACAGCGTACACAGCGTACACATAACATATAGAGTACACATAACATACAGCGTACACATAACATACAGAGTACACATAACATACAGCGTACACATAACATACAGAGTACACATAACATACAGAGTATACACATACAGCGTACACATAACATATAGAGTACACATAACATACAGAGTATACACATGCAGTGTACACATAACATACAGCATACACATAACATACAGCGTACACATAACATATAGAGTACGCATAACATACAGAGTACACATAACATACAGCGTACACATAACATACAGAGTACACATAACATACAGAGTATACACATACAGCGTACACATAACATATAGAGTACACATAACATACAGCATACACATAACATACAGAGTATACACGTACAGCGTACACATAACATACAGAGTATACACATACAGCGTACAAAAAACATACAGCGTACACATAACATACAGAGTATACACATACAGCGTACACATAACATATAGAGTACACATAACATACAGCATACACATAACATACAGAGTATACACATACAGCGTACACATAACATACAGAGTATACACATACAGCGTACAAAAAACATACAGCGTACACATAACATACAGAGTATACACATACAGTGTACACATAACATATAGAGTACACATAACATACAGCATACACATAACATACAGAGTACACATAACATACAGCGTACACATAACATACAGAGTACACATAACATACAGCGTACACATAAAATACAGAGTACACATAACATACAGCGAGCACATAACATACAGCATTACACATAACATACAGCATTACACATAACATTCAGTGTACACATAACATACAGAGTACACATAACATACAGTGTACACATATACAGAGTACACATAACATACAGAGTATACACATACAGCATACACATAACATACAGCGTACACATAACATACAGCGTACACATGACATACAGCGTACACATAACATACAGCATACACATAATATACAGAGTATACACATGCAGTGTACACATAACATACAGCATACACATAACATACAGCGTACACATGACATACAGAGTACACATAACATACAGCGCACACATAACATACAGAGTACACATAACATACAGCGTACACATAACATACAGCTTCATCCCACCACACACACCCAATTCAACCCCGGGCCCCCTCTCATCCCACACTCACCCAGCCAATTCAACCCCCTCCCCCACCCAATCCAGCCTTCTCCACCCGCCCAATCCTACTCCCCCACCCACCCACCCTATGCAAATCACCCACCCACCCAATGCAACTCACCCAGCCACCCATTCCAACTCCCCACCCACGCAATGCAACTCCCCCACCCACCCAAAGCAACTCCCCCACCCACCCAATGCAACTCCTCCACCCACCCAATGCAACTCCCCCACCCACCCAATGCAACTCCTCCACCCACCCAATGCAACTCCCCCACCCACCCAATGCAACTCCCCCACCCACCCACCCAATGCAACTCGTCCACCCACCCAATGCAACTCACCCACCTACCCAATGCAACTCCCCCACTCACCCAATGCAACTCCCCCACCCACCCAATGCAACTCCCACACCCACACCCACCCAATGCAACTCCCCCACCCCCCCAATGCAACTCCCCCACCCACCCAATCCAACTCCCCCACCAACCCAATGCAACTCCCCCACCCACCCAATGCAATTCCCCCACCCACCCAATCCAACTCCCCCACCCACCAAATGCAGCCGCCACTGTCCCTCCCCGCTCCCTAATCCAAACTCCTGCATTCATCCCCATCTCACCCATACCCTCCCCCCCCCCCCCCCTGGGTCTGCCCTGGGAGACTGGAGGGGGGGGGGGCAACTGCATTTTAATTCCCAGGGTCACCCTGGTCAACCCCGTTGGGGGGGGGGGGGGACATTTTCTGGGGCATACATTTCTGTCTACCCTTGGTCCATTCATATGTATGTTTTCTTTTTTAGACTGTCCCTACTGTAGTCTGTAGCCTGTAGTCTGTAGCCTGTAGTCTGTAGCCTGTAGTCTGTAGTCTGTAGCCTGTAGTCTGTAGCCTGTAGCCTGTAGTAATCCAGACCTAAAAGGTGACTGCCAAGCGTGTAAAATGCAAAGAAATACCCAACGGAGAAAGAAACACGCTTAGAAAAGACGGGTACAACATAATTTATTAATATTTCGGGTAAATACCCTTTGTCAAAATAGACAAACAAACAGAGATCAGCTACTTATTTTCATTCGCAGAAGGAATGTGACAACTTTGTGTCTTTTATTTCAGCAGAGATAACGAGTGTACCAAGTCACCGCCGTCCTCTTTTGGGCTCCACAAAGTTGCCACATTCCTTCTGCGAATGAAGATAAGTAGCGACTGATCTCTCTGTTTGTTTGTCTATTTTGACAAAGGGTATTTACCCGAAATATTAATAAATTGTGTTGTACCCGTCTTTTCTAAGCGTGTTTCTTTCTCCGTTGGGTACTTCTTTTGTAGCCTGTAGTGCTTGATATTGGATGTATGTTGCTGAATGGTCTGCTGCACCTAACAGATGATGACTTATGTGTTCAAGTTGCGGTTAATGCATATTTCATATATCATTTCCCTGTACATTTCATAGATCATTTCCCTCTACATATCATAGATCATTTCCCTGTACATATTTCATATATCATTTCCCTCTACATATCATAGATCATGTCCCTGTACATATTTCATATATCATTTCCCTCTACATATCATAGATCATTTCCCTGTACATATTTCATATATTATTTCCCTGTACATTTCATAGATCATTTCCCTTTACATATTTCATATATCATTTCCCTCTACATATCATAGATCATTTCCCTGTACATATTTCATATATCATTTCCCTGTACATATTTCATATATCATTTCCCTGTACATATTTCATAGATCATTTCCCTGTACATATTTTGCAATTGTAATGATTTTCCATTCTTCTTTGTGTCACCTAGGGTACGATACATTAGCCTGAAGGTGGAGCGTCCCTAGCCATGCCTTATGCTTGTTTATCATGTTAGACCGCCTGGCGACATACTTAGACCGCCTGGCGACATATTAGACCGCCTGGCGACATATTAGACCGCCTGGCGACATATTAGACCGCCTGGCGACATATTAGACCGCCTGGCGACATACTTAGACCGCATGGCGACATATTAGACCGCCTGGCGACATATTAGACCGCCTGGCGACATATTAGACCGCCTGGCGACCTATTAGACCGCCTGGCGACATACTTAATAATAATAATAATGCATAGCATTTATATGGCGCATTTCTCATATTATTATTTATAATATAACTCAATGCGCAGAATGTAGCCGCGAACTGAACCCAACAAGCACGCTCACGTGAATCAAACGCATTCACTCACACACTGTACGTAAACACAGAAGATTCACGTGGTGCTAAGGGCAAGCTCAAGCGAGCTACTGACGGTATTTGGAAATCGTTTTGTATTTGAAATTTTATTAAGTTGGCTGAAACTGATACCAAAGTGGAGGGGGAGGAAGAGCCGGAGTACCCGGAGAAAGAACCCCCGACGGTCCGCCCGAATTAACGGTGACACTTACTAGAGGAGAAAAATCCGACGCCGGAACCCGGAATCGAACCTCGCACCTTTAGCATTGGTGGCAGGCGCCTTAACCACTGCGCCACGGACATACTTAGACCGCATGGTGACATATTAGACCGCCTGGCGACATATTAGACCGCCTTGCGACATAATAATAATAATAATAATAATAATACCGGTATTATATAGGCGCTTTTTCTCAATTTTTGGGGAAATCGACTCAAAGCGCCGCGCCTGAAACCCAACACACACACTCACGAAACAGACACGGATTTACGCCATTTAAGACAAACACAGTACAAGACAAACGAAGGGCCAGTCAGCTACTGAAGTTACAGAGATTTTTGATCGCTTGTATTTGAAATTTGTAAAGTGGCCTGAGACCGGTACCAAAGTGTGGGGAGTGGGGGGGGGGGGGGGGTGGAAGAACCGGAGTACCCGGAGAAAGAACCCCCGACGGTCCGCCCGAATTAACGGTGACACTTACCAGAGGAGAAAAGTCCAACGCCGGAACCCGGTATCGAACCGCGCACCTTTGGCATTGGTGGCAGGCGCCTTAACCACTGCGCCACGGACCGCCTGCCGACATACATTTAATATTCAGATTAGTTTTATTCACAAGCAGCGAGTGCACGTCCTGAGAAAGTCTTGTTGCTGTCGGGACGTTCAGCAAAGTACAAACAACCAATCCAACCCACACCTCTACCCCGCACAAAATCCCTCCCCCCCCCCCCTACCTCCCCCTAACACCGACGGACACACACACACACACACACACACACACACACACACACACACACACACACACGATCACACGTATACACGCGACATACATTCAATATTCTGTTTGTTTGTTTGTTTGTCGTAAGCAGCTCGCAGGTAAGTCTTGTTGCTGTCGGGACGTTAAGCAATGTACAACCAACCATGTATACACGCAGACACACACACGATCACACACGTATGCACACACACACGTACGCACACTTATACACAGAGAGAGAGAGAGAGAGAGAGAGAGAGAGAGAGAGAGAGAGAGAGAGAGAGAGAGAGAGAGAGAGAGACAGAGACAGAGACAGAGACAGAGACATATGTCACTTTGCAAGCCGCGTGAGCCCCAGAGAGGACGGCGGTGACTTGGTACACTCGTTATCTCAGCTGAAATAAAACACACATGTGCCATTGTCTTCGCCCATAAAACTGGGACGAACCAAGTACAGGGGCCATTCGCTGACCTTGTCTTTCTCTGAATAGTGGCTACTTTCACCGGCCCTGCCTGTTCACGTGCAGAGGCTATTTTCACCTGTCCTAAGTGCTGTATACGTGCAGACGCTATATTCACCGGCCCTTCCATAATCAGGAGCAGTTAAGCATGATTCAGGAGACACAACTGGTCTTTTTGCTGCTCGTCCATCTGCCAGGTTTGTATCAGTAACACGGGCACGCTTTGTTAGTAATTACACCAGGAAAACAATTTCCAGATTTCTTGGTTGGGTATTACGACAGTAAATAGTGCCAAGCTTTGTTAGCGTGCAAGTAGTGCCAAGCGCTTAGTACCTCAGTAATTAGTGCCACGCTCTATGTACAGCAAGCGTTGAGTACGTCAACAAGTAGGGGCAAGCCTTGTTATACATGTACCTCAGTAATTAGTGTCACGCTCTATGTACGTCAACAAGTAGGGGCAAGCCTTGTTAAGATAAGATAAGATAAGATAAGATAAGATAAGATAAGATAAACTTTATTGCCATATGGATTAACATTAGGATTTTTTGCTGCATAACTGACGAGCGTCCATGTTAAGATCAACACATAATGCTGTTTTGATCACCCTATTTAATTTCTTGCGGGCTTCGTCGGTTGCGCTGCCAAACCACACCGTCATTGAGAAGGTAAGAACGCTCTCAACGGCGGCGCGGTAAAACTGCACCATGATCTGCTGACTGACGCCAAAAGACTTCAACCGCCGAAGAAAAAACAAGCGCTGCTGGGCTTTCTTTACTAGCTGTTCAATATTCTTCTCCCACTTCAGATCGTGCGAAATGAGAGTACTCATGAACTTGAACGTTTCAACACTTATCTTTTCCTTGGGTGGTTAAGGGAAGGGGGTCAGAAGAGGGCAAGAGCTTTTGCTAGCTGGGACTTTATTGAGGGCAAAAAGCTGCACTCTCAGCTCCGTTTGGAAATCCGAGACAATAAACGTCAGTTCCGCAAAGAAAAGGTGGAGAGTCACTTTGTGACAGGTGATCTACGCAAAGTGTGGCAAGGTTTGTCTCATGGTTCGGCTCCCTGAGCGAGAAGAACTTTAGGAAGCTGAACAAGATAATCAGGCTTAGTGAGAAAATCGTTGGGGGCAGGTTGGAGAGCCTTGACGGCCTCTACAGAACGAGAATGATACGCAAGGGCCTGAGGCTGGCAGCTGACACTTCCCACTGCCTTTCTAAGCACCTTCAAAAGCTCCCGTCTGGCCGTAGGTTAAAGGCTCCTCTTATTAAAACCAAACGCTACTGCCTCTCACCATCCACAGCCGGCCGCCACCTTGAACTTACTCCAGCTACTACTACGCCCGCTACCTTGCCTCCTCGCCAGCCGGCCCACCAGCAACTACTAGCTCCACTGTTACTTCAACTTTAATTACCTACTGTGCCTCCTCGCCAGCCGGCCCACCTGCAACTGCTAGCTCCACTGTTACTTCAACTTTAATTACCTACTGTGCCTCCTCGCAAACCGGACCACCAGCAACTACTAACTCCACTGTTACTTCAACTTTAATTACCTACTGTGCCTCCTCGCCAGCCGGCCCACCTGCAACTGCTAGCTCCACTGTTACTTCAACTTTAATTACCTACTGTGCCTCCTCGCCAACCGGACCACCAGCAACTACTAACTCCACTGTTACTTCAACTTTAATTACCTACTGTGCCTCCTCGCCAGCCGGCCCACCTGCAACTGCTAGCTCCACTGTTACTTCAACTTTAATTACCTACTGTGCCTCCTCGCCAGCCGGCCCACATGCAACTACTAGCTCCACTGTTACTTCAACTTTAATTACCTACTGTGCCTCCTCGCCAGCCGGCCCACCTGCAACTGCTAGCTCCACTGTTACTTCAACTTTAATTACCTAATGTCTTCTACTCCGCCGTAAGCTGTTTCTAACTCGCTACTACAGACATTTAGCTCGCTACTACAGACATTTAACTCTCTACTACAGACATTTAGCTCTCAACTACAGACATTTAACTCTCAGGCTACTACAGACATTTAGCTCTCTACTACAGACATTTAACTCTCAGGCTACTACAGACATTTAGCTCTCTACTACAGACATTTAGCTCTCTACTACAGACATTTAGCTCTCTACTACAGACATTCTACTACAGACATTTAGCTCGCTACTACAGACATTTAACTCTCTACTACAGACATTTAGCTCTCTACTACAGACATTTAACTCTCAGGCTACTACAGACATTTAGCTCTCTACTACAGACATTTAACTCTCAGGCTACTACAGACATTTAGCTCTCTACTACAGACATTTAACTCTCAGGCTACTACAGACATTTAGCTCGCTACTACAGACATTTAGCTCTCTACTACAGACATTTAGCTCTCTACTACAGACATTTAGCTCTCTGCTACAGACATTTAGCTCGCTACTACAGACATTTAGCTCTCTACTACAGACAATTAGCTCGCTACTACAGACATTTAACTCTCTACTACAGACATTTAGCTCGCTACTACAGACATTTAACTCTCATGCTACTACAGACATTTAGCTCTCTACTACAGACATTTAGCTCTCTACTACAGACATTTAGCTCTCTACTACAGACATTTAGCTCTCTACTACAGACATTTAGCTCGCTACTACAGACATTTAACTCTCAGGCAACTACAGACATTTAGCTCTCTACTACAGACATTTAGCTTTCTACTACAGACATTTAACTCTCAGGCTACTACAGACATTTAGCTCGCTACTACAGACATTTAGCTCTCTACTACAGACATTTACCTGAATTTACCTGAGTGGCCACTGAGCGCGGCCGACGGGGTAGGAAGTTTGAGAACTTATTTTAACCCCCTTAACTGTCTTTATCATGGCGGTTCTTGAACTGGTTGACAGTTTCAGCTTCGACAATTGATTGTTTCAGAGCATTCCATGGGTTCACAACTCTTTGGGAAAAAAAGTTTTTTCTAACATTCAGTCTGGACCTCCCTTTGAACAGTTTGCTGCTGTGACCTCTATGGTAAAATGATGACTGGCATGAAGTAAAAAATATGTCCGCAGAAACTTTTTCAAGTCCCTTTATGATCTTGAAAGTCTCGATGAGATCTCCCCTGTCTCTCCTTTCTTCCAATTTCTGCAAATTGCAAAAGGCCAGTCTCAGACAGACATTTAGCTCTCTACTACAGCAATTTAACTCTCAGGCTACTACAGACATTTAGCTCTCTACTAAACACATTTAGCTCTCTACTACAGACATTTAGCTCTCTACTACAGACATTTAGCTCTCTACTACAGACATTTAGCTCTCAGGCTACTACAGACATTTAGCTCTCTACTACAGACATTTAACTCTCAGGCTACTACAGACATTTAGCTCTCTACTACAGACATTTAACTCTCTACTACAGACATTTAGCTCTCAGGCTACTACAGACATTTAGCTCTCTACTACAGACATTTAACTCTCAGGCTACTACAGACATTTAGCTCTCTGCTACAGACATTTAGCTCGCTACTACAGACATTTAACTCTCAGGCTACTACAGACATTTAGCTCTCTACTACAGACATTTAACTCACTACTACAGACATTTAGCTCTCTACTACAGACATTTAGCTCTCTACTACAGATATTTAACTCTCAGGCTACTACAGACATTTAGCTCTCAGGCTACTACAGACATTTAGCTCTCTACTACAGACATTTAGCTCTCTACTACATACATTTAGCTCTCTACTACAGACATTTAGCTCTCAGGCTACTACAGACATTTAGCTCTCTACTACAGACATTTAGCTCTCTACTACAGACATTTAGCTCTCAGGCTACTACAGACATTTAGCTCTCTACTACAGACATTTAGCTCTCTACTACAGACATTTAACTCTCTACTACAGACATTTAGCTCTCAGGCTACTACAGACATTTAGCTCTCTACTACAGACATTTAACTCTCAGGCTACTACAGACATTTAGCTCTCAGGCTACTACAGACATTTAGCTCTCTACTACAGACATTTAACTCTCAGGCTACTACAGACATTTAGCTCGCTACTACAGACATTTAACTCTCAGGCTACTACAGACATTTAGCTCTCTACTACAGACATTTAGCTCTCTACTACAGACATTTAGCTCTCAGGCTACTACAGACATTTAGCTCTCTACTACAGACATTTAGCTCTCTACTACAGACATTTAGCTCTCTACTACAGACATTTAACTCTCAGGCTACTACAGACATTTAGCTCTCTACTACAGACATTTAACTCTCTACTACAGACATTTAGCTCTCAGGCTACTACAGACATTTAGCTCTCTACTACAGACATTTAACTCTCAGGCTACTACAGACATTTAGCTCTCTACTACAGACATTTAGCTCGCTACTACAGACATTTAACTCTCAGGCTACTACAGACATTTAACTCTCAGGCTACTACAGACATTTAGCTCTCTACTACAGACATTTAACTCTCTACTACAGACATTTAGCTCTCTACTACAGACATTTAGCTCCTTACTACAGACATTTAACTCTCAGGCTACTACAGACATTTAGCTCTCAGGCTACTACAGACATTTAACTCTCTACTACAGACATTTAGCTCTCTACTACAGACATTTAGCTCTCAGGCTACTACAGACATTTAGCTCTCTACTACAGACATTTAACTCTCTACTACAGACATTTAGCTTTCTACTACAGACATTTAGCTCTCAGGCTACTACAGACATTTAGCTCGCTACTACAGACATTTAGCTCTCTACTACAGACATTTAACTCTCTACTACAGACATTTAGCTCTCAGGCTACTACAGACATTTAGCTCTCTACTACAGACATTTAACTCTCAGGCTACTACAGACATTTAGCTCGCTACTACAGACATTTAACTCTCAGGCTACTACAGACATTTAGCTCTCTACTACAGACATTTAGCTCTCTACTACAGACATTTAGCTCTCTACTACAGACATTTAGCTCTCAGGCTATTACAGACATTTAGCTCTCTACTACAGACATTTAGCTCTCTACTACAGACATTTAGCTCTCTACTACAGACATTTAGCTCTCTACTACAGACATTTAACTCTCAGGCTACTACAAACATTTAGCTCTCTACTACAGACATTTAACTCTCAGGCTATTACAGACATTTAGCTCTCTACTACAGACATTTAGCTCTCTACTACAGACATTTAGCTCTCTACTACAGACATTTAGCTCTCTACTACAGACATTTAACTCTCAGGCTACTACAAACATTTAGCTCTCTACTACAGACATTTAACTCTCTACTACAGACATTTAGCTCTCAGGCTACTACAGACATTTAGCTCTCTACTACAAACATTTAACTCTCAGGCTACTACAGACATTTAGCTCTCTACTACAGACATTTAGCTCGCTACTACAGACATTTAACTCACAGGCTACTACAGACATTTAGTTCTCCACTACAGACATTTAGCTCTCTACTACAGACATTTAACTCTCTACTACAGACATTTAGCTCTCAGGCTACTACAGACATTTAGCTCGCTACTACAGACATTTAGCTCTCTACTACAGACATTTAGCTCTCTACTACAGACATTTAGCTCTCAGGCTACTACAGACATTTAGCTCGCTACTACAGACATTTAGCTCTCTACTACAGACATTTAGCTCTCAGGCTACTACAGACATTTAGCTCGCTACTACAGACATTTAGCTCTCTACTACAGACATATAGCTCTCAACTACAGACATTTAGCTCTCTACTACAGACATTTAGCTCTCTACTACAGACATTTAGCTCTCAGGCTACTACAGACATTTAGCTCGCTACTACAGACATTTAGCTCTCAGGCTACTACAGACATTTAGCTCTCTACTACAGACATTTAGCTCGCTACTACAGACATTTAGCTCTCTACTACAGACATTTAGCTCTCAGGCTACTACAGACATTTAGCTCGCTACTACAGACATTTAGCTCTCTACTACAGACATATAGCTCTCAACTACAGACATGTAGCTCTCTACTACAGACATATAGCTCTCTACTACAGACATATAGCTCTCTACTACAGACATTTAGCTCTCTACTACAGACATTTAACTCTCAGGCTACTACAGACATTTAGCTCGCTACTACAGACATTTAGCTCTCTACTACAGACATTTAGCTCTCTACTACAGACATTTAGCTCTCAGGTTACTACAGACATTAGTCCATTTTAGGACGCAGCTCTCATCTACATCTAAACTGAACTTACCTCGCCAGTAGGAGCTAACTTTGGGTCGGCAAACTTGGTTAAATTTTCCTTCTTGGAAATCTAGATCCTTTGATTATATTCTTCTTTTATCCAGCATTTAAGCTTATCTTTAAGATATTATTTAATCCTTGTTTTATTGTCCTCTACTCCGCTTTGGCAAACTTGGTGTCATTATTCCATTTTCACTTTTTTTATAGGAAAATTTAACTTCCTTTTTTTTTAAAAAATCATAACTCTTAAATTTTTTGGTATTCCATTTCCTTGGTCTTGATCTGGCCCGCACAGAACCAAACGTTATGGCTTCTGTGATCGGGTCTCTTTCCTCGGAGACCGATGTAGGATCTGGTTCCTCATCGGATCTCATTCTGAACTATGATACACTTTCGAGAAAGAGAAGGAGGAAGAATAGGACAATGACAATGACAATGACAATGATCCTTTTTTTGACAACGGTAAAGGTTTTGGTAGTAACAACCATTTTTCGAACTTGCCATTGCTAATCTACTGATTACAGAGTTACTATCGCACTAATTGTTTTCTACTACTGAAAAGGGAAAAAACATTACATGACACAGCACAAGCCAAGAATGAAGAAGAAGAAAAAAAAATGTAAGGGTGAAGTGACATAGGAATTACCAACTTTACTGGTCGGGCATAATGACATGTTGTTAGGTTTAATTAAAATAATATAATTAGAATACACACAACCTAATACGCATACATGACGCATGCACATTTGAGCACGCCACTCTCTGTCTCTAATATACACGTACGCAGACGCACACACGCACAAACGCACACGCACACACACACACACACGTGCACACACACGCTTACGCGGCTTATAACGTTAAGCTAGTCAGTCATATGAGTAGCTGGCTACATACAAGCTGTACCGAATAAATATGAGTCATCGAAACCTGTGATACACGCAATTAATGATCTTATGAGAAATAGTATTTTTCAATATGTGCACAGTCACGGGGATGCTGTTGACAAAAATAGGTACTTGATGAGACTGACTTTAAACGTGAAGAAAGTAGGTGATGTCGTGACGTTTCTAGGCAAAGCATTCCAAAGACTAGAGCCAGAGAACGTCAAACTCGTTTTATAGAGATCAATTCTAGGTCGCGACACAATAAGGAATTTTCTTGATCTGGAGTATGTTGATGACTGGACGGTAAATAGCGATGTAATATATCGGGCTAGCTTATCGTTTAATGCCTTGAACATAACCATTCCCTTATTGTAAATTAGATGATCTTTCAGGGGCAGAATATTTAAGGCTGCCAATTTTTGGTCAGTAGTTAAGCTGGGATCAGGGAGCCGGTATTAGTCTGGCAGCTCTCCGATGTAGAGAGTTCAATCTTTTCAAATTGACATCGCTCGAACCATCCCACACAGTAGAAGCATAGTCTATATGCGATCTAATATGGGCATTGAAGAACAGTTGACGTGTCTCCATATCAGTAATGTGTTTAAGTTTTGCTAAATGTACAGATTTCTGGAGACAATTTTACAAACATTACTGATGTGTGGCTGCCACCTAAACTGGTTGTCAACCGTGACTCCTAGCAGGCGATGGTTAGTAACTTGGCTGATGGTTTTGCCTTGGAGGGACAGACTGAGTGAGAGAGAGCCAAGCTGGTGTTTTTGGCAGGTGCTAATTACCATGCTCTCCGTTTTTACCGGGTTTAAAATCATAATATTATGACTGCACCATTCATCAATATCTTGCAGTGTGTTTTGCAGTCGTGAATTGATGTTTGATATATTCTTATGTGGCGTGTGTACAGCAGCATCATCTGCAAACATATCACATGTAACGCTTTCATTTTTTTATCGCAAGAGGAAGATCATTTATGAACAAGCAGAATAAAAGGGGACCAAGAATAGAGCCCTGTGGTGCGCCATGCTTCACTAACCCTTGATTCGAGTATGAGCCATTTAGTAATACCTTTTGTTTTCTACCTTCGAGGTAGGATTTGAGAAACAACGCCGATTTGTTGGTATACATGGATACTTTCTTGATCAGTATTTCGTGGTTTACTAGATCCGGCGTTACGAAAATCTAGAAACATGACTCCTGTAAGTTTTGAGTCGTTGATGGAAGATAACCAGGTGTCTATCATCTGTATCAGCGCAGTGTGACATGAGTGTTCTGATCTGAAGCCCGGCTGCAATGAATAGATTAATTTTCGGCTTTCCAGGTATATAGATAGATGCTTGTGAATATGCCGTTCTAAGGGCTTGGACAGAACAGGTAGAAGTGATATGGGCCTAAAATTATTAATTTCACTAAGATCTTTAGATTTAGGTAGAGGTATTACTTTCGCGTCTTTAAATGCGTCTGGAAAACAATTAAAATTAATACAGAGGTTGTAGATATAAGTGATACTCTCTACAATGTAAGGGAGGGATATCTTGAGTATTTTCGCACTAATCTCATCTAGTCCTGATGTTTGTTTTTTTTTATTTTCCAAGGATGTAATTAATTTACCAACTTCATGGACCGCTATAGTGGGTACGATGAAAGGTTTTGTGCCGGCAGTTCTCTGCTTGCAGAAATCGACTAAGTTGTCCGGGCATACATAGTCATGCGACTCAGTTCCCGGCGGGATTAATGATTCTGCTACGGAGACGAAGTGGCTGTTGAAGCTGTTTGCTGTGAGATGCGGCGGTAAAGGAGCTGTGCTTTTATTCGTGCCTCTAGTAACTAAATTTATCGCACGCCATATTGTGGCACAGTCTTTACTTTCGTGAATAACTTTATCGAAAAGTAATTTCTTTGCCTTCAGAACCATGGATTTTACTCGATTACGTTCTTTCTTGTAATCGGTGAAACGCTTCTCTCTTCTCAGCTCGTCCCTGTGCTCCATGGCCTCGATAAGATCCGCAGTCAGCCAGGGTGGTAAAGTGGCGTATTTAACTCTTTGTTGTCTCAAGGGCACGTGTTTATCTAGCACTCTGAGAAAGATGTGATACCACGTATCTAGTGCTTTATTTGGGTCGGTTTCATTGTACACTTCAGTGAACTCTGCAGAAGCTAGATCAAACAGAAGGGAATTTTCATTGAACGTTTTAAATGATCTGTATGTTATTTACGTATGTCCTTGCTTTTTTAGTTTTGGAAGCTTGGACAGCCTCGTGCAGCTCACCGGATAGTGGTCACTTACTCTAAGACTACCAACGTGAACGTTGCTAACTGCCAGCGGTTTATTTGTATAAATATGGTCTATAACAGTGGCTGATGATGGCGTAACTCTAGTGGGCGATGTTACGATTTGTTGAAGGCCAACTAAAGTAGTGGTACACTCCCATGATGGATGAGGTTTAAGAGTGTCAATGTTAAAATCCCCTAGAAGGAGAAGTTCGCTTTTATGAATATCTGTTTTATCGATCAAGTGTACAAAGTTGTCATACCACTCAAAAGTGGCCGCAGGATTTCTGTAAAGAAACCCAACAAGTAAAGGAGGGGATTTAGATTACCTAATCTCTATCCAAATACATTCCACACTGCTAGTTTCTAAGTCTCGGCGCCTGCGGGTTATGTGTTTAACTGAGTTGTGGATGTAGACCGCTACACCTGTCTCACCCTGGACTGACGGATCTCTTCTAAGAATGGAGTAATTTGGAATGGCAATGGCCTCATCACTGATGTGGGAGGCAAGGCGTGTCTCGGTTATACCAAAGAGATGAAAGTAACTAGGTGAGTTAACATAAACACAAACGTCCGGCACTTAGTTCGCCAGGTGATATACATTTAAATGGCCGATTCGAAATTTTTGGCCTTTTTTTGCACATTATCTTGTATGGTAATTTTGGCGTTAAAAATAAGTAATGGAACTAAGGGGAAGTAGAGTACAGGAACTAAAAGTAGTATGCGAGTAATAAAAGTAACAAATGTAAGGCAAACAAACAGCAAACTTCACGGAAAAAGCGAAATTTAAACAGAAAAGATAGGGAAAAGAAAGGGGCGGGGGGGGGGGGGGGGGGGGGGGGGTGGAGTACGTTATTTAGACAAAGCGTTTACGTTATCTAAGACGAATAAGAGAATATTTGTGAGGCTGGAAAAATGTAACGAGCACTCGCCAATATTCACTGATCTGACTTGCTCAGATACGCTTTAACGGGAAGAAAGAAAAATATTAAAATAATAATAATAATAATAATAATAATAAAAGTAAGTTGACTTTTCCCGTAAAATCTATAGTCTATATAGACAGTCACATAAGCAATAGAAAGTAAGTCGACACAAGACAAAAGTGCGCTGCATGTAGTAAGGAGTTCGAGTCGATTATAAGATACGAGGTCCCGTAAACACACGTCTCACACGTGCGCTCCTATGACGGTATTTGGCCAAACATGCAGAGATGAAATGATTAGTATCATCTGTTAGTCACGAGCAGATCATCATAATATCTGCAGTACGAGTTCACTCAGTTTAAACCCCTTACCAGTAAGAACAGCACAGAAATAAATTTATTGCTGTGCTGTAAACATGTCTCTTCTCGTTTGTAGGTGAGTGTAGAGTTAGCTGGGTACGCGGCCACTCTTGTGGCTTAACGTCAGATCAGCAAAGTGGACAAACTAAAAAAAGTCAGTGTTTCAAGACGAGTCTGATTGATGACACCTAACTTACACACACACACACACACACACACACACACACACACACACACACACACACACACACACACCGCACACAAACACGCACACACACACACACACACACACACACACCCGCACTGACTCATGCGTCCGTGTACGCACGACCCCTGTCATCTTCAGTTCAATGTACGGATGGATAGATGACCAAGCCGACAAAGGTGCCGCACCTGACGAAACAGGGAAAGCGAGCTAGGGCTAGCACCTCTAATCTGTCGAATTCTGTTTCTTCTGTTTCCACTGCTAACGGGTTTTCCCCGACTATTGACCTCCCGAGCGATGCCCTCTTGGAAGACACCGCCCGATGAGAGCTTAGGCTTCTTTCTCCCCTCCCACCCTCCCCGGACATTGCACGTGCTGACAGCACAGTCCTGGGAGAGCGTAGGTTATCTCCCCCTCCACAGAACTCATCAACGAAGCGCTTGGAGGGGGCAGCCGCCGCTGACTCCTCTGCAGCGCCAAACGTCCCCGAATTCATTTTCTTCTTCTCCATCTAATACTCTTCCCCCCCCCCCCCCCCCCGCCTCCCCTCATCATCGACGAGTCGTCTGTTCTCGCCGGTGGCGAGGAGAGCGCGGAGATGCTACTTTAAACACCATTCGTTCAGGTCCAAAGAAAGAGCCAACCTAAGGCCCGCTATAATCGTAACCTTAGCACCCTGGCGCCGCCGCCACCGCCGAGGTGTTGTGTAGGTACCCGATTCGGGTCCAGGATCTCGGAACGGGCACTACCCGTCTCTGAGATCAGGGTACCCACCAGCCCCACCTCTGCGATGGCGCCGGCGTCGCCCCATCTGAAATAACGTTGAGACAGATAGGCCGGGACGCCTGGATCGTCTCCTGCCCTAACTCTAGATCACAAAAATTACTGGCTAATTGAGACATATAGGCCGGGACGCCTGGATCGTCTCCTGCCCTAACTCTAGATCACAAAAATTACTGGCTAATTGAGACAGATAGGCCGGGACATCTGGATCGTCTCCTGCCCTAACTCTAGATCACAAAAATTACTGGCTAATTGAGACAGATAGGCCGGGACGCCTGGATCGTCTCCTTAGACAGATAGGCCGGGTCGCCTGGATCGTCTCCTTAGACAGATAGGCCGGGACGCCTGGATCGTCTCCTTAGACAGATAGGCCGGGTCGCCTGGATCGTCTCCTTAGACAGATAGGCCGGGACGCCTGGATCGTCTCCTTAGACAGATAGGCCGGGATGCCTGGATCGTCTCCTTAGACAGATAGGACGGGTCGCCTGGATCGTCTCCAGCCCTAACTTAACGTTGAGACAGATAGGACGGGACGCCTGGATTGTCTCCTTAGACAGATAGGACGGGTCGCCTGGATCGTCTCCAGCCCTAACTCTAGATCACAAAAATTACTGGCTAATTGAGACAGATAGGCCGGGTCGTCTGGATCGTCTCCAGCCCTAACTCTAGATCACAAAAATTACTGGCTAATTGAGACAGATAGGACGGGTCGTCTGGATCGTCTCCAGCCCTAACTCTAGATCACAAAAATTACTGGCTAATTGAGACAGATAGGCCGGGTCGTCTGGATCGTCTCCAGCCCTAACTCTAGATCACAAAAATTACTGGCTAATTGAGACAGATAGGCCGGGTCGTCTGGATCGTCTCCAGCCCTAACTCTAGATCACAAAAATTACTGGCTAATTGAGACAGATAGGCCGGGTCGTCTGGATCGTCTCCAGCCCTAACTCTAGATCACAAAAATTACTGGCTAATAAAAGGAACATCGGCGGGGCGGACGTCGAGTTGAGACAGATAGGCCGGGACGCCTGGATCGTCTCCTGCCCTAACTCTAGATCACAAAAATTACTGGCTAATTGAGACAGATAGGCCGGGTCGTCTGGATCGTCTCCAGCCCTAACTCTAGATCACAAAAATTACTGGCTAATTGAGACAGATAGGCCGGGTCGTCTGGATCGTCTCCAGCCCTAACTCTAGATCACAAAAATTACTGGCTAATTGAGACAGATAGGCCGGGTCGTCTGGATCGTCTCCAACCCTAACTCTAGATCACAAAAATTACTGGCTAATTGAGACAGATAGGCCGGGTCGTCTGGATCGTCTCCAGCCCTAACTCTAGATCACAAAAATTACTGGCTAATTGAGACAGATAGGCCGGGTCGTCTGGATCGTCTCCAGCCCTAACTCTAGATCACAAAAATTACTGGCTAATTGAGACAGATAGGCCGGGTCGTCTGGATCGTCTCCAGCCCTAACTCTAGATCACAAAAATTACTGGCTAATTGAGACAGATAGGCCGGGTCGTCTGGATCGTCTCCAGCCCTAACTCTAGATCACAAAAATTACTGGCTAATTGAGACAGATAGGCCGGGTCGTCTGGATCGTCTCCAACCCTAACTCTAGATCACAAAAATTACTGGCTAATTGAGACAGATAGGCCGGGTCGTCTGGATCGTCTCCAGCCCTAACTCTAGATCACAAAAATTACTGGCTAATTGAGACAGATAGGCCGGGTCGTCTGGATCGTCTCCAGCCCTAACTCTAGATCACAAAAATTACTGGCTAATTGAGACAGATAGGCCGGGTCGTCTGGATCGTCTCCAGCCCTAACTCTAGATCACAAAAATTACTGGCTAATTGAGACAGATAGGCCGGGTCGTCTGGATCGTCTCCAGCCCTAACTCTAGATCACAAAAATTACTGGCTAATAAAAGGAACATCGGCGGGGCGGACGTCGAGTTGAGACAGATAGGACGGGACGCCTGGATCGTCTCCAGCCCTAACTCTAGATCACAAAAATTACTGGCTAATAAAAGGAACATCGGCGGGGCGGACGTCGAGTGTACCATCCCCACCCCCCAGCCCCCACCCTCGGGTTGTGGGGATGGTGCACGGCGTCCCCCTCGCCGAGGACCTAAATCATATAAAAAAAAACTACTTGTGTCTCAGGGATTTCAGCCGTCCGTTGCCAGACTGACCCATCGGGACAATACCCCCTCGAGAGCGGTTAAAATCGATTTCCTTAACCTCACCAAGCTACCCCCCAAAGTTAAAATAGGTGTCCACTTACTGCCAGTCGAGCCGTATGTCCCACCTGCACTGCACTGCACCAAATGCTGCAGATTGGGACATACGGCTGGGTACCGGGTGTGCAGAACCAAGCATGCTGTTTGTGTCAGGTGCGGTAGTCGCGAGCATGCTCGTTCTGCCTGCCCTGACAACGCTACTCCAAAATGTGTCAACCGTGGCGGTGCCCATAGCGCAGCATACCAAAAGTGCCCCAAAATTGTTTTATACCGTGAGGCTAACCGTATAAGGAATCCAAGCTACATTCCATACAAAGAGGCCGTGAGAAGAGCCCAAACCACCATCCAAAGAAAAGACCAAACTGCTCTCGGGATTCAGACCCGGTGCGACCTGGATGCCATTGCCTGGACCCAGGCTCCAACTCCAAGGGCCGTACCGCGCTTAGAAAGAAACATAAATGTTCCGATGTCTGAGTCCACTGCTCCCCCCAAAAAGTACACTGCTATTCCTAACGGGACTCGACCTGTTCCTCAAACTCGTTCCTACCGTGACGCTGTCTCAAACAATTTCCCCCATCAAAAACCAAAATCAACTACTATGGTTACCTCTTCTGATAAATCTCCTCCGTTGCCACCTCCCCCCTCACCCATGGTGGAGGATGTGGTACATTCTCCCCGGAGACAACTTCAGTTTGGTGACTTCCAAAATTACACGTGAACTGTTAATAAAGATTTAAAGTCTTACATGGTAAGGGACACCTTAAAGCACTCACAGGACTTAGTTACTGCAATTTCTGGTGGGAATATCCCGGAGATCATGATGGCCTTCCTGCAGTTTAACCAACTGATTATGTCCATCTTGGTCCCCCTGCTTACTGAAACCAATAAAGTATAATAATTAAAATCCCTTTGAGGATGACGTCACTATTTCGGACCTAGTTATATTTGATGACTTTTCTGTCGACGCCATGGCTGAGAACGGTAAACACACCCTAAAAATACTCCAGTGGAATTGCCGTACTATCTCTCGTAACATATGTTATCTTAATAATTATTGAAAGGAAGCAGATCCACAAATTATCTGTTTACAATCTCTAAATACTATTAAATCCAAGCTACCGAGTATTACTGGTTATCATTATCCACCCATTGCGGAATCAAATAAAACTGTAATGACTTTATTCATACAGCCACTTACATTAAAATAGGAATAGAACATCAAGCACGGTGTTCCCCTATTCCCTTACATGAAACCCATCCTATCTACAGTAATCATATAATAATAAACTCCCCCTCTAATCATAAAGAAATAAAATTAATAAATATGTATGCTCCTAGATCAGTTCACATGACTGGCCTTGAGTGGACTGGAGACCTTGTGGGTGATGGGTTTTTAGTCCTGGCTGACTTAAACATACATCGCCCTTTGTGCTACAACAAAATCCCAAACACACGCAACATAGCAAACAAACAAGCCGAAGATATTTTAAAATCCAATTAATTGATACTTAACAATGGTGAAATGACCAGAGTACCCGATAGCTCAACTCAATATCCGTCTGCGATCGACCTAACTTTGATCTCTCTTAATATTTTCCTCGAAGCCATGTGTTCAGCGGACAGAGACCAACAGCAAACCGACATTGCACCGACCGGCTACTGGCGACGGAAACCACCGTCACAGGTGCGCAGAGACTTACGGAGGGCACAGGCAAGAAACAAGGTTGGCAGTGTGCCTAGCAGTGACAATTTACTGGATGGCACAAACGTAAAAGAGAGTGAAGTTTACACGGACACTGATAATTATAATCAAGAATCTACAAATGACAGTACACTACAGTACACGAGAACCATCACCCAGCCAGACAACACACCGTGTAGTGACCATGCAACACGTGCAACAGCATCGCCGTTAGCTGAGAACCACGAGATCACAGCACACATGGAAACTGGAACACCAACAGAGACAGTGCACGCATGTACCGCTGATGTTGACAATATTAACTGTGCTAGACCTGAAACGGGCGTGTGTGACACAGAAATCAGAGATGCAGAATTACGTGGCTTTGATCCCAAACAAGTGTACACGTTTGTCACCTCTCAGACCGAGTCAACAAAACATAAACTAATGGACACATCGAGGAACCAAAAACTAAAGAAAGTAGTTTCTCACGAAAAGAATGGAAAGAACTATTTAGTGGCTGAGAGTGACGATTTTGTGCTTATGTACGACATTCGTATCTCAGGGACTGTGTGTTATGAAGTCAAGTGTGACCCAGTGACCGGCAGAGTTTTGGAGATGGTGTTTGCTCTTGGTCTTCTGCCGGCTGTCAGTGACAATGAGTATAAACAGGACATTCAACGTATACAGCAAGACTTGCTTGCCTTGGCCAGGATTACACAGTGCTACCTGGCTAAGGCAAGCAAGTCTTGTTGAACATTAGCATGCACAGAAAGGTTTTTTTTTTTGCTCAGATTAATCAGTTGTCATTTCTTTCTCCCGGACAAGTTACATGACTGTGATTTCTGTCTGTACGAGATTCTAGGATGCTGTATTCACTGGACCCATCATGTCGCGGATTCATGAACATGACGAAATGAACTTTAATGATATGGATTCCATGTCATTGCACACCCCCACCCCTTCCACAACCCCACCCCAAATCCCCATTATACCCCAACCTCTCCCCTGTCGTTTTTTGTTTTATTGTGATTCTCGTCTCTGTATTTTGCTGATGGGCTGATGCCTGAAGCAATAAACCATTTCGAGTTCGAGTTCGAGTTCCTCGAAGCCATGTGGACAGTCGGCGATGACGCGATGGGTAGCGATCATCTCCCAATTAGTCTAAAATTAAATTTTAAATCCCAACCGGTTACTAATCCTCCTCTAAATAAGTGTAAATTCTTATATGAAAAGGCTAATTGCCTCTTTATGAAACTAAAATCAAACAAAACATTAAGGTCGGCGACACCTCGGATGTCGACTCCTTTAACACCACTTTATTAAAATGTTGACTGAGGCCGCGGAGTGCGCTATCCCACGTAGCAGGGGCGCCCCCGATGGCAAATCAGCAAATCCTTGGTGGTCAGAGGAGTGCGACAGCGCTGTAAAAGATAAGAAGCGAGCCTATAATAAATGGAAAAAACTTAAAACTTCTTCCAATCATCTAGCCATGAAGTCAGCAAATATGCAATGCAATAAAACTATAGCTCTGGCAAAACTTAAACATCTTGAACGCCAAATTATAACTGAAATACAGTCACCCACAGATACCTCCAAGGCGTGGAAGATTATCAAAAAAATTAAAAATAAATACAACCCTTCTCCGGTACCACTGATAAACAATGGACTTAAATACTGTTCTGATCAGGAAAAAGCCGAATTATTGGCTGAAACATTTGCGGCCATCAGTACCACAGATAATTTAAATCCTATAGCAAAACATTTCAGAGTTAGTGAGGAGAACAAGGTAGAATACCGAGATCCTCCTCCTTCCTTAATGGAGTACGACCTACCAATTAACCTCCCCTTCAATTTGACTGAAATAGAAACCGTATTGTCTCAAATAAAAGCTACCAGACCTCACCGGGTGCGGATGAAATGGCATACATAATGTTAAGCCACCTCCCCCTTGAGGCAAGGAAACTTCTTCTTCAGCTATACAACCTGTGTTATAAAGAGGGTCTCCTGCCCCAGGCCTGGCAGCACGGTATAGTAATTCCTATTCCTAAACCCAAAAAAACGCGAAACCTACCAAGCTCTTATCGCCCAATAACTCTAACATCTCATATTAGTAAAGTATTTGAGGAACTAGTAAAAAATCGATTAGAGTATCATCTTCAAAAAACAGGATTATACCAATAACCCAAGCAGGCTTTCGTAAGCATAGATCTACAGCTGATCAGCTCTACACGCTTTCTTCTTCTATCAAACAAGCTTTCAAGAAAAACGCTAAATTGGACCCCGCATATAAACAACCTTATTGCAAAAGCAAATAAGGCGACCAATCTAATAAAAATTTTAAAACATGAACCCTGGGGAAAAACATTTAAATGATTATTACACCTTCACCATGCTTTGGTGCGCTCGAATCTGAACTATGGCGCTGAATGTTTTTTTCTCAGCCTCGAAAAGTTCCCTAAAAACCTTAGAAGTGGCCGAAATGCGATCGCTCAAATACATCATTGGCACTCCTCTCCATTCATCAAACAAAGCAGTTTATGCTTTTGCAAATATTCTTCCTCTTCACCACTATAGACTTAAAAGCTGTGCAAACTAAATAACCCGCATCTTTGAAACGCCTAATAACGCACAAGAAAGATATTTTAACGAGTTAAAAACTGATCGTTTTTATCAAATGTCGCGGAAACCAAAAGGACTAAAATAATCGGACTTAATGTACAAATGGGGGCCGTTCCCCCTGTCACATTACCTCCACCAATGTCGCCTTTGCCACCCTGGACTCTTCTCACAGCCACTATTAATACAGAAATTCCCAACGTAAATAAAAAATGTGATCGACATTTGCACAAATCTCTAACTCTCCAATACCTAGATGATAATTATCCGCATTCTTTAATCGCCTACACTGACGGACCTATTGACGTAGCCGGCGATGTGGGATGTGGTTTTGTTATTCCTTCACTGGATAAAGCCTCGCGGTATAACCTGGGCAGGGACTGGTCCATATGTACGGCAGAACTAACAGCCATTTTAATGGCATTAAACCACATTTTGACTCTTCCGCTACAGTTGTACCAGCTTCTAGTTTGTACAGACTCTAAAGCTGCTCTACAGAGCCTAAAGTTAGGGTCTAAATCTGCTCGCCCACATATTGTTTTAGGGATTAAACTTACAATTCATCAACTAATCCATAGAGGTATCGATATAGCTCTCCAGTGGATTCCTTCCCATGTTGGCATTCTTGGCAACGAAATGGCAGACAAGGCAACTTGAATGGGCACCGCAAATGAACTGGGTACTCAGCCAGTTCATCTCCTGTCAACCGCAAAAGAAATACGGATCAAAATTTAAAAAAAACAACAACTAAATGAAAATTATCTAGCAGAATAAAAAAACATACTTGCACAGGAGCATCCGGAGGTTCCGGCCTTTCAGCTAAAAAAAATCATAGCATATTCAAATTGACAGTGTCTGCCAGTGTTGTAAACCGTATATGTGTCGATGGTTGGCGGGGTCGTTGGTCTGACCCCATATGTCTCTTCGGCGAGGACTTCACCCCTGATCACGCGTTGTTCGAGTGTGAGGCCTTCGCTGCGGAGTGCGGGGGGATCAGGAGCCTGTACCCCGGCGCAACTAGTATATATGCAATACTGGAAACGGCTGACACCGATGTCATTACCAGAATTAATACGGTATTAGAATCTTCTCGCTTTGCTAGACTGGTTTAGGGCTACAAAATTACAGTAAATTTCCATACCCCATTATCGGAATGTCCTTCTGGGCCTACCGATTACCATATAGGTTATGATAGCTACTCTTACAGGGCTCTTCTGTGATAGGACCTTGGCTATCTCCATTCTTTTAACTCTCCTGACCGAATTTCGGTATAATCTATCCTTCTCATTATTACCCACTGTACGTTTAAACTGATAATAAGCTCTCTATCGCCTCTTTGTTGTAAATTTATAAACATGGCAGTTGCTTATAAAATTTAATCTACTGCTAGGATAGTACTTACTCCTATTTTGCTGAAATTCCTGGCCAATTTAGCCGGCCAGGTTTAGTTTTCCCCTCCTGCTGTCCTAGATCTCTGATGCACTGCAGTCTACATTCCAAACGCATTGCCCATTTGGCGCTGACCCGACCTCTGCTATTTCTTTACTGTACTTTCTAATCCTAATGCGCATGCGTGCCGCGTGCCGAACCTTGAGCCTAGGCGGTCGCCACTCATGTGACATTGCTCCCCCTTCGCTCGCTCTATTACTTCCAGGTATTATTGAATGTACATATAGATTTTTCATCTTTGTAAATTTGGAATTTTATAATCTCTACGTTTAACTGGTGGTCCTGAATTTTAACCTTGATTTTAATATTCATATAACGCAATAATAGAAAACAAAAAAGGTTTTAATAATAATTAATTGACCGTTGTTGTTCGCTTTTTTTAACACCTTGAGATATAGGCTAATAAGGTTTTAACAAAACCAAAGCAAAAATGCTAGTCCCTGTGTCTCCAATCATCTCGTTGTGGCGAGAGACGTTAAAAATCAAGAAACAACAACAACAACAACAACAACTAATCCCTGATCGCCTAGGTGCCATAGGAACATGGAAATGGAATTGGAAGAAGAGGAAGATGAGTCTGGCGTGTTGTCCCTGCGGCTATTGTGTGGGGGGGATTGGCTGGTTTAAATGTAACTGACTCGGGCTTACTGCCCCTACTGACTATGAAGTATGGTTTGAATGTGAACATTAAGACCCTTATACTGTCGCAGGTCCAATATGGTCTAAACGACCTGTCTGTAGGCTGTAAAGACCAGCAGACACAGTGTGTGACTCACACAGCTGATCCACAAACAGTGAGGCAGCAGGTCAGACCAGGATCCCGGCTAAATGAAAAAGTTTTTTTTTTTTTTTTTTTTTTTTTTTTTTTTTTTTAAGGTAAAACCAGCTAGTCTCCCATAGACAGTAGTTTCGGGGAGACGGGAAATTGGATTTAGCCAGTCAGCGATGAAGGCGCATCGACCCCTCTGCTACTCAGCTACTTCCCAATTCATAGATAAAGAAAGATAAACAAACTTTTATTGACAACACTTAAACTTGTTTTAACTTCCTTGTAATCATAATTGACGTATATATACAGACTTTAAATACGAATTCTTAATTTTTTTGTTTTTATACATAGGTGGTCCTGAATTTTAACCCTGATTTTAAATATGAAAATAAATTATACTTTCTTCCCTATACAAGGACCGTGTTGGTTATTAAATGTCAACAGATAGTGTGGCATACTTTAAAAAGTAATGAAAATTTCCTTTTTATTGTTGTCCTTGTCAACTAAAGGAAAAATGTTAGTCTCTGATCACTTCGGTGCTATAGGGACAAAAACGGGATAAGAAAAAGAAAGACCAAACGCTACAAGGGCAGCTTTGTACCCTCGGCCATCCGTCTCCTACATGAAGAGTGTGTTAACTAGCGTATCTCCTACATGAAGAGTGTGTTAACTAGCGTATCTCTCTCTCTCTCTCTGTTATCTAGCGTATCTCTCTCTCTCTCTCTCTCTCTCATCTCTCTCTCTCTCTCTCTCTCTCTCTCTCTCTCTCTCTCTCTCTCTCTCTCTCTCTCTCTCTCTCTCTCTCTCTCTCTCTCTCTAAATGGATCCTACTCCTCGTATGGTCACGTCAAAAGCGGCGTGCCTCAGGGCTCTGTCCTCGGGCCATTGCTGTTCTGCATATTTATCAATGACCTTCCACTACATATTAGTTGCCGCGATATTTCTTGTGACATGTTTGCTGATGACTGCACACTACACACTCCTCACAAAAATGTAGCTGCAATTAACACGCGTCTGCAGGAAAGCCTGCGCGAGGTCACCGACTGGTGTCATTCCAACTCCATGTCCCTGAATCCGTCAAAAACAGAATGCATGGTTATAACCACACGTCAAAAGCACCAGCTATGCCCGCTCTCTCTTAGTCTGTCTATAAACGGCAGCCCAATTGAGCAAGTATCACACCACCGCCTCTTGGGGGTCACTATAGATGATCAGCTTAAATGGCAACTGCATATTAATAATGTGTGCAAAAGAGTTTCCAGAAGCCTGTATATGTTGTCAAAATTGAAAACAATTACTGACACAGATACGCGTCTTCTTTTCTACAATGCTCATGTCAAGTCGCACATAGACTATGCATCAACAGTGTGGGATGGTTCTAGTGATGTACATTTGAAGAGGCTGAACTCCCTACATAGGAGAGCTGCTAAGCTTATATTTCCCGATCCCGAACTCTCAACTGACGAAAAGCTTAAAACTTTAAAAATTCTCCCTCTATCCCAGCACTTTCAGTTCAATAAAGGTGTATTGATGTACAAGCTGTACAAGCAATCATGTCCACTGTACTTGAGTTCTTTTTTCTCAGAACGGACATCTGTAGCTTCTAGACATGGACAACAATTCAAAGTACCCCTACCGCGTATTGATTTATTCAAAACCAGCTTGTCATTCTCGGGAAGTTCATTCTGGAATTCTATTCCTGCAGAAATTAGAAACGCAAAGACGCTCACCTCATATAGGGACAGCCTCTTCAAACACCTAGAATCTCTGACGTAATCAAATCATTACAGTATTGGGATAACTTACACGTGTGTTCAGATGTGTACATGTGCGTGCTTGTGTGTGTGTGTGTGTATGTATGTGTGTGTGTATGTGTGTGTATGTGTGCGAGAGAGAGAGAGAGAGAGAGAGAGAGAGAGAGAGAGAGAGAGAGAGAGAGAGAGAGAGAGAGAGAGAGAGTCCCTTTTTCCCATAGCCGTACCATAATATTTGAATGCCAAAGAGTACCTTTGAATACTGCATGTACTGTGTATAATGTTTTTGCCTTCATATGTGTGTGCTCGATATGTTGGGCGCGCGCTCGCGTATGTGTGTGTGTGTGTGTGTGTGTGTGTGTGTGTGTACTGTATGTGTGACTCTGTGTGTGTGTGTGTGTGTGCGCGTGCGTGCATGCTGTGTGTGTGTGTATGTGTGTGTGTGTGTCGGCGTGAGAGAGAGAGAGAGAGAGGGGGGGGGGGAGAGATAGCACCTGCATTCATATTTGCCCTTGCTGTATGAACTTTAATGTACTTAATGATTCTTTGTTTATTGCTTTACTTTGTATTTTTACTCATTTTATACTTTTGTGCGTACGCGTATGCGGGTAGGTATGTCTGGAGTGCGTGTCCGAGAGCGTGTGTTTGTTTTTGTGCGTATGTGCCTGAGTGCGTGCGTGTGTAAGTGTGTGTGTGTGTGTGTGTGTGTGTGTGTGTGTGAGTGTTCGTGCGTGTGTGCATGCGTACTGAATTGCGGTGTACATGTGTGTGTGTGTGTGTGTGTGTGTGTGTGCGTGCGTGCATGCGCGGGTTGCGATGTGCATGCGTGCGTACCTGAGTGCGTGTGTGGGTATGTGTGTGTGTATGTGCGTGGTGCGTGCGTGCGTGAGCGAATGTAGCAGTGCATGCAGCAGTGTGTGGTATGTGTATGTTTACATGTCTATGTCACTTATGTAGTAGATGTAGCAACGGCAAGTTTGAAAACTGGTCCTGTTACCAATAACTTCTACCGTTGGAAAATAAAGGTTCATTGTTCATTGTTCATTGTTCTCTCTCTCTCTCTCTCTCTCTCTCTCTCTCTCTCTCTCTCTGTTAACTAGCGTATCTCTCTCTCTCTCTCTCTCTCTCTCTCTCTCTCTCTCTCTCTCTCTCTCTCTCTCTCTCTCTCTCTCTGTTAACTAGCGTATCTCTCTCTCTCTCTCATCTCTCTCTCTCTCTCTCTCTCTCTCTCTCTCTCTCTCTCTCTCTCTCTCTCTCTCTGTTAACTAGCCTATATCTCTCTCTCTCTCTCTGTTAAATAGCGTATCTCTCTCTCTCTGTTAACTAGCGTCTCTCTCTCTCTCTCTCTCTCTCTCTCTCTCTCTCTCTCTCTCTCTCTCTCTCTCTCTCTCTCTCTCTCTCTCTCTCTCTCTCTCTCTCTGTTAACTAGCGTATCTCCTACATGAAGAGTGTGTTAACTAGCGTATCTCCTACATGAAGAGTGTGTTAACTAGCGTATCTCCTACATGAAGAGTGTGTTAACTAGCGTATCTCCTACATGAAGAGTGTGTTAACTAGCGTATCTCCTACATGAAGAGTGTGTTAACTAGCGTATCTCTCTCTCTCTCTCTGTTAACTAGCGTATCTCTCTCTCTCTCTCTCTGTTAACTAGCGTATCTCTCTCTCTCTCTCTGTTGACAGCGTCAAGGAACTTGACCCTCAGGTGGCATCTTGCAAGTGGCAGGCCCACTCCTATACCACTAACACTGTGATCATGTAGTGGGTTGATTTTTTTAACACCATTGTCATAATTGTCATAATGTGGCTAAATCTGTACGCGCGCATGTGATCCCAACGAAAGAAAATTTGTCGGCTAGACTGACACAATAGAGTTTTTAAATTTTCCTAAAATCGATTGTTATATATGGAAGATTACAAAGTAAAGTAGGTAAAAGCACTGTCAGGGGAGAGAAGTGTGCATTATCGACCAGTGATCATAGATCTACTGTGGTCAAAGTACAAAAAAGAGATAGGAAAGAGGGGATGCGCTAAGAAAGTGACTGGAAGCAATGCATATGGAAGCCACCACCCCCCCCCTCCCCCCCCCAAAGGTGGGCGTATCACATATCCCACTGTTCCAGCCACTCGGTGCATAGAAATTTAAATCTAGGTCCCCCAAGGGGGGTCCAGATATTTAGCCGGTGTGGACAGCTGTTTCGGTCTTGGCGACCTCTTCAGCACACCATCGGCAATACTGGAGGAGGCAGGAAATTCTGCCTACCTGCAATGACAACCACATTTTACTGTGGTGTCTGCAGGGGAATACATTCCATGCCTCCACCTAGAGCTAAATTTCCATGCGCCCTAAAAGAGAACCTACTGAAAGGGGGAAAGGGTTGCAGTCGATATTGTAGTAATAAATGAAAAGAGAAGGGGAGACTGCCAGTGCTAATATTTTAGGAAGATTACAAAGTAGGTAAAAGCACTGTCAGGGGAGAGAAGTGTGCATAATCGACCAGTGATCATAGATCTACTGTGGTCAAAGCACACACACAAAAAAAGAGATAGGAAAGAGGGGGTGCACCAAGAAAGTGACTGGAAGCAATACATATGGAAGCCCCCCCCCCCCACCCCACCCCACCCTCCCACCTCGCCCCGAGTGGCTGGAACAGTGGGATATGTGATACGCCCCCCTTCGGGGGGCCTTCCATATGCATTGCTTCCAGTCACTTTCTTAGCGCACCCCCTCTTTCCTATCTCTTTTTTGTGTGCTTTGACCACAGTAGATCTATGACCACTGGTCGATCATGCACACATAGGAAGACATACTCACAGACTCCCAGACCCCCCCCCCCCTCCCGCCCCTCTCCACACACACACAGAGCTAAGTAGTTCAAATGATAAATGAAAAGGATAAAAGACTTAATTGGGAATAAATTGGACCCAGCATAGAAAGAGACATATAATACATGTAGTTAATGCATCCCTAGGCCCTACGAGTGATCCACGAAATACTTGCAGAGGAAACAGGCTAGCGAGGAGGCGGATTTTACATGGTCGGGAAGCGCATTCCAGATATGTGTCCCTGAGAAGGATAAGCTGGTTTTATATAGATCGATCCTTGTTTTTGGGTCTATGAAAAGCTTTCTGATGTCTCCAGCTTGGACTCAGACTTGCGAAACAAAGTGGATATGTACTCAGATGTTTTGCGCTTCCACACTTTGAACATAAAGATTGCTTTGTTATATTTGAAATGATCTTGTAGAGGCAGGAGACCTGCTTTTGTGAGCTTTTCTTCTGTGGTTAGGTGTAGATCAGGGCAGATTATTTTGGCCGCCCGTAGGGAATTGAGCCTCTTTAAATGGACCTCACTACATCCATCCCATACCGCTGACGCGTAATCGACGTGAGAACGTATGTGAGCATTATAAAATAGTTTACGGGTATCTGAATCAGTATAATATTTCAGTTTTGATAACATATACGTCATGTCATATCTAGAGTATTGCGTCGACGTATGCGTGGTTCCTGCTTTTACGTCACCGTCACTGTCTGATTTTCTGTCTGAAGTCGAGGTTTTTATTTTTTATTTTTTATTTTTTTAGATTTGATTTTTACTGATATTTCAAAAGATACAAAGTTGGCTAAAGAACTCACCCAATGTCTTTCTTCGGTCTAGCTACATCCAGAAACTTTAAATGAATATGACAAAAATTACGGAATATAATGTGGATAAACCCTTTAATGAGACACCCAATTTTAATATGCTCGAAGGCTCTCCTATGCATCCTTCGAACAAAGCACTTCCCCAAGTTTCAAGCTTGTACGTACACAAATATCGGAGATTTTCGTGTTTACACGCGCGCACACACACACACACACACACACACACACACACACACACACACACACACACACACACACACATACACACACACAAACACACACACACACACACACACACACACACACACACACACACACCGACGCTCTTTCAGAAGAGCATGCAGGTGTACTTAGTATACCATGTAGCTAGGTAATGTTAACCTGATTTCGCACAAATTATAGTAAGACTGAAATTGTACCGTGAAATTTTAGTTTTGTCCCGAAAGCGAAAGTGAAACTCATTTCATATTATGTCCTGCGCCCCTTATACAGCTCACTGACACAATTGCAAATCTGCGAGGCTTTTTCAATAGGAGATATTTCAACATCAGAATCAGGTCAAGGACAATAACTTTGTGGGTTATGGTTCATCCCGTCTTGTAGTGACGCTGGCGCTGAAGGATCCGAACTGTGCTGCGGGGCGGTCGGCCATGACACATCTGTTTGAGTGGCGCTGGGACGACATCGCTCAGGAGTGTGAAACCTTCCTGGGGCCTTATGGCTACTGTGGTGTGCAGGTCTGTCTGTCTGTCTGTCTGTCTCTCTCTCTGTCACTCTGTCTCTCTGTGTCTCTCTCTCTCTCTCTCTCTCTCTCTCTCTCTCTCTCTCTCTCTCTCTCTCTCTCTCTCTCTCTCTCTCTCTCTCTCCACAGTATCTAACAGCTAAATTTACTCCACGACAGTGTGAAAGGTCCTCGAGGAACAGTACTCTTCGATTACCACTACCTCGCATTGACTTATTCAAATCAAGCCTAGCCTTTTCGGGACCACTTTTATGGAATTCACTTCCTCAACATTTAAAAACACTAACCCACCTTTCCTCCTTTAAAACAAAACTACACATATACCTGATGGAAACTGCTTAGATATATTATTTTTATCCTGTCATTCTGATGAAAGGTTATGTAAATGTATATATGTTAGTGCGTGCATTTACACGGCTGTAAAGGTGTGTGTATGTATGTTTGATTCTTGGTACTTTGTGCTTGTTTTTGCTGTGCTATGATTTTTCTCCTATGTAATTTGTGCTGAGGAGTGTTACTTCCTTTTTTTGTATTTGTTTATTGCTACCTTAGTAGTATCATTTTCTGTACTGCGTGTGTCTGTACTTATTTAGTTATGTTTTTTGTTTGCGTTAAATATTTTTTGTTTGTCTTCATTATATTTCATGTTGTAAAACGTTAGAAACGGCAAGTTTGAAAAATGACGTATTTGTATCTGTCAAAACTTCTACCGTTATGTAATAAAGTTTCATCATCATCTCTCTCTCTCTCTCTCTCTCTCTCTCTCTCTCTCTCTCTCTCTCTCTCTCTCTCTCTCTCTCTCTCTCTGACGCCACCTTAAAAAGGCTGAACTCGCTCCACAGAAGGGCCATAAAACTAATTGTTGACAGGTCTACAGAAGTCATAAGTACTGACGACAAATTCAAGCTGCTAGATATCCTGCCACTTGAGCAGCAATTTAGTTACAACAAGCTGATACTCGTGTACAAAATTACACGCTCGGAAACGCCAACCTATCTCACTAATATATTTCATTTCACTCACAGGTCTGGTCGAGCACCAGGAAACAATCTGGTAGTGCCCATGCCACGTCTAGATATTTATAAGACATCCTTGTCTTATTCAGGAGCTAAGATTTGGAACACGATTCCCGCAGATATTAGAGCAGCCTCTTCAGTCAAAACGTTCAGGACACAACTGCTGAAATATATTAGAATTAGATAAAATACTATTTCAGCTACATGTTACATGTGGTGTGTCATGTCTGGCGGGTGCGCATTGGTATACCAGTCTGCGCGTCGAACCCTTGCGTTCGTGTGTGTCGCGCTTTTGCTTTTGATTAGAATTATTATTTCATTTTATTTATGTATATATTAACTTTTTACCCCTATGTGTGTGTGTGTGTGTGTGTGTGTGTGTGTGTGTGTGTGTGTGTGTGTGTGTGTGTGTGTGTGTGTGTGTGTGTGTGTGTGTGTGTGTGGTGTATGCGTGAGCAAGGACATGATTGAAAACAGGTTTATGGCCTAATCATTTATCCTTGGAAAATAAAGTTTTCATTTCATTTCTCTCTCTCTCTCTCTCTCTCTCTCTCTCTCTCTCTCTCTCTCTCTCTCTCTCTCTCTCTCTCTCTCTCTCTCTCTCTCTCTCTCTCTCTCTCTCTCTCTCTCTCATTCACTGAGACATACCTAGGATCTTGATCATGGTCATAAACATGCATTTAGTTACTCGCCCGGAAGGCTTCTCTATCAAGGTGGTCGTCAGAGTTCCGGTAAAGGTTCGGGTGAAGGTTATGTTTTAGGATTAAGGTTGACCGCAATGTGTCTGTACTGTTGTGACTTACTTTTTGGGGCTGTTATCACAGATCAAGTTCAAACCGCCTGCAGTGGTGAGACTGTGCAATGATATTGGTTGCCCCGTGATATGACATTGGTAGCCCCGTGATATGACATTGGTAGCCTAATGATATGACATTGGTAGGCCCGCATGACTTTGGTAGCCTCGTGATATGACATTGGTAGCCCCGTGATATGACTTTGGTAGCCCCAAAATATGACTTTGGTAGCCTCGCTTGATGACTTTGGTAGCCCTGCATGATGATTTTGGTAGCCCCGTGATATGACTTTGGTAGCCCCGTGATATGACTTTGGTAGCCCCGCATGATGACTTTGGTAGCTCCGCATGATGACTTTGGTAGCCCTGCATGATGACTTTGGTAGCTCCGCATGATGACTTTGGTAGCCCCGTGATATGACTTTGGTAGCCCCGTGATGCGACTTTGGTAGCCCCGCGATATGACTTTGGTAGCCCTGTGATATGACTTTGGTAGCCCCGCATGATGACTTTGGTAGCCCCATGATATGACTTTGGTAGCCCTGTGATATGACTTTGGTAGCCCCGCATGATGACTTTGGTAGCCCCATGATATGACTTTGGTAGCCCTGTGATATGACTTTGGTAGCCCCGCATGATGACTTTGGTAGCCCCATGATATGACTTTGGTAGCCCTGTGATATGACTTTGGTAGCCCCGCATGATGACTTTGGTAGCCTTATGTGATTGCCTCAGATGGACTTGGTAGCCCTGAGCGATGACTTCGGTAGCCCGGTGTGACTGCCTTGGTAGCCCCGTGAGATGGACTTCATAATCCAGTTTGATTGTATTGGTAGCTCCATGCGATGACCTTGGTAGCCCTGCCCGTGTGACGGCCTAGGTAGCCCCATGAAATGACCTTGAAAACCCTGTGTGATTGTTTTGGAAGCCTGCTAGGCGCTAAATCCCAATAACAAAATGATATATGTCTAACTTGGGCCTAACTGACACAAAAAAGCTCTTACTCTTTTGACCACCATACACACGGAGACCAAGACACATGGACCTGTCTCAAAACGTCTCATCCTTGTAACCGGCACACATGGACCTGTCTCAAAACGTCTCATCCTTGTAACCAACGCACATGGACCTGTCTCAAAACGTCTCATCCTTGTAACCGGCACACATGGACCTGTCTCAAAACGTCTCATCCTTGTAACCAACGCACATGGACCTGTCTCAAAACGTCTCATCCTTGTAACCGGCACATATGGGTCCATAAAATTGTGACCAACACACACGGATTCATCTCAAAACGTCTGATCTTGCAGATCTCTCCGCCCAGCGAGAATGCTGTTGTCAACAACCCGTACCGCCCCTGGTGGGAGAGATACCAGCCGGTCAGCTACAAGCTGACAACACGCAGTGGTGACGAGAACGCACTCAGAGACATGATACAGCGATGTAACAACGCCGGAGTAAGGTACGTAGCACGTGCTACAGAGACTTAAGCCAACTATGTAACAACGCCAGGGTATTCTAGCACGTGATACAGACACTTAGCCATGTAACAACGCCAGGGTAATGTATGTACCACGTGACACAGACATTTAGTACAGCCATGTAACAACACCAGGGTAATGTACCACGTGATACAGACACTTAGTACAGCCATGTAACAACGCCAGGGTAATGTAGCGCGTGATACAGACACTTAGTAATAATAATAATAATAATTACGGTATTTATAATGCGCTTATCTTATACTAATTATAACTCTAAGCGCACACTCACAACTCGCGCACGCATGCGCACGCTTTAGACAATGACTCACGTACCACAAACAGTGAAATACATTACGACGGTCAGCTTGGGGTGGGGAGTGCGGTGATATAGTGCTAAAACTGTTGAAAGAGGTGAGTTTTGAGGGCGGACTGGAAGGAGGAGAGAGAGTGTTTCTGACGGAGAGAGAGTGGGAGAGTGTTCCAGATGGATGGACCGTAGACGGAGAAGGAGCGGGGACCGAAAGTGTTAAGTTTGGTGCGAGGGATGTGGAGGCGGAGAGGGTCGGAGGCTGACCGGAGGGAGCGGGAAGGTGTGTAGGGGTGAAGTAAGTTGGAGAGATAGGCAGGAGCGCAGTTGTTCAGGGATTTGTAGCAGAGAGACAAAACTTTGTATTGGATGCGTTGGGGGATGGGGAGCCAGTGAAGGAGTTTGAGCAGGGGTGTGATGTGGTCGGATTTTTTCTTTCTGAGGACGAGGCGGGCAGCATTGTTCTGAACGCGTTGGAGAGTGAAGATGGTGGAGTGAGGGAGACCGGAAAGGAGAGAGTTGCAATAGTCGATGCGAGATAAGATGAGAGAGACAGCAAGTTTGGTGGCAGCTTCGGTAGTGAGGTATTTTCTGATCTGACTGATGCGGCGAAGGTGGAAATAGCATGCCTGGGTCGTGGCGGAGACGAAGTTGGTCATGGACAGAGAGGAATCGAGGATGACGCCGAGGTTCTTGGCCGAGTCAGAGAGGGGGATGGGGGTGCTATCGAGTTGAAGGTGGAGAGAAGGAGGGAGCTGGGAGAGTTTTTGGCGAGTGCCTACCAGCATGGCTTCCGTTTTGTCGTCGTTCAGTTTCAGCTTGTTTGCTGTCATCCAGTTTTTCACGTCTTTGTAGCAGTCAGCCGTGCGAGTCAGTAGTGACTGAGTGTTGTCGAGTTTGTCTTTGTCTTGCAGTTGTGAGTCGTCAGCGTAGAGGTGGTGGTGTATGCGGTGAGACTGGATGATGTTGGACAGAGGAGAGGTGTAGAGTGTGAAAAGGACCGGGCCCAGGACGGATCCCTGTGGAACTCCGCAGGAGAGCGTTACCGGGTTGGAAGAGACGCCGTTGATGGTGACGGACTGCTGTCTGTCAGAGAGGTAGGAGAGAAACCAGGAGTGAGCAGAGTCAGTGATGCCGAAGGAGTGGTGGAGTCGGTGGAGGAGGATAGAGTGGTCTATAGTGTCAAAGGCGGCAGAGAGATCGAGTAGTGTAAGAAGGGAGATGTTGCCAGAGTCAGTGGAGAGAAGCAGCTCGTTTAAGATATGTAGAAGGGCTGTTTCAGTGCTGTGATGTTTGCGATAGGCAGACTGGAATGGACTGAGGAGGTTGTTGTCGGTGAGATGGAGGTTGAGCTGGTTGAGAACAACCTTCTCAAGAAGCTTGGACAGGAAAGAGAGATTGGAGACTGGGCGATAGTTCTTGAGTTCGTTTTGGTCGAGGTTGTGTTTTTTTAGGAGAGGACGGACGATGGCGGACTTGAAGATATCGGGGACGGAGCCGTTTTCTAGAGATGCGTTGATGATGTCGGTAATGAAGGGTAGAAGTTTTGGAAGGCCGTCACGGTAGAGAGAAGCTGGGAGGGGGTCAAGTTCGCAGGTTTTGAAGGGCATGGACTTTATGGTCTTGAGGACTTCATCCTGAGAGACGGTGCGGAAGGACGAGAGGGGAGTGCCGGAAAAGGTGGGGTCGGGAGGGCAAGGCGGAGGAGGCAGGGTGTCGAGTGTGTCGCGCAGAGTTTGGATTTTGTCCGAAAAATAGGTAGAGAAAGCAGACGGGAGTTCTTCTTTGCTGTGTGTGTTGGGGAGAGGAGAGTCTTTAGAAGTGCCTAGGAGTGTGTTCATGGTGGCGTAGAGGGTTTTGGAAGAGGTGGATTCCAGGATTTGGTTTTGAAGGTGTTTGCGTTTAGATTCGGAAATCATTTTGCAGACTTTGGATCTGGTTGTTTGGAAGATCTGTCTGTGAACGGTGAGGTCAGATGAGCGCCAGAGGCGTTCCGCTTGTCGGCGCTCGCGCTTAGCCTCAGCTATGTCATCAGTGAGCCAGGGGGAGGGGAGTCGGTTGGGTATGGAGCAGGTGGTGACAGGGGCATGGGTGTCTAGAAGTTTTCGAAGGGAGGAATCGAAATGGGATGCAAGATCGGGAGAGGGGGTGGGGTCCAAGAGAAGGTCGACAGCTTCGTCGAAGAAGCTCTCGCGGTTGACAGATTTTAGTTTGCGGCGAGAGACAACGAGCTTGGTTTTTTTCGGGGGAGGTAGATTGAGGGAGACGAGAATAGCGAAGTGGTCAGAGGGAAGCACAGAGGAGGTGTCAGAGTCGAGAAAGAGTTGATCGGAGGTGCGGGTGATGATCCAGTCGAGGGTGTGGCCAAGTCGGTGGGTGGGTTTAGTGATGTGTTGTGTAAGATTGTGGTTTAAAAGTGACGTGCATAGGCGTTTTGTATCAGGGTGGTCGGGTTTGTCAAAGTGGAAGTTAAAGTCGCCTAGAAGGATGTGTTTTCCGGGTCGTGTGCTGTAGTGTTCGAGGAGGAGGTCGAACTCGGTGAGGAACATGGAGTTTGTGAGTTTGTTTTGAGAGCTTGGAGGGGGGCGATAGATACATGAGAAGATGAGGGACTGGCCAGGGAGTGTTGCTACGGCCTCGACAGATTCAAAGGAGGGATGAGCAAAAGGTAGAGACTGAGAGAAGGAGAGGTGAGCGGAAAGACAGTCCCTGTAGATGATGGCAATGCCACCCCCTCTGAAAGCGCGCGGGAAGGAGGCCAGGCGGTAGCCACTCGGAGTGACGCTGGCGATGATGGGTTCGTCGCCAGCCGAGCGGAGCCACGTTTCGGTGATCACGACAATATCTAGGTCATTGTCTAGAATAAAGTCGGAAATCACGTCAGCTTTGCCATCTTTGCAGACAGACTGGGCATTAAATAGACACAGTTTTAGGTTGGAAGAGACAGCAGAGGGAGAAGAAACGGACGAAGAAGAGGACAGAGGAGAGGGAGGGTAGGGAGGGGGGAGAGAGGATGGAGGGGGGAAAGAGGAGTGAGGGGTGGAGTGGGGAGGAGGAACAGTCGGGGAAGGATAACCGGGTAAGAAAGAGGATGCGAGAGGGGGGTGGGGAGGGGGAGAGGGGAGAGAGGGAGGAAGGGGAGTAGAAAAAGATGAGGATGAGTGATGGGGAGGGTGACGGGGAGGAAAAAGGGGGAGGAGGGGAGGAGGAGGAGAAAGCAGGCGAAGGAGGAGGGGGTGAGGAGAGGAAGGGGGATGAGGGTGGGGGAGTGGGCAGTCGAGGAGGGCATGGAGCAGTGAATGAGGGAGGGAGGAGAAGAAATGGGAGAAGAAGGAAGGAAGGGGGAGGAGGCGGAAGGGGTGGAAGGGCATTGGAAGAGATGAAGAAGTGTGTGGTAGTGTGTGTGTTTGTGCGTCCTGCCTTCTGCTAATTCCGCCCCTGCGGCCTCTCTTGCGCAATCGGATGCCGCGTAAGGCGACTGCAACACTGTCGGCGGCACCAGATGCGGAGTGGGTGGCATGGCGACGTAGAGATAGCAGTTGTTGGCGTGTGTATCTGATGAGCATGATTATTTGTGAGGACAAGAAAGCGAAAGACGGGAAGAGGGTGCAGCAGGGTGTATGAGTAAGTGTGTGTGTGCCGAAGTGTGTGAGCAGTGCGGTAGGGAAGAGACGCAAGGGAGAAAACTGATGTACAGTAGGTGTGTGCGTGTGCGGTGTGTGTGTGTGCGCCGGTCGGTGTGTGTGTGTGTGAGTGTGGTAGGGGAGCGAGGGACACGGACAACAATCAAGCAACAGATGTGGCCGCGAAAGGCAGACAGCCTCGCACAGTAAACACTTTACCCACTAGCGCGCAGCACTGACATAGAACAAGGCAGCGAAAAGGCCCGCGGATCAATGCGGACCCACGCTGCGGAAGAGGCAGAGATGGCGGCGTAAACAAATTCAAACAAAAGACTATTCAATACGATACCACTCGAACAGCATCCTCATCCGACGAAAAACAAGCATACAATCCTCATCAGCACACTCTTATACAATACTCAGCAGCTTTCAGCAGACAAAAACACAGTACATCCAAAGAAAAGGCACTAAACACTGAGATCACAAAAACGTGGCGGTCGACCAAACAAAATGGCGCCCAGTCATGTAACAACACCAGGGTAATGTACCACGTGATACAGACACTTAGTACAGCCATGTAACAACGCCAGGGTAATGTAGCGCGTGATACAGACACTTAGTACAGCCATGTAACAACACCAGGGTAATGTACCACGTGATACAGACACTTAGTACAGCCATGTAACAACACCAGGGTAATGTAGCGCGTGATACAGACACTTAGTACAGCCATGTAACAACACCAGGGTAATGTACCACGTGATACAGACATTTAGTACAGCCATGTAACAACACCAGGGTAATGTACCACGTGATACAGACACTTAGTACAGCCATGTAACAACACCAGGGTAATGTAGCGCGTGATACAGACACTTAGTACAGCCATGTAACAACACCAGGGTAATGTACCACGTGATACAGACACTTAGTACAGCCATGTAACAACGCCAGGGTAATGTAGCGCGTGATACAGACACTTAGTACAGCCATGTAACAACACCAGGGTAATGTACCACGTGATACAGACACTTAGTACAGCCATGTAACAACGCCAGGGTAATGTAGTGCGTGATACAGACACAGGGTAATACAGACACTTTGTACAGCCATGTAACAACACCAGGGTAATGTACCACGTGATACAGACACTTAGTACAGCCATATAACAACGCCAGGGTAATGTAGCGCGTGATACAGACACTTAGTACAGCCATGTAACAACGCCAGGGTAATGTAGCGCATGATACAGACACTTAGTACAGCCATGTAACAACGCCAGGGTAATGTAGCGCGTGATACAGACATTTAGTACAGCAATGTAACAACGCCAGGGTAATGTAGCGCGTGATACAGACACTTAGTACAGCCATGTAACAACGCCAGGGTAATGTAGCCCGTGATACAGACATTTAGTACAGCCATGTAACAACACCAGGGTAATGTAGCGCGTGATACAGACATTTAGTACAGCCATGTAACAACGCCAGGGTAATGTAGCGCGTGATACAGACACTTACTACAGCCATGTCACAACACCAGGGTAATGTAGCGCGTGATACAGACACTTAGTACAGCCATGTAACAACGCCAGGGTAATGTAGCGCGTGATACAGACATTTAGTACAGCCATGTAACAACGCCAGGGTAATGTAGCCCGTGATACAGACATTTAGTACAGCCATGTAACAACACCAGGGTAATGTACCACGTGATACAGACACTTAGTACAGCCATGTAACAACACCAGGGTAATGTACCACGTGATACAGACACTTAGTACAGCCATGTAACAACGCCAGGGTAATGTACCACGTGATACAGACACTTAGTACAGCCATGTAACAACACCAGGGTAATGTACCACGTGATACAGACACTTAGTACAGCCATGTAACAAAGCCGGGATAATGTAGCGCGTGATACAGACATTTAGTACAGCCATGTAACAACACCAGGGTAATGTAGCACGTGATACAGACATTTAGTACAGCCATGTAATAACACCAGGGTAATGTACCACGTGATACAGACACTTAGTACAGCCATTTAACAACACCAGGGTAATGTAGCACGTGATACAGACATTTAGTACAGCCATGTAACAACACCAGGGTAATGTACCACGTGATACAGACACTTAGTACAGCCATGTAACAACACCAGGGTAATGTACCACGTGATACAGACACTTAGTACAGCCATGTAACAACGCCAGGGTAATGTAGCGCGTGATACAGACACTTAGTACAGCCATGTAACAACACCAGGGTAATGTACCACGTGATACAGACACTTAGTACAGCCATGTAACAACGCCAGGGTAATGTAGTGCGTGATACAGACACAGGGTAATGTACCACGTGATACAGACACTTAGTACAGCCATGTAACAACACCAGGGTAATGTACCACGTGATACAGACATTTAGTACAGCCATGTAACAAAGCCAGGATAATGTAGCGCGTGATACAGACATTTAGTACAGCCATGTAACAACACCAGGGTAATGTAGCACGTGATACAGACATTTAGTACAGCCATGTAACAACACCAGAGTAATGTACCACGTGATACAGACACTTTGTACAGCCATGTAACAACACCAGGGTAATGTACCACGTGATACAGACATTTAGTACAGCCATGTAACAACACCAGGGTAATGTAGCGCGTGATACAGACACTTAGTACAGCCATGTAACAACGCCAGGGTAATGTAGCGCGTGATACAGACACTTAGTACAGCCATGTAACAACACCAGGGTAATGTACCACGTGATACAGACACTTAGTACAGCCATGTAACAACATCAGGGTAATGTAGCGCGTGATACAGACACTTAGTACAGCCATGTAACAACGCCAGGGTAATGTAGCGCGTGATGCAGACACTTAGCCATGTAACAACGCCAGGGTAATGTAGCGCGTGATACAGACACTTAGTACAGCCATGTAACAACACCAGGGTAATGTAGCGCGTGATACAGACACTTAGCCATGTAACAACGCCAGGGTAATGTAGCGCGTGATACAGACACTTAGCCATGTAACAACGCCAGGGTAATGTAGCGCGTGATACAGACACTTAGTACAGCCATGTAACAACACCAGGGTAATGTAGCGCGTGATACAGACACTTAGCCATGTAACAACGCCAGGGTAATGTAGCGCGTGATACAGACACTTAGCCATGTAACAACGCCAGGGTAATGTAGCGCGTGATACAGACACTTAGTACAGCCATGTAACAACACCAGGGTAATGTAGCGCGTGATACAGGATGACTGGCTGGGTGGTTAGGTGGATGGATGAGTTTATTGGCGGATTGACACATTTGTGGGCAGGTGGTTGTGATGGGGCGGGTTGGATTGATTGATTGATTGATTAATTGATTGATTGATTGATTGATTGATTGATTGATTGATTGATTGATTTAGGATTTATGCGGATGTTGTGATCAACCACATGACGGGTGCGGGAGCTTACGGAACGGGTACAGGGGGTTCCCAGTATGATGCGGGCAGACTGAGTTTCCCGGGTGTGCCCTACAGCGCATTTGACTTTAACGGAGACAACTGCCCATCACACGACGGAAACATCCACGACTACAACAACCCTGTGGAGGTACGTTCTTAATGGCGATGTTGATTTATCAGTATTTTGCTAAAGGGTATGTTTGTTAGAAATTTTATGTTGCTAACGAGTATGTTTGTTAGAATTGTATGTTGCTAAACGACATTTAAATTCACTGATACGTAGTGTTTTTTAACAGCATGTCAACAGCATGTTAGAGGTTACTGTTTAATACAATAGTGTGTCACTGTCAGTGTATCTACTCACTGTCGCCTGGTGAGTCTGTCGGAACCATTGTGTGTCTCTGTCAGTGTATCTACTCACTGTCACCTATCTGTCAGTGTATCTACTCACTGCCTGGTGAGTCTGTCGGAACTATTGTGTGTAACTGTCAATGTATCTACTCACTGTTGCCTGGTGAGACTGTCGGAACTATTATGTGTCACTGTCAGTGTATCTACTCACTGTCGCCTGGTGAGACTGTCTGAACCATAGTGTCACTAAAAGTGTATCTACTCACTGTCGCCTGGTGAGTCTGTCGGAACCATAGTGTGCCACTGTCAGTGCATCTACTCACTGTAGCCTGGTGAGACTGTCGGAACCATTGTGTGTCACTGTCAGTGTATCTACTCACTGTCGCCTGGTGAGTCTGTCAGAACCATAGTGTGTCACTGTCAGTGTATCTACTCCCTGTCGCCTGGTGAGACTGTCTGAACCATTGTGTGTTACTGTCAGTGTATCTACTCACTTTTGCCTGGTGAGTCTGTCGGAACCATTGTGTCACTGTCAGTGTATCTACTCACTGTCACCTTGTGAGTCTGTCGGAACCATTGTGTGTCACTGTCAGTGTATCTACACACTGTCGACTGGTGAGACTGTCGGAACCATTGTGTCACTGTCAGTGTATCTATTCACTGTCGCCTGGTGAGTCTGTCGGAACCATAAAATGTCACTGTCAGTGTATCTACTCACGGTCGCCTGGTGAGTCTGTCGGAACCATTGTGTGTCACTGTCAGTGTATCTACTCACTGTTGCCTGGTGAGTCTGTCGGAACCATTGTGTCACTGTCAGTGTATCTACTCACTGTCACCTTGTGAGTCTGTCGGAACCATTGTGTGTCACTGTCAGTGTATCTACTCACTGTGCCTGGTGAGTCTGTCGTAACCATTGTGTCACTGTCAGTGTATCTACTCACTGTCTTTGTGAGTCTGTCGGAACCATTGTGTGTCACTGTCAGTGTATCTACTCACTGTCGACTGGTGAGACTGTCGGAACCATTGTGTCACTGTCAGTGTATCTATTCACTGTCGCCTGGTGAGTCTGTCGGAGCCATAAAATGTCACTGTCAGTGTATCTACTCATTGTCGCCTGGTGAGTCTGTCGGAACCATTGTGTGTCACTGTCAGTGTATCTACTCACTGTCGCCTGGTGAGTCTTTCGGAACCATTGTGTGTCACTGTCAGTGTATCTACTCACTGTCGCCTGGTGAGTCTGTCGGAACCATTGTGTCACTGTCAGTGTATCTACTCACTGTTGCCTGGTGAGTCCGTCGGAACCATTGTGTCACTGTCGGTGTATCTACTCACTGTCGCCTGGTGAGTCTGTCGGAACCATTGTGTGTCACTGTCAGTGTATCTATTCACTGTCGCCTGGTGAGTCTGTCGGAACCATTGTGACACTGTCAGTGTATCTACTCACTGTCGACTGGTGAGACTGTCGGAACCATTGTGTCACTGTCAGTGTATCTATTCACTGTCACCTTGTGAGTCTGTCGGAACCATTGTGTGTCACTGTCAGTGTATCTACTCACTGTGCCTGGTGAGTCTGTCGGAACCATTGTGTCACTGTCAGTGTATCTACTCACTGTCACCTTGTGAGTCTGTCGGAACCATTGTGTGTCACTGTCAGTGTATCTACTCACTGTCGACTGGTGAGACTGTCGGAACCATTGTGTCACTGTCAGTGTATCTATTCACTGTCGCCTGGTGAGTCTGTCGGAGCCATAAAATGTCACTGTCAGTGTATCTACTCATTGTCGCCTGGTGAGTCTGTCGGAACCATTGTGTGTCACTGTCAGTGTATCTACTCACTGTCGCCTGGTGAGTCTTTCGGAACCATTGTGTGTCACTGTCAGTGTATCTACTCACTGTCGCCTGGTGAGTCTGTCGGAACCATTGTGTCACTGTCAGTGTATCTACTCACTGTTGCCTGGTGAGTCCGTCGGAACCATTGTGTCACTGTCGGTGTATCTACTCACTGTCGCCTGGTGAGTCTGTGGGAACCATTGTGTGTCACTGTCAGTGTATCTATTCACTGTCGCCTGGTGAGTCTGTCGGAACCATTGTGTCACTGTCAGTGTATCTACTCAATGTTGCCTGGTGAGTCTTTAGGAACCATTGTGTCACTGTCGGTGTATCTACTCACTGTCACCTGGTGAGTCTGTCGGAACCATTGTGTGTCACTGTCAGTGTATCTACTCACTGTCGCCTGGTAAGACTGTAGGAACCATTGTGTCACTGTCAGTGTATCTACTCACTGTCGCCTAGTGAGTCTGTCCGAACCATAAAATGTCACTGTCAGTGTATCTATTCACTGTCGCCTGGTGACTCTGTCGTAACCATTGTGTCACTGTCAGTGTATCTACTCACTGTCGCCTGGTGAGACTGTCGGAACCATTGTGTCACTCTCAGTGTCACCTGGTGAGTCTTTTCTGAACCATAAAATGTAACTGTCAGTGTATCTACTCACTGTCGCCTGTTGAGACTGTCTGTACCATTGTGTCACTGTCATTGTATCTGCTCACTGTCGCCTGGTGAGACTGTCGGAAACCATTGTGTCACTAAAAGTGTATCTACTCACTGTCGCCTGGTGAGACTGTCGGAACCATTGTGTCACTGTCAGTGTATCTACTCACTGTTGCTTGGTGAGTCTGTCGGAACCATAAAATGTCACTGTCAGTGTATCTACTCACTGTCGCTTGGTGAGTCTGTCGGAACCATAAAATGTCACTGTCAGTGTATCTACTCACTGTCGCCTGGTGAGACTGTCTGAACCATTGTGTGTCACTGTCAGAGTATCTACTCACTGTCGCCTGGTGAGACTGTCTGAACCATTCTGTGTAACTGTCAGTGTATCTACTCACTGTCGCCTGGTGAGACTGTCGGAACCATTGTGTCACTGTCGGTGTATCTACTAACTGTCGCCTGGTGAGTCTGTCGGAACCATTGTGTGTCACTGATGATGTATCTACTCACTAGCGCCTGGTGAGACTGTCGGAACCATTGTGTCAGTGTATCTACTCACTGTCGCCTGGTGAGTCTGTCAAAACCACAAAATGTCACTGTCAGTGTATCTATTCACTGTCGCCTGGGACTCTGTCGGAACCATTGTGTCACTGTCAGTGTATCTACTCACTGTCGCCTGGTGAGACTGTCGGAACCATTGTGTCACTGTCAGTGTATCTACTCACTGTCGCCTGGTGAGTCTTTTCTGAACCATAAAATGTCACTGTCAGTGTATCTACTCACTGTCGCCTGTTGAGACTGTCTGAACCATTGTGTCACTGTCGGTGTATCTACTCACTGTCGCCTGGTGAGTCTGTCGGAACCATTGTGTGTCACTGTCAATGTATCTACTCACTGTCGCCTGGTGAGACTGTCGGAACCATTGTGTCACTGTCAGTGTATCTACTCACTGTCGCCTGGTGAGTCTGTCAAAACCATAAAATGTCACTGTCAGTGTATCTATTCACTGTCGCCTGGTGACTCTGTCGGAACCATTGTGTCACTGTCAGTGTATCTACTCACTGTGCATGGTGAGTCTGTCGGAACCATTGTGTCACTGTCAGTGTATCTACTCACTGTCACCTTGTGAGTCTGTCGGAACCATTGTGTGTCACTGTCAGTGTATCTACTCACTGTCGACTGGTGAGACTGTCGGAAGCATTGTGTCACTGTCAGTGTATCTATTCACTGTCGCCTGGTGAGTCTGTCGGAGCCATAAAATGTCACTGTCAGTGTATCTACTCATTGTCGCCTGGTGAGTCTGTCGGAACCATTGTGTGTCACTGTCAGTGTATCTACTCACTGTCGCCTGGTGAGTCTTTGGGAACCATTGTGTGTCACTGTCAGTGTATCTACTCACTGTCGCCTGGTGAGTCTGTCGGAACCATTTTGTCACTGTCAGTGTATCTACTCACTGTTGCCTGGTGAGTCCGTCGGAACCATTGTGTCACTGTCGGTGTATCTACTCACTGTCGCCTGGTGAGTCTGTCGGAACCATTGTGTGTCACTGTCAGTGTATCTATTCACTGTCGCCTGGTGAGTCTGTTGGAACCATTGTGTCACTGTCAGTGTATCTACTCAATGTTGCCTGGTGAGTCTGTCGGAACCATTGTGTCACTGAGGGTGTATCTACTCACTGTCGCCTGGTGAGTCTGTCGGAACCATTGTTGTCACTGTCAGTGTATCTACTCACTGTCGCCTGGTAAGACTGTAGGAACCATTGTGTCACTGTCAGTGTATCTACTCACTGTCGCCTGGTGAGTCTGTCCGAACCATAAAAAGTCACTGTCAGTGTATCTATTCACTGTCGCCTGGTGACTCTGTCGTAACCATTGTGTCACTGTCAGTGTATCTACTCACTGTCGCCTGGTGAGACTGTCGGAACCATTGTGTCACTCTCAGTGTCACCTGGTGAGTCTTTTCCGAACCATAAAATGTCACTGTCAGTGTATCTACTCACTGTCGCCTGTTGAGACTGTCTGTACCATTGTGTCACTGTCATTGTATCTGCTCACTGTCGCCTGGTGAGACTGTCGGAAACCATTGTGTCACTAAAAGTGTATCTACTCACTGTCGCCTGGTGAGACTGTCGGAACCATTGTGTCACTGTCAGTGTATCTACTCACTGTCGCTTGGTGAGTCTGTCGGAACCATAAAATGTCACTGTCAGTGTATCTACTCACTGTCGCTTGGTGAGTCTGTCGGAACCATAAAATGTCACTGTCAGTGTATCTACTCACTGTCGCCTGGTGAGACTGTCTGAACCATTGTGTGTCACTGTCAGAGTATCTACTCACTGTCGCCTGGTGAGACTGTCTGAACCATTGTGTGTAACTGTCAGTGTATCTACTCACTGTCGCCTGGTGAGACTGTCGGAACCATTGTGTCACTGTCGGTGTATCTACTAACTGTCGCCTGGTGAGTCTGTCGGAACCATTGTGTGTCACTGATGATGTATCTACTCACTAGCGCCTGGTGAGACTGTCGGAACCATTGTGTCAGTGTATCTACTCACTGTCGCCTGGTGAGTCTGTCAAAACCACAAAATGTCACTGTCAGTGTATCTATTCACTGTCGCCTGGTGACTCTGTCGGAACCATTGTGTCACTGTCAGTGTATCTACTCACTGTCGCCTGGTGAGACTGTCGGAACCATTGTGTCACTGTCAGTGTATCTACTCACTGTCGCCTGGTGAGTCTTTTCTGAACCATAAAATGTCACTGTCAGTGTATCTACTCACTGTCGCCTGTTGAGACTGTCTGAACCATTGTGTCACTGTCGGTGTATCTACTCACTGTCGCCTGGTGAGTCTGTCGGAACCATTGTGTGTCACTGTCAATGTATCTACTCACTGTCGCCTGGTGAGACTGTCGGAACCATTGTGTCACTGTCAGTGTATCTACTCACTGTCGCCTGGTGAGTCTGTCAAAACCATAAAATGTCACTGTCAGTGTATCTATTCACTGTCGCCTGGTGACTCTGTCGGAACCATTGTGTCACTGTCAGTGTATCTACTCACTGTCGCCTGGTGAGACTGTCGGAACCATTGTGTCACTCTCAGTGTATCTACTCACGGTCGTCTCGTGAGTCTTTTCTGAACCATAAAATGTCACTGTCAGTGTATCTACTCACTGTCGCCTGGTGAGACTGTCTGAGCCATTGTGTCACTGCCAGTGTATCTACTCACTGTCGCCTGGTGAGTCTGTCGGAACCATTGTGTCACTGTCAGTGTATCTACTCACTGTCGCTTCGTGAGTCTGTCGGAACCATAAAATGTCACTGTCAGTGTATCTACTCACTGTCGCCTGGTGAGACTGTGTGAACCATTGTGTGGCACTGTCAGTGTATCTACTCACTGTCGCCTGGTGAGCCTGTCTGAACTATTGTGTGTAACTGTCAATGTATCTTCTCACTTTTGCCTGGTGAGTCTGTCGGAACCATTGTGTCACTGTCAGTGTATCTACTCATTGTCGCCTGGTGAGACTGTCGGAACCATTGTGTCACTCTCAGTGTATATACTCGCTGTCGCTTGGTGAGTCTGTCGGAACCATAAAATGTCACTGTCAGTGTATCTACTCACTGTCGCCTGGTGAGACTGTCTGAACCATTGTGTGTCACTGTCAGTGTATCTACTCACTGTCGCCTGGTGAGACTGTCTGAACTATTGTGTGTAACTGTCAATGTATCTACTCACTGTCGCCTATTGAGACTGTCGGAACCATTGTGTGTCACTGTCAGTGTATCTACTCACTGTCGCCTGGTGAGTCTGTCGGAACCATTGTGTGTAACTGTCAGTGTATCTACTCACTGTCGCCTGGTGATACTTTCGGAACCATTGTGTGTCACTGTCAGTGTATCTACTCACTGTTGCCTGGTGAGACTGTCGGAACCATTGTGTGTCACTGTCAGTGTATCTACTCACTGTCGCCTGGTGAGACTGTCTGAACCATAGTGTGTCACTGTCAGTGTATCTACTCACTGTCGCCTGGTGAGTCTGTCAGAACCATAGTGTGTCACTGTCAGTGTATCTACTCACTGTCGCCTGGTGAGTCTGTCGGAACCATAGTGTGTTGTGTATCCACCCCAGGTACGGAACTGTCGAATGTTGGATGTCACAAATCATAGTGCGTTATACATCCACCCTGGGTACGGAACTGTCGCCTACTGAACGTCACTAACCATAGTGTATTTTTCATCCACCCCGGGTACGAAACTGTCGCCTATTAAATATCACTAGCCAGTGTGTTTTGCATCCACCCCAGGTACGGAACTGTCGTCTTGTGAGTCTGGTGGACCTGGCTCTACACAAGGACTACGTGCGGGACCGGGTGGCCGACTACCTGAATCACCTCATTGACCTAGGGATGGCCGGGTTCCGAGTGGACGCCGCTAAACACATGTGGCCTGGGGACATGACGGCTGTCGTTGGCCGGCTTAAGGTTGGTGTCTGATGAGGTGGGGAGGAGGAATAAGACAGGGAGAGGTAAGAAAGCGTGGGGGGGGGGGGGGTTAAGAAAGTATTATTGTATTATATTGTACCTGTGTTGTATTGTATTGTATTGTATTCTATTGTATTGTATTGTATTATACTGTATTGTATTATATTGTATTATATTGTATTATATTGTATTGTATTGTTGTAAGAAAGGGACTGGCGGATTATTTAATAAATAAGGGGGGAGGGGGGCTTGGGGAAGATAAGAAAGAGACACCGAGGGGGGGGGGGGGTAAGAAAGGGCGGAGGCGGTAATAAAGGGGCGGGTAGTTAACGAAGGGTGTTCAGGGATACAGAAGTGAATGTAAGAGGAGGGGTTGTGATGGAGGGGTCTAGAGTAGGAGAGAGGGATGGACGACTCGAGTTGAGTGTTGAAATGAGAAGAGTTCATTTGACGTATTTGTCTGTGTGAGACAACCTGCGATCTCACGTATTTGTCTGTAGTACAGAACCTGTTGTCTGACGTGTTTGTGTGAGAGAACCTGCTGTCTAACGTGGTTGTCTCTATGAGAGATTCTGCTGCCTGACGTGCTTGCCTGTGTGACAGAACCTGCTGTCTGACGTGTTTTTATCTATGACAGAACCTGTTGTCTGACGTGTTTGCCTGTGTGTCTGAACCTGCTGTCTGACGTGTGTGTCTCCATGACAGAACCTGCTGTCTGACGTGTTTGTCTCTATGACAGAACATGCTGTCTGACGTGTTTGTCACCATGACAGAACCTGCTGACTGACGTGTTTGTCTCCATGACAGAACCTGCTGTCTGACGTGTTTGTCTCTATGACAGAACCTGCTGACTGACGTGTTTGTCTCCATGACAGAACCTGCTGTCTGACGTGTTTGTCCCCATGACAGAACCTGCGGTCTGACGTGTTTGGCGGTGGCAAGCAGCCCTTCATCTTCCAGGAGGTGATCGACCAGGGCGGGGAGGCCATCAAGGCTGAAGAGTATCTGGCCACGGGCCGCGTCACCAACTTCAGGTTCGGGCTGGAACTGGGTCGGGTGTTCAGGCGGAACAACGCCATGCGCTGGCTGCAGAACTGGGGGGAGGGCTGGGGCATGTGGGCGGGCAACGATGTCGTCAACTTCATCGATAACCACGACAACCAGCGGGGACACGGTGGCGCAGGGGGAGTGCTGACTTACAAGCAGGCCAGGGAGTACAAGGTCAGTCAGTCAGTTAGTCTGTGACTGCGTCATTGATTTAGTTAGTGAATCAATCAGTCAGTCAGTGGGTGAGTGGGTAAGTCACTGAGTGAGTAAGTGAGTCAGTCATTAAGTCAGTGATTCATTCAGTAAGTGAGTGAATGAGTGAGTCAATCAGTAAATGAGTGAGTAAGACAGTAGGTTAGTGAGTGAGTCAGTAAGTTAGTGAGCCAGTCAGTCAGTGCGTCAGTTATCGAGTGAGTTAATCAGTCAGTCAGTCAGTCCGTCAGTCAGTCAGTAAGTTATTGATTATGTCAGTCAGTAGGCTAATGAGTCACAGTAGGTAAGTCACTGAGTCAATCAGTAAGTCAGTTATTGAATCAGACAGTAAGTAAGTGAATGGGCAGGTCAGTCAGTACCATAGTGAGTGAGTGAGTCAGCCAGTCTATTAGTCAGTCTGCCACGTAGTCAGTCAGGCAGCCAGCCAGCCAGCTAGCCAGCCAGTCAGCCAGCCAGCCAGCAGCCAGCATTCAGCAGCCAACCAGTCAAGCAACCAGTAAACCAGTCAGTCAGTCAGCCAGTCAGCCAACCACTCAGCCAGCCAGTCAGCCAGCCAGTCAACCAACCAGCCAGCCAGCAGCCGGCTAACCAGCCAGTCAGCCAGCCAGCAGCCAGACAGTCAGTCAACCAGTCAGCCAGTCAGTCAGTCAGCCAGTCAGACAACCACTCAGCCAGCCAGTCAGCCAGCCAGCCAGTCAGTCAGCCAACCAGCCAGTCAACCAGCCAGCCACTCAGTCCGAATCCGAATTTGTATCTTATAAATATTATGTAGCCACTCCATAGTTTCCCCTTCTTTGACACATGTACTGATATATTGTATAGCACGTCTTGGCTTGACTTGGCGAACGAAGATTCTATAGGGCTTGCCCACGTCGTCTGCAGGCATTTTCGTGACTGCGGAGGCCAATCCGGGACAGGCAGGTTCGACCGCAGTGGCTGCAGGGGAAGGTCTGGTCAGGGTTCTGAGTTACGACAACTGTTTTTTTTCTCCTGAGCCGCTTGTCCTTAAGGTTAGCTCTGCGAGAGTCCTCAAAGGAGACGGCTGCCTTGTGAATGGTGGAGCGCCAGGTGTCACGGTCCGCAGCAAGCGAAGACCACTGGCGGTGGTCGATTTGGCAGGCACTAAGTGACTTCTTGAGACCGTCTTTGTATCTCTTCTTTGGTGCCCTTCTGTCTCGGTGTCCAGTAGCGAGCTCGCCGAACAGAGTGATCTTGGGTAGGCGATGATCCTCCATCCTGGAGACGTGCCCCGCCCAGCGAAGCTGTGTCCGCAGCAGCAAAGCCTCGATGCTCAAAGTTTCTGCCTGTTCAAGGACCTCGACGTTGGTGACATAGTCAGTCCAGTGAATGCTGAGGATGGTACGCAGGCAGCGCTGGTGAAAGCGTTCGAGGAGTCGTAGTTGGCTGCGGTTGAGGGCCCAGGACTCGGAACCGTACAGCAGGGTGGTGAGGACGACAGCTCTGTACACGCTGATCTTGGTGCCTTTTTTCAGCTGTTGATTGTGCCACACCCGCTTGAATAGTCGCCCGAAAGCACTGTTCGCTTTTGCCAGCCTGTTGTCCAGTTCCTTGTCCAGCTTGGCGTTTGACGTGATGATGCAGCCGAGGTAGGTAAACTGGTGTACAGACTTCAGTTCAGACTCGCCGATGGTGATGTGGGGAGGGCGATGCTCTTCCTTGGGCGCTGGCTGATGAAGGACCTCTGTCTTTTTCAGACTGACCTCAAGTCCAAAGCGCTGGGCGGCATCTGCGAAGCAGGACGTAATGCGCTGCAAGGCTCTCTCTGTGTGTGCAACGAGGGCAGCGTCATCAGCAAAGAGCAGCTCACGAATCAGTTGGTCTAGGGTTTTCGTGTGGGCCTGCAGTCGTCTGAGGTTGAACAGGCTGCCATCGAGACGATACCTGATGTACACTGCATCGTCATCGTCAAGGTCCACTGTGGCCTGCTTCAACATCATGCTGAAGAAGATGGTGAAGAGGGTCGGTGCCAGCACGCAGCCTTGCTTCACGCCGTTGCGAATGGGGAATGGTTCTGAGAGGTCACTGTTTAGTCTGACCTGGCCTTGCTGGTCCCCGAGGAGCTGGACGATCATGTTGAGGAACTTTGGGGGACAGCCTAGTCGCTCCAGGATCTGCCACATACCTTGCCTGCTCACAGTGTCAAACGCTTTTGTTAGGTCGACAAACGTTACGTACAGCCCTTTGTTCTGCTCGCGGCACTTCTCCTGAAGCTGTCTCAGCACAAAGACCATGTTGGCTCTGAAGCCACAATGGCCCTCTGGGAGGTGGTCTTCAGCGATGGCAGGTACCAGCCGATTCAGGAGCAACCTTTCGAGAATTTTCCCGGCAATGGACAGCAAGGTAATTCCACGATAATTAGAGCAGGCAGACTTCTCTTCTTTGTTCTTGTACAGGGTGATGATGACTGCATCACGGAGATCCTTTGGTAGTGTTCCTCTTTCCCAGCAGCAGAGAAAGAGGTCGTGGAGCTTGTTGTGCAGTGCTGGGCCTCCATGTTTCCAGATCTCTGGCGGGATTCCGTCAATGCCTGCTGCTTTGCCACTCTTGAGCTGGTGGATGGCTGTGAGGGTCTCTTCGGCGGTGGGCGGTTCGTCCAATTCAACCTTTAGTGGAAGGTGTGGGATTTGGAGGATGACTGTTTCTTGAACAGTGCGCTCAGCGCCGAAGAGGACCTGAAAGTATTCCGACCAGCGGTTCAAGATGGAGGTATTATCTGTGAGGAGTGCCTGTCCATCAGCGCTTCGCAGGGGACTTTGTACCAGGTGCCTAGGGCCATACACTGCTTTCAGTGCTTCGTAGAAGCCCCTGTAGTCACCGTTGTCAGCGCAGAGCTGGGTCCTCTGTGCGAGTCTGGACCACCACTCGTTCTGGAGTTCTCTAAGCTTGAGCTGGAGACTGCTGCAGATGAGGCGGAAGGCAGACTTTTTCACAGGGCAGGAAGGCTGGGCTAGGTGGGCCTGGTGGGCGGCTCTTTTTTTTTTTGCTAGAAGTTCCTGGATCTCTACGTCGTTTTCGTCAAACCAGTCTTTGTTCCTCTTTCTAGCAAAGCCCAAGACTTCCACAGAAGATTTTACGATAGCAGTTTTCAGTTGATCCCAGAGTGTTTCAGGGGAGGAGTCTGCTGGATCAACTGTGTCTTTGAGCATGCGCTGTAAATCAGCCTGAAGGGCAGCTTTCTTGTCGTCACGCTGAAGGCTGGCAACATCAAGCTTTATCTTGGGGGGGGGGGGGGGGGCCTTTCTCGAGTTTCAGCTTGAGGCGGAGCCTGAGTTTGCAGCGAACAAGGCGGTGGTCAGTGTGGCACTCTGCGCTGGGCATCACTCTGGTGAGGAGGACGTCACTGCGGTCCCACTGACGCACTAGGACATAGTCGATAAGGTGCCAGTGCTTGGAGCGAGGATGCATCCAGGTGGTCTTTCGACTGTCCTTTTGCTGGAAAGTAGTGTTGGTGATGACAAGTTGCTGCTCTGCACAGAGCTCCAACAGTAGCCGACCATTGTCATTGCAGTTCCCAACGCCATGCTTGCCGAGGACTCCTTTCCAGGCTTCAGAGTCTTGGCCCACTCTGGCGTTGAAGTCGCCAAGGATGATGACTTTGTCGTCTGCAGGGGTGCTCTGCAGGAGGCTGCGCAGGTCAGAGTACAACTTGTCTTTTTTTGCAGGCTCTGCCAGGAGGGTTGGGGAGTACACACTGAGAAGGGTGACGTATTGCTGGTGTCTCAGTGGGAGGCGCATGGACATGATGCGGTCGGAGTGACCCGTTGGTAGGTTTTCCAACTTATTCGCAATGGGGGTCTTCACCATGAAGCCCACGCCTGAGAGCCGTCTTTCTGATGCAGGCCTGCCTGACCAGTAGAGGGTGTAGCCAGCGCCAAGTTCTTGGAGGCTGCCTTCCTCCGGGAGGCGTACTTCGCTTAGCGCGGCGATGTCGATGTTTAACCTCCGCAATTCATGGGCAATGAGGGCGGAGCGACGCTCAGGGCGTCCGCTGTCTGCTGTGTCGAGCATGGTTCGGATGTTCCAGCATGCTACGTTGAGTCCGGTCGTGGTCGTCATGAGAGTGGATCCATTGTTTTTTCTTGGTTTCTGACCGCATGAGAAGATGCCCGTTGACCGCGGCTAGCCAACTGGGGTTACGAGGGGATGAGCTTTGGTTAGGCCACCTTTTCTAGGCCCCTCTCCGTGTGGAGCAAGCAGTGCTGTCCCTAGAGAAGGCTGCTTGGTCGTTCAGGGTGTGCCGAGTGACGTTGTCATCCCCAGGTCAACATCAGGCGACCAATATCCTGAACCGCCTGCATGCAGGTTTGAGACTGCGGCTTCCAGTGACATCTTTCACCTGCCGTTTTGCCCCTTGCCCATCGCTACAGGACTTGGAAAGTTCAGTGTCATAGTCCGTGGGCGTTTCCTAAAGCCTGCGCGGTGGAGCTTTTTGGTGGAGTGCAGTGTGCGCAGGACTGGCCCCACCCTTTAAACCCTTGGTTCGTTTGCCATGGCCTAGCAAGCTGGGACGGTGGCATCGAGGTGTATAACACGTACTGATATATTGTATAACATGTACTGATATATTGTATAACATTTACTGATATATTGTATGACATGTACTCATATATTGTATAACATGTACTGATATATTGTATAACATGTACTGATATATTGTATAACATGTACTGATATATTGTATAACATGTACTGATATATTGTATCTCTCTCTTGGCTTGACTTCACGAACGAAGATTCTATAGGGCTTGCCCACGTCGTCTGCAGGCATTTTCGTGGCTGCGGAGGCCAATCCGGGACAGGCAGGTTCGACCGCAGTGGCTGCAGGGGAAGGTCTGGTCAGGGTTCTGAGTTACGACAACTCTGTTTTTTCTTCTAAGCCGCTTATCCTTAAGGTTAGCTCTGCGAGAGTCCTCAAAGGAGACGGCTGCCTTGTGAATGGTGGAGCTCCAGGTGTCACGGTCCGCAGCAAGCGAAGACCACTGGCGGTGGTCGATTTGGCAGGCACTAAGCGACTTCTTGAGACCGTCTTTGTATCTCTTCTTTGGTGCCCCTCTGTCTCGGTGTCCAGTGGCGAGCTCGCCGAACAGAGTGATCTTGGGTAGGCGATGATCCTCCATCCTGGAGACGTGCCCCGCCCAGCGAAGCTGTGTCCGCAGCAGCAAAGCCTCGATGCTCACAGTTTCCGCCTGTTCAAGGACCTCGACGTTGGTGACATAGTCACTCCAGTGAATGCTGAGGATGGTACGCAGGCAGCGCTGGTGAAAGCGTTCGAGGAGTCGTAGTTGGCTGCGGTAGAGGGCCCAGGACTCGGAACCGTAAAGAAGTACCCAACGGAGAAAGAAACACGCTTAGAAAAAACGGTACAACACAATTTATTAATATTTCGGGTAAATACCCTTTGTCAAAATAGACAAACAAACAGAGACATTATTTGCTACTTATCTTCAGATGCAGAAGGAATGTGGCAACTGAAGGTGACGTAAAAAGAAAAAGAAAAGAAAAGGAAAGGAAGAACAAAAGTAAAAATGACGTCAAAGAAAAAAATCGTAAGAGAAAGACTCCGAGAGAAACTAAACACGAGAGACAAGAGTGTGTGTAAGCGCGCGCAGGAGCGAGCAAAAGTAAATGCGCGTGTGTGAGGCCGGGGAGAGAGAGAGAGAAGATAGACAGCGAGAGAGAGAGAGAGCGAGGGGGAGAGAGAAAGAGAGAGAGAGAGAGAGAGAGAGAGAGAGAGAGAGAGATAGAGAGAGAGAGAGAGAGAGAACGAACGGGGAGTACCCTTGGGCACGAAGTAGGCTGAGTGTCTAATACACAAAGCCAGCTAAACACCAACCCGAAGGCAAACCTTATATCACCATCGAGTTGAGGACTACCTCGGGGAAAAACGGGAGGACCCCGGGAAAAAAACCCCAGCATTTAGCATGGTACACAACAAGGAATATCGATGAAACAAAGCAAATAATCAAATTCAGTAAGAGAATAATGGTATAAGAGGAGAGTAGGTAGTTGTGAAACCATCTTCAAGGGTAACTCAAAAAAAAAAAAAAAAAAAAAAAAAAAAAAAAAACCCGGGTGTGGGGGGAGAGAAAGACAAAAGGGGCGGGTGAAGGGGAGGGGGAAAGGGAAGAGAGAGAGAAAGGGGGAAGAGAGAAAGAGAGAGAGAGAGAGAGAGAGAGAGAGAGAGAGAGAGAGAGAGAGAGAGAGAGAGAGAGAGAGAGAGAGAGAGAGAGAGAGAGAGAGAGAGAGAGAACCGTACAGCAGGGTGGTGAGGACGACAGCTCTGTACACGCTGATCTTGGTGCCCTTTTTTAGCTGTTGATTGTGCCACATCCGCTTGAATAGTCGCCCGAAAGCACTGTTCGCTTTTGCCAGCCTGTTGTCCAGCTCCTTGTCCAGCTTGGCGTCTGACTGATGATGCAGCCAAGGTAGGTAAACTGGTGTACAGAGTTCAGTTCGGACTCGCCGATGGTGATGTGGGGAGGGCGATGCTCTTCCTTGGGTGCTGGCTGATGAAAGACCTCTGTCTTTTTCAGACTGACCTCAAGTCCAAAGAGCTGGGCAGCATCTGCGAAGCAGGACGTAATGCGCTGCAAGGCTCTCTCTGTGTGTGCAACGAGGGCAGCGTCATCGGCGAAGAGCAGCTCACGAATCAGTTGGTCTAGGGTTTTCGTGTGGGCCTGCAGTCGTCTGAGGTTGAACAGGCTGCCATCGAGACGATACCTGATGTACACTGCGTCGTCATCGTCAAGGTCCACTGTGGCCTGCTTCAACATCATGCTGAAGAAGATGGTGAAGAGGGTCGGTGCCAGCACGCAGCCTTGCTTTACGCCGTTGCGAATGGGGAATGGTTCTGAGAGGTCACTGTTTAGTCTGACCTGGCCTTGCTGGTCCTCGTGGAGCTGGACGATCATGTTGAGGAACTTTGGGGGACAACCTAGTCGCTCCAGGATCTGCCACATACCTTGCCTGCTCACAGTGTCAAACGCTTTTGTTAGGTCGACAAACGTTACGTATAGCCCTTTGTTCTGCTCGCGGCACTTCTCCTGAAGCTGTCTCAGCACAAAGACCATGTCGGTGGTACTCCTGTTGGCTCTGAAGCCACACTGGCCCTCTGGGAGGTGGTCTTCAGCGATGGCAGGTACCAGCCGATTCAGGAGCAACCTTTCGAGAATTTTCCCGGCAATGGACAGCAAGGTAATTCCACGATAATTAGAGCAGGCAGACTTCTCTCCTTTGTTCTTGTACAGGGTGATGATGACTGCATCACGGAGATCCTTTGGTAGTGTTCCTTTTTCCCAGCAGCAGAGAAAGAGGTCGTGGAGCTTGTTGTGCAGTGCTGGGCCTCCATGTTTCCAGATCTCTGGCGGGATTCCGTCAATGCCTGCTGCTTTGCCACTCTTGAGCTGGTGGATGGCTGTGAGGGTCTCTTCGGCGGTGGGCGGTTCGTCCAATTCAACCTTTAGTGGAAGGTGTGGGATTTGGAGGATGACTGTTTCTTGAACAGTGCGTTCAGCGCCGAAGAGGTCCTGAATGTATTCCGACCAGCGGTTCAAGATGGAGGTATTATCTGTGAGGAGTGCCTGTCCATCAGCGCTTCGCAGGGGACTTTGTACCAGGTGCCTAGGGCCATACACTGCTTTCAGTGCTTCGAAGAAGCCCCTGTAGTCACCGTTGTCAGCGCAGAGCTGGGTCCTCTGTGCGAGTCTGGACCACCACTCGTTCTGGAGTTCTCTAAGCTTGAGCTGGAGACTGCTGCAGATGAGGAGGAAGGCAGACTTCTTCACAGGGCAGGAAGGCTGGGCTAGGTGGGCCTGGTGGGCGGCTCTTTTTTTGCTAGAAGTTCCTGGATCTCTACGTCGTTTTCGTCAAACCAGTCTTTGTTCCTCTTTCTAGCAAAGCCCAAGACTTCCACAGAGGATTTTACAATAGCAGTTTTCAGTTGTTCCCAGAGTGTTTCAGGAGAGGAGTCTGCTGGATCAACTGTGTCTTTGAGCATGCGCTGTAAATCGGCCTGAAGGGCAGCTTTCTTGTCGTCACGCTGAAGGCTGGCAACATCAAGCTTTTTCTTGGGAGGGTCCCCTTTCTTGGGTTTCAGCTTGAGGCGGAGCCTGAGTTTGCAGCGAACAAGGCGGTGGTCAGTGTGGCACTCTGCGCTGGGCATCACTCTGGTGAGGAGGACGTCACTGCGGTCCCTCTGACGCACTAGGACATAGTCGATAAGGTGCCAGTGCTTGGAGCGAGGATGCATCCAGGTGGTCTTTCGACTGTCCTTTTGCTGGAAAATAGTGTTGGTGATGACAAGTTGCTGCTCTGCACAGAGCTCCAACAGTAGCCGACCATTGTCATTGCAGTTCCCAACGCCATGCTTGCCGAGGACTCCTTTCCAGGCTTCAGAGTCTTGGCCCACTCTGGCGTTGAAGTCGCCAAGGATGATGACTTTGTCGTCTGCAGGGGTGCTCTGCAGGAGGCTGCGCAGGTCAGAGTAGAACTTGTCTTTTTCTGCAGGCTCTGCCAGGAGGGTTGGGGAGTACACACTGAGAAGGGTGACGTATTGCTGGTGTCTCAGTGGGAGGCGCATGGACATGATGCGGTCGGAGTGACCCGTTGGTAGGTTTTCCAACTTATTCGCAATGGGGGTCTTCACCATGAAGCCCACGCCTGAGAGCCGTCTTTCTGATGCAGGCCTGCCTGACCAGTAGAGGGTGTAGCCAGCACCGAGTTCTTGGAGGCTGCCTTCCTCCGGAAGGCGTACTTCGCTGAGCGCGGCGATGTTTAACCTCCGCAATTCATGGGCAATGAGGGCGAAGCGACGTTCAGGGCGTCCGCTGTCTGCTGTGTCGAGCATGGTTCGGATGTTCCAGCATGCTACGTTGAGTCCGGTCGTGGTCGTCATGAGAGTGGATCCATTGTTTTTTCTTGTTTTCTGACCGCATGAGAAGATGCCCGTTGACCGCGGCTAGCCAACTGGGGTTACGAGGGGATGAGCTTTGGTTAGGGCACCTTTTCTAGGCCCCTCTCCGTGTGGAGCAAGCAGTGCTGTCCCTAGAGAAGGCTGCTTGGTCGTTCAGGGTGTGCCGAGTGACGTTGTCATCCCCAGGTCAACATCAGGCGACCAATATCCTGAACCGCCTGCATGCAGGTTTGAGACTGCGGCTTCCAGTGACATCTTTCACCTGCCGTTTTGCCCCTTGCCCATCGCTACAGGACTTGGAAAGTTCAGTGTCATAGTCCGTGGGCGTTTCCTAAAGCCTGCGCGGTGGAGCTTTTTGGTGGAGTGCAGTGTGCGCAGTACTGGCCCCACCCTTTAAACCCTTGGTTCGTTTGCCATGGCCTAGCAAGCTGGGACGGTGGCATCGAGGTCCTCGGGTCGTAGTTTTTATATCAGACTGTCCTTGTCTTAGTCTCTGGCTCAAAAGCCTTCCCCGGAGACACGGGGGCTTTGATGTCAGGGGTTTCCTCCCTTAGCCTTTCCGGAGCCAAGCGGCCAGGCCTGCAAGGCAGCAGGGGACTCGTCAGCAGCGAAGTTAGCGTAACTAGACATGACGTAATGTTTATCTTGTTACTTCAATTGTTAGAAGTTTAGCCTGCCCGCCTTTGACATAATGGACATGCTATTAAATTCGCCCCACCGCAACCCGTCCTAAAAGGACCCTTCTATATATAGAAGGGACTTAAAAGCACTGAAACTGTATTAGCGTAGGAGGTAGACGGAACAGCCAATCGCTCAAAATCACTCAACACAGTCATCAAAACTGTCGTCTGCTTCACATAGCACTTATAGTGGAGTCATGTTTTCTTGTTTGTTGGCTACTATTTTTTTCAAGTTATTATCCACATTGCTGCTGTGGGTGTTTCATTGCTAATGAAACTGAATTAAAATTAAAATCATTTTGTGAATATGCATATGTTTTGTTTCGGTGCGCATGATAGTCTCGGTATGCAAACCTAAAGTGGTCGTACAGAGTGGAGGGCACGAAGCGAAGGTCAAGTTTTGTTTTGGACTGAGTACATCAATTATATTGATTGATTGATTGTACATTGCTTAACGTCCCGACAGCAACAAGGCTCTCTCAAGACGTGCCTGCACTGCTTGTGAAAAAAAAAACTAAACAGAAAATTGAATGTATGTCGCCAGCCGGTCAGATACGTTAAATAAACCTACAACATGGGGCCTAAATAAAGCTAAGACCATTTAGCAACACACATCCAATATCAAGAGCTACAGGCAGTGCAGACAGTAGGGAGAGTTTTAAAAAGGCAAATACAGGTGAATGGACAAAGGGTAGACAGAAACACATGCCCCAGAATAGAGAGAAAAACCCACCCTGTGGGGCTGACCAGGGTGACCGTGGGAACTAAAAAATACCTAACCCCACCCAAGTCCCCCAAGGCAGACCCGGGTGGGGTATCAATTATATTGAGCAGCAATTTGCTTGATATAGTGTCAAAAACAGACAGATGTGATTACTTGACCCGATCAAAATGTCCTCGTCTTACGACTGGGACACTTTGATTCGGGTCTCGTAACTGACTTGATCACATCTGCCTGCTATCGGCACTATATCAAGCAAAATGCTGCTGAACATAATATAATCACAGTTTGTCTCCCGGACTATGATATATTTCATTAAATATTGAAATTCGGTTAAGGTTAGCTGACTACAGCCTTGTTGTCGTTCCGTCAATACAAGCGTTATAACCTTAAACCTGACTACAGTCTTGTCGGCCCGTCAATACAAGCTTTAAAATCTTACAACCATGATGTCGACCTGTCCAGACAAGCTTTATAACTTTACAGATGGCGACTCCATGCTAACCCGCCCATACTTTCACGTTTTGTTCTCTACAGATGGCCACGACCTTCATGCTGGCCCACCCCTACCTCAGTGTTTCCGCGGGTGATAAACAGTTTCCCTAACCCTGGTTCCAACTCTAACCCCGACTCTAACATCTTACCTCTACAGGCGGCCACGGCCTTCATGCTGGCCCACCCCTACGGGTTTCCGCGCGTGATGAGCAGTTTTGCTTTCTCGGATTCGGAGCAAGGTCCTCCTAACACTAACGGCAACACAAACCACGTCATCAGGAACCCCGACCTTACGTGTAGCGGCGGCTGGGTGTGTGAACATCGCTGGAGACAGATGTACAACATGGTTAGATTCAGGTTAGTGATAATAAAAACAAGACTACAATATGATTAGGTTCAGGTTAGTGATGTCGGCGACATATGTACAAGATGGTTAGGTTCAGGTTAGTGACGATGAAAACAAGTCTACAATATGATTAGGTTCAGGTTAGTGATGTCGGAGACATATGTACAAGATGGTTAGGTTCAGGTTAGTGACGATAAAACAAATCTACAATATGATTAGGATCAGGTTAGTGATGATGAAAACAAGTCTACAATATGATTAGGTTCAGGTTAGTGATGATGAAAACAAGTCTACAATATGATTAGGTTCAGGTTAGTGATGTCGGAGACAGATGTACAACATGGTTAGGTTCAGGTTAGTGACGAAGAAAACAAATCTACAATATGATTAGGATCAGGTTAGTGATGATGAAAACAAGTCTACAATATGATTAGGTTCAGGTTAGTGATGATGAAAACAAGTCTACAATATGATTAGGTTCAGGTTAGTGATGTCGGAGACAGATGTACAACATGGTTAGGTTCAGGTTAGTGACGATGAAAACAAGTCTACAATATGATTAGGTTCAGGTTCACACAGGGTTTTTGTATGGTACGGTCTTGTCGGCGGTTTGTCTTGTGACAAATATCCCGTGTATGCACGAGGTCACGTGCAATCATAAGGAAAGCGTTTTGCACGGAGTTTTAGCATAGAGCGTATACAAAGGGAGTGGCGATTCCAGCCTCGCACAGTGCGGCGTCGCGTGTGAGCGGTCGCCATCATGAGAGTTCCGGCGCCAGCGTTTCTGGCACTAGCGGCAGAGACAGTTCATGTCTGCATTCACACATAATGACGGGCTGGATCTCATTAACGCATCGAGGCTTGACATGTACAGAAGATAGATCGACCATGATGGTTCAAGGGTAGTGCCAGAATAGTTTAGCACCTAGAGTGATCACGACCATGTGAACCGAACGGAGCCAGTAGCCGTGCCAGAATGCTTACCGCCTACCATGATAGTTCAAGGGCTGTGCCAAAATAGCATGGCACTAAGGCGTGATCACGACTCATGTTCAAGAGTGGTATCGGAATAGCTTAGCGCCTACCATGATAGTTTAAGGGTGATAGCAACATAGCTTGGCGCCTAATGATAATGTTCAGTCAGTTCAAGAGTGGCGCCAGAATAGCTTGGCACCTAGAAGGATCGACATGTTCAAGGGTGGTTCCAGAATAGCTTAGCGCCAAACCATGATAGTTCATACGGGTGGTGCAACCTAAGCTCCTAAATGCACAAACTATGGGCTATGTCCCACCTGTACTAAAATGAAGTCTTCCGTGCACAGCTCCCAAATGTGCTGTTCTGACACCACCCTTGAACATTTTGTATTGTTTAGTCGGCTAAAAATACGATACTTTCATGGTATAAATTGAAAATGATGGCGTGTCATACCGTTCTGTCTGTTCATAAAGATAGGTATGAGTGTGTAAATCCTACGGAAGTCACTGAAACACTGACAGTGAATGCCAGATTCTTTTTACATTACTTGTTAAATAGAGTTGGGCACTAAGTCACTGAAACACTGACAGTGAATGCCAGATTCTTTTTACATTATTTGTTAGAGCTGGGCACGAAATAAAAAGCGTCTGCATAATCAAATAACTTGATCAGCTCCATTTTCAGAGTTCATGTTCTCGGTTTGTCTGTCAGTATTTCTGCCTCTTCTGTCTGTCTGTCTATCAGTCAGTGTCTCTGCCTCTTGTGTCTGTCTGTTTCAGCCTCTTGTCTGTCTGTGTTTCTGTTTCTTTTGTCTCTGTGGCTGGTGCAGTGATAATCACATGATTATTAGTATTCTAAAGACAAAGAGCATGTTAGTTACTACACGTCAGAAGCACCAGCATGGCCTACCACTCTCCTTTAACACTCTCCTTAGATAGCCAGCCTGTAGAACAAGTAACTAGGCATCGCTTATTAGGCGTTATAGTGGACAACCAATTAAGCTGGAAGCCGCATACTGACTCAATATGCAAAACAATCGGGCTCCAAAAATATGTGCATGCTATCAAAACTACGCCATCATAGTTAATACTGATATCCGTAAACTCTTCTTCCATATTAAAACGCATTGTGACTACAGTTCTACCGTCTGGGATGGATGCAGCGAAGTTCACATCAAAAAGGTTAATTCCTTGTATCGTCGGGGCATTAAATTAATACTTCCCGGTCCTACTTCGACTGACAAAAAAAAAATAAAATTTCTTAAGTTACTAACATTGAATAAACAGTTTGAATTTAATCGCTGTGTTCTACTGCACAAGATCATGCACGGAAAAGCCCCACCCTATCTAAGAACTCTATTTTCCGACACAAATAGGAAAAACACGAGAAATAGTTCGATCCACCTTCCAAAAATTAGATTAGGCATCTGTAAAGCCAGCCTGTCCTTTTCAGGTGCTAAAGCGTTGAATATATATATATACCACAAAATTGCCTAGGTGTTGCCTTTTCAAAATTAGTCAGTCTTCTTCCACTGCAACACCCCATAAAGCTTTAGGGATGCAATCCACGCTGGACTAGTGGTTGCTACCAGTCAAATTCTGGAGGCGGCTTCTAGTATATGCGTTGTGTTTGCAATTTCGGGTTACGCCGTATGCCTACCTGATGAGACCCACCTTGGGTCGAAACCGGTCGTAGGCGGCAAAATCTTGAATCTATCCAGCAGGTCCAAGATCTGTTTGGGAATATTCATGCACTAGCCTCCCCTCTCGGGGGGAGGGCTGGATATTCTCCAGCGGGTTGCGGGGCGCCTGGGGGTAGTCCCTATTACCTTATGTAGTAGGTGTTCAGTGGAAGGTTCAAAAGATCTAATAAACGATGCAGTCACAAAAGGACAGCTGATGTCCTGATGACACAATGCAAGCTTACCAGCCTGGATTTCCATGGCATTAGCACAGCATTCTCAGAATTTATTGAAAAATTATATATATATATATATATATATATATATATATATATATATATATATATATATATATATATATATATATATATATATATATATATATATATATATATATTCTGAGGTGGCGGGTGGGGGTGGGGGGAAGGGGGAATTGGTCTTTGAACTTATATGTGTTTTATCTTTTGATATATCGTCTGGTGTATTTTATATGTGTAGAGTGGCAGGACAGTTTGGAAGATAGGCATTGCTATGCCTAAAAGTTTTTATCCTGAATAAGAACGTTTCATCATCATCATCATCATCATCTCTCTCTCTCTCTCTCTCTCTCTCTCTCTCTCTCTCTCTCTCTCTCTCTCTCTCTGTGCGCGCGTGCGCGCGCGCCTGTGTGTGTGTGTGTGTGTGTGTGTGTGTGTGTGTGTGTGTGTGTGTGTGTGTGTGTGTGTGTGTGTGAGTAGTGTGTCACTGAGTCGGAGTGTTGTGCAGTCGGTGTGCGTGTAGGAAGAAGGCAGTCCTAAGAACTTATGTTTTTGATTTCATCCACAAAGTCATATGCACATAGTGTACATGATATGGGGCAAGGGAGCTGGATCAGTCACGTAAGGACACAGAGGTGTAAAAACAGGGAACAAAATTAAAGTACGACTGATTTCCATAATAAATAAATAATAATTATGGTATTTATAATGCGCTTATCTTATAATAATTATAACTCTAAGCGCGCACTCACAACTCGCGCACACATGCGCACGCTTTAGACAATGACTCACGAACCACATATAGTGAAATACATTACGACAGTCTGCTTAGGGTGGGAAGTGTGGTGGTATAGTGCTAGAACTGTTGAAAGAGGTGAGTTTTGAGGGCGGACTGGAGGGAGGAGAGAGAGTGTTTCTGACGGAGAGTGAGTGGGAGAGTGTTCCAGATGGATGGGCCGTATACTGAGAAGGAGCGGGGGCCGAAAGTGCTGAGTTTGGTGCGGGGGATGTGGAGGCGGAGAGGGTCGGAGGCGGAGCGGAGGGAGCGGGGAGGAGTGTAGGGGTGAAATAAGTTTGAGAGATAGGCGGGAGCGCAGTTGTTCAGGGATTTGTAGCAGAGAGACAGAATCTTGTATTGGATGCGTTGGGGGATGGGAAGCCAGTGAAGGAGTTTGAGCAGGGGAGTGATGTGGTCGGATTTTGTCTTTCTGAGGACGAGGCGGGCAGCATTGTTCTGGACGCGCTGGAGAGTGAAAGTGGTGGAGTGAGGGAGGCCGGAAAGGAGAGAGTTGCAGTAGTCGATGCGAGATAGGACGAGAGAGACAGCAAGTTTGGTGGCAGCTTCGGTAGTGAGGTATTTTCTGATCTGACCGATGCGCCGGAGGTGGAAGTAGCATGCCTGGGCCGTGGCGGAGACAAAGCTGGTCATGGAAAGAGAGGAATCGAGGAGCGACTGGCATTCATTCGGCTGAGCCAAATGGATCGACCAATGATATTCATGAGAGAATAGAGCAATACTTTCGCGATTCCTTAGAAATAAGGCGCCAAGATAACCGTCAAAAGCTTTATCCTCCGCAAGCATAGCACAGTCACAGTCCTGTCCTAAACTTACGTAAAGTAAGATAACATTCAGGTGGTTGTGCCGTAAGGAAACACACTTTAGCCCACTTGGTTATTTTATAAAGTGTGTATTATTTTGGAAATGCACGCCAAGTACAAGTCCGTACAGTTCACACGCCTGGCATTCCATTATCGTTATCTCTGCCATGTGTTAAAAGGCAGCAGTATATACAGGCTATAGCATAAACACAGTGCGGAGGCAGCGGTTAGTGGAACCCGCAGTATGGCGGGCGGTCCCCACGCTGATAAGCGCCAGATAGCCTCTCCCTATATATACGCTCTATGAGTTTTAGGCGGGAGTTCAGTCTAGCCGAGGCAGAGAGTAGTTAGTACGGGCTATGCTGTCAGCAAGGACGGTTGTATGTGGGATACCCTAGCCCCTACTCCAAGACTCTGGAACCTAGATTTCAGGTATGTTTTTATATGTATTATCGACAGCTACTGAATTAAAGGTAGTATGCATTAGTATGATTTAATCCGGTTGTGTAACGTTGATATGGTTCAGTAATGTCTGTATAGAATTGGTTGAGAAAACTGGTGATTTTCTTTTGTAGTTATTTACCGAGGTGGATAACTAAGGAATGTGAGGTGTGTATACCTAAATGATTGGTGAAGGTAGTAATTATGTAGTTGGTTTAAGTATAGTCTTTTCCAATGTATGAAATGTGTGGCGAGAGTGTCAGGTTATAGTCTGTTTTAGTGTAGTGACAGAGTTATGGTGTGTTGTGAATTCAGTCTGCTTTATGATGCACACCTCATATCATCCAATGTGTGTGTGTTTAGCAAGTGTTATGATGTCAGGACTGTGTGTACAGAGTTCTTGTGTGGAGCGGAGCGACGTGACGCCGAGACGTCAGTCAACAGAGGCTGCCGCCAGAGGGACCTATCTATGGTGAGGTCATTTCACCACTCGAGGAGTGAGCGACCGGTGCCTAGACACCCGGGTCATCAGAGTGCACTACGGGAGCGAGTCAGGAGGACGTCCACGGTCCGAGAAACGGGGGACTACTCAGAAGCGTGCGACGCGAGGAACGACACGCATAGACGTGGAAGGACAGAACGTTACAGAACGATAACACCAGTGAAACAGGTTGGATTGTGAGGACCATTGCCTAGTCTGGTTTTTACATTGTGTATGTGTATGCGGTGTTGATGTGCTTGTAGTGAGAAGTGTGTGGTGTAAAGAATATTTTGAGTTGATGTTATTTGTTTTGTTCGGAGTAAATAGCCTAGAAGAAATATAAATAGTGTTCTAGTTGTAACGCGTGAATGCGCCCGACTGCGTCAGTGACGGTGCGTGCGTCTGTTGTGCTGTGAGTCTGTACGTGCGACTGGGGAGAGTCTGCGTGCGTTACAGTGGGTTTTTTTGCTATCGGTAGGTTAGAATAGAGTATTACATAGTCGGTGTCCTAGCGTAGGGACTGTAGTATAGAGTGCGATTGTTGACGGTTGTTTGTTTGTATTTATATTCCCTTCTCCGATTCTGGGGGGTAAGATCCTTTGCTTAGATAGTTTCTGGATCTTACGAGGAGCTAGTTCTTGTTTCTTCCTTTTGTATAGCTTGTAGTATTCTTTTTCTTTGCTCTGCGGTCTGTCGTTTTTTTTCTCTCCATCTGGACGTCTTCAAGTAGCTCGCTATTTCGTATGCGTAGGCTGTTGGCATTTCTGTGGCCCTCCTTTTAAGTCTGTTCTTAAATTTGTTTTGTATTTTTGTATTTTTACTTTTTTTGATTTTGGCAGTTGTTGCCATATATACCTAGCAGAGATTTATATTAGACAAGGGGAACGATTAGGTCTCAAGGAGGACAGACTCTTTGACTATGTGGAGAAGTGTAAGGATAGAGAGGAAAGGGAGAAAGAGTCATTACAAAAGAGGAGTTAGAGGCTCAGAAACAGAGAGACGAGAAAGAATTAGAGATTCCGATACTGAGAGACAAGAAAGAATTAGAGATTCCGATACTGAGAGACGAGAAAGAATTAGAGATTCCGATACTGAGAGACGAGAAAGAATTAGAGATTCCGATACTGAGAGACGAGAAAGAATTAGAGATTCCGATACTGAGAGACGAGAAAGAATTAAAGATTCCGATACTGAAAGACAAGAAAGAGCTAGAAGTACAGAGAGAGACGAGAAAGAATTAGAGATTCCGATACTGAGAGACGAGAAAGAATTAGAGATTCCGATACTGAGAGACGAGAAAGAATTAGAGATTCCGATACTGAAAGATAAGAAAGAGCTAGAAGTACAGAGAGAGACGAGAAAGAATTGGATCTTCAGAGAGAGAAAGAGACCAGAAAGAGAGAGAGAAAGAGTACTTAAGAAAGAAGAATTACAAGTTCAGAGAGAGAGAGACGAGAGGGAAAGAAAGAGTCTTTAAGAAGAAAGAAAGCGAGAAAGCACTAGAGGTACAGAGAGAGAGAGAAAGAGAGATGATGAAACTTTATTTATCAACGGTAAAAAGTTTTGACAGAAACAAATCGTCATTTTACAAACTTGCCGTTGCTAACATCTACAACATAAAATAGATTAAAAGATAATAATAATAATAAAGAATTATATTTACACATATTATTTCATGCAACAATAAAAAAAAAATTTTTAAATGACACAAAAATAATAACACTTAGAGAGAGAGAGACGAAAAAAACATGCCCTGAGAGAGAAAGAAATAGAGGTTCCGAGAGAGAGAGAGAGAGAGAGAGAGAGAGAGAGAGAGAGAGAGAGAGAGAGAGAGAGAGAGAGAGAGAGAGAGAGAGAGAGATAGAAAAGAGTATCAGAGAGAGAAAGCCTTCTAAATGTATTATTAAATGTATTATTACTTTGTACTTTTCCCCACCCGGGTCTTGGAGACTTGGATGGGGTTAACTACTTTTTCTTTTTCTCCAGGCGTGTGTGTGTGTGTGTCTGTGTGAGTGCTTGCGCGCGTGCTTGTGTATATTTGTGTGTGTGTGTGTGTAAGGATATGAATGAAAACAGTTCTATGTACCTAGTCATTTATCTTTGAGAAATAAAGTCTCTCTCTCTCTCTCACACACACACACATTGTAACGAACGATGTTTTCGTGTCATACTTAATTAAACTGTTACATATAAACGTTTATGGAATGAGTGTGTGCGTGGGCTTTCTGCCAATCTGTATAAAGGTGGGTGTTCTATCTCTGTTTACTAGACTCTTTCACTGATCCACCACACACGCGCTTACAAACAAGGACAAAGGCCGCACGGTTATCTCTCTTTGCCCTCTGTTTAACTTATTCTCATACACTCATAGCATACATTAAACCACACAATTCACATCATATAAACCAATCTGCACAAATAACTAACAAGTGGCATATAGGTTATTTACAACTTCAGCGCTCACACATTCACTCGCTACCGTAGAAGTCGTTGTCTCTCTCGAGAGACGTCACTCGACTCCTCTTTATACTAGTGTCGACACAGTCGATATCACATTGACGACTTGACGGAGATTCCCGAACTGAATATTACTATTCAATGACTGCTCACAGATTTAGAACATTCCTAGGCGTGAAATTAACGGCGCTAGGCGACAATAGCTACACTGACGGAACACTGCATGTGGTCCTGTAGCACGAATCTGTGGCTTACTTCGCTACCGTTGCTGCTCGTAGCACCAGTGATGGTAGGACGAAGGAGAGATGAAGGCTTGATGTCCGCACCTGGTCACGTACGTGATGCCTTCAGGACAGCTTCATCGGCCCTACACCAGGGGTGTCCGCTCCGTACCGGCCCCGCTGTACACAACATTTATACACTCATAAATGTTCGCTCTCATACCCAAAAGTCTGAATGTGTCTTCGACACATTATTATTCTTCAGAGCGCTCTAGATCATTTCCTCTGAAAAAAATGTATTCTTTATGCCACCATACTACAATCACTATTGTCATAATTCTTATGACAATTCCTATACCCACTTTAACACAGTGCACACAATTCCTATAGCCACTTTAACACTTTACACACATTTTACGTACCTACACCCAATGGATTATGAGCCAAATATTACAATCACAGCTCACCTCCAATTCGTAACATATTACTGCACATTTCATCATTAGGTATACCTAAATATATACTGAATTCTATTCCTATTTCAGTCCCACATCTTCACATATAAATGAATACAACATGACATCCTAGTTATAAACTATATCACATAATTACATGACTAAACAAGTATTGACACGAGCCGTCGCATTTCCTTCAAACATGGCCCTTCTGCACTAATAATAATTCATAAAACAATACTTTCTTTTTCATCTGAATAGCGTTATAGGTCATTATAAATACCGGTACTAAAAGAATAAATACCTGTATTCAATATACAGCTATCGAATTCTCTAGCCAGAATTCTTCCTCAGAGCCCTAGCGAAAACGACTGCTCGGCTCGACTGGTGTAGCATCTCTAACTGGCAATTATTCCCGAACCCACACTGTCACACGTGAACATCGCTCACCGCTACATTACCGCACGTGAACAAGGCTTATCTGTACATTACCGCTCGTGAACAATGCTTATCTCTACATTATTCGCATGTGTACATTCGGTCCAACTGCTAATGACGTCACACCATCGTCCGACCGAAACCTGCCCCAAAGGCGTTCGTTACACACATACATACACGCGCACCGCACGCGCGTAGTTATACATGGAATTGAGTCCGGAAACAACACACTGTGCACTGTTGATTAAGAGAAAAAGACGCCCGTCCAGCAACTAATGCTGTATAATAGTGCATTGGTCTGATGATCGCCGGATACTGGCTGGTAAAGTGCCAGTTCAGAAAATAATGCCGTATAATAGTCAATCCAGACCAAAAAGGTGACTGCCAATAATATAATAATAATAATGACTGCGTATAATAGTGCATTGGTCTGATGATCGCCGGATACTGGCTGGTAAAGTGCCAGTTCAGAAAATAATGCCGTATAATAGTGCATTGGTCTGATGATCGCCGGATACTGGCTGGTAAAGTGCCAGTTCAGAAAATAATGCCGTATAATAGTGCATTGGTCTGATGATCGCCGGATACTGGCTGGTAAAGTGCCAGTTCAGAAAATAATGCCGTATAATAGTGCATTGGTCTGATGATCGCCGGATACTGGCTGGTAAAGTGCCAGTTCAGAAAATAATGCCGTATAATAGTGCATTGGTCTGATGATCACAGGATACTCGCTGGTAAAGTGCCAGTCCAGCAAATAATGCTGTATAATAGTGCATTGGTCTGATGATCGCAGGATACTCGCTGGTAAAGTGCCAGTCCAGCAACTAATGCTGTATAATAGTTCATTGGTCTGATGATCACAGGATATTCGCTGGTAAAGTGCCAGTCCAGCAACTAATGCTGTATAATAGTACATTGGTCTAATGATCACAGGATACTCGCTGGTAAAGTGCCAGTCCAGCAAATAATGCTGTATAATAGTGCATTGGTCTTATGATCGCAGGATACTCGCTGGTACAGTCTCGTGTCAGTAATAATAAACACGGTTCACTGATCATACGGGTACTGATCAAAGCAGACACCGCCTTTTCGCTTCCGCCGATCACCGTTAACAAAAGATCATAATCGTCTCAACACTTTACTTCCGATCGCTGTTAACGGTAAGCTAAAAGCAACACAATGCTTGAAAAGGCTCATTAATCCTCGAACCCTCAATCTATGCCGCGGCGACACATAGTGACAGATCAATGTTAAATTCATCTTTTCTTTGCAAGATCAGAGCCATCAAAGAAACGTCGTCGTCAGCTTTGGGTTGCCTATAAAACTTTCTTACAGACCCTCTCGTTATCTCACTAGATTTTTGTGCCCAGGCATGCTACTTCCACCTCCGCCGCATCGGTCAGATCAGAAAATACCTCACTACCGAAGCTGCCACCAAACTTGCTGTCTCTCTCATCCTATCTCGCATCGACTATTGCAACTCTCTCCTTTCCGGTCTCCCTCACTCCACCACTTTCACTCTCCAGCGCGTCCAGAACAATGCTGCCCCCCTCGTCCTCAGAAAGAAAAATCCGACCACATCACTCCCCTGCTCAAACTCCTTCACTGGCTTCCCATCCGTATACAATACAAGATTCTGTCTGTTACAAATCCTTGAACAACTGCGCTCCCGCCTATCTCTCAAACTTACTTTACCCCTACACTCTACCCGCTCCCTCCGCTCCGTCTTCGACCCTCTCCGCCTCCACATCCCTCGCACCAAACTCAGCACTTTCGGCCCCCGCTCCTTCTCAGTATACGGTCCATCCATCTGGAACACTCTCCCACTCTCTCTCCGTCAGAAACACTCTCTCTCCTCCTTCCAGTCCGCCCTCAAAACTCACCTCTTTCAACAGTTCTAGCACTATACCACCACACTTCCCACCCTAAGCTGACTGTCGTAATGTATTTCACTATTTGTGGTTCGTGAGTCGTTGTCTAAAGCGTGCGCATGCGTGCGCGAGTTGTGAGTGCGCGCTTAGAGTTATAATTATTATAAGATAAGCGCATTATAAATACCGTAATTATTATTTATTATTAGAATACTGATCACTGTTATCGAAACACTCCATCTGTCCACTCGGTCGCACTCTGCAATAGACGTGTGAGCCCTTCTGTGCCATAGACGTGTGAGCCCTTCTCTGCAATAGACGTGTGAGCCCTTCTCTGCAATAGACGTGTGAGCCCTTCTCAGCAATAGACGTGTGAGCCCTTCTCTGCAATAGACGTGTGAGCCCTTGCATTTGCAGGGTTCATGAGAATTGAGGCCTCTTGCCGATCTGAGATCTAAATCAAGTGTTTATGAAATCGCCATGTTTTGCATGTCAAAGCGCGCAGAACATGCTATGAACTTAACCTGAAAAAGCTGAACTCTAAAAGACTCAATGACTCCAACTGCAATAGATGTTTATTCCCATCAGTCTACAGTGGCAGGGGCTCATGAAAAGTTACGACTTGCTGAACAAGATCTATATACCCTTTGCTTCTGTAACTAAAATATACTTACCTTATGAATAAATAATACTTACCTTATGAATATATAATACTTACCTTATGAATATATAATACTTACCTTATGAATATATAATACTTACCTTATGAATATATAATACTTACCTTATGAATATATAATACTTACCTTATGAATATATCAGGGCCGGACCTGGGAAAAGTCGATGGGGGGGTTACAGATTCAGTATAAAGCGAAGGCGTGAAGCGCCGAGCCTTCTAGGGGGGTCCGGGGGCATGCCCCCCCGGAATTTTTTTTTTTTTCAAGGATGCAAAATGGTGCAATCTGAGCCTTGAAAAAGCCATTTGTGATTGTCTGGGGACTTTGAGCTTTTTGAACAATCGAACTGACAAACTCTGGGGTACAAAAATTATCACCTGCCCCTCCCTTAAAAAAAACACCCACACCCACACCCACACACACACACACACACACACACACACACACACAAACATTTATTTATCAACAGAGATGTTTTGTATACTATTATTATTCACTACTTTTCGTTGATCGTTAACGGTATAAAGCTTTACCTTGTAGTTTATGAACATCAGGGCCCTGCTTTCACTTCAGTTCAGTCTTGCTGCACTAGGTTCCTCGGCATTAGTACCATTTGTGAATTGTATCTTCTGGCAAAACAGTTCACTGCCTCTTTGAAGTCAATATCAACATCCCTGTGCACTTTCAGTAAAGCAAGTGCATTGAGTCTCTGTTGCCCCATTGTAGAGCGCAGGTAGTTTTTCAGGTTGCGCAACTGACTGTTTGAACGCTCACACTCGGCAGTAGTGACAGGCAGGGTGCAAAGGTTCTTTAGCATGATGAACAGGTTGGGATAAAAATCCCTGTCACAGTGTTTCAGTGCTTCTGATGCCGTGGATGGGATGATAGCTGTCGCATTCTCAGCAGCACTTCGCCATTTGCAAACCCACCGTTGGTATTCTGCATCAAGGGTAGCGTTGTCTGGTAGGTCAGACTCCCACAACATTGCCAGTGTCTTCACCCCTTCTGGAACCTGCATGAAACCATCCTGGTTGTCTATTAAAGTGCTTGGCACCAGACAGAGACCATCAACTGCTAGGTCAGCATTTTTGAACCTCGAGTCCAATTCGGTTGACAGGTGTTCCAAGAAAGGAATGGCAATGCTAATCTTGAAATATTCTTCTGGAGTGGCCGCAGGTTGGTTGTCACGGAGAGTCTGGCGGGATGCTTGACGAGGAACAACAACATCAGTTGTCAAAGCATTTGCCATTTTGCTGACTTCACCAAACCAGGCAACGAACGCTGTGTCGACATCTCTTCTAATAGAAGACATGCAGTTACTGACCTCTTTGATTTCCCTGTAGGCATCGACAACATCTTTTGTTCTTTTCTGGAGCTTCACTGTCAAGGGTTTTAAGTAACGCAAACAATTGCGGACGACAACGAATGCAACGAGGAAAACACTGCTGCTCAAGGTGTGGAGAAAGCCAGTTGCCTTGGTCAATGTCTCACTGTCCCAATTGTCACTGTCTTCACACATTTGTCCCAAACAGTCGTGAACAACCAGGAAGAGAGATGTGTAAACCTCCAGTGCTTCATGTTTTTCTACCCATCTTGTTCTGCACAGATCAACAAGCTTTGTCTTTGTCGTGTCAGGCTGAGATGCTTCGATGGTATCTTCAAGTTTTCGTTGTCTCTTTGGAGAGTTTGAGAAAAACAGTGACAGTTCCCTCAGTGCTCCCATCATGTTCTTCACTGCAGGCAAGCCGCATGCTTTTACAATGCAGAGACTCAAGCTATGGGAAGCACAGTGAAAGTACAGTGCTTTGTTGTTCCTTGCTTGAAAACGTGCCTGCACTCCTTTAAACTTTCCTGCCATGTTTGCGGCCCCGTCATAACCTTGTCCTCTAACATTGTTGAAATCAAGCCCCCACAAGCCCAGACACTCAACAATCTTGTTGTAAAGTGTTTCACCTGTGGTATCTCTGCACTGGACAAAAGCCAGGAACTCTTCACGAACTTTCAGACTTCCATCGACGAATCTCAATATAATTGAAAGTTGTTCCCAGTTTGAGCTGTCTGTGACTTCGTCAGCAAGCACGGTAAACTGTTTTGCTGCAATAATTTCTGCAAGAATCTTGTTGCGGATCTGATCACCAAGAACCTCTATCAGTCTGTTTTGTGTACTTTTTGAAATGTATGTGGCCTTCTTATCGCATGTATCTAGATGTTTCCGGAGAGTTTCATCTCCTGCATTGATGCACAGATTCAAAAGGGCATTGAAATTGCTTCTGTTCTCACTCTGAAGAATGCCATCATCACAGTTGCCCCTCAGAGCTAACCCCTGTCTTCCACACACTTCAACAATCCTGAAGAGGCTTGTCAGAACTTGTCGATTTGCAGCGATGTTTTCTGCATTTTTCTGATTGAATTCACTGGCGATGCTCTGCTCTGGTTTATCCATGATTGTCAAAAACTGCTCTCCATTTGCCATTGCATCTTTGTGGTATTGTAATAACGAGTGCTTTTTGATCTGATCACAGGCTTTATTCCAGTTCTTGCATGGCGTCTTCACAAACTTGCCCAGGTTTTCAGTAGACTTTGCAAGTAATAGGCAATACTTGCAGTAAGCCCCATCCTCGAAAGGAGAATACACAAGCCAGGAGTACTTTTGCAACCACTCATGCTGAAATTTTCGGTTCTTGTTGTTTATCACTGTTGTTGGAAACTGAAAACCAGGTGATGGTCTCCAGTGTTGCCTTAGAAGATGCTCCTTGTCACGGCTTGACAGTGAAACGACTCGCGTGTGTTTCTTGAAAACTTCACCAAAATCGATATTTTTGTTGCTGGTGATCTGAGAGGAGAAATCTGAAGAGTCAGAAAGCAGGCTCACATCAGGCTGGTTGGTCATTGGCATGGCAGAGGATTCAGAAAGCAGGCCCCCGGCAGGCTGATCAATGCTTGAGGAGGAGTCTGAAATACAAATAAAAGTTGGGTCTATGAGAAGTCTGAAATACTAAAACGATTGTGTGTGTACCTGTGAGAGAGAGAGAGAGAGAGAGAGAGAGAGAGAGAGAGAGAGAGAGAGAGAGAGAGAGAGAGAGAGAGAGAGAGAGAGAGAGAGAAACAAAATGAACAATGAACAATGAACCTTTATTTTCCAACGGTAGAAGTTATTGGTAACAGGACCAGTTTTCAAACTTGCCGTTGCTACATCTACTACATAAGTGACATAGACATGTAAACATACACATACCACACACTGCTGCATGCACTGCTGCATTCGCTTACGCACGCACGCACGCACCACGCACATACACACACACATACCCACACACGCACTCAGGTACGCACGCATGCACATCACAACTCGCGCATGCACGCACGCACACACACACACACTCATGTACACCGCAATTCAGTACGCATGCACACACGCACGAACACTCACACACACACACACACACACACTTACACACGCACGCACTCAGGCACATACGCACAAAAACAAACACACGCTCTGGGACACGCACTCCAGACATTCCTACCCGCATACGCGTACGCACAAAAATATAAAATGAGTAAAAATACAAAGTAAAGCAATAAACAAAGAATCATTAAGTACATTAAAGTTCATACAGCAAGGGCAAATATGTATGCAGGTGCTATCTCCCCCCCCCCCCCCCCTCTCTCTCTCTCTCACGCCGGACACACACACACATACACACACACACAGCATGCACGCACGCGCACACACACACACACACACACACACACACACACACACACACAGAGTCACACATACTGAGAGAGAGAGAGAGAGAGAGAGAGAGAGAGAGAGAGAGAGAGAGAGACTGAGAGAGATCAGAGAGAGAGAGAGAGAGAGAGAGAGAGAGACCTGCAACAAGATAATTACATTTAAAGCATATATATGTCTTCGTTTACACACTTCAGTCAAGCTTAGATATATATTTATGATCTAAAATAACAGCTTTTCTTTTTAGACCCCTCCCCCCAAATGATGGACAAAATCTTTGCTACCTTATGACTCGTAGAGTCTTCTTAGGCTAATGATAGCCAATGGAACACACCAGTCATTTTGTTTAATATTAATTATTAAATTGAAACACTCAATCACGTATCAATTTCAGGTTGTATTTAATTTAATTTTTTTTTTGAGAGGCGGGGGGGGGGGGGGGGGGGGGGGGGGGCGGGGCAGTAAATTACTCACCAACACAGCTTTTACTTGTTCCCATGTCACTGTTTCGAACTCCACTGCCAGTGGTCTCACTTTGGGTTGATTTTTGTCTCTTTCGAGGAACTGCATCATCTGCCGTTTAGAAAAACAACTTTTATTATTATTATTATTATTATTATTATTATTATTATTATTAAAGGTTTTCTTATATAGCGCTTACCTGTAAATAGCTCTAAGCGCTTTACAATTTACTCAACAACAACAAACAAAAAGAAAAAAAACAAAAACAAAGACATAACATAAAAATTAAAACATGAAATTATCCTAAAAGCAACAACAAAAATGTAAAATAAAATAGAACCGTCTTTTCAACATCTTATATATGATTATGCATTGCAGGTGTTAACACGTCTACTACAATTTTATAATAATAATTTAATATAAAAAAACAGTGGTTTTCTGATTAGTTCTTAGCTTATTTTAAATTTCATCAACAAAAGGCCTAAGGGTGAATAATCTTATTTTGTAGCACGCTGTTCACAGGCATAGGAACTGTTAACAAATTTGCTGATTTTCAGCAGTTGGCAAAATTTCAGCACATTTTTATTTTCCATTTTATTATGTGAAAAAGGCAGTGGTTGGGATGCCGTCATGATGGCTTCTTGTCGTTCCAAAAACCGAAGTCGTCATGACGGTTTCGCACCCGGAAAGGCTATGTTGCCGTCACAATTGATGGCGACGCTGTCAAAGTGGTGTCAGATAGGCTATGGTTTCCATAGTCAGCCATCAAGACGGTTCAGTTCTGCTCTCCGAAGATATTTACGTCACAATACATAGCTAGTAAGCTGCACTAGTGAAAACGATACCTTATAACTTAGCCCTTGGTTTTGTTATTGAAAACGATATTTTGCCGTCCAAAGATTTTTTTTTATAAATATAAAAGCAATATTGATCATTGATGCCGATATCTTTATTCTTTAAATTGACATTTTTAAAGTTATATATCATAATACTTTGTGAAATAAATTTTAGGCTATGCATTACTTTAATTGTTACCTGTTTTGGTATTTTAATAAGTGGGGCTGTTTTATATCTATGATATTCATTATATGCAGCTAGTATCAGCTCCTACAGCATAGGCTACACTCACAGGAAGGAAGTACCGGCGCCATCGCCACGTGCTCATTTGAATCGAATTCGGTATGGGTGAATTTTACCTAGTTCTACTGACTACATTTCTTTTATGAGACAAAATTGGATTTAAAAATGTACCCACCTTCTGAAATGGAGCTTGATGAAAACCAGCATGACAGTCACCTACTGCCATCAGCATCTGTTTTTTTCAGTTTCGGCATTTTCGAGGAGACAGCAAAAGTGAAGTGTTACCAAAGAAAATAGATCTAGATTTAAACTTCCCCCCACAAACCTTAATGACGTCAGATGTCTTTTCACTGATCTTTCTCGGAAAGACATGCACTGCCGGAAGGAAAGCAACTCTTTTGGGTACCTGGTCGATTCAACGGAAATCCATTTCAACGATGTTTTTGGACGATTCAACGATGGTCGTTTCAACGGATGTTCGTTACAACGAATTATCATAATTATCAACTTAGCGTCTTAATTAATCTTTCTAAAAAGTCGTTTTTGGGGGATTAGGGCTGTATCAAGGTGAAGGCGCTGGAAGAGGCTTGTGGCCAGAACAAGAAAATATGGCTGCATTTACTAATTTAGGGTTAGGGGTTGGGTTACTTGGTTGTTTCAACGGGAAAACGTTTTGGACGTTTAAACGGATCCCTTGAAATGGATTTCCGTTGAATTGTCTATAAATAACTCTTTGTGCCTTGGATCAAAAGTGACTAAAAACTGCAATGTTTTAAAAACAATAAAAAAATAATAAAACTTTGGAACTCCCTTTGCATAAAAAAAATTCACTGTTCTTTTTTTTTTTTTTTTTTTTTTTTTTTTTTAAGTTGGGAGGGGGGGTTCCGGAACCCAGGTAACCCCCCCCCCCCTGGGTCCGGCCCTGTAATACTTACCTTATGAATATATAATACTTACCTTATGAATATATAATACTTATCTTATGAATATATAATACTTACCTTATGAATATATAATACTTATCTTATGAATATATAATACTTATCTTATGAATATATAATACTTACCTTATGAATATATAATACTTACCTTATGAATATATAATACGAACTGGAAGAATGTGTACATTGCTAAAGAAGAAACATTTGAAGAAGAAACAGCTCAGCTGCAGTGCTCATTAGCCTCTTGCTGAACTAGAACGACAGTGTAGCTCTGTGTTTGTCTGGTTTCACATCTATACATAACTGGTGGGGGCACAGTGTAGCTCTGTGTTTCTGGTTCACATCTATACACAACATTAGGGTTGTGGCGCAATGTAGCTCTGTGTCTGTTTGGTTTCACACCTCTACAGAACTGGTGGGGACTGTGATGCCTCAGTAGTAGTGTTCAAACAGCTGTGTGTCTGTCTTCCACTAGAAACGTGGCCGGCTCGACACCTCTACAGAACTGGTAGGGACTGTGATGCCTCAGTAGTAGTGTTCAAACAGCTGTGTGTCTGTCTTCCACTAGAAACGTGGCCGGCTCGACACCTCTACAGAACTGGTAGGGACTGTGATGCCTCAGTAGTAGTGTTCAAACAGCTGTGTGTCTGTCTTCCACTAGAAACGTGGCCGGCTCGACACCTCTACAGAACTGGTAGGGACTGTGATGCCTCAGTAGTAGTGTTCAAACAGCTGTGTGTCTGTCTTCCACTAGAAACGTGGCCGGCTCGACACCTCTACAGAACTGGTGGGTGGGGGCGGACTATCAGATCGCGTTCTCACGTGGTAACAAAGCCTTCATCGCCTTCAACTTAGAGTCGTGGGACATCAATGAACACCTCCAGGTAAGCGCATGTCTACACACACACACACACACACACACACACACACGCACACGCACACACACACACACGCACACGCACACGACACGCACACACACACTCACACTCACACACATACACATACACACACACACGCACACACACACACATACACACGCACACGCACACACACATACACACACACACTCACGCACACACACACACACACACACACACACACACACACACAGCTGATAGAATATATTACACCCAGACAGACGAGCAGTTTATCCAATAATACAGAAAAGAAACACTGAAAACATTATTGATGCACAGCACAGATTTTGCCAGTCAACACAGGGCGAGAAGGAAAGAGACAAACACTCATATGTACATTGAGAATCAAAACAGTCACATTGAGAATCAAAACAGTCACATTGAGAATCAAAATAGTCATAAAGATCTGCACTGAGAATCGAAACAGTCATAAAGATAAGAATAAGAGTACTTTATTATCTCAAAAGAGAAATTCTTTTCGCCACCTCAGGTGCAACTCGCAATCACACACACTCACACAACAGTTTTCAAACAAATGGACAATGGCTCGAGACGGGTGAAGCCCGTCGCCAAGGCGTCTAATGGTCGGCGCCAACGGCCTCAACCCGACCTGAACCTCCCTAACACAAAGCAAACTAAAGACGGCCCTATCTTAGTATCTCTATAACACATAATATAATGTTTTTACAACTTTCTGCTTGGCTGAGACTAGTTAAAAAGAAAAAAAAAAGGACGAATACTTTCACAGTTGCTACCTGGGGGCCCGTCGCCATAAGAACAGCGCCGGCTTTAGACAGTCGCTCCGGCATAAACAGTCACCACTTTAATTATAACTTAACTTGTATTTTTTAAAGCAATAGTAGTAGGACTACATCATTAACGTAAAAGCAGTCCAAAATGGTTTCTAAAGAGTACACACTGGCACGCTGTTCAGTAAGAAACACAGTCACTGCGTCTGGGAGGTGTCTGTCATCACATCATTCGGCTGGATCCGCATTGAGAATCGAAACAGTCATATACTTATCTACCTTGAGAATCGAAACAGTCATATAGATCTACATTGAGAATCGAAACAGTCATATAGATCTTCATTGAGAATCGTAACAGTCATATAGATCTACATTGAGAATCGATACAGTCATATAGATCTACATTGAGAATCGAAACAGTCATAATGATCTACATTGAGAATCAAAACACCGGTTTTGCCGGTCACTCGGCGGGCGAGAAAGAAAGAATGAGACAAACAAGCATATAGCCATACATTAAAACAGTCACGTTTGCCACGAGGCAGCCAGAGTTGCCGTTCATAACAGGTCTATACCTCGAGTCTTTTCTAAGCGTGTTTCTTTTTCCGTTGGGTTTTTCTCTGCCTTGAGGGGTACGCAATGTTTTGGTCCTAGCAACTCGATAACAGTTCTCAACAATATGAAAAAGCTCTTTCACTTGAAACACGAGCAGCAGGTTCAGCCTTAGAGCACGCGACAGATCAATTGCGAATAACCGTCCGACAAACGCGACTAAATTTAGCGTAACTGATGTTTGATGGGGTGCATGTCTTTATTGAGGTACAATAGCGTAACTGATGTTTAATGGGGTACATGTCTATATTGAGGTGCAATATCGAAATTGATGTTGATGGGGTACATGTCTTTATTGAGGTGCAATATCGTACTGATGTTTGATGGGGTGCAAGACTTTATTGAAGTACAATAGCGTAACTGATGTTTGATGGGGTGCATGTCTTTATTGAGGTACAATAGCGTAACTGATGTTTGATTGGGTGCATGTCTTCATTGAGGTGCAATAGCGTAACTGATGTTTGATGGGGTGCATGTCTTTATTAAGGTGCAATAGCGTAACTGATGTTTGATGGGTGCATGTCTTTATTAAGGTACAATAGCGTAACTGATGTTTGATGGGGTGCATGTCTTTATTAAGGTGCAATAGCGTAACTGATGTTTGATGGGTGCATGTCTTTATTAAGGTACAATAGCGTAACTGATGTTTGATGGGGTGCATGTCTTTATTGAGGTACAATAGCGTAACTGATGTTTGATGGGGTGCATGTCTTTATTGAGGTACAATAGCGTAACTGATGTTTGATGGGGTGCATGTCTTTATTGAGGTACAATAGCGTAACTGATGTTTGATTGGGTGCATGTCTTCATTGAGGTACAATAGCGTAACTGATGTTTGATGGGGTGCATGTCTTTATTAAGGTGCAATAGCGTAACTGATGTTTGATGGGTGCATGTCTTTATTAAGGTACAATAGCGTAACTGATGTTTGATGGGGTGCATGTCTTTATTAAGGTGCAATAGCGTAACTGATGTTTGATGGGTGCATGTCTTTATTAAGGTACAATAGCGTAACTGATGTTTGATGGGGTGCATGTCTTTATTGAGGTACAATAGCGTAACTGATGTTTGATGGGGTGCATGTCTTTATTGAGGTACAATAGCGTAACTGATGTTTGATGGGGTGCATGTCTTTATTGAGGTACAATAGCGTAACTGATGTTTGATGGGGTGCATGTCTTTATTGAGGTACAATAGCGTAACTGATGTTTGATGGGTGCATGTCTTTATTAAGGTACAATAGCGTAACTGATGTTTGATGGGGTGCATGTCTTTATTGAGGTACAATAGCGTAACTGATGTTTGATGGGGTGCATGTCTTTATTAAGGTGCAATAGCGTAACTGATGTTTGATGGGTGCATGTCTTTATTAAGGTACAATAGCGTAACTGATGTTTGATGGGGTGCATGTCTTTATTAAGGTGCAATAGCGTAACTGATGTTTGATGGGTGCATGTCTTTATTAAGGTACAATAGCGTAACTGATGTTTGATGGGGTGCATGTCTTTATTGAGGTACAATAGCGTAACTGATGTTTGATTGGGTGCATGTCTTCATTGAGGTACAATAGAGTAACTGATGTTTGATGGGGTGCATGTCTTTATTAAGGTGCAATAGCGTAACTGATGTTTGATGGGTGCATGTCTTTATTAAGGTACAATAGCGTAACTGATGTTTGATGGGGTGCATGTCTTTATTAAGGTGCAATAGCGTAACTGATGTTTGATGGGTGCATGTCTTTATTAAGGTACCATAGCGTAACTGATGTTTGATGGGGTGCATGTCTTTATTGAGGTACAATAGCGTAACTGATGTTTGATGGGGTGCATGTCTTTATTGAGGTACAATAGCGTAACTGATGTTTGATGGGGTGCATGTCTTTATTGAGGTACAATAGCGTAACTGATGTTTGATGGGGTGCATGTCTTTATTGAGGTACAATAGCGTAACTGATGTTTGATGGGTGCATGTCTTTATTAAGGTACAATAGCGTAACTGATGTTTGATGGGGTGCATGTCTTTATTGAGGTACAATAGCGTAACTGATGTTTGATGGGGTGCATGTCTTTATTAAGGTGCAATAGCGTAACTGATGTTTGATGGGTGCATGTCTTTATTAAGGTACAATAGCGTAACTGATGTTTGATGGGGTGCATGTCTTTATTAAGGTGCAATAGCGTAACTGATGTTTGATGGGTGCATGTCTTTATTAAGGTACAATAGCGTAACTGATGTTTGATGGGGTGCATGTCTTTATTGAGGTACAATAGCGTAACTGATGTTTGATGGGGTGCATGTCTTTATTGAGGTACAATAGCGTAACTGATGTTTAATGGGGTACATGTCTATATTGAGGTGCAATATCGAAATTGATGTTGATGGGGTACATGTCTTTATTGAGGTGCAATATCGTACTGATGTTTGATGGGGTGCAAGACTTTATTGAAGTACAATAGCGTAACTGATGTTTGATGGGGTGCATGTCTTTATTGAGGTACAATAGCGTAACTGATGTTTGATTGGGTGCATGTCTTCATTGAGGTGCAATAGCGTAACTGATGTTTGATGGGTGCATGTCTTTATTAAGGTACAATAGCGTAACTGATGTTTGATGGGGTGCATGTCTTTATTAAGGTGCAATAGCGTAACTGATGTTTGATGGGTGCATGTCTTTATTAAGGTACAATAGCGTAACTGATGTTTGATGGGGTGCATGTCTTTATTGAGGTACAATAGCGTAACTGATGTTTGATGGGGTGCATGTCTTTATTGAGGTACAATAGCGTAACTGATGTTTGATGGGGTGCATGTCTTTATTAAGGTACAATAGCGTAACTGATGTTTGATGGGGTGCATGTCTTTATTAAGGTGCAATAGCGTAACTGATGTTTGATGGGTGCATGTCTTTATTAAGGTACAATAGCGTAACTGATGTTTGATGGGGTGCATGTCTTTATTGAGGTACAATAGCGTAACTGATGTTTGATGGGGTGCATGTCTTTATTGAGGTACAATAGCGTAACTGATGTTTGATGGGGTGCATGTCTTTATTGAGGTACAATAGCGTAACTGATGTTTGATGGGGTGCATGTCTTTATTGAGGTACAATAGCGTAACTGATGTTTGATGGGTGCATGTCTTTATTAAGGTACAATAGCGTAACTGATGTTTGATGGGGTGCATGTCTTTATTGAGGTACAATAGCGTAACTGATGTTTGATGGGGTGCATGTCTTTATTAAGGTGCAATAGCGTAACTGATGTTTGATGGGTGCATGTCTTTATTAAGGTACAATAGCGTAACTGATGTTTGATGGGGTGCATGTCTTTATTAAGGTGCAATAGCGTAACTGATGTTTGATGGGTGCATGTCTTTATTAAGGTACAATAGCGTAACTGATGTTTGATGGGGTGCATGTCTTTATTGAGGTACAATAGCGTAACTGATGTTTGATGGGGTGCATGTCTTTATTGAGGTACAATAGCGTAACTGATGTTTGATGGGGTGCATGTCTTTATTGAGGTACAATAGCGTAACTGATGTTTGATGGGGTGCATGTCTTTATTGAGGTACAATAGCGTAACTGATGTTTGATGGGTGCATGTCTTTATTAAGGTACAATAGCGTAACTGATGTTTGATGGGGTGCATGTCTTTATTGAGGTACAATAGCGTAACTGATGTTTGATGGGGTGCATGTCTTTATTAAGGTGCAATAGCGTAACTGATGTTTGATGGGTGCATGTCTTTATTAAGGTACAATAGCGTAACTGATGTTTGATGGGGTGCATGTCTTTATTAAGGTGCAATAGCGTAACTGATGTTTGATGGGTGCATGTCTTTATTAAGGTACAATAGCGTAACTGATGTTTGATGGGGTGCATGTCTTTATTGAGGTACAATAGCGTAACTGATGTTTGATGGGGTGCATGTCTTTATTGAGGTACAATAGCGTAACTGATGTTTGATGGGGTGCATGTCTTTATTGTGGTACAAAAAAAATCATTTGACTTAAAACATAAAAGTCGCAGCTTTTGCAGTAAAACGGATGTCCTTTTCAACAGTGAACTATGACTGAGGCAGTTCCTCATCAAACGGGAGATACGCGCGTAAACAAAGCGTCAATACAACGTACAAACGGGAGATATGCGCTAAAACAAAGCGTCAATACAACGTACAAACAGGAGACATGCGCTTAACGGAGCGTCACAACGTACAAATGGGAGATACGCGCTCAAACGGAGCGTCCGTCACAACGTCCAAACAAAGCGTCACAACGTATCAAAGTAGCCTTGCAACTTTGATTTAGGGGGGTGTCGCCTTTCGCGGTCTGCAGCGTAAACAAAATGCAATGGAAGAAAATGAAACTAACAACGCCGTAGCGGCAATTAAATGAGCTGTTCAGTGGTGTAAGCCGATTTTTGAAATTGTTACGTGGTGGAGTCGTAGTCGTTATATGATAAACACACCAGACGCACGCACGTAAGGTTCTTTTAAATAAACTTCATTCAGCTGCAACCCGTCACACGTGGCTTAAGGATGTAGGCTACGTTGGAGTAACAGTTCCAACAATATTTTAATTCAGCGATGCGATCTCCACACAATGCATTCCCAAATGCACCAACACTGATACAATGTCTCAAATCTAAAAAAACAAAAAAAAAAAAAAAAAAAAAAAAACGGTTGTGGCTGTATTAACCTACACAAAACCACAAATAATAAAAATTTCACATCAAAATGAAATCAAATCAACTACTTTAAAATAATCGTCTCACAGTTCCTTTAAACTGTCCTGAGCGAAGACGTGTCTCTTTAAACTATCATGAACACCGAAATGTTTCTTTAAACTGTTATGGGCACAGAAATGTTCATTTAAACTGCTCTGCTCATGTAATCCGCTCCAAAGTTCTGCGAACCCTTGGTTAAACTAAAAATAAATGTCAAAGTTCACTTCTGGAGTATCTCGAAATCATGGGGTACAGTTCACAGTTCAAGGGTTACTGGTCCTGGGTCGAACACTGTCTGCTTACGGAATGTATGAAAATCCATACACACCAAATTGGATCTCTCTGGTTTCTTCACGATGACCACTGGCGATCTGGAATCTCCGACGACTCCCACGTCCGGCGTCTCCCCAACATTCTCCCTCAGTCCTTCTCTCGTGTTGTGAAGCAGACGACATGACTCGTCGCGAACCGACTCGTTCGATGCCAGACCAACCTCGTGCTGGACGGTGTCTGTTGTCCCTGGGTCAGGTGTAAACCGATGCTTGAATTCTTGAGTCAGGACGCACAGTTCTTCTCGTTGAGTCTGGGTCAGATTCTGACCGAACTGAATGTCTTCTACGTCCTCCTTGTGGCGGAGTTCATTAAGGTCAAACAGGTTCTCGTAGTCTAGTCTTTCGTCATCAGCAAGACGCACCGATGCCGCTAGTTGTGGTTTGTCTTGTCTTCTTGTGGTAACATCACATGTTTCAGGTCTCCACTCTGTATCTGGATCGTCTGCGTTTCTGGCACCATCAATGTTTCCGATGATAAGATCGTAGACTGGTGTCTTTACGCATAGCACCTTCACCTCTCCTCTCAGGTACGGGGTGTCGACGCTAACATTGGCAAGGGGGATAATCCTAGCAGTTCCGTCGGCCAAAATGAGGGTGGTCCACTCCTGTAGCTTCTGGTCTTCAGTTACTAGGTCCTCTCTCACGATGATGCAACTACAACCGGTATCTCTCATCACTCTCACTGGTGTGTTTCTGACGAATCCTGACACCACCTGCATGTTCGGCACTTCATTCTCTGGCAGCGCGATGTTTGAGACTGGTAAAAATGTAGCCCCATCTCCTACTGGGATGCGTCCATTCTTTTTGAAAGATTCAATCAGCTCCGGTGTCACTCGCGTTCTCCAGACTCAAAGTCACTGCATGACGTCATATCATTGGCTAATACAGCGGCGGCTCTGTGTTGAGACGTGGTACTGCTTCTGACTGCTATCCCGCGATCTTGGTTGGATCTTCTGGTGTTGTCGCCTCGGGGAACATCTGAACGACGACAAAACGGAAGCCATGCTGGTAGGCACTCGCCAGAAACTTTCCCAGCTCCCTCCCTCTCTCCACCTTCAACTCGACAGCACCCCCATCTCCCTCTCTGACTCGGTCAAGAACCTTGGCGTTATCCTCGATTCCTCTCTTTCCATGACCAGCTTCGTCTCCGCCACGGCCCAGGCATGTTATTTCCACCTCCGCCGCATCAGTCAGATCAGAAAATACCTCACTACCGAAGCTGCGACCAAACTCGCTGTCTCTCTCATCTTATCTCGCATCGACTACTGCAACTCTCTCCTTTCCGGCCTTCCTCACTCCACCACTGTCACTCTCCAGCGCGTCCAGAACAATCCTGCCCGCCTCGTCCTCAGAAAGAAAAAATCCGACCACATCACTCCCCTGCTCAAGCTCCTTCACTGGCTCCCCATCCCCCAACGCATCCAATACAAGATTCTGTCTCTCTGCTACAAATCCCTGAACAACTACGCTCCTACCTATCTCTCCAACTTACTTCACCCCTACACTCCTTCCCGCTCCCTCCGCTCCGCCTCCGACCCTCTCCGCCTCCTCATCCCCCGCACCAAACTCAGCATTTTCGGCCCCCGCGCCTTCTCAGTATACGGTCCATCCACCTGGAACACTCTCCCACTCTCTCTCCATCAGAAACACTCTCTCTCCTCCTTCCAGTCCGCCCTCAAAACTCACCTCTTTCAACAGTTCTAGCACTATATAACCACACTCTCCACCCCAAGCTGACCGTCGTAATGTATTTTCACTATTTGTGGTACGTGAGTCATTGTCCAAAGCGTGCGCATGCGTGTGCGAGTTGTGAGTGCGCGCTTAGAGTTATAATTATTATACGATAAGCGCATTATAAATACCGTCATTATTATTATCATTATTATTTAGAAGGACACCGTATCGCTTTGTGCTTGTATTTCGGGTTGTCTCTGACCTTGTGGATTTCCTCTGTTGGTACAGACACACGCTGCGGCTTACTGGGCCCGACCTTCATGTTGTGGGCGTCAAGGTATCTTTGAGCGAAGTTTGCCAGGGCCTTCAAGGACTGGTCCTTTTTCTCTCTGAGTCGAGCGGCCAGGTCCTTAGAACATGCGTTGATGACTTGTTCTTTGATGATGAGGTCACACAGGTCCTGGTAATCTTTGTTTAAACCAGCCAGTTCTATCCCTTTCTCCAGGTAGCTCCTGATTCTATCAATGAATAGGCCGGATGTTTCTCCTTCTTCAGACTTGCAGTTCCGAAATCGTCACACGTAACACTCTTCAGTGAAGTCGTACTGTCTCAGCAGGGCGGCTCTCAACTGCATATAATCTTCGGCTTCTTCTCTTGGCAAGCGGGTGTAAAATTCAAGTGCTTTGCCAGTTAGAAGTGCGCTCAGTTTGATAGCCCAAGTCTCTTGTCTCCAGTTGTTGCTGCCTGCGAAGCGCTCGAATCGCTCCAGATAAGCATCCATCTTATCTGAATTTTCAACGATAGGTGGAATTTTTGGCGCACGGGCTGTTTGCTCTCTGCTGGCTAAGGCTGTTGCTTCAGTAGCCCTCTGGCTCTGTGCTTCTATCTCCATCTGCTTTAAACGAATTTCATGTTGTCGCTGCCTCTCCGCCTCTTCTCGCTGTTTCTCTGCTCTTCTCTCTCCTCTTCTCGTTGTTTCTCTGCCTCTCTTCGCTGTTTCTCTGCTTCTTCTGCTTGGATTAGGAGTTTCCTGATTTCACGTTCTTTAGCTCTTTCTTCTCTCTCCAGTCTCTTTTCTTCTTCAAGTATCTTTTCTCTTTCTCTCTCCAGTCTCTCCTTTTCTTCTCTCTCTCTCTTGTTTCTTTTCTTCTCTCTCCAGTCTCTCCTTTTCTTCTCTCTCTCATCTCTTTTCTTCTTTCTCCTCTCTCTCCTTTACGAACTCCAGGATCTGAGCTCCTTCGAGTCCACATTCCTTTCCAATTTTCAGGAATGTCTCCATTTCCCATGTCGCCATCTCTGCGTTTCACTGCTGGCTGTTTTCTCCGGCTACCCTTTCCACTGAGCCAACTGAAGAAGTCCCGTCGGAGGTCCCAATATGTTACGTGGTGGAGTAGTAGTCGTTGTATGATAAACACACCAGACGCACGCACGTAAGGTTCTTTTAAATAAACTTCATTCAGCTGCAACCCTTCACACGTGGCTTAAGGATGTAGGCTACTCTGGAGTAACAGTTCCAACAATATTTTAATTCAGCGATGCGATCTCCACACAATGCATTCCCAAATGCACCAACACTGATACAATGTCTCTTCGGCAAATGTCAAACACAAAGTTATGCCTGTTTATGTTTGTTGGAGTGAGCCGTGTTGATTTTTATGATGAGAACAATAGCGGTTTTATGTACAAAATCTTATACTTTTTATATTTGCTGTAGTATAGTTTTAAGTGATAGAATGAATGTGCACATGATATACTGATGTGTGTGTGTGTGTGTGTGTGTCAGTGTGTGTGTGTGTGTGTGTGTGTGTGTGTGTGTGTGTGTGTGTGTGTGTGTGTGTGTGTGTGTGTGTGTGTGTGTGTGTGTGTGTGTGTGTGTGTGTGGAGGGTTGTGCAGGCTTCGCTTGGCGCCTGTAGGCTACAAGCTAATCTGGCACAAGCCTGTGCACGCGGCAATTGCACACCGACGCGTGTGTGTGTGTGTGTGTGTTATTTTATGTACGTTATTTCGTTTTGTAGTGTGTAGCAAGGACAAGAATGAAAACAGGTCTGCGCACCTATTCTTTTATCCTTGGAAAATAAAGTTTCATTCATTCATTCATTCATTCATTCCGTGCGACTTTGCTAGAAGCTTCCGGACTACACTTAGCGTATCATAACGAAACCAATTCCGCTATCTGCGCGAACAATAGAGAATCTCACTGAAAAGGTACGTTATTCGCAACCATGATAGCTCAAATAAATGTCGGATCGTTTCCTACGATTAACACATGCATGCTCTCACAGAACAACACAACCACAATCGTAACAGAAATATCGAGGCGATTGTAAACAGTCGATCAGAGAGTAAGTGTATATTTATTTTAAACAGTATTCTTGAAACATCTACCGTCCTAAACATCGATGTTGAATCTTTGTCGTCTTTATTATGGCGAGTAGCGTGGCCGTGACTGTCACCATGACACAGTCAGTACTTTGAATATCGGGTTGGCTGTAGTAAGCATATTATTTCAACACAGAAGGGAACAATGGCTTGACTGTCACCATGACACAGTCAGTACGTTGAAGTATCAAAGGCGGTCACAGTATGGGGCTGGCTGTACTCCGTAAACATATTATTTAAACACACAGAGGAACAGTGATCGTGACTACCATGACACAGTCAGTACGTTGAAAGGCGGTCACAGTATGGGGCTGGCTGTAGTAAGCATATTATTTAAATACACCAGGGAATAATGGCTTGACCGCTGTCACCATGACACAGTCAGTACGTTGAAGTATCAAAGGCGGACACAGTATGGGGCTGGCTGTAGTAAGCATATTATTTAAATACACCAGGGAATAATGGCTTGACCGACTGTCACCATGACACAGTCAGTACGTTGAAGTATCAAAGGCGGACACAGTATGGGGCTGGCTGTAGTAAGCATATTATTTAATACACCAGGGAACAATGGCCATGACACAGTCAGTACGTTGAAAGGCGGTCGCAGTATGGGGCTGGCTGTACTCCGTAAGCATATTTAAACACACAGAGGAACAGTGGCCGTGACTACCATTACACAGTCAGTACGTTGAAAGGCGGTCACAGTATGGGGCTGGCTGTAGTAAACATATTATTTAAATACACCAGGGAACAATGGCCATGACATAGTCAGTACTTTGAAAGGTGGTCACGGTATCGAGCAGGCTAGTTACTTTAGTTACAAATAGATTTAAATGACAATAATAATAATTATTATTATATTTATAAAAATGACGCAAACTCCCTGCAGTGCAGGCTCTAAGCGCTGAATACACTAGGGAACAGTGGTCGTTGCTGTACCATACACAGTCGGTACTTTGAAAGGTGGTCACGGTATCGAGCAGGCTGTAGTAATATAGTTACAAATAGATGAAAATACATAATGAAACCATGGCCGGGATTGTCACCGCGACGTAACTTTGTTTTCATTACACAGACTGGACTTCCGACCGGCACGTATTGTGACATCATTTCCGGTAATCTGGAGAACGGAGGGTGCACGGGTGACGTAGTTCACGTACATCATGACGGCACGGCGCACCTCAAAGTCTGTTCGCAGTGTGCGGATCCCATGGTCGCCATCCATGTCGGTACGTATAGGGTGTGGCCGTTAGGGTCAAGGTTAGTTCATGTCCATCAGTGTGTCAACCCCAAGGTCGCCATCCATGTCGGTATATAGAGTAATGTTAGGGTAAAGCTTAGTTCATGTCCATCAGTGTGTCAACCCCAAGGTCGCCATCCATGTCGGTATATAGAACCTTTCAAGACCACCTTTACATAGACAGCATCCCCCCACTATAGTGACAGTCTGTTCACAGCATCCCCCCCTATTATTGACAGTCTGTTGACAGCATCCCCCCACTATTAGTGACAGTCTGTTGACAGCATCACCCCCCCCCCCCCCCCACTAATAGTGACAGTCTGTTGACAGCATCCCCTCACTATTAGTGACAGTCTGTTGATAGCATCCCCCCACTATTAGTGACAGTCTGTTGACAGCATCCCCCCCCCCCCCCCACTAATCATGACAGTCTGTTGACAGCATCCCCCCCACTATTAGTGACAGTCTGTTGACAGCATCCCCCCCCCCCCCCACTATAAGTGACAGTCTGTTGACAGCATCCCCCCACTATTAGTGACAGTCTGTTGACAGCATCCCCCCCCCCCCCCCCACTATTAGTGACAGTCTGTTGACAGCATCCCCCCACTATTAGTGACAGTCTGTTGACAGCATCCCCACACTATTAGTGACAGTCTGTTGACAGCATCCCCCCCACTATTAGTGACAGTCTGTTGACAGCATCCCCCCACTAATAGTGACAGTCTGTTGACAGCATCCCCCCACTTTTAGTGACAGTCTGTTGACAGCATCCCCCCACTATTAGTGACAGTCTGTTGACAGCATCCCCCCCCCACTATAAGTGACAGTCTGTTGACAGCATCCCCCCACTATTAGTGACAGTCTGTTGACAGCATCCCCACACTATTAGTGACAGTCTGTTGACAGCATCCCCACACTATTAGTGACAGTCTGTTGACAGCATCCCCACACTATTAGTCGGACTTATTCTGTACTATTTACAAAAATAAATGCGTCGCTTCTGCTCAAAAGGTGGCTTCGACCTATATCGCTATTGTGCGGTTGTGAAAGGTTCTATAAAACAAAGAAGTAGAGTATTCGTGTTCTATCATTTCTAGACAGACCTCGCGGCTGACACTTCTAAAACTGTTTGATACATAGTTAGTCGGTGACTATGGTAGAACCGTTGCAGAAGTGTCAACCGCTCGCTCTGTCTAGAAATGATAGTATACGAACACTCCACTTTTATGCTATAATAATTACACGGTAAAGGCTTGTGTTATGGCCAGGCTTAGAGCCAGACGTGCTGCATGTTAAGGTTGAGGTTAGGACCAGACGTTGTACATGCTCGTGTTATGAGAAAGGTTAGGGTAAGGTCAGACGTGGTGCATGCTGGGAAAAAGGCTTGGGTTAGGGTGCTTGTTCGCAATGACAGGACCCCATACTCACCATCAGAAGACCTCATACATGGCCAGACTGGCCAGACGCGCTGCATGTTAAGGTTGGGTTAGGACCAGCCGTGGTGCATGCTAGAGTTAAGGAAAAGGCTAGACTAGAGTTGAGCAGGTAAAACGTTATGGCAGGCCCAGACGAGGTGTATACTAGGGCTATGTAAAACGTTAGGGCAGGGCTAGACGTGGTGCATACTAGTGCTAGGTAAAACGTTAGGGCAGGGCAGGGCGCGGTGCATACTAGTGCTAGGTAAAACGTTAGGGCAGGGCAGGGCAGGGCGTGGTGCATACTAGGGCTAGGTAAAACGTTAGGGCATGGCAGGGCCAGGCGTGGTGCATACTAGTGCTAGGTAAAACGTTAGGGCAGGCCATGAGGTGGTGCATGGTGTTAGCAAAACGTTAGGTTTAGGAGGCTTGTTGGCAGTGAAGTTCCATCCCATACTCGCCAGCAGGAAATTGTGTTCAGTCGCTGTCGCCATGGCTGGGTGTGGATGGCTGGATGCTGAGTGAACTTGAGGATAATGTGATGTTGCTGATTGTACTTGAGGATAATGTGATGTTGCTGAGTGTACTTGAGGATACTGTGATGTTGCTGAGTGTACTTGAGGATAATGTGATGTTGCTGAGTGTACTTGAGGATAATGTGATGTTGCTGAGTGAACTTGAGGATAATGTGCTCTTGCTGAGTGTACTTGAGGATAATGTGATGTTGCTGAGTGTACTTGAGGATAATGTGATGTTGCTGAGTGTACTTGAGGATAATGTGATGTTGCTGAGTGAACTTGAGGATAATGTGATGTTGCTGAGTGTACTTGAGGATAATGTGATGTTGCTGAGTGTACTTGAGGATAATGTGATGTTGCTGAGTGAACTTGAGGATAATGTGATGTTGCTGAGTGTACTTGAGGATAATGTGATGTCACTGGTTTTTAGATCCACGTTTATCCAGCTGTTAATGTCCTCTTGACATTTGATAGTTGTTGACATTTTATTTTGCCAGGTATTGGGAGCTGGGTTGCTCGGTGGATAGTTGTTGACATTTTATTTTGCCAGGCATTACGTGGGAGCTGGGTTGCTCGGTGGATAGTTGTTGACATTTTATTTTGCCAGGCATTACTGGGGAGCTGGGTTGCTCAGTGGATAGTTGTTGACATTTTATTTTGCCAGGCATTACTGGGGAGCTGGGTTGCTCGGTGGATAGTTGTTGACATTTTATTTTGCCAGGCATTACTGGGGAGCTGGGTTGCTCGGTGGATAGTTGTTGACATTTTATTTTGCCAGGCATTACTGGGGAGCTGGGTTGCTCAGTGGATAGTTGTTGACATTTTATTTTGCCAGGTATTACTTGGGAGCTGGGTTGCTCGGTGGATAGTTGTTGACATTTTATTTTGCTAGGCATTACTGGGGAGCTGGGTTGCTCGGTGGATAGTTGTTGACATTTTATTTTGCCAGGCATTACTGGGGAGCTGGGTTGCTCGGTGGATAGTTGTTGACATTTTATTTTGCCAGGCATTACTGGGGAGCTGGGTTGCTCGGTGGATAGTTGTTGACATTTTATTTTGCCAGGCATTACTGGGGAGCTGGGTTGCTCAGTGGATAGTTGTTGACATTTTATTTTGCCAGGTATTCCTTGGGAGCTGGGTTGCTCGGTGGATAGTTGTTGACATTTTATTTTGCTAGGCATTACTGGGGAGCTGGGTTGCTCGGTGGATAGTTGTTGACATTTTATTTTGCTAGGCATTACTGGGGAGCTGGGTTGCTCGGTGGATAGTTGTTGACATTTTATTTTGCCAGGCATTACTGGGGAGCTGGGTTGCTCGGTGGTAGAGCGTTCGATTCTTATCTAACAGGTCGCCAGTACGAACCCAGCTAGGGTCAAAATTTATTTAGACCCAGTTCGGTGCCCCGTCCTTGAAATCACCTTCAGAGTAAAAATAGACGTTAAGCCCGGGACGTTTCACGTTTTTGCAGTTGATTTGCTGTTGATGTTTCATATTACAATTAATTAAACACACACCTTGTTGATTTGCTGTTGATGTTTCATATTACAATTAATTAAACACACACCTCTCCAGTTGTAAACTGCCTGTTGATATTTCATTTTACATTTTCTTGACAAAACCGACTCGCATCTGTCTAGCTTTAAACGCCGCACGACTACCTCATTCAAGTTACAGATGTAACAGTTGTGTCCCCTGTCTAGCTATGTCTAGCCATGTCCCATAGCCATCTCATTTCACGTTACAGAGGTAATAATGGTGTCTTCTGTCTAGCCATGTCGCATGATCACCTCATTTAATAATAATAATAATAATAATAATGGCTACTTATATAGCGTTTATCCTTAAATAAGCTCTAAGCGCTTTACAAATAAAGAGTGGGAGTGGAGGGGGTCATAAAACCAGAGAAACAACAGATTCTGCAATACACACGCACACACACACACACAGGTACATAATGACAAAGAACTGAGCTACATTGGGGTATCGAACAGGTGGGTCTTTAGGGCAGATTTAAAGGCAGTGAATGAGGGAGAATGTCTAATGTCTATAGGTAGGGAGTTCCAGACAACAGGTCCAACGTGCACAAAACAACGGTCACCTCTGGTTTTGTATTTGAAGAGCGGGACTCTGAGAAGCCGCGTGTCACTACTTGAACGGAGGGAGCGGGAGGGAGTGTATAGTTGAAGAAGATCAGCGAGATAGGCAGGGGCAGAGTAGTTAATAGCTTTGTAGCACAGACAGGCGATTTTGTACGAGACTCGTTGTTTGACTGGCAGCCAATGAAGTTGTCTTACGTTACAGAGGTAATAATGGTGTCTTCTGTCTAGCCATGTCGCATAACCATCTCATTTCACGTTACAGAGGTAATAATGGTGTCTTCTGTCTAGCCATGTCGCATAACCATCTCATTTCACGTTACAGAGGTAATAATGGTGTCTTCTGTCTAGCCATGTCGCATAACCATCTCATTTCACGTTACAGAGGTAATAATGGTGTCTTCTGTCTAGCCATGTCGCATAACCATCTCATTTCACGTTACAGAGGTAATAATGGTGTCTTCTGTCTAGCCATGTCGCATAACCACCTCAATTCACGTTACACGTGTAACCGTTGTACTTTCTGTCTGATGAACATGCTGGTAACATTTCTCTTCAATTGACAGGTGTAAACAATTGTCCAGTTGTGATCGAACGTCTTGTAAGATTTCATTTTAAGTTATAGTGGAGTAAATATTAGAAAACAAAAAACCTATTTGAAACAGTAGAAACTATGTTATGAAACGTATTCTGAACAACAGATTGCCAGGTTTCGCAAATTCAAGTGGCCGTTTTTTATGTACACATCCCAGGGGGAATTATTAGCTTTGTTTATCGACTTGACATCATACGTAAAATCCACAGTTTTCAACATAAAAATTTCATGTTCATTTCATGTAAACATCTCGACGTCACACTTTACAGCTACATATAATGTCCACAGTTTCAAGATAAACATTTCATGCGGATTTCATTTAAACATCTCGACAAGACTAATGTATATAGGTACAAACATGGCCCACTTATGTGACATCTCCCTGGATAAAAAAAATGTTGAGTAGAAAGCTGTTGGTGTGTCATTTAATACTCAAGACTACCATACATACGAATGTGCAAAAGATTTGATATTTATACATTTCATTTTCCTCCCAGAAGGGGAGGTAGCTCATGAACACCAAATTAAGAGAAAATGTGCTTTGCAAACTTTTGACATAAATGTACTTGTTTTATAATTTAAAATACTAGCAGCAACTAATTTTAGCATTGTAATATGATGGATGTTATGTACATAAGTGTACGATTTATGTAGGGTACTTTTACTGGATGCAAACTTTTACCGAGAACCAATTGCAGGGCGTTTTAGAAATAAAGCCTGTAGTATTTCACTTTCTGGGTTCACTGCGATAGCAAAAGTCAATGCGTGTGATGGGAACGTTGGCATTTTGTCGTAGACCATTCAAGCCTCAGACTTCGAACCAGGCCCATGGATACTTTGTGGTAAAACCCGTTCTGAACATACCAACTTCAGTGATCTCTCTCAAAGGTAAAGGGGGTTTATACAGATTCATAATAGCTATATTTTGACACAAATTGTTTCTCCTCAAATACTATTTTCAACTTCAAACCCAAACTTGGTACAGAGATACCTGATAGTGAGACCATCCTATGCATACTATTTTGGATGAAATCTCGGAAAGTTCAAGGGTCACAGGAGGTCGACAAATGTTTGAAAAATGCTATATTAAAAAATAGAATTGTAGATTTTATTAAAGTCTTTGCCAACTTTTCAGTCAGGTTTGTTACAAAGGTAGCTGATGATAAGACCTCTCTATGCATACTAATTTAGTGGTCCCCTCGCAAAGGTCAAGGGTCGAGGGGAGGGAGTCCAGAAATAGGTCAAAATAGCTATATTTTAACAAAAACTGTTTATTCTCGAATAGCGTTTTCAACTTTAAAACAAAACTTGGTATTAAGATACCTGATGGTAAGGCCTTTCTATACATACTAATTTGGATGACCCCTCGGAAAGGTCAAGCAAGAAAGGTCAGGAGGTGGGCAAGTGGTTGAAAAATGCGAGTTTTTGATAGAATTGTAATTTGTATCAAAATGTTTGCAAACTTTTCAGTCAGATTTGGCATAAAGGTAGCTAATATTTACACCTTTTTATGCAAACTTATTTATTCGACCCCTAACAAAGGTCAAGGGCCACGGAGGGTTGACAAATTTGTGAACAATGCATACATTTTGAAAACAATCGGATTTCGCTGATACAAAAGCCTTTACTTATGTTTAGACATTTCAGCACTTGCTGATTTCAGTGACCTGTTGGAAAGGACAAGGTCACAAAGGTCACACTTATGTGGATTGGTCACACTCGTGAGCCATAAGGGCTTTGCCTTTGTAGGCTAAAACTATTGTCGATTACCTATCAACTTCATCAAGTACAGTAGTGTTGGTGCTTGAAATATGAGGCTGCATATTCAACATCGGTGAGCAGTGAAAACGTGGATACCATAAGAAGACACTTTCATTCAGACAAAAGATAAACACAAAAGACAAGTCATCAGACTTAACAGAACATTTACATTTATTGGTGCAAAGAGACCCATACAGAGTTTTACTACCATGATGACTTAACAGAACATTTATTGGTGCAAAGAGACCCATACAGAGTTTTACTACCATGATGACTTAACAGAACATTTATTGGTGCAAAGAGACCCATACAGAGTTTTACTACCATCATGACTTAACAGAACAGTTATTGGTGCAAAGAAACTCATACATAGTTTTACTACAATGATGGCTTAACAGAACGGTTATTGGTGCAAAGAGACCAATACAGAGCTTCACTACCATGATGACTTAACAGAACATTTATTGGTGCAATGAGACCCATACAGAGTTTTACTACCATGATCACTTAACAGAACGGTTATTGGTGCAGAGAGACCCATACAGAGTTTTATATCATGATCACTTAACAGAACGGTTATTGGTGCAAAGAGACCCATACAGAGTTTTATATCATGATCACTTAACAGAACGGTTATTGGTGCAAAGAGACCCATACAGAGTTTTATATCATGATCACTTAACAGAACGGTTATTGGTGCAAAGAGACCCATACAGAGTTTTATATCATGATCACTTAACAGAACGGTTATTGGTGCAAAGTGACTGTCACGACCCCCGCTTCCAGGGCGCGAACTATGAGCGCTACCACTCGAGTACTACCATTCCAAACTAACACAAATGCCAGAAGAACAATCATACCAACATTTATTGCATATAAAAATAACAACAATCCAAATATCCTCACTCAATTCTAACCACGCACTCACACATCACATTCACACACACACACACACACACACACACACACACACACACACACACACACACACACACACACACACACACACATCCACCCCCCCCCCTCAACGCGAATATCCAGTATACACAATAATACAAAACACTTCAAATATATAATAAAACAAATATCCTTAATAAAATACAAATGTAAATGGAGAAAACAATTAATATAGTTCACAAGTTACTGGATCTCCTTGGCGGGAGCACAAATGACAGCTCAAATTAGAGTAATGCTTTTGCTTCCACGATAAAGTTCTTTATAGCACATGGTTCCTTTGAATAAGTAGAATACAAAATATTTCTGTCACTGCGACAAAGTTTATCTCATAATATTGTCACCACGGGGAAATATAATTAGTCTCACAACGTTCTTTTACAAGTTTACAAATGGACAAGACTTTACTTAAAGCAAGTTAGTAAACCCTAACGCGGTAAAGTGCCTCACACAGAGCTTCACTACCATGATGACTTGACTGAACAGTTATTGGTGCAAAGAGACTCGTACAGAGCTTCACTACCATGATGACTTGACTGAACAGTTATTGGTGCAAAGAGACTCGTACAGAGCTTCACTACCATGATGACTTGACTGAACAGTTATTGGTGCAAAGAGACTCGTACAGAGCTTCACTACCATGATGACTTGACTGAACAGTTATTGGTGCAAAGAGACTCGTACAGAGCTTCACTACCATGATAACTTGACTGAACAGTTATTGGTGCAAAGAGACTCGTACAGAGCTTCACTACCATGATGACTTGACTGAACAGTTATTGGTGCAAAGAGACTCGTACAGAGCTTCACTACCATGATGACTTGACTGAACAGTTATTGGTGCAAAGAGACTCGTACAGAGCTTCACTGCCATGATGACTTTCCTGCATGCGCGGACAACTGGGCGAATGGACAACTCGTCAACGCTACCTTTCGTCGTTTGTTTATTAAAGAACTAGAAAGAAACAAGAATGGCAAAGTCCTTAAGGCTCACGTGGACGACCCAACCATGTTATTAGCCTGACCTTTGCGACCTTCATCTTTGCAACAGGTTTATAAAAGTGATCAAGTATCTTATTACGTGGCTTTTGTTGTCATTTTCCTATCTCTCGTGACCCTTGACCTTTCCGGGGTTCATCCATATTAGTATGCATTGGACAGTTTACTAACAGGTATACCTGTAAGTTTGGGTTTGAAGCTGTAAATAGTACTTGAGGAAAAAAGACTATTTCTTTTCCTATTTTCTAAACTCTTGTGACCCTCGACCTTTCGAACTGGTCATCAAATTAGTATGCATAGGAAGGTCTTACCGTTAGGTACCTTAACACCAAGTTTGGGTTTCATGTTGTGAATGGTATTTGTTGTGAAATGTGTGTGTGTGTGTGTGAAAATATGGCTATTTTGACGTGTTTCCTGATTATCTGTGACCTTGACCTTTTACAGAGGTCAGCGTATGGTACGGTATCTCCAAGGCGCACATATCTATCTAATTAAAGATGCTCAAGGCGCCACCATAGGGATGGAAGCTGAAGCTTTGAAAGCCTGCTGCTAGTTAAGCGCTACTTTATGTGCAAACCTCCACCCGGCTATTAACTTCGGTGCATGTGAAATATTTCTGTTTCCATTTCACCGGCCCTACCGGGCCTTCTCTTTTCGAATAGTGGTAATGGGATTTTTAACGTGCGCACTTGATGATTATGCGTGCTGTGCACACGAAGGCGAGACAGGCAACCGTACGTTTAGTCCGTACGTAAATTTGACTCGATGGGAATGAGGAAAAGTCCACATCCCATTCCTGCCCACCAGGGGATTCGAACCCGGGATCTTACGACTGCCAGCGCAGTGTCTTATCCACTAAGCTACGTCCCCATGTCGTCCCCATGGCATACGCGTCATTGATTTGTCAAACGTCATTTGTCATGACGTAAGTTTTAGTTTTTACGTAATTTTATATTTTGCGTGATATGAGTTTCACTTTCGCTTCATAGGCTTGAGAAAATGGTGACAAAACTAGAACTTCACGGTACAATTTCAGTCTTTCTATAATTTGTGTGAAAGCAGGTTGACTTTACCTAGCCACATGATATACTAAGTACACGGGTCACCTGCATGCTCTTCTGAAAGCACGTCGATGTGTGTGTGCGTGTTAGTGCGTGCGTGCGCGCTCGCTCCAAACATCTCCAAGAGGCATAGATCCTCATGCGTCTGGAGGGCGCATGATGATCTATTCCTCCAGGGGATGCGCGCATGTTTGGTAGAGAGAGACAATGACAATGACAATAATTCTTTATTTTACAACGGTGAACGTTTTGGTAAAACCATTTTTCGAACTTGCCGTTGCTAATCTACTTTACATATAATGCACAAATCACAAAATACTATCATTAAATTGGGAAAAACTAAATATATAACTAACAATAATTGAAATATAAAGTTTTAAAAAAGAAATCATTGAAGAAGTGGAAATAAACATAGAAAATCTCACACATACACACAATTGTAAAGGTATAAATCTCCATACATACATTCATAAACACAAGCACAAACACACACACACACACACACACACACACACACACACACGCGCGAGCGCGCGCGCGCACACACGCACACACGCACGCACACACACACACACACACACACACACACACACACACATACATGCAGCATTAACATCTTGTATTAACTGAAAATATAACTGAATTGAAGAGTTAGAAAGGGGAAAATCGAACACTGCAAGTGCAGGTTGCTGTGAAAATCTTACGATGCTGAGGTGAGGTACTTGAAGAGAGCGGTTTTAAAAGACGAAAGCGTTGTTGATGTTGTAACATGTTTGGGCAATGTGTTCCACATGCTAACACCTGAGAACGCTAAACTTGTCTTATAGAGATCGATTCTAGGTCGTGGCACAGTAATGGACTGCCGTGATCTGGAGTATGTTGATGCCGGGAGGGAAAACATTTTTTTAATATACTCGGGGAGTCTGTTATTCAATACTTTGAACATCGTTATTCCCTTATTGTATACTAAATGTTTTTTCAAGGGGAGAATTTCTAAGGTTTTCAGTTTATTATCCGTTGTTGCGTTAGGGTCTGAAAGGATAAGCTTCGCGGCTCTACGATGAAGAGAGTTCAGTCTCTTTAACTGGACCTCGCTTGCGCCATCCCACACCGTAGAAGCATAATCTATATGTGACCTGATGTGGGCGTTGAAGAACAGTTTTCGTGTTTCTACATTAGCTATATATTTTAACTTGGATAAAATAAACAGTTTCTTTGATATTGTCTTACATATATTACTAAAATGGCATTGCCATTTAAACTGGTTATCTACAGTAACGCCGAGAAGACAATGTTCCGTTACCTGGCTGATAGATTTGCCTTGAAGGGACAAGCTGAGTGAGAGAGAGAGAGAGAGATGATGATGATGATGAAACTTTATTTTTCAACGGTAAAAAGTTTTGACAGAAAACAAATCGTCATTTTACAAACATGCCGTTGCTAACATCTACAGGATAAAAAAAGAAGGGAAACTATAAAATATATATGTACATACAAAACCCAATAGCATCATTATATACAGAAAAAATAATAATACTCATCACACACACATGCACACACGCACGCACGCGCGCCGCTCACACATACACCCACACGCACAAACAAACACGAGCACACACACACACGCGCACACACATATAAAAACCATCTGTATGAAATACGTGAGGTACAGGAAATATTACAGTACCTGAGAAACGTACTAAGTCTGACTCATCAGGTAATCAAAAAGTTTCGTTTTAAAACTTCCTGGTGAGGTAATAGTTTTCAAATGTGCAGGGATGGAATTCCAAGCAAACGGACCAGAGAATGACATACTAGTTTTAAAAAGGTCAATTCTTGGCAGTGGTAGGGGTAAGGTATTGTTTCTTGAGGTCCGTTCACGTTCTTGGTGAGATATAAATTTAGTGGTTAGATACTGGGGTGTCATATTATTCAGTATCTTATGCATATAGACGCATTTGTTTAATGTAAGTTGCTGACGCAGACCGAGAATGTTTAAATATCTAAATTTGTCTGTGGTAGGGATGGGGCGTCTATCTATCATTTTTACAGCTCTTTTGTATATGGAGTTTAATCTCTTCATGTGGACATCACTGCAGCCGTCCCACACTGTGGAGACATAATCAACATGGGACTTTATATGAGCATGAAAAAACAATTTACGGGTATTTGTATCCGTTACATGTCTAAGCTGGGACAATAAGAAAGTGTTTTTAGCAATGGTCTTACAAACAGCATTTATATGGGTCTCCCAGCACAGTTGATCATCAACATGTATTCCTAAGAATTTACGCTCAGTGACTTGTTCAACAGGTTCAGCGTTTAATTGTAATTGTAATGGCTGTAGTCGGCGTTGATGTTTTTGTCGCGTGGCGATTAAGATACTCTTTGTTTTTGCTGGGTGAAGAACCATATGGTTCTGTCTACACCAGTCAGATACCTCATTGAGACTGCATTGTAAACTATGGCTAATGTCCGTCGTTTTTTTGCCAGAAACATGAAGACTCGTATCGTCAGCAAATAGATTACAATTAACCTCAGAATTAGTGATATGCAACGGTAGATCATTAATAAATAGTATGAATAGAAGAGGGCCCAAAATAGATCCCTGGGGGACGCCGTATTTTACATTTCCTTCCTTAGAGTATCTTCCATGGGCGTACACCATTTGTTTTCTGTCTTCGAGATATGATCGGAAGAATTCTATAGCCGTTGCGTCCAAGTGATAAACTGTTAGCTTATTTAGGAGAATGTCATGGTCCACAAGGTCAAAAGCCTTTTTAAGGTCTAAGAAAACTGCTCCTGACATCAGGCTTTTATTGATTGATTCCAGCCAGCTGTCTACAATATGTGTCAGTGCTGACTGACAAGAATGTTTCGGTCTAAAACCAGACTGGTGAATATTAAGTAATTTACCTTTTTCCAGAAAATCAAGGAGATGTTTTTGAATGTGCTTTTCAAGGGGTTTTGACAAAGCTGACAGAAGGGAGATTGGACGAGAGAGAGAGAGAGAGAGAGAGAGAGAGAGAGAGAGAGAGAGAGAGAGAGAGAGAGAGAGAGAGAGAATGACGTAATATTTAAAGTATTATGTCACTGTCTGCGTGGTGACGGAGTTGCCTCTTTTACGTCACCGCCACTGTCTGACTTTCTCTAGAAGTAAAGTTTTTTTTAGTGTTTTAATTCTTTTCTGAAAATAATTAATTTTTACTAAAGAAATTGAAAGGATACAAAGCTGGCTAACGAACTCATCCAATGTCTTTCTCCAAACTAGCTATATGCAAACGTTCAAATAAATATAACAAAAATAACGGACTCTAATCTGGGTCAACCGACTTCCTATAAACGGTTGTTTATGTTTTCAATGAGACATTTAATTACAATATGCTCGGAGGCTCTCTTAGCCACCCACTTAAGAAAGTATTTAGCCAAGTTTTAAGCTTGTGTGTACAGAAATATCGGAGAGTCTCTTGTTTACATACATACGCACATACATACATACATACATACATACATA
>BTPG01000005.1:102920998-102925998 GCA_036245525.1 Semisulcospira habei | reverse complement strand
GCCAGTAGACCCACAACAGTTTTCCAAGTTGTAATTTGGCCATCCTCCAGCGTCGCTATTTTTGCAGCAGCATTTTGAGTCTGTGAGAATGATGGCGTGACTAACTGTCATCCAGCGTAGCAGTCCATTTCAGAGCGTGAGTCACCGCCTCCATCTGAATTTTAGTGTCTGTCTACCCCTCCGTCACATTAGTGTGTCTGTCTACCCCTCCGTCACATTAGTGTTTCTGTCTACCCCTCCGTCACATTAGTGTGTCTGTCTACCCCTCCGTCACATTAGTGTGTCTGTCTACCCCTCCGTCACATTAGTGTGTCTGTCTACCCCTCAATCACATTAGTGTGTCTGTCTACCCCTCCGTCACATTAGTGTGTCTGTCTACCCCTCCGTGACATTAGTGTGTCTGTCTACCCCTCAATCACATTAGTGTGTCTGTCTACCCCTCAATCACATTAGTGTGTCTGTCTACCCCTCAATCACATTAGTGTGTCTGTCTACCCCTCCGTCACATTAGTGTGTCTGTCTACCCCTCCGTCACATTATTGTGTCTGTCTACCCCTCAGTCACATTAGTGTGTCTGTCTACCCCTCAATCACATTAGTGTGTCTGTCTACCCCTCCGTCACATTAGTGTGTCTGTCTACCCCTCAATCACATTAGTGTGGTCTGTCTACCCCTCAATCACATTAGTGTGTCTGTCTACCCCTCCGTCACATTAGTGTGTCTGTCTACCCCTCCGTCACATTAGTGTGTCTGTCTACCCCTCAATCACATTAGTGTGTCTGTCTACCCCTCCGTCACATTAGTGTGTCTGTCTACCCCTCAATCACATTAGTGTGGTCTGTCTACCCCTCAATCACATTAGTGTGTCTGTCTACCCCTCCGTCACATTAGTGTGTCTGTCTACCCCTCCGTCACATTAGTGTGTCTGTCTACCCCTCCGTCACATTAGTGTGTCTGTCTACCCCTCCGTCACATTAGTGTGTCTGTCTACCCCTCATCAACTTAAGTCGTCGGCGAGGTCGTCAGAGAAAGAGTTGGGTCGCAAACATAAAAGAATGGACCGAACTCGAGATGTCAGACTTGCTTGCCACCGCCCAAAATAGAACTCAGTGGAGAGCACTGTCTGTTGCTGCTGCCCTTCAGTCCCCCCAACGCCCAGTTCGGGCAAGGGACTGATGATGATGATGATGATACCCCTCAATCACATTAGTGTGTCTGTCTACCCCTCCGTCACATTAGTGTGTCTGTCTACCCCTCCGTCACATTAGTGTGTCTGTCTACCCCTCCGTCACGTTAGTGTGTCTGTCTACCCCTCAATCACATTAGTGTGTCTGTCTACCCCTCCGTCACATTAGTGTGTCTGTCTACCCCTCCGTCACATTAGTGTGTCTGTCTACCCCTCCGTCACATTTTTCAGTACGTGACTTTACTTTGAATCTGAGAGCGTCGTATACAGAAACGGGAGCCCTGCTTATATATATATATGGGCAGTGGGCAAATGTTCACATCTGCACGGGACATAGACGACCCCGCCCTCCACGAGTCGCCTGCTGCCTTGCAGGCCTGGCCGCTTGGCTGCGGAAAGGCTAAGGGAGGAAACCCCTGACATCAAAGCCCCCGTGTCTCCGGGGAAGGCTTTTGAGCCAGAGACTAGGACAAGGACAGTCTGATATAAAACCTACGACCCGAGGACCTCGATGCCATCGTCCCAGCTTGCTAGGCCATGGCAGATGAACCAAGGGTTTAAAGGGTGGGGCCAGTACTGCGCACACTGCACTCCACCAAAAAGCTCCACCGCGCAGGCTTTAGGAAACGTCCACGGACCATGACACTGACCATTCCAAGTCCTGTAGCGACGGGCGAGGGGCGAAACGGCAGGTGAAAGATGTCACTGGAATCCGCAGTCTCAAACCTGCATGCAGGCGGTTCAGGATATTGGTCGCCTGATGTTGACCTGGGGATGACAACATCACTCGGCACACCCTGAACGACCAAGCAGCCTTCTCTAGGGACAGCACTGCTTGCTCCACACGGAGAGGGGCCTAGAAAAGGTGGCCTAACCAAAGCTCGTCCCCTCGCAACCCCAGTTGGCTAGCCGCGGTCAACGGGCATCTTCTACTGCGGTCAAAAAACAAGAAAGAATAACGGATCCACTCTCATGACGACCACGACCGGACTCAACGTAGCATGCTGGAACGTCCGAACCATGCTCGACAAAGCAGACAGCGGACGCCCTGAACGTCGCTCCGCTCTCATTGCCCATGAATTGCGGAGGTTAAACATCGACATCGCCGCGCTCAGCGAAGTACGCCATCCGGACGAAGGCAGCCTCCAAGAACTTGGTGCTGGGTACACCCTCTACTGGTCAGGCAGGCCTGCATCAGAAAGACGGCTCTCAGGCGTGGGTTTCATGGTCAAGACATCCATTGCGACTAAGCTGGAAAACCTACCAACGGGCCACTCAGACCGCATCATGTCCATGCGCCTCCCACTGAGACACCAGCAACACGTCACCCTTCTCAGTGTGTACTCCCCAACCCTCCTGGCAGAGCCTGCTGAAAAGGACAAATTTTACACTGACCTGCGCAGCCTCCTACAGAGTACCCCTGCAGACGACAAAGTCATCATCCTTGGCGACTTCAATGCCAGAGTGGGCCAGGACTCTGAAGCCTGGAAAGGAGTCCTCGGCAAGCATGGCGTGGGGAACTGCAATGACAATGGCCGCCTACTGTTGGAGTTCTGTGCGGAGCAGCAACTGGTCATCACCAACACTACTTTTCAGCAAAAGGACAGTCGAAAGACCACCTGGATGCATCCTCGCTCCAAACACTGGCACCTTATCGACTATGTCCTAGTGCGTCAGAGGGACCGCAGTGACGTCCTCCTCACCAGAGTGATGCCCAGCGCAGAGTGCCACACTGACCACCGCCTTGTCCGCTGCAAACTCAGGCTCCACTTCAGGCCAAAACCCAAGAAATGGGGGCCCCCCAAGAAAAAGCTTGATGTTGCCAGCCTTCAGCGTGACGATGTGAAAGCCGCCTTTCAGACAGATTTACAGCGCAGGCTCAAAGACACAGCGGACCCAGTAGACTCCTCCCCTGAAACACTTTGGGAACAACTGAAAACTGCTATTACAAAATCCTCTGCAGAAGTCTTGGGTTTCGCCAGAAAGAAGAACAAAGACTGGTTTGACGAAAACGATGTAGAGATCCAGGAACACCTAGCAAAAAAAAGAGCCGCCCATCAGGCCCACCTAGCCCAGCCTTCCTGCCCTGTGAAGAAGTCTGCCTTCCGCCTCGTCTGCAGCAGTCTCCAGCGCAAGCTCAGAGATCTCCAGAATGAGTGGTGGACCAGACTTGCACAGAGGACCCAGCTTTGTGCTGACAATGGTGACTACAGGGGCTTCTACGAAGCACTGAAAGCAGTGTATGGCCCCAGGCACCTGGTACAAAGTCCCCTGCGAAGCGCGAATGGCCAGGCACTCCTCACAGATAATACCTCCATCTTGAACCGCTGGTCGGAATACTTTCAGAGCCTCTTCAGCGCTGAGCGCACTGTTCAAGAAGCAGTCGTCATACAAATCCCACACCTCCCAGTAAAGGTTGAATTGGACGAACCGCCCACCGCTGAAGAGACCCTCACAGCCATCCACCAGCTCAAGAGTGGCAAAGCAGCAGGCATTGATGGAATACCGCCAGAGATCTGGAAACATGGAGGCACAGCACTGCACAACAAGCTCCATGACCTCTTTCTCTGCTGCTGGGAGGAAGGAACACTACCAAAAGATCTCCGTGATGCAGTCGTTATCACCCTGTACAAGAACAAAGGCGAGAAGTCTGACTGTTCCAACTATCGGGGAATTACCCTGCTGTCCATTGCTGGGAAAATCCTTGCAAGGCTGCTCCTGAATCGGCTGGTACCTGCCATCGCTGAAGACCAACTCCCAGAGGGCCAGTGTGGCTTCAGAGCAAACAGGAGCACCACCGATATGGTCTTTGTGCTGAGACAGCTACAGGAGAAGTGCCGCGAGCAGAACAAAGGGCTGTACGTAACATTTGTCGACCTAACAAAAGCGTTCGACACTGTGAGCAGGCAAGGCATGTGGCAGATCCTGGAGCGACTTGGCTGTCCCCCAAAGTTCCTCAACATGATTGTCCAGCTACACGAGGACCAGCAAGGCCAGGTCAGACTCAACAATGACCTCTCAGAACCATTCCCTATTCTCAACGGCGTAAAGCAGGGCTGCGTGCTGGCACCGACCCTCTTCACCATCTTTTTTAGCATGATGTTGAAGCAGGCCACAGTGGACCTTGATGATGACGATGCAGTGTACATCAGGTATCGTCTCGATGGCAGCCTGTTCAACCTCAGACGACTGCAGGCCCACACAAAAACCCTAGACCAACTGATTCGTGAGCTGCTTTTTGCTGATGATGCTGCCCTCGTTGCACACACAGAGAGAGCCCTGCAGCGCATCACGTCTTGCTTCGCAGATGCTGCCCAGCTCTTTGGACTCGAGGTCAGTCTGAAAAAGACAGAGGTCCTCCATCAGCCGGCACCCAAGACAGTGTATCGCCCTCCTCACATCACCATTGGCGAGTCTGAACTAAAGTCAGTGCACCAGTTTACTTACCTTGGCTGCATTATCACGTCGGACGCCAAGCTGGACAAGGAGCTTGACAGCAGGCTGGCAAAAGCGAACAGCGCTTTCGGGCGACTTTTCAAGCGGGTGTGGCACAATCAACAGCTGAAAACAGGCACCAAGATCAGCGTGTACAGAGCTGTGGTCCTCACCACCCTGCTGTATGGTTCCGAGTCCTGGGCCCTCTACCGCAGCCAACTACGACTCCTCGAACGCTTCCACCAGCGCTGCCTGCGTACCATCCTGGGCATTCACTGGAGTGACTATGTCACCAACGTCGAGGTCCTTGAACAGGCTGAAACTGTGAGCATCGAGGCTTTGCTGCTGCGGACACAGCTCCGCTGGGCGGGGCATGTCTC
>BTPG01000005.1:102838564-102920498 GCA_036245525.1 Semisulcospira habei | reverse complement strand
CTAGAGAAGCGACAATAGTATTTGAAATTATCATGAAATCTGTTGCTACTGCTAAAGAGGCTCAAATTGCACAAGGAATTAAACTTACATGGAATGAAACAGTAACAGAATCATCAAAGGTCTTTATTGCCATTACAAAAAATAATGATGTTATTAATGTTTCAAGCAGTATTCCCACTGTCAAGGTGGTGGTTGACAAAACAACTTTTGTTCGTCTAACTTACATAAACCTTGAACACATTGATCTTGTTGCATTTTATTATGCCAGCAAATTGTATAATTTTGAAGAGTTGCAAAATGTAATTGCTGATTAAAAAAATATTTGTAAATAAAAAATGGTGAACTTGTATCCACAAATACCACCTGAGCCTATTGAGCGTGATAAAACATTAAAGGCAGATTCATTTCGTTTAATGAATATTACAGAAGCGTTGAAGTATTTGGAAGAAGAACAAGCAAAATACTCGAGGTGTAAACGCCGTTACAATACGGTTTTCAATTCTGTACACAACACATCAATGGCCATGGGGGTGGTTTCAGCCGGATTATCTGTAGGAGGTATAACTCTGTTTGCAACGGGGGTGGGAAGTGTTATAGGAATTGCTGTTGAAGGTATTGGTCTTGTCACAAGTCTAGCATGCTTTGGTATGGAAGCTATTAACAAAAGATTTTATATGAAGTTGCAGAAGCATGAAGCATTAAGTACGCTCGCAGCAGCTAAGCTGACGAGTATGAAACTTATTATTAGTAAATCTTTGGAAAATAATGAAATTGATGACGAACGAATTTAAGCGAGTCCAGGATGATTTGGCTAACTATAAACAACAAAAATCTGAAATACAGAATAAGATGCGTAGTCAGGCTGTAAATGTTGAAGAGCTAAAGAAATCTTTTTTAGAGGAAGGAAAGAAAATAGGCGTAGAAGAAACTATGAAAAAAGTTTACGGACTGTTAGGCAAGTAAAGATCAGTTTGGTAATCATTCATTAATTCTGAAATACTCTTCACAAAGAGATGTCATGCCTTTTATGCCTGCTCATTTGACGCCATCAGCCCCACCACCAGAGTACTACTGAGAAAAAAAAGTTTTCTTGTTGTCCTTGTAACTTGGAAATTCTGTCCAAGTAAGTTGTGACTTGGTTCAATAACTTACAAGATCTTATGATTAGGTTCTTGTAAGAACTTGTTTTAAGTCACTTATCAGAACTTGCACCAACTAACTTCAAAGTTACCTGTAAAGTTAGTTAGCGGTTGTAGGTGACTTTGGAAATTTGTTAACAAGTGTCTGTAGGTAACTTAAATTTGTATCAAGTGTATATAAGAATGTTTTGTGTGTGTGTGTTTATTATTAAATAACTGTGTTTTGGGGTATTGACGTAGAGTCAATGGTATAAATGTTCTTGAAATTATCATATCTCTAACACTAACTATATATACTCATGCATAAATACACGCACAGACGCACACACACACAAACACTCGCACACATACATACACGCATGCACATGCATACATACTAGCATGCACACGCATACATACATGCACTCACACAATGACAAACACTCACACACAAACACTCGCACGCATACATACATGCACTCACACACTGACAGACAAACACACTCATACACTGACAAACACACGCATACACACTCACACATACCTACAAACACACACAAGCACTCACACACACAGACAGACAGACAGACACAAAATCTTTATTCAGCATGTAGACTCCAGTCCGCAGAAAACTTCACCGCATTTCAGTTGTATGACACGATATAGACGCGGCGTACTTAGTCACGTTACTAAGTCCCAATTTCAGTGTTAAAAACTGGCGCTGACCGCGTTGCGGCAAGGGTGTCATTAGAGATTATATACTTTGGTATTAAGAGTCATTTAACGCTGTGTTCTGCTAAAGTGCTTGCTCCGGTGGTCGCTTCACGCCGCTGCAGCAGGACGGCGTGTAGGCACGCGATACTAGCACGCTGAAAGGGTCCCAGCAGTTTGCTACAAAACTATTTTCAAAACCGCGGCTGACGCTGTTAGCGGCAAGGGTGTCATGTAGAAGATTAAATACTTTGTATTACGAGTCATTTAACTCTGTGTTTCTGTCTATGTTTTTGCTGCTACAGACAACAGGCGCTGATCCCACTGCGCGCTATTAGCAGCCAGTGACGTGTCTGCACGCGTAGCAATTGCTACTGTCTGTAAAACCGCGCTGCAGCTGGCGTTTTACGGCTAACGGTTAGTCATTGATAACGTGACAGCGTTAGCGGCAAGGGTGTCATTAGAAGATTAAATACTTTGTATTAAGAGTCATTTAACTCTGTGTTCTGTCTATGTTTTTGCTTGCTACAGAGCTACAGGTCGCTAAATCAACTTCCACATTGCAGCTAGTGACGTATTTGTCTGCACGCTGTACTCAAATGAAACTGTCTGCACGCCGCGCGCCAGCGATGTTTGCTACGTAAGATCTATTTTAAAACCGCGCTGACAGCGTTAGCGGCAAGGGTGTCATTAGAAGATTAAATACTTTGTATTAAGAGTCATTTAACTCTGTGTTCTGTCTATGTTTTTGCTTGCTACAGAGCTACAGGTCGCTAAATCAACTTCCACATTGCAGCTAGTGACGTATTTGTCTGCACGCTGTACTCAAATGAAACTGTTTGCACGCCGCGCGCCAGCGATGTTTGCTACGTAAGATCTATTTTAAAACCGCGCTGACAGCGTTAGCGGCAAGGGTGTCATTAGAAGATTAAATACTTTGTATTAAGAGTCATTTAACTCTGTGTTCTGTCTATGTTTTTGCTTGCTACAGAGCTACAGGTCGCTAAATCAACTTCCACATTGCAGCTAGTGACGTATTTGTCTGCACGCTGTACTCAAATGAAACTGTCTGCACGCCGCGCGCCAGCGATGTTTGCTACGTAAGATCTATTTTAAAACCGCGCTGACAGCGTTAGCGGCAAGGGTGTCATTAGAAGATTAAATACTTTGTATTAAGAGTCATTTAACTCTGTGTTCTGTCTATGTTTTTGCTTGCTACAGAGCTACAGGTCGCTGAGCCCACGCCGCGCTATTTACCACCAGCGATGTTTGCTACGTAAGATCTATTTTAAAACCGCGCTGACGGCGTTAGCGGCAAGGGTGTCATTAGAATATTGAAGACTTTATGTTAAGAGTCATTTAACTCTGTGTTCTGTCTCTGTCCTCAACTGAATGACACTGACTGCAGTCCGCGCTGACGGCGTTAACGGCAAGGTGGTAAACAGAATTTTGAAGACTTTATGTTAAGAGTCATTTAACTCTGTGTTCTGTCTCTGTCCTCGCTGTACTCAACTGAATGACACTGTCTGCAGTCCGCGCTGACGGCGTTAACGGCAAGGTGGTAAACAGAATATTTAAGACTTTATGTTAAGAGTCATTTAACTCTGTGTTCTACTCTCATTTCTTAGTTGTTTACGAGACGGAAGTAATAGCAAATGACTCTGTTTTAGTAGGCTCAATCTTGTTAGCGGTCCCCGTGTGTGACTGCACACCTAAATTCGATAGAAATCGACATAGGTCTGTAAACGTGACACTGCCTAGATAAATTAAACAACCTGACGAGAATAAATGTCCTATTACATAGAGACCCGCATGCTTTTGCGTACGGTACAACCAATAAACTAAAACCGCGGTTTTTCACTCACAGCCGTGTTTAAAGTAAAACGCAATACTGAACCCGGTTGTACTCGACACTCCGCAATTTAACAGTAAGTTTTCTTTAGTCTCGGCTCACTAACCTTTTTGTTGTTTCAACATAACGCACAATAGTAATATTCTACAAGATGTATCACTGCACTGAATATCAAAGTCCGGAATTTGTAATATTTCCAATGGCTACCACAAATAACACATCTTCTCACAGCAACAGAAATCCTTGAAATGTCTCAACGACGCAATACTTGATCACGAGACTAGGGTCACGAGTTGACACGTAGCGTTGTTATTGGCAACATTGACGTCACTTACTTTTGGGTTGGGTGTTGTGGAAATTATGCCTAACGGGAATTCCCACAATGGCGCAAGTAGTCATTTCCCGAAAACGGCTGATAGTAGTAAATGACAGCATTAATAATTTAGGTTAGGTGGGGGATCTGCTTAATACTCGCGGGTTGGCAGTTGATAAAAAAATCGTTGCTTGAATGATTTCTGGAGTGGAACTAAAATGGCTAGGCGATTAAGGTATTGGTGGTAATTGGTCGAGTGGGTTTGTCTAAATACGGAGAGGATCAAATAAATCTATAGATTGGGGGAGGGGTGTCCATCACCTGTCTACTTATCTATCTCTAGGGTAATTCCACAATAGTTGGAGCAGTCAGACTTCTCGCCTTTGTTCTTGTACAGGGAGATAACGACTGCATCACGGAGATCTTTTAGAAGTGTTCCAATTCAACCTTTACTGGGAGGTGTGGGATTTGGAGGATGACTGCTTCTTGAACAGTGCGCTCAGCGCTGAAGAGGCTCTGAAAGTACTCCGACCAGCGGTTGAAGATGGAGGTATTATCTGTGAGCAATGTCTGTCCATTAGCGCTTCGCAGGGGACTGTACCAGGTGCCTGGGGCCATATACTGCTTTCAGTGCTTTGTAGAAGCCCCTGTAGTCACCGTTGTCAGCGCAAAGCTGGGTCCTCTGTGCGAGTCTGGTCCACCACTCGTTCTGGAGCTCTCTAAGCTTGCGCTGGAGACTGCTGCAGACGAGGCGGAAGGCAGACTTCTTCACAGGGCAGGAAGGCTGGGCTAGGTGGGCCTGATGGGCGGCTCTTGTTTTTGCTAGGAGTTCCTGGATCTCTATGTCCTTTTCGTCAAACCAGTCTTTCTTCCTCTTTCTAGCGAAACCCAAGACTTATGTGGAGGATTTTGCAATAGCAGTTTTCAGTTGTTCCCAGAGTGTTTCAGGGGAGGAGTCTGCTGGGTCCGCTGTGTCTTTGAGCCTGCGCTACAGCACAAGGCAGCTTTCACATCATCACGCTGAAGGCTGGCAACATCAAGCATTTTCTTGGGGGGGCCCCTTTTCTTGGGTTTTGGCTTGAAGTGGAGCCTGAGTTTGCAGCGGACAAGGCGGTGGTCAGTGTGGCACTCTGCGCTGGGCATCACTCTGATGAGGACGTCGCTGCGGTCCCTCTGACGCACTAGGACGTAGTCGATAAGGTGCCAGTGTTTGGAGCGAGGATGCATCCAGGTGGTCTTTCGACTGTCCTTTTGCTGAAAAGTAGTGTTGGTGATGACCAGTTGCTGCTCTGCACAGAACTCCAACAGTAGGCGGCCATTGTCATTGCAGTTCCTGACGCCATGCTTGCCGAGGACTCCTTTCCAGGCTTCAGAGTCCTGGCCCACTCTGGCGTTGAAGTCGCCAAGGATGATGACTTTGTCATCTGCAGGGGTGCTCTGTAGGAGGCTGCGCAGGTCAGTGTAGAACTTGTCCTTTTCTGCAGGCTCTGCCAGGAGGGTTGGGGAGTACACACTGAGAAGGGCGACGTGTTACTGGTGTCTCAGTGGGAGGCGCATGGACATGATGCGGTCTGAGTGACCGGTTGGTAGGTTTTCCAGCTTAGTCGCAATGGAGGTCTTGACCATGAAGCCCACGCCTGAGAGCTGTCTTTCTGATGCAGGCCTGCCTGACCACTAGAGGGTGTAGCCAGGGCCAAATTCTTGGAGGCTGCCTTCATCCGGAAGGCTTACTTCACTGAGCGCGACAATGTCGATGTTTAACCTCCGCAATTCATGGGCAATGAGGGCGGAGCGACGTTCAGGGTGTCCGCTGTCTGCTGTGTCACGCATGGTTCGGATGTTCCAGCATGCTACGTCGAGTCCGGTCGTGGTCGTCATGAGAGTGGATCCATTATTCTTTCTTGTTTTCTGACCGCAGGAGAAGATGCCCATTGACTGCGGCTAGCCAACTGGGGTTGCGAGGGGATGAGCTTTGGTTAGGCCACCTTTTCTAGGCCCCTCTCCGTGTGGAGCAAGCGGTGCTGTCCCTAGAGAAGGCTGCTTGGTCGTTCAGGGTGTGCTGAGTGACGTTGTCATCCCCAAGTCAACATCAGGCGACCAATATCCAGAACCGCCTGCATGCAGGTTTGAGACTGTGGCTTCCAGTGACATCTTTCACCTGCCGTTTCACCCCTCGCCCGTCGCTACAGGACTTGGAATGGTCGGTGTCATGGTCCGTGGACGTTTCCTAAAGCCTGGTGGAGCTTTTTGGTGGAGCTTTTTGGTGGAGTGCAGTGTGCGCAGTACTGGCCCCACCCTTTAAACCCTTGGTTCGTTTGCCATGGCCTAGCAAGCTGGGACGATGGCATCGAGGTCCTCGGGTCGTAGGTTTTATATCAGAGTGTCCTAGTCCTAGTCTCAGGCTGAAAAACCTTCCCCGGAGACACGGGGGCTTTGATGTCAGGGTTTTCCTCCCTTAGCCTTTCCGCAGCCAAGCGGCCAGGCCTGCAAGGCAGCAGTACAATGATTAATTTTCGAGGTTCTCTCCTCTAGATTCGCCGTGTTTAGCCTGGGGGCTCGTGCTGCCCAGTTTTTGGGGTCACCTCGGAGAGGACGTGGCCAGGGACCACGCACGGGCGGTCTTGGGATAGAGGGATGCTATGCTAGTCCAGAGGGATTACACACGAGGGTGCCTCGCGAAGGCCAAGAGGCCCTAGACTAGGGTGATCCCGGGGGAGGCGCTGTAAGAGTTCCCCACTACCCGCACCACCAACACAACTAGTCCCCTGGCCCACCCCCCCCCCCCCTTTTGAGTCAGGCAGAGACCCCTTGACCGCTGGCAAAGAAGTAATAAGATAAAAATGCTACAGATCGCAACCTGCCTCTACTTTTACCTCAGCTCACTCCCAGACAGCGTTGAGGAGGTTACAATCTATTCAGACTGCTGTCCAGGCCAAAATCGGAATCAATACCTGGCAGCCGGTTTATCCCATGCTGTACAAAACATCGAAAACATAAAGATCATAATCCACAAATACCTGGAAAGTGGGCATACGCAGATGGAATGCGACTCCGTGCATGCAGCCATTACATTTGCAAAGAAAAGCACACCCATCTATACGCCCAGCGGCTGGGACATCATCCTAAGAATGCCCAGAAGGACGCGACCATATTTGGTTGTCCCAATCAAATACACAGACATCCTTGACTTCAAAACACTAGCTGCCTCAACACTACGTAACACCAAGACAGACATCACTGGACAAAAAGTGAACTGGCTTCAAATAAAAGCATTTCACTTTGAGAAAGGCAAAGGGGAGGAGATATTTTTCAAGACCTCCTTTGATCAAGTCGACTACCAGACCATCAAGGTTGCAGGAGGAAGGAAGAGAGGCCGTGCTGCCCCTATCAAAACTATACCACACCTGTACAGCCACAAACTTCCCATCTCCCAGGCCAAGAAATCTGACCTCTTGTCCCTGTGCTCGTCTGGAATCATCCCTGAGGAGCACCATGCTTTCTACAGGAGCCTTCCGGCCTCTTCAGCTACAGTAGATCGGCTCCCACAGCCTGACGTCGATGAAGTGGACACTGACTCAGAGTGAACACAAGGCCAGGACAATCAACACTTCTGGAAAATGCGTACTGCGATCATACTCTTTTTTGGCAGAGACTCTAAGGAACCAACCCGGCATTAACCTTGAAAAGAAAATGATTATCTGAACCCCTGCAAAGCGCACAGAGTTTTTGCCACTTCGTCGACGTCAGGCTGTTCTAATACAACAGCAGCTCCTGAACAGTAATCAACATCTCGTGGATGACTCAGTGAAACTGGTGTGCTGAAATCAGTATCGGTATCACTTACTGGAAAATACACGTAGTATTTTTTTAAATCGGGAAATGCATCAATCGAAAATCAAATATCAAATTACACACTTGATATAGGCAAGGGATACACTGTTAGCATAGTATTTGAGTCCCACCTGGGTCCAGGTCAGACCCTGGTAAGACCCACATGGAGCACGTTGATCCCAACCTGTCCCCATATTCGGTCCAGGTGAGATCCATACGGATCCCACTGACTTTGTTGACCAAGTACCGAAAAGTGATTTTAAGTGTGAAATGTTTCGTGGTAGCTACTAGAAAACAAAAGCCATTTCAGTGATACATTGAAGTGGAACTTGAATACATTGACATGTGCGACTTGGATACTGACATGCTGGATACACGAAGACACATCGGATTGCGGCATTGGCTTTCGGTCATGGTGATGACCAAGTGAGTTTTCCTCTTTTTTGTACTTTGTATGGAGTGTTGAATTAAAAAAAAAACATAACTTTTCACTTACGAGTCACAACAACCCATACTTAAGGACTGTAATATTCGACAACCATTCTGTCATGTCTTTTTCTCCGCCTCTCTCTTTGTTCCTTTCCACACTATCATTTCGTGTGTGTCATTATCATTAATTCATAACGAAGCACTCAACATTGCAAAGAGACCACTGTATGATTAAGTTACTGGAATACGAAGTAGAGGAAGAGCTTTTACGCCAGAACTTTATTAGCAGAGTTGAAAATAAATCAAGCAGTTTTCAAATGCGACTTTCAGACTCTTCCAAGAGGTGATTCAGTCACTTTTTGTGACTTTTAAAAAAGACGTTACTGGTTGTACTGGCTTTCATTAGGTGTTGTTGGAAATTCTAGGCATGCACAGGCCTGTCTTAAAGACCGCATATCCATATAATTGCTTTCCGCTGGCTGTTTATTCCTAAAAGTGCCACCGCGACGAAACCGTAGTTCTAGTTACGAGTTTTATTTAGGAACTAGAGCTGGCCACCTGCTAACCATTCCAGCTAGCGTCTCGAGTTACAACTGAAAGGCAGCCCTGTTATGTGATGACATGCCATGTATTTGGCCTGTGTAAAAAGCGGAAATGCATTTACGAGGTTTATACGGACACTGTTCATTTAGAGTTTACAGTTCCTAGTACTACATAAATCCCGCATTTGCTACATATGTAATAAAGCATCAAATTATTTATAACATTAATGCTTGTGCAGTTAAACATTTACATGAAGATTCAGAGAAGAGAACAAAGTTTTGGTAGACACTAAATGTTTTGGCAATAAGAAAAAGAAAATATTTAATTTTAGATGTCAAAATTTCAAAAGGCTCTCCTGTAAAGTTAGCTAAAATGGAGATACGAGGTTTATCCGGGCAACCCTCGATATATATGTGTTTGTGTGTGTGTGTGTGTGTGTGTGTGTGTGTGTGTGTGTGTGTGTGTGAGCGAGCAACTAGAGCCCTCGCATGGACAAGCTTGAAATTTTAGGATATTGTCCGTAAAAGAATTATCGCGAGACCTTTTTTTTTTTTCCAATTTTGGATTAAGATTGGCGAGAAAATGGCCACTTTACAAAAACTGGTTGATCCACACTAGTGACATTAATTTTTCTTATTTTTACTAGATATTTTGCGTATAACTAGATAAAAAGGAGATACTGAATGAGTTCGTTAACCATCATTGTACTTCTAGAACTTTTTGAGTGATCATTTTTTTTTTTTTAAATTAAAAAAATATTTTCACATTAAAATAAATAAACTGCTCTGGAATAATTGTCTCACAGTTCCTTTAAACTGTCCTGGACAAAGAAAAGATATGTTCTTTTAAACTGGACTGCTTAGGTAATCCGCTTGAAAATTCTGTGAACCCTTGATGGACTGTAACATAATGTTAATGTAAGAACATTGCCCATCTCATGATGCAGCAGTTTGAGAACTTGGCAGAGTTCAGATAGTTCAAGGGTTGATGGTCCGTCTGCAACACAAATGGAACTCCCTTAAGGTACAGTTCAAATGTCTGCACTCCCCAGAACATGGCTAGGCACTCCTTCTCGATGGTAGAGAGGTTTTTCTCGGCACGGGTCAACTTCTTGCTGGCATAGTTCACTGGGTAGGCTAGGGTTTCCCGTCACCCTCCTGCATTAGGATGGCACCCACCCTGTCGTTAGAGGCGTCGGTCCTCAGGACGAAGGTCTTCGATGGGTCAGGGAGGTGCAGAATGGGCCATTCTGGTGCCAACATGTAGCAAATATTCTGCCAACTTTTTTCCAACATGAATAGTATTGTCCCAGATTTGAATATTGGTAATTTAATCCAGCTTTCAGTCATCTGAGGAAAAAGACCATCATGCAAACATATATAAATCTGATAGTTAGCTTCATTATGAGCCAACACTAGGCCTGGACAATTGCCATTTTCCCTTTGCATGGCAAGATCAAATCAAACGTTCATCAAAATATGTAACACCTACCTCTAAACACAACTTAAAAATACAGATCTGAATTCATAGATTCACAGTGATGCACAAGTTTAATCCGATTTTCAGTTTTTAAAAAAGAAAACACTCTAACTATACCGATAGTAATTATAACTTAAGCATGCAATTTGAATAATTAAGGACAATGACTATCTCAGTTAACCCTTTTTATCCTGATACATTACTGCCTGTTGACTATTATAGCTCAAGAGTAGTGCCAGAACAGCTTGGTGCAGTTCTGGCACCACCTTTGAACTAAAATGGTGGATAAATGGTTGATCTTTATCTCCTTACCCATAACATAGCTTTCACAGGGCAATCTAAAGTTTAAAAAAATCACCCTCAGGCAGGATTCATTGTTCGGCATCCTGTCTCGAAAGACAATGGGAGTATGCGCTTGCTGGGTCAGTCACTGGAGTGACCTCTCCAGTGCGCAAGCCTGGGCGAAGTGTATGGAGATCCTGGGATGCCCAGTCGTCAAGATCCCCCTCTCGGCCTCGCTGATGTATCCAAAGGAATGCAAAGCAGTACGTTTGGCACCAGTTTGGCTGCAGGAGCTGCCAGAACAGTGCGTGAATACAGGCAGCTGTCTGCCTTCGGGGCTCCACTCCTGATTTGAAGGGTTTACTCCCTCACATTTGGCCGTTGGATCCAACCTGATCTCCTCCGTCCTCTAGCCGTTGGCTGTCAGAAACAGCTCATCTGCCTAGTGGTGCAATGTGAACACCACCCCCTCACGTGGTTTAGCCCACCAGCTGAGGTGGTTTGCCAGGGTGTGGCGCTTGGAGCCAGCACGTGAGAGATTAAGGAGATGGATGAGGACCAGTGATGCCCGTCCGTCCTATGTAGGACGCAGCTGCCGAACAGCAAAGGTACTACCTCTATCCAGAGCCCCCTACACCCCAATTCAGCAGGATTCAACTGATTAATTAACCACCCCCCTTCCCCCACCCCCCCAACAAAAAACAAACCTGTCTGTAACAATACACAAAATGTACAAAAAACCATGCCCACAATTAACAAAAACAATTGTTCTGATACATGACATACAAAAACCATCTCTGAATATACACACAGATGTTGAGCTTCTGGCAATAGGATCTGTACACATAACAGATTTTGTATACAGTGCATTCTTAAACTGCGCCCATGACTAACTTTCTTACGGCTTAACAGAATATACTGACAATTCGATTGGCGGCAAAATTTCCGCCTAAACATACTGGATTTGGCACAAACAACATTGGTTATGAAAAAAAAAAGAAGAAAAGAATCCCATATGACATGTCCTTATTAACTCTTTTCATCCCGATACACTCCTGCTTGAAATTAATTTGACTGATAGTTCAAGGGTGGTGCCAGAATAGCTTAGCGCCTGAGGCACCAAGCTATTCTGGCACTACCCATGAACCAAAATGGTTGGTCTGTCGTGTAATATTAATGTAGCCTTCATAGGACAATAAGCAAATCTGACAAAATCCGCAGCAGGATGTAATGGGTTAAAAAGAGTATCAACTAAAACCTTCCATGTCAAATTCATGTACATAACACTGATCAACTGGCATTGGTACAATAAAAATGTAACAACCATGAAATCATAATATTAATAATAAAAGTAAATATGCAGGGATCCAGGACCTGGCAAATTGATTCTAGCAACACAGAAATTTTAAAAAGTATTTAAAAATTGCCTCCAGTGACATTATATACTGACTAGTGTTGGAAGGGTGCTTACCAAAAAAAACCCAAAAACAGAAATTGGCACAATAGTTAAAACAAAATAGAAATGGCTACAGGGGGAGGTCTGGCCAGGGTTCTGAGTTGCGGCATCTCTGTTTTTTCTCTTGAGCCGCTTGTCCTTAAGGCTAGCTATGCAAGAGTCCTCAAAGGAAACGGCTGCCTTGTAAATGGTGGAGCGCCAGGTGTCGCGGTGCGCAGCAAGCGAAGACCACCGACGGTAGTCGATTTGGCAGGCACTAAGTGACTTCTTGAGACAGTCTTTGTATCTCTTCTTTGGTGCCCCTTTGTCTCAGTGTCAAGTGGCGAGCTCGCCAAACAGGGTAGGCAATGATCCTCCATCCTGGAGACATGCTCCGCCCAGCGGAACTGTGTCCGCAGCAACAAAGCCTCGATGCTCACAGTTTCTGCCTGTTCAAGGGCCTCAACATTGGTGACATAGTCACTCCACTGAATGCCGAGGATGGTACGCCGCTGGTGGAAGCGTTCGAGGAGTCGTAGTTGGCTGTAGTAGAGGGCCCAGGACTCGTAACCATACAACAGGGTGGTGAGGACGACAGCTCTGTACACACTGATCTTGGTGCCTGTTTTCAGCTGTTGATTGTGCCACACCCGTTTGAATAGTTGCCGAACGCGCTGTTCGCTTTTGCTAGCCTTTTGTCCAGCTCCTTGTCCAGCTTGGCGTGACATGATGATGCAGCCAAGGTAGGTAAACTGGTGTACTGACTTCAGTTCAGACTCGCCGATGGTGATGTGGGGAAGGCGGTGCTCTTCCTTGGGTGCCGGCTGATGGAGGACCTCTGTCTTTTTCAGACTGACCTCGAGTCCAAAGAGCTGGGCAGCATCTGCAAAGCAGGATGTGATGCACTGCAGGGCTCTCTCTGTGTGCAATGAGGGCAATGTCATCAGCAAAGAGCAGGTCACAAATCAGTCGGTCTAGGGTTTTAGTGTGGGCCTGCAGGCGTCCGAGGTTGAACAGGCTGCCATCGAGACGATACCTGATGCACGCTGTGTTGTCATCGTCAAGGTCCACTGTGGCCTGCTTCAACATCATGCTAAAAAAATGGTGAAGAGGGTTGGTGCCAGCACGCAGCCCTGCTTCACACCATTGAGAATGGGGAATGGTTCTAAGAGGTCACTGTTGAGTCTGACCTGGCCTTGCTGGTCCTCATGTAGCTGGACGATCATGCTGGATCTTTTTTTCTTCCACATGATACAATAAAAAAGAAACGATACAAGTATGCATAAACTGTTGTCAACATAGCGTCCCGTTACAAAGACGCCGAAACCATAACTGACAAAAATGCTACCACGGCTGAACAAAATAAATCAATGGATGTTTGCTTGTAACACTAACAGTAACAGGGTTGAGAGTTCAATGAATGGTTGCATGCCAGAACTGGATGTCTCTATTAACAGAATAAACAGAGACATGCAGTTCTGGATGGCAACACAGCACACATGCAATCATGACGTGCCAGAGTGCACAACATTTCCTCACCACAGCACTGGTTAAATTACCTGCGTTGTGTGGTTAGAGCACCAAATCAAAACTAGGTCAAAATAGGGGAGGGGAGAGAAAGGAAAAAAATAAAAAAAATAATGATTCTGCCCATAAAGGTGCACAAACATCTGACCCGTTAACTAAATCAGGGCTAAATGTAGGAGACTGAAACAACAACAGCCAAGAATTGCTGTAAACGGGGAAGTCTCAAACAGTCTGGTCCGCTGACGAGAGGAGTACCGACTTTGAAAGCAAAACATCCTCGAAACACACCTCATTCTTAAACGGTCCGTGGCGCAGTGGTTAAGGCGCCTGCCACCAATGCCAAAGGTGCGCGGTTCGATGCCGGGTTCCGGCGTTGGACTTTTCTCCTCTGGTAAGTGTCACCGTTAATTCGGGCGGACCGTCGGGGGTTCTTTCTCCGGGTACTCCGGTTCTTCCACCCCCCCCCCCCCCCACTTTGGTACCGGTCTCAGGCCACTTTACAAATTTCAAATACAAGCGATCAAAAATCTCTGTAACTTCAGTAGCTGACTGGCCCTTCGTTTGTCTTGTACTGTGTTTGTCTTAAATGGTGTAAATCCGTGTCTGTTTCGTGAGTGTGTGTGTTGGGTTTCAGGCGCGGCGCTTTGAGTCGATTTCCCCAAAATTGAGAAAAAGCGCCTATATAATAACGGTATTATTATTATTATTATTAAACACACACAAAAAAACCTGACTGACTTGTGACAAAAGAGTGTGTACGGCCGGCCAACAAAATAGGCCATTTCTTCAGATAGTGTGCGATGTGATACACTTTTATACAAACATACGGCCGACAAAACAGGCCATTTCTTCAGATAGTGTGCGATGTGATACAATTTTATATAAACATATGGCCGACAAAACAGGCCATTTCTTCAGATAGTGTGCGATGTGATACACTTTTATACAAACATACGGCTGACAAAACAGGCCATTTCTTCAGATAGTGTGTGATGTGATACACTTTTATACAAACATACGGTCGACAAAACAGGCCATTTCTTCAGATAGTGTGCGAAGTGATACACTTTTATACAAACATACGACCGACAAAACAGGCCATTTCTTCAGATAGTGTGCGAAGTGATACACTTTTACACAAAAATGCGACCAACAAAACAGGCCATTTCTTCAGATAGAGTGCGATGTGATACACTTTTATATAAACATATGGCCAACAAAACAGGCCATTTCTTCAGATAGTGTGCGAAGTGATACACTTTTATACAAACATACGACCGACAAAACAGGCCATTTCTTCAGATAGTGTGCGATGTGATACACTTTTATATAAACATATGGCCGACAAAACAGGCCATTTCTTCAGATAGTGTGCGATGTGATACACTTTTATACAAACATACGGCCGACAAAACAGGCCATTTCTTCAGATAGTGTGCAATGCGATACACTTTTATACAAACATACGGCCTACAAAACAGGCCATTTGTTCAGATAGTGTGCGATGTGATACACTTTTTTTACAAACATACGGCCGACAAAACAGGTCATTTCTTCAGATAGTGTGCGATGTGATACACTTTTTTTACAAACGGTCCTTTCTCCCACCATGGCCAATATTCACATCACATCTGCATGATGTGCAGAATGCGTGGTGAGAGAAAGTAACTATGGGTGTTTTTAGACAATTTCTATAGACACCAAATTTCCATTGTTTTTGACCACATACTCCCACACCTTCACGCCGCCCATTTTTTTCAGCGCCTCGGCATGCTTATCTAAATTACCGACCGCTACTGAACACGCCACTGCATTATTATTTGAACAGTCACCATTTTATGTACCTCTCAGCAGAGTAGTTACCAACAGGGGGGTTAACACCTGAGCTAATTAATCCATCGGTTATGTAAACATTTACACACTAAAATGCAGTAAATCAGCGCGGACCATTTGCGTAGCTTATGTGTGGTGTATTTCGGGAATTTCCGATTTGGTTATAGTCAAAACAGCAGTTACTTCCCTTAGAAATCTATTTTTAGCTGCTTACAGCTTTCGCCGCTCAACATTTCTGAGAAAGAAAAAAAAAACAACAACATAATTACTCGCTTATCTCAAACAGCCAACTAAAACAAGGTTAATAAGACTACTAACAATGTTCACATCTCAATTAAATATATGATTAGTTAAGGCTACAGACCTGAAAATCGATCAATACATGGAACCGGTCGCCGGAAAAGACACATTGCACAACTTCCTGTATTGATCTGCTTATATTTAAGTAGGTAAAAATAACTACATTATCCTGGGCCGAGACTGGCCTGGTGGTTTCGGCCCCGTTACACACGTACCGAGTAGATCGTGGTGCCGTTTACTAGGTACGTGTGTGGCGTAGGTTGGAATCACCTCAGAAATCTCAGAAATTTTCATTTCGGTAAATGTCTGAGCTGTGAGATTTCCACTGGGGTGTGACGATCCAATAATTTAAATAATTTTAAAAATGCCGGCAAATAAATAAATAAAACAAATTGTGCGCATGGGTAAAAAAGGGGGGGAAGGGAAAGGGGTGGATAAGGGGGTAAGGGATAAAGGGGGATAAGGGGGTTAAGGGGGGCTGGGTGGGTGGGTGTTTGTGTGAGTGGGTGTGTGTGTGAGTGTGTGTCCGTCTGTCTGTCCATCCTTCCCTCGTCCCGTCTAGGTGACGGAACACCGCATCCGATTCTCATACCTTTCCAAGGGAGGCATGTCTGAATCCTCTCTTGAAAAGGCCATTGAGAATCGGATAATAGACGGGATTTTTGTTAAAAAATATTTATTTTAATAACCTGCTGATGATATCACTTGCATGCTGTGGTCAGCTAAGAAATGTCTGAGCAATTCGGAATTCTGATTCTGTTTACAAAGGACGGTAACTACTAGATCTCATGCGATCATGGTATCCAACTGAATGAACAAAAAGCAAAAGACTTCTGTGAAAAAAAAAAAAAAAAAAAAAAACAAAAAAACGAATGAATGAATCTATGAACCAAAACGTAAGGTAAGTAAAATTTTGTTTCACATTTTCACTTATTCAGTTGCGCTCAGTCTAGGTTTAGAGCGCAACTGTCAAGCCTTCAATTCTGCCGAGTCACTCACTGTCTCAATATGTTATTACAAAGTTAGCTATCTTAACACCAGTGGCCAACTACACGCCACGTGGGCCTTAACAACCGCGCGGTAAGTAACCGGACCATAACGCGGTTGACTAAGCTGTGTTCAATCAACAGTGTTGAACGGCGCGGTGTTAACAGAATGTTGATCTTTTCAATCATAGTCATTGCTATCACTTCCATACCGTGGACAACTAATAAATTCAAGACAAAACACAGAGTTAAATGTCTTATGTTTACAAGGGTCTTAGCAAGCTGTGTAATCTCATGTGATCGTTGTATCCAGCGTATACAATGACGTAGCGTCTTAGAAACGAAACTAAGTGTGTGGTGGCTAATCGAGTGTACAGTCCTTGCGTGTCGCGTGACATACAACCATGACTGAAGTGTGAGTGCATGTGTCTGTGGATATGTCTGTCTGTCTGCCTTGTTTGTCTGTCTTTGTCTGTGTGTGTGCGTATGTGCGTGCATGTGCTTGTGTGTCTTTGTCTCTGTGTGTGTGCGTGCATTGTATTTGTTCGTCTGTGCGAGTACGCGTGTATGTGATTGTATGTGTGTATGCATGTTTGTGTGCATGCGTCTGTATGTGTGCATGTGTGTATTATATTAATCGGAATGCGTCTGCCTGTAATGTGTGTGTGTGTGTGTGTGTGTGTGTGTGAGTATGTAAATCCCGTAAACCGGGGACACACACGGGTTATACACCCACAACCGGGGACTTCCAGTAAACGGGGGACGTCGCCGGTTCTAGACGATTTGAGTTATCATTTGCGACGTATATTATGACTGAAAACAATGTTACTGGTGAAATATGAGCAAAATCTGACGTATCTGGTTTGTATGGTTACACACACACACACACACACACACACACAAAATTGACATACACACTTGATAACATTTTTTTTTTTTTTTTATACCTACAGATACTTGATAACAAATTTCCAAAGTCACCTATAACTGACAAATTACTTTTCAGGTAACTTTTTAAAGTTCCTATAAGTTAGTTGACACAAGAAGTTATAAGTGTCTTAAAATAAGAACTTATAATTTCTTATAGGAATTTAAACATAAGAAATTGTAAGTTCTTGACTCAAGTCACAACTTACTCGGACAGATTTGACAAGATACAAGGACAATGAAAAAACTTTTTTTTAGTAATTGGTGGTGGTGGAGCTGATGGGGTTAAATAGTTAGGCGCAAGCGACATGACATTTTTCTGTGAAGTGTAATGAAAAAATAATAAACAATTACCAAATCTGATTTTTATTTGTTTAAAAGATTGTGTAGTTTTTCTGTGGTTTCCTGAACACCGATCTTTTTTCCTTCCGCTAAAAAAACTAGCCTTCAGTTCTTCAACATTTACAGGAGATTGACTACGCATTTTATTTTGTATTTCTGACTTCTGTTTTTTATAATTATTTAAATCATCCTGGACTCGCTTTAATTCATCGTCATCAATACAATTATCATTTAATGCCTTACTGATAATAAGTTTCATACTGCTCAGCTTTGCACCAGCCAGCGTACTCAATGCTTCATGTTTCTGTAATTTCGTATGAAATCTTTTGTTTATGGCCTCCAAACCAAAACAAGCCAGGCATGTAGCAACGCTAACACCCTCAACTGCAATTCCTATTAAACTTCCAATTCCTGTGGCAAACAGAACAATACCCCCCACAGAACAACCAGCTGAAACTGCACCAACAGCCATAGAAGTGTTTTGAACAGAATTGAAAACGGTCTTATACCATCTCTTACATCTGGAGTACCTCGCCTCTTCACTTTCCAAATATTTAATTGCTTCTGTAATATTTATTAAACGAAATGCGTCTGCCTGTAATGTTTTATCTGATGCAATTGGTACAGCTGTCGCATGTGGATCAGGCGCAAGCGTTGATTCAGTCGGCTCAAGCGTCGGTAGTATTGGATAGAATTTAACCATTTTTTTTATTGACAAATATTTGTTATTTAATCAATGATTACATTTTGCAACTCGTCAAAAGTATACAATTTGCTGGCATAATAAAATGAAACAAGATCAATGTGTTCAAGGTTTATGTAACTTAAACGAACAAAAGTTGTTTTGTCGACTAATATCTTGACAGCTAGAATACTGCTCGAAACTTCAAAAACATCTACATTTTTTATAATAGCAATAGAGACCTTTGTTGATTCTGATACTGTTTCATCCCATGTAAGTTTTATTCCCTGTGCAATATTTGCCTCTTTCGCAGAAGTTACAGATTTCATGATAATTTCAAATACTATTGTCGCTTCTCTTGCAATCAGAAAGTTTTCTGGTGCAAACACAACAGAAGTATCAGATCTGCCCTTCCTATTTGTAAGAAGATACCATTTCTCATAATTTTCAACTTTCAGTTTATCTCTGCTATTGTTGTCTGGGGCAAAGCTTGGAACAAGGCTTACAATCAGCGGCCCAGAGTTAACAATTTTTGTAAAAACTAAGACACCTTCATCAGTGTATACATAAGGACTAATAAATTCAATCTTTATGTCCCAGTCAATTGTGGGTGAAGGCGTAGGCGGCACAGGTGAAACTACCCACTTATTACCTACATGTATTAAGTTGTAAGGCACGTTATTTACTGGAACTGGTACAGTAACATCACGCAGCTGACCAAGTTTAGGAATCTGTTTTTCACCATCTTTCATGTCGACAATTACTTTCCTCTTGTACATACCAGTCAAATCCTCGCGCTGGGACCATACGGCGTTGAGGCGCGTCCCCTGGGTGGTGGATAGGGGGTCCCTCGTGAGAGGGGTGCACCGAATGAAATAAGGTGCCGTGAACCAACATGGTCTAAGGGAAGGTGACCCCGACAGAAAACCCCTGGTCCTCCTAGTAAGGGGGTTGGGCGTGGGGGTAGCTTCCCCACCCTGCAAAAAAGGAAATAGCTACAAAAACGCCGACGAAAAGATTAACAGTAATTCCTTTCCTGGAGGAGGAAGGTTCTTCTACTAGAAGACTTATGACGTCGTGTGGTGAAAGCCGGAAGTCTTCGGAAGCCACAGGACCGAGCCGCCTCTCTCTATCCAGGGATACAACCATGGGCACATGGAACGTCAAGACCATGTACCAGAGCGGCAAGGCTGCCCAGATAGCAGCGGAAATGCAAAAGTACAACCTTTCCCTGCTAGGCATCAGTGAAGCCAGATGGACGCAGTCTGGCCAGAAAAGGCTGTTAAGTGGGGAGATGATTCTGTATTCAGGTCATGAAGAGGAGAATGCCCCCCATACAGAAGGAGTAGCACTCATGCTGTCACCAGTGGCACAGAGAGCGCTGATGGGCTGGGAACCTCTTGGGCCAAGAATTATAACAGCAGCCTTTAGAACTAAGAAAAAGCTCAAGCTGAACATCATCCAGTGTTATGCGCCCACCAATGACAGTGACGAGGAAGAGAAACAAGAGTTCTACGACCGACTCCAGAGTGCCGTGGACAAATGTGCGGAGCGAGACATCACCATCGTCATGGGCGATTTTAATGCCAAAATAGGGGAGGACAACACCGGATACGAAGAGGTGATGGGGAGACAGGGACTAGGCTCGGAGATGAGTGAGAACAGGGAGAGGTTTGTAGACTTTTGTGCTCTAAACCGACTTGTCATTGGAGGCAGCATCTTCCCACACAGAAGAATACACAAAGCAACTTGGGTCTCACCTGACCATACAACAGAGAACCAAATAGACCATATCTGCATTAGCAAGAAATTTAGAAGATCCCTTCAAGATGTTCGAGTGAGGAGGGGAGCAGATGTCGCCTCAGACCACCATCTGCTTACCTTAAGAATGAAGCTCAAGCTAAAGAAAAGCCGCACAGAGACAACAAGAAGACAGCGCTATAATGTAGGCCTCCTGAGAGAAACTGGAGTTAGAGAAGAGTTCAAACTGGTGCTGTCCAACCGGTTTCAAGCGCTACAGGAGCTAGTAAATGAAGAGGAGGCGGTCACCACAGAGCAGCAGTGGAAGGCAGTTAGAGAGGCGCTGAACTCAACCTGCAAAGACACTGTAGGGTTCAGGAAACACCACCACAAGGACTGGCTGTCGGCACAGACCTTGAAGAAGATAGAAGCGAGGAAGCAGAAGAAAGCAGCGGTCAACAACAGTCGCACGAGAGCAGCCAAAGTAAGGGCACAGGGGGAATACTCAGAAGCCAACCGCGAGGTGAAGAGGAGTATCAGGGCAGACAAGAGGGCCTACACAGACAGCCTGGCAGCAGAGGCAGAAAAGGCAGCAGGCAGCGGCAACATGAAACAGCTCTACGACATTACCAGAAGATTGTCGGGTAAGTATGGCCATACAGAAAGACCAGTAAAAGACAAAGAAGGCAAGCCTATTGCAGACAGAGCAGACCAACTCGACAGATGGGCCGAGTATTTTGAAGAGTTACTGAACAGACCTAGCACACCCAACCCCCCCGACATCCAGCCGGCAGAGACCGACCTACCCATCAGCTGTGACAGACCCAGCCGGGAAGAGATCAGAAAAGCAGTGGCATTTTTGAAGAATGGCAAAGCAGCAGGGCCAGATGGCATCCCAGCGGAGTCTCTGAAAGCAGACCTAGAGACAACAGTTGAGATGCTGTACCCACTGTTTGGAAAGATCTGGGAAGAGGAGGTGATGCCAGCTGACTGGAAGGAGGGGTACCTAATCAAGCTTCCCAAGAAAGGCGACCTCAGCAAGTGTTCCAACTACAGAGGAATCACCTTGCTGTCAGTACCAGGAAAGGTCTTCAACAGGATCATCCTAGAGAGAATGAAGAGCTCCGTTGACCCCCAGCTGAGAGACCAGCAAGCAGGATTCAGGAAGAACCGATCATGTACAGACCAGATCGCCACTCTCCGCATCATCGTGGAACAGTCTCTGGAGTGGAGCTCCCCGCTGTACGTCAACTTTGTGGATTATGAGAAAGCATTTGACAGCGTGGACCGAGAGACTCTGTGGAAACTCCTACGACACTACGGTGTACCCACAGAGCTCGTCCGCCTGATCAAGAGCAGCTATGATGGCATGACATGTCGCGTGATCCACGAAGGGCAGTTCACCAGAGAGCTCCAGGTCAGAACTGGTGTCAGGCAGGGGTGTCTGCTGTCTCCGTTCCTCTTCCTACTGGCCATAGACTGGGTCATGAAGATGACCACAGAGCACAGACGAAGTGGAATACAGTGGACACTGTGGACACAGCTTGACGACCTCGATTTTGCAGACGACTTGGCATTACTGTCCCACACTCATCAACAAATGCAGGACAAGACCACGAGGCTTGCTGACATCTCGTCCCAAGTGGGCCTCACCATTCACAAACAGAAAACAAAGACAATGAGGCTGAACGCAACCAGGGAAGAACCAGTCTTGCTTGCTGGCACCCCGTTGGAGGAGGTGGAGTCCTTCACCTATCTCGGGAGCATCATAGACAAAAAAGGCGGCACTGATGCAGATGTCAGAGCACGAATCGGTAAAGCCAGAGCAGCCTTTCTCCAGCTGAAAAAAGTGTGGAGTTCCAGAGAGCTGTCACAACACACCAAAGTCCGGATTTTCAACTCCAATGTAAAAGCAGTTCTCCTATATGGAGCAGAGACATGGAGATTGACAAAAACCACAGTCAACAGAGTACAGACCTTCATGAACAGTTGCCTTAGAAGAATTTTGAAAATCCACTGGCCAGAGAAGATCAGCAACGTCAGACTCTGGGAGAGAACAGAGCAGATAACAGCAGAGAATGAAATTGGGCGAAGAAGATGGGGATGGATCGGTCACAGTCTGAGAAAGCCAGCTTCCAGTATCACTAGGCAGGCATTGTCATGGAACCCCCAGGGAAAGAGGAAAAGAGGTAGGCCGAGAAACTCCTGGCGTCGAGACCTCCAAGCAGACATCAAGAGCCTGGGAACCACCTGGAGTAGAATCGAAGGATTGATTGATTGATTGATTGTACATTGCTTAACGTCCCGACAGCAACAAGGCTTTCTCAGGACGTGCCTGCACTGCTTGTGAAAAAAAAAAAACTATACAGAAAATTGAATGTATGTCGCCAGCCGGTCAAATACGTTAAATAAACCTACAACATGGGGCCTAAATAAAGCTAAGACCATTTAGCAACACACATCCAATATCAAGAGCTACAGGCAGTGCAGACAGTTGGGAGAGTTTTAAATAGACAAATACAGGTGAATGGACCAAAGGTAGACAGAAACACATGCCCCAGAATAGAAAGGAAACCCACCCTGTGGGGCTGACCAGGGTGACCCTGGGAACTAAAAAGTACCTAACCCCACCCAAGTCCCCCAGGGCAGACCCGGGTGGGGGAGAATCGAAGGAGAAGCACAGGACAGGAGTTGCTGGAGGTCTCTCGTCGACGGCCTATACCCGGGTAGGGGTGACAGGTGTAAGTAAGTATACCAGTCAAATCAAGTTCAAAACCATATATTTCTCCAATTTCCCCTTCCTTCTCAAAATCCTGTACGTCTGCCAAATCTTTCAACTCTGTTACTGGACATGCAAATGGTATGATTCTCGGCTTTGGACCAGCACTCATTTTTATAAACAAAAATACAATTATTTAATTTCCAACACAACACTAAAATCATGCATTACAACTGGTTTGTCATCTTTATTAGTTACAGATATACACAGTGACTCAAAGAAACTAGAACCTAATTTCTTAAACTGTAAATTAGGAAATCTAGCAAACACACTTTCACAATAGGGTGCAGTTCCAGTTGGTAAGCATCTTAGCAAAGTTGAAGGCTTTCCATTGTGAACATTTTTAGTAGTGTTCAGTTCTTTCAAATGAACATTTAGTACTGTGTGTACTGCTAAATGAACAGGATATCTTCCAATTATTTTTTCTTTTTTAGGTTTTATAAATCCTTTATCTAATACCCAATCTTCATCACTATATGTATCTAAAGATGATATGTCATCTTCATTTAAAAAACCAAGTAGCATTATAAGTCTGCGTGTTATTACATACTGAGTACCTTTTGAAAATTCAATTGTAACAAGTTAGCTGGATTTAAAGTTGCTTTAATTTTATATCCATTTTGTAAATATTCAGCTAAAGTACAAAAGTCATAATATCCAGGCTGTAAGCCATGAAAGCCAATACCCACATCACCTATAGTTCCAAGAGCAGTTTCATGCACAGCATAATCATTGATACTTATTACATTAAACCACTTTACTGTATAGAACATTTCATGGATAGCTACAGCCTTGCTACCATCACAATTATCAATCCCATTAGTTAACCACACTGGATTGCTTGTGTCAAGATTTGTTAAGGTAATAAACATTTTCATTATCTCATAAAAAAAGGATGGAATTTAAACCACCAACAACCATTACTACAAACGCATTTCAATTTAATGTAGATGCCAAATACAATGTCGCCCCTACTTATGAACAGAAAATAATTCAACTAAATCAACTCGACATTACTGTAAGCGAACAAGATTTATTTCAAGTCAAAGTACCCAACCCTTTTGATCATTACCTAAACCCTCCAATAACAGACGATGCTACTGCAAGAAAGTGGTCTTCAAGTCCACTACAGATGTTTCAAAACCAACTCAACTTTGCTATACTGTGTTCAACTACAGGCTGTGGTGTTTCATTTACAGACCACTTGAATCACTCAAACAAACTTATTAGATCTGTCTACCGTTCTCATGTTTATTACCAGCTTAGACGTATTTTGTCAGAACTTCATACACCAGTACCAACTGAATCTAGTTTCAACAGGTTTAACAACCCCATGGATATGAAAGCGTTTGAACGCATCTGTAATGAATTTAACATCAGTCCCCGGTATGACTTTACACAAAAACTTGATGATCACAACGGCATGGGTACATTGTATTATGCTATGGATTGTACATTGGATTGTACATTGCTTAACGTCCCGACAGCAACAAGGCTTTCTCAGGACGTGCCTGCACTGCTTGTGAAAAAAAAATCTAAACAGAACATTGAATGTATGTCGCCAGCCGGTCAAATATATTAAATAAACCTAACACATGGGGCCTAAATAAAGCTAAGACCATTTAGCAACACACATCCAATATCAAGAGCTACAGGCAGTGCAGACAGTAGGGAGAGTTTTAAAAAGGCAAATACAGGTGAATGGACCTCGGGTAGACAGAAACACATGCCCCAGAATAGAGAGAAAAACTCACCCTGTGGGGCTGACCAGGGTGACCCTGGGAACTAAAAAGTACCTAACCCCACCCAAGTCCCCCAGGGCAGACCCGGGTGGGGGGTATTATGCTATGAGTCACAGACAATACCCACAAGATTACTACCCTGGTTACACTTCATTCTCATCAAAATCACAAGTCTGGTTAGGATCAATAGAACAGAAACAGTCTAATGCCTGGACAACATTTATTTTAGACAGGAGTGACGGGTTTACTCAAGCGGGAGTTGAGCGCGTAAATGAGTCTATCAGAACATATGTCTGGTGTTTACTAGGAGCACAATCATTAACAAAATCAAACATTTTGAATGGAAGTGGCAAATTTGAAGCACAAAAACAATTTCTTCCAAACCTGGAAGATGCAATTAATTCAACAGTAGATCTCCCATCAAGAATACAGCGCTACCAAGACGTTCTCAGATATGCGAGATCAAAAGTTGATTTTGTAGTTGGCATTGGGTTATACATGTTACCATCTGACCTTCAACTCCAAATGGGTACAATAACAAATTATAATAATAAAATCATTGTTGCAGGTGTTGGTAAAAAACTCGGTCTTAATCAATCTGTAAACTTAGGAACAACAACCACGCATGTTCAGTCATTAAAATTATTACAGACGGTAACACCCCCGGCCCCGGCCCCAACACCGGCACCTATACAACCAGTACAATCAGCCCCGGATCCAACACCAACCCCTGACACACATGAGTCAGAGAGAACTGCATTGGTAATAGGTTTCACTGGATTAGGGGTTTTACTTCTTTATCTGTTTCATTAAATAACCCACCATCAACCCTCCTACTGTAACCAAAAAGACCCACACATGTTCTGCCATAAACCCAACTACCTTTGCTGCAGTACTAATCATCCAACTAACAACTGTGCCTATAATACCAGGTAATGAATCCATTGCTTTCAGAGCCAATTTCTTAAGCAAGTCTGATATGCGAGATAGTTGTTTCTTTACCCATGACTGTAAATCTTTTGGGTCTGTTGGAGGTGCTGGTGGTGCTGGCGGAGCTGCACCCCCACCACCACCACCAACCCCGGAGACAGCTAACACAACAGTACTGATAATAAATCCAAGAGCAGTAATTAAACTTGCAATTGTGATACCCTGTTCTCTGAAAAGTGTTTTCAATCTCTCAGCCAGAGTAGTGTCTTCGTGAAGTATTTTCTGAATAGTTTCTCTAATCCTGTTGACTTGTGTTTTCAGTTTTTCCCTCCCAATACTAATCACTTCTAAACGTCCAGATCTTTCTATCTGTAAATCATTTAATCTGTGTTGTATTCTTTCTTTCACTTCAGTGTCAAGATTCCCATTGTCTGTGGTAGCCAGTTTCTCTTTTTCACGTTCTATGTGTTTATCAAGCTCACCTAGTTTGGCTACGTTATTTACCATCTCACCTCTTATTGACTGCAATGATTTATCCAACCCTATAATCTCCCGCATTGACAAAGGTGGATCATCTATTGTTTTCATAGCGTCATTTATTTGTCCTTCAGTAAATGAGGTTTCTTGTATCACTGTTTGCTATTTCTGGTAGGCTTGTTACTGGTGACATTTCAATTTGTTGCCCTGTTGGTAACTTTGTTTGCGTGTCGTGAAGCGCACTAACCAGTCTAGGCGCAAGTGGTGGCGCGGGAGACCCTCCAATACCAAGGTACCTTACCAACCCAGAGCTACCACCAACTTTACCTTTAATTGTACTTAAAGCTCTAAACTTAGCAGTGTTATTTTAATGTGTTAGATTTATTTTCCCTCTGTCTGAGTCCTTTATCATATTCAAACTGATTAGGATCTATTACATCTGGGCGCGCTCCAACACTGTCATAAAATGAGTTTACTTTGTCTTTTAACAGTTCATGATACATACTACTATTAGTTACCATTCCAGACATATCTGTGGTACTAGTATCTGAGACATTCATGTCATCCATTTCAAAATCTTCATGATTAAATACTCCCGCTGCCACTGTTTTATTAATTTATTATTTTTTATTGTGCATAATAAAAATGACACAGTCTTACGGATCAAAGTTAGACCCATACAGAAAACCACGTGAGCCTCTTGGTGTTAAGGGCATTAGACAATCAATCGTCATCACAAACAATCCAAGTACCGTAGACCAGAATCAAACACTTCCAGTCAAGTTTCCAAACCTAGGCCCCAGTGACGTTATTGTTCCTGGCACTGCACGCCTAGCATTTAATATTGAACTTTCATCAGACACAGATGTAAACAGAACACTAGTTAACAATCTTGGTAGAGCAATTGTTAGAACTATTAAAGTAAAACTTGAAGGACAGGAAGTGTTTTAGTCTTGATGATGCTGATGTGTTTTACTGTTACAAAGATCTTTGGCTCACAAGAGAAGAACGAGAGGATCGTATTTACCAAGGCATACAGACAGATAATATTACCAAACTTCGAATCGATGCCGGAGACAAATCAACCACAGCAGCCAAAGACGTTATTATGGCCGAAACATATGGAACCAGATTTTACATTCCACTTGAGTTTGAAATCCTGACAGCACATTTGCCTTATTACCAAGGAGCACTGAATGACCGTCTGAGTTTTGAACTAACTTTCAATGACTACTCCAAAATTATAAAATCATCTGATCTAAGTGCGACATATAAGATTTCTAACATTTCTTTGGAATATGAAATTGTCACACATACTGATCTAGCCAGACTCATTCAAAATCAGTATCAGACAAAACTTCCAATTTATTATGACCGTGTGATTAGACATAGTTTAATACTCAAAGACAAGAGTGACCCAATGTGGAACATAAACTTGAACACACCTGCCAGATCACTGAAAGGTATACTTATGTTGTTTGTTGAACCAGCGGCTCCATACAAAAGAGATTCAGAAAAATTCTATAATCCAAAGATTACACATTTGTCTTGTACAATCGAAGGCCGTCCTAATCAAGTGTACGCTTCAGGTTTGTTACCTTATCAACACTACGATGAGATCACAAAGTATTTTGCAGGTGGAAGGATTAGAGATAAACCTGCAAACATTGCGTGCAAAGATTTACATTTGTATGATGTAAGGATTGGTCAATACCTTACAAATAAGTATGCTCTTTGGCTAGACCTTCGTAGTACAGATGATGATTATCTTCATGGGTCAGGTCGAAAGGTTGAAAATGGCAGCGACGGGATTACAATTCAGATACAAAAAAAGGTTGAAACTGCTGCAGCAATAAATATATATTTGTACCTGATATATGACGCACAACTGAGCATAGAAGAGTGCAGACTAAAGGGTGTCATGTATTAAATTATATTGTGTATTAAAATAAACCGAAGCTTAATGACACTCGACCCACACTGTGGATTGTTTTGTGGTGCCACAGGGTGTGGTAAAACTGAATTTGTTCTTAACCTATTACAAACAAGATACATACACCACTTTGAAAACAGTAATATTTTGTCCTACTATTAAACACAACAAAGCTTATCACAACCGTTTATTCATTTGGACTGACAGCAACATTTACTTAGTCGACCCTGAGAAAAAACTGAATGACTACCTACAATATTTTTACAAGCAATTTGAAGGGCAGCCAACATTGTTTATTGTTGATGACTGTTCTGCAGAGAAAGACATTGTCAAAAAGAGAAACACTTTAGCAGAACTTGCCTTCAGTGGTAGACATGCAAATATCAATGTATGGATTCTCACTCAGAAATATAATGCTATACTGAAAGATTTTCGAGAACAGTTAAAGTTTATCTGTTTGTTTTACTGTAAGGATCATGACAGCTTTGAAGACTGTCTCAGAGAGAACGACGTCATCCCAAATAAGCATGAACGGGACGATGTAAAAAATAAACTGAAATCAACTAAGCATCTAAAGCTCATTTTAAAGACAGATCAGCCCACAGGGTATGGGTTAGTAAATTAATTTATTGTTTTGTTTTGACTAATAAAAATGACAGACGGACAAACCCAAATGTTTGATGTTACAGAATGCTTCAAAGATGTTGAGCGCTTTACTGACTTAAAATCACGCGTGTTTGAACCCAGCTTTAAACTCTCAACACCGACAATAAGAATATACATGACATATAATGTTACTTTGGAATATTCAGATGGATTACCATGTTATGATTATGAGACTGTTGATCTTAAGACAAATGCTTTTAAAGTTTATAATGCTAACAGTGGCCACTTGCGTTGGTTTGAGGTACTGTGTAAAGACATATTTGATCAATTAAGAAAACTACATTGTTATATTGAAAGTGTTACATTCAATAAAGTGATATTACATCTGCAGGACAAGACTTCAAGACAAGCACCAGGGAAGTGGTTGACTTGTTTACCATAACTATAGTTAATACAGTATTACATATGGTGTGCCAGCGGTATTTTTTTTTTTTCATTTATTATTTTGTCGGTCAAATAAAAAATGACGGACAATGCTCAAAGCCCATCAGGCTCATCAGGCTTAAGAAACGTGTTTCACACAACAAACCTGCCTATATCTAATACTAATAATGTTTATGAATCAATAGAAAGATCTTTTTTCTGTTGTACAAGATAATCTTCTTACAGGCAGTGTGAAGATTCAGATTGTTGCTAATTTACTAGAGTAGACGGTGAAGTGATTGTATTATATATCTCTACAAGACAACACACAGTTAACACAAGAAGAGAATTGGAGAACGTGTTTAGAGACAGACTATTACCTGACTTCCTCCAGGCAATTGACAGTGCAAAAATGAAGGGGTCTGGTTGGCACGAAGGTCATGTACATGAACTACAATTAAAACAGTCAAGATATCATCCTATATTAGGCAAATCATGGCTGCCTCTACCAAAAGAGGTTGCAGACAAAAAGGCTGTAGTCAATATTCAGAACAATGATAATTTCTGTTTTATGTGGTGTATTCTTGCCAAACTACACTTTGTAAAAACAAAACCTGAGCGTGTATCTAACTATACCAAATTTGTAAATGAACTCAACTTCAGTGGCATAGATTTTCCTGTTAAGGTGGAGGATATAGATTTCTTTGAGAAACTAAATCCTGGTATATCTGTGAATGTGTATGTATGGGATAATGAGTCTGTTGACAAGTTACAACCCATTAGAGTATCACCACTTGCTCCAACCTACGGGTAGTCAGAAGATAAACATGTTGACATGTTATTAATTGGCCCTGCCGGTGATGACAATAACTTCCACTACACAATTATCAGAAATATGTCACGTCTAATTCATGGGCATACAACAAAACACAATGGCAAACAGGAAGTGTGTAAGAAATGTTTACAAAGATTTTCTTCTATTGCAGTAGCACACAAACATGTTTTACACTGTAGGTCAGCTGATGACATACAAACAGTACTTAAGTATCCAGAGCCTGGTAGTAAAGTATATTTTAAGAACTATGGGAATCAACAAAAGCTGCTGTTTGTAGTGTATGCTGATTTTGAATCACTGGTAGTACCATATGAGGGTCCTGTTCCAGAATCATTACCAAAGACTGTAAAGTTGAGTGACCAAGTGGTGTGTTCTTTTGGATATATTATTGTTAGGTCAGATGGTTTGCATTCAGAACCTGTTATCTACAGGGGAGAAAATGCAGCATGTTTGTTTTTAACAGAAATGAGACATCTGTATAGTCAGGTAGTACAGTATCTCACAACATGTCAGATGCCTTTAGTTATGACAGAAGAAGACAAACTGAAATTTGATACAGCTGTGACGTGTTGGATTTGTGAACAACCCCTCCAGGGTGATAAAGTTCATGACCATGATCACATAACTGGATGCTACAGAGGTGCTGCACATAACAATTGTAACTTATTATTAAAAACAGATCCTAAGACATATAAGTTACCAATCTTTTTTCACAATCTAAAATGATATGATTCACACATTATCATGCAGGCTGTGGACGAGTCTTACAAAAACATTAATTGTATTGCCCAGACAACTGAGAAATACTTGACTTTTAGGTTAGACAAATTAGCATTTTATGACTCCATGCAACATTTGTCTTTAGGTCTTGCTAGTTTGGCAGAAGGACTGACTGAGTATCCAATAACAAGTAAATATTTTGAGCCAGACTTGATTAAGAAAGGTGTTTATCCGTATGAGTACATTGATCACTGGGTTGTGTTTGAAGAAAGGAGACTGCCGCCAAAAGATAAATTTTATTCCACACTTGATGGTAAAGGTATTTCTGACTCTGAATACCAGCATGCACTTGATGCATGGGATAAGTTATGGTGTCAGACGATTGGTGACTATCATGACCAGTACTTGAAAGCTGACGTTTGCTTGCTAGCTGATGTAGTTGAAAGTTACCGTGAAAAGGGTTTGTTACACTACAGTCTTGACCCTGCTTGCTACATAACTAGTCCTGGCATGACATGGGATGCATTTTTGAAATCCAGTAAGATATTTATAGATCTGTTGTCTGATCGTACGATGGGTGAAATGGTGGAACGTGGATTGAGGGGAGGCATTAGTATTGCAGCGAACAACTACACCAGAGCCAACAACAAATATCTGGTCGACCCGGACCAGGGGTTTGATCCCTCAAGGTCAAGGTCATTCATTACGTACTTGGACGCTAATAACCTTTATGGATTTGCAATGTGTGAGTTATTGCCCTTGAAAAACTTTTGCCTGTATGATTTGTCACAGTATGACATAACACAGTTAACAAACTATATTATGAATCTTGACCGAAACGACGCGAAGGGTTGGATCTTTGAAGTAGATCTAGAGTACCCACACCATCTACACGATTACCATAATGATTATCCATTAGCTGTTGAGAAAATGTCTTTGACGGGGAAAAAAGAAGACACCAAACTTTTGCCAAATTTGAATGACAAATTCAATTACGTTTGCCACTATCGCTTGTTACAGTTTTACATCAGACACGGGTTAGTACTAAAGAAAGTTCACAGAGGAATTCAATTTGATCAGAGTGCTTTCATGAAAGATTACATAATGAAGAACACAACATTACGTGCAAGGGACGGCAACACTGCATTTGACAAAGACTTCTTTAAGCTAATGAACAATGCCTGTTTTGGTAAGACGATGGAAAATCCTCATCACCGCAAAGATGTGAGACTAGTCACAACTGAATCGGGTGCAATTAAACTTACAGGCAAGCCTCAGTACACAGGGTATAAAGAATTTCATTCATCATTGTATGCAGTGTCACTCAAAAAAAAGATTGTCAAATTGGACAAGCCAGTATTCATTGGTATGGCAATTCTTGAGTTGTCAAAACTGTTGATGCTTGAATTTTATTATGATTACTTCAAACCAAAATATCTTGAGTGTCGACTGCTATACACTGACACCGACTCTATGATGATTGATGTGCCTACTGAAGACTTTTATGAAGACATGAAAACAGAGTTACACATGTACGACACGTCTGACTACCCTAAAGATCACCCATTGTTTAGCACACAAAACAAGAAAGTGCCTGGAAAGTTTAAAGATGAACTGAATGGTGTGCCAATAGTTGAGTATGTTGGACTGAGATCCAAAATGTATTCTATACTGCATCAGAAAGGTAGTCAGTCAAAAGCCAAAGGCATAAAAAAACAGCGATAAAAAATAAAGACATTCGACATGAACATTATAAGCAAGCATTAGATGGTGCATTAATGCCTGATTATCCAAACAAGTCACTGAGATCAAATAAACATAATCTTGAAATGATCCAAACATATAAGAAGTCACTTGCAGTTGGGGACACAAAACGTGTTTTTCATAGTAAGGAAAAAGCTTATGCACCTGGACATTACAGGCTCAAATTATCTGAAGAAATAGTTGATGAATTAATTGATGAGTTAGTTACTGAAATGAGTAACGGTGTCTGGGGGGATAATCTGTAATTCTTCTCTGGCAAATGCCCTTTGGGGTGCAGGCTCGTACAGGTAATATATTGTTGCGTCAGCACCAGGAATTATTTTTTTTATATTGTGTATAGACGTAGACCAGATGGGGTCGGTCACTCTGTGCCTGACGTCATTTTCTGATTCTCCAGGTTGATATAAATATCTTACCTGTTTAGTAAATAAACTTGTGTAGGGTGCGGGGTTTGGTCCTGTTTTTGGGTCTGTAATTGTTTTCAATTTAATAGCGTCAGCTGGCTTTGGGTGCAAGCCTTGTCCCTCATTGTTCACTGCTTTTATCACATGTGGTAATCTCTTTACCCACTCAGTGTTCCGGGTGTCACGCATGAGTTCCTTAGAATACTGGTAGCTGAAAAGTCTTTCTGATAACCGTTTGTTAAAATTCTCTACAATTGCCTGTGATCTGTGTACGCCTGGAATACCGCGTCTAACCAGTACACCATGCTTCGCAAATAACTGATTAACAGCACCTTTGAATTCTGATCCGTCATCAACCTGCACTAGTCTGGGGTATTTTAAAGGGCCTCGACTATATATTTTTGTTAATGCTGTAGCAACTGTGGTAGCAGTTTTGTCAGATATGGCTTCAGCGTCCTTATACCTTGAAGCAATGTCAACGACAGTTAATGCGTACTTGTATCGTTTCTTTCTTATTGTATCATGTGGTAGAAACAGGAGGTCCATTTGATGTGTGTCATTTGGGGTAGTGTTTTCAAAATGGGGTCTTGTTATTTTTCTTGGAGCAGGGAGGTATATCTGCCATATTGCTCGTCTCTGTAACCATTGTTTCATTTTATCGAGTGTTATATCTCCGCCCACAGCGGCATGTAATTTCTGAATAGCGGTTGCTCCTTTCCAATACCCTGATGGAGAGTAATATATTTTTGATAGTTTATTTTCTACGTTCATTTTTTCTAGCAATATAAAGACCAGTAAAAAATACAAATGTCATTCCCACTAGAACAAAGATTATCTCTCCATTTCTTTGTTGTGTGCTTGGTTGATAGTAATCACTAAGTTTTGGTTTTGGGGTAGACATGTCATTACCAGTGACTAAAAAATACTCACGAATTGCGTCGTCTGTATTAGAAAACGTATGTTGTGCGTGACCTTCAAGTCTGAGTTTTTCATTGATAAAATTAAGTTTCTCTATTCGCTGCTTTTCATAATCCTGTTGCGCTTGTGCAAGTTTCTCTGATGCCTCATTGTGACGTTTTATTTCTTCTGCAGATTCCTCTCTGCCTACTTTTGAAAAGAGATAATTTGAGCCGCTGAATGCCAGGGCGTTGACCATCGCGCCTCCAATTATTACTGCTAAAGTCGCCATATTATTTTTATTTACATAGAAACATTTTCGGGAATAATTCCCTGCTTGACAAGAAAATCTTTTGTCGCAATCGACGCTGTAACAACTACAATTAGCTTTGCACTGTCTTTGAAATCTAATCTACTGAGGTCTGCTGATTTCATTTTGAGTAGATTTTTTCCTAGCATAGAATAAGCTACTGCTAGTCCACTTATCACGGCAGAGTGATAGACAAGGTTCATAAAGTTGTTTGTGTCGCTCATTTTCTAAGGCAATAAAAATTAAAATAATATTTTTATTTACTCCATATAAAATGGGTCAACGACTTTGGGTATTACTGGTAATGTGGCGACTTCTGGTTTTGTTTTTGGAGTGTCTGATTTTTTGGTCACTGTACGAGTCAGTGGTTTGTATTTTTTGTATAATTGATAACCTACGTAACCAAATCCGACAACAAATCCGCCAACTATATATTTTGTTGTTTGAGGTTCGGGGTCAGGGTTAGACTTAGTTGTTCGTCTCTCACTTTGATGAGGGAGTGACGGTATTGACACAGGTCCTGATGGTCCTGACGGTGCTGACGGCGGGTCAGTTACATAAGCCTTTTCTGTTTGCGCTTGAAGCTGTAATTTTTTTTGTCTGTTATATTCGGCTAATCTTTTTCCAGCCTCTACCCTCCCTGGACTTTTAACCTTAGTCACAGTTTGAACCTGCGTCAAAACCGGACTGGGGTTCGGTTGTGGAGTCGTCTGGGTTTCGTCCATTTTCTTCTGCAGTAAAATTTATTTTGGAGAAATCAATATGGCTACCAGTAACAAGCAATGTTACGACAGGTGCAAGGTAATTTCCAAACTTGTAAAACATGACGCATGCTAATTTGCCAATTGAACTTGAAACAATAGGATTACTTTCAAGGTCGTGTGATAGGCTGTCACTATCCACAGGTAGAAAGTGACTCACTGCTTTTGTGTATAGACATACAAGTGATCGACTCAAATCACGTGTCATTAGTGAAGCGATGTGGTTTTCATATTTCGAATGAAGTTTAAATAGCTCGTCAGCGGTTAGAGATTCAATATCCTCTGTCATGTATTGTTTTCCGAGATAAGCCTTTGACTTGCCCGAAACAACTACAGACAAAAGACGCGGTTTTTTCGAGTCTAAGTCTTTGTTCTCTACAGCATTGATATCATTTAGAAGAAGTAATTCGTCTTGATTCATTTTATAATAAAAAATATTAATTTTTGAAACTATAATTAAATATATTAAATACACATTGCAAAATGTACACACTTACATAACCGATGGATTAATTAGCTCAGGTGTTAACCCCCTGTTGGTATTACTCTGCTGAGAGGTACATAAAATGGTGACTGTTCAAATAATAATGCAGTGGCGTGTTCAGTAGCGGTCGGTAATTTAGATAAGCATGCCGAGGCGCTGAAAAAAATGGGCGGCGTGAAGGTGTGGGAGTATGTGGTCAAAAGCAATGGAAATTTGGGGTCTATAGAAATTGTCTAAAAACACCCATAGTTACTTTCTCTTGGCGTTCTCCTTTGCACAATTTGGATACAAACGGGAAATCCTTGGAATATGTATCACTATAACTTGTAAGGATTTTTCTTTTGACGTTTTTGGCGGCATCTTCGCTAAGAAAATCGATCACGATGTGCGTTCACGAGTGCCTCACGTGTGCGACCGACGCTGATAAATAATGGCGGCTGTTGAAACCAGATATTGTGTAAAGCACGCAAGCACAATAGCGTCCGGTTCAAGAAACATGAACCGGCTGTCGGATCCGTCCTACGGATTTTCCCCACGGTTTTGAAACTTCACTTCTTTTTTTTTGAATCGGGGAAAATATGCCAAAAGTCGGGAAATTGGGACAAGTCTAAGAAATCGGGATTTTCCAGATAAAATCCTGAGGGTTGGCAGCTATGTGCTTGGCTTTCTCGCTGTAAGTTTTGTAACGTGCAAGTAGTACTGTATTAAGCCCTGCAGGTTAACATTCACCTAGTATACCAGTCTGGCTGGCTATCTTGTAGTTTGTTTTGTAGCAGCAGTCCAGTCTGTATGGACAGTGGGTTAGACATGAGGTGATAACACAAGCTCACCTAGTATACCGGTCTGGCTGGCTATCTTGTAGTAAGTTTTGTAGCAGCAGTCCAGTCTGTATGGACAGTGGGTTAGACATGAGGTGATAACGCAAGCTCACCTAGTATACCGGTCTGGCTGGCTATCTTGTAGTAAGTTTTGTAGCAGCAGTCCAGTCAGTACGGACAGTCGGTTAGACATGAGGTGATAACACAAGCTCACCTAGTATACCGGTCTGCTTGGCTTTCTTGCAGTACGTTTTGTAGCAGCAGTCCAGCGCGTGCAAGTAGCACTGTATGGACAGTTTCCCGTCTACTACTGGATACTCCGACGCCATGTCTGGCTTGTAAAAGTCATAAGCATGTTCCATGTGACAGCTGCGTACACCTACACAATCAAAGAAAATAACAGTAAGGTAACAGATATAACACACTGTAAAAGTCATAAGCATGCAGGGTTGGAAGATTTAACAATATAATGATTTAACGATTTAACAAATTAAATTTTTGGTTAAAGAAAATTTAACGCGTTAATGTTTTTAAAAAGTTAAAGAAAATTCAACGAATTAAAAAATAAAAGTAACAATTATCGATTTTTTTCATTAAAAATTTCGTTACTTCAGTCCGTTTTTCCACCACGAACACACAGGTGCCTATGCGCAAAGCCGGTTTGTCCCAGTTGCAGCCGGTTTGAGGCGGTTTGGAGGATCTATGCCTCTGGGTGAAAAACTTAACGGATCTCCTTTGCTTGAGAAAATCATGAGCGTAGATAATCCCAGGAAGAGGCATAGATCCTCACGAGCCCCCTGCAGTTGCGGGGGCTCATGAGAATCTATGCCTCTTTCAGTTGGGTGGTTTTCGTTTCAGGAGTGAGAAGGCAGATGGCACTCGTACAGCAAAGATTGGACAGGTGAAAAACTTAACGGAGCCCCTTTGCTTGAGAAAATCACGAGCGTAGATTATCCCAGCAAGAGGCATAGATCCTCACAAGCCCCCGCAGTTGCGGGGGCTCATGAGGATCTATGCCTCTTTCAGTTTGGTGGTTTTCGTTTCAGGAGTAAAAAGTCAGATGGTACAGCAACGATTGGACAGGTGAAAAACTTAAGAGATCCACTTTGCTTGAGCGAAACATGAGCGCAGATTATCCCAGCAAGAGGCATAGATCCTCATGAGCCCCCCAGTTGCGGGGGCTCATGAGGATCTATGCCTCTTGCAGTTGGGTGGTTTTCGTTTCATTTCGTTTCGTTTCAGCACAGGTGAAAACCTGAACGGGTGCATGCATACATTTTTAATTGTAGTAGGCATAGATCGTCATTAACCCACCAACCCCCTGCCCCCCCCACCCAAGACTGCTGGGGTGCTTGAGGATCTATGGCTCTTGCAGATGAGTGGATTTGTCAGCAGCGCGAAATAAGATCAAACAAGCCTGAATTGTTCCATTTTTAGCCGCATGACTTTTTCTTGCGCTGTGCAGTTTTCCGAGTTTTTTTTTCTGTCTTCCCCCTTCTCATAACTACTGCATGTATCTGGCCAGATAGTGTTTTAGATAGTGGGTAGAGGAGGAAATCTGGTGGCGTGTCACTTTTCAACTGTATGCCACTTTTTTTTGTCTGAGCTGAGCAATAAATGATCATGTATTTAACGAAAGTTATTTCATTAAAGAAAAAAAGTATTGACTATCAACCCTGTAAGCATGTTTCATGTGACAGCTGCGTACACCTACACAAAGGCAATACAATTAAGATAAGAGGTTTAAAGTCATTACACAAAGATAATTAGTTACTTATTTGGATTTAACACTGAGCAGGCAACTAAGGCCATCTCACGGCGGGATGGGTAAAAACCTGGCCAGCCAGACTGAAAGAAAGGTCTTATGATGTAAATATATCTTAAAAATACTTCATGCTAAAATGTCGCACAGATCTTTAAAGGAAATGTCTACAGACTCTCAAAAAGGGTAAAATAATAGAATATCATTGTCTATGAATGCTCAAATCTCATGAAAAATATTGCACTCTCTTAGAAAACTGAAGATTTTGTCTGGGGGTACATCCCGGAACAAACCCTTCAAGGAGTCTGCTGTGAAATGTTTATATCTTGTGTCAATTAGATCGGCACAAGACAGCAAAAAGTGTTTAACAGAATACTGTTTGTCGCAGGCATAACACGAATGGACACTCCTCCTCTTTTAGTAAATAAGAGTGCGTAACATACGTGTGCCCGATGTGGAGCCAAGCAAGGACAGTCTCCTCACGGTGGCTGCCACAGCGGTAAGGTAGACTGTCTGACACCTTAGGAAGAGCTTCATGCAGCTTGTTAGCTTCCTCTTTGTCCCACTCGGACTGCCACTCACGGGCTATGTACGCACTAATCACAGGTTTAAAATAACTATGAACAGTCTGTGTGTCAGGGACAGGGTCACTGCGGGCATCGTGGGCAGCAGAATCTACGATCCTGTTGCCTTCGATGCCCACATGCTCTGGGACCCAAATAAAAATGTCATAATATTCCTTCATCAAGTCTGCGTAGAGCTCTCTAATCTGCACCAGCAGTGGGTGGTCTGTTCCTGCAACCTGAAGGGCCTGCACGGCAGAAAGAGAGTCAGACAGAATCAGGAAGTTCCTTTCCCTAAACCCGTAAGCATGCCCGAGTGCCAGCAGAACCGCCTGCAATTCTGCACTAAATACAGATGAATGGTCTGGGAGGCAGTGCTTAAATGGGCGTCTAGGATGGCGAGAGGACACTGCCACTCTCCCATCCTCAGACTTTGACCCATCCATATAGATACGGCAATAGCCAGGAAAACTTGAAAGGAGTTCATTGAGGCTCTGTTGGCATATGGCTGGTGGGGTAGAGGCCTTCTTGTGGGCGGTCAAGTCCAGCAAGATGTCAGGAACTGGTAGTAGCCAGGGTGGAGTGATATGCTGCAGAGATTCCGAAACTCTGTCCAGGTCCACTCCGGCCGCCTGCAGATGAGGTCGGACATGGAAGGAAAGTGGACGGACAGCTCCCGGATGGGTATCGTAAATCTCTGCAAACGGTTGGTTAAAAACACAATCATAGGCAGGATTGTCTGGATGGGCCTTCAGCTTCAGAATGTAGCTGAGCATGAGGCAGATGCGGTGGAGCTTGAGAGAAGGCTCCCCTGCCTTGGAATACGGACTAGGAACTGGAGACATCCTGACAAATCTGCAAACCTTGATGGTGAATTGTGTTCAGACGCTGTAGAACAGACTTGGAAGCCGAGCCATATACCACAGAGCTGTAATCCAGTTTGGACCGTACAACGGCTTGGTACATTCGAAGTAAGACAGTGCGGTCTGCACCCCAGTCAGTACGACCAACGACATGAATGTCGAGGGCCTTCTGACAAGAGGTTCTAAGGTAATTAATATGGTTGCAAAAGGTCAGTCTTTTGTCAAAGATGGCCCCCAGAAACTTTGCCTCCTCGGCCACCTTAATTGGCACTCCAGCAATGCTCAGACTAGGTTCTGAAAAAAATTTCGTCTGGTTAGTAAAATGCACACAGACTGTCTTGGAGGGTGAGAACTTGAATCATTTGAGAGACACCCACCCCTGGATGCAATCAACGCACAGTTGCAAGCGCCTCTCAAGGGACGCAATTCCTCAACCTCGTGTGCACAAAGCAAAGTCGTCAACAAACAAAGAGCATTCAGAATCATCCTTGATGGCCTTTACAATGTTATTAATTTTAATACTAAATAAAACAGGAGATAGAATGCTGTCCTGCGGGACACCCATCTCCTGTTCAAAGGAGTCGGAGAGGGTGGAGCCCACACAGACATGGAACGACCGGTTAGACAAAAAATTGTGAATAAAAACAGGCAGATGCCCTCTAAAACCCATGTCCAACAAGTCAGACATTATACCATACTTCCAGGTAGTGTCATATGCCTTCTCAAGATCGAAGAAAATTGCATAGACATGCTGCTTGTTGACAAAAGCATCTCAGATAAATGACTCAAAGTGGAATAGATGGTCAGTTGTACTACGGAAGCGCCGGAAGCTGCACTGGAGGTCTGTGATGAGACCCTGTGACTCAAGATGCCACACCAGGCAGGCGTTGACCTGGCGTTCCATAGTTTTACATAAACATGACGTCAAAGTGATTGGCCGGTAGTTGCCCGGGTCGGTAGGATCCTTACCTGGCTTGGGGATCGGCACAACCACAGCCAGGCACCAAGATGGTGGAAAATGGCCAGTTATCCAGATGTGGTTAAAGGCCTTGAGAAGTACAAGGATTTACGTCTCAGGCAGATGTGTTAGTAGTTGATAGTGGATAGTATCTAGTCCAGCAGCAGAGTCATTACATTTCTGCATGGCTTGCTGCAATTCTGAAAATGTAAATGGGGTCTTCTGAGTTATCCGATTTAAAATCACAAATACGAGACTCTCGCTTCTCCTTCTCTCTCTGGAAGAAGGGTGAATAATGCTCTGTTGAAGAATTATGGGCAATGGTGGAGGCAAGCAAATTGGCCACAGCTTTTTTGTTATCTGTGACCAAGCTGGCACCATTCTAAGATGGCCAACAGAAGTTGAGCCATCCCTGCTCCTAATTCTTCAAACAGCCTTCCAGACTTTCTGGGACAGAGTCCTAGAAGTTAAGGATGAGACGAAAGGTCTGCAGGAAGCATGGCGTTTATGTTTAAACATGTAACGGGTCTTCACACTCTGTCTTTTAAAGGTTAAAATATTCACTTCCGATGAATTATGAAAAGCACGTCGCTGAGCAGATTTGAGCGTTTTTTTAGCCTTGCGGCAGTTAGCAACATGAAACTGGAATATAAATGTTCAATACTAAAACAATATTGGGTGTGAATGTCACTTTCAGATTTATTGGTTGCATCGATTTTACGTTATGTATGTTTGTGCAAATGGTCCTTAACTTGCGCTGCATTGTTCACATCTGGCTTGTAAAAGCCAATAAGCATGTTGCATGTGACAGCTGTGTACACCTACATAAACAAAGACAAAAGTCTTAAGCATGTGCCATGTGACATCTGGCTTACCTCTGTCCATGATGTTTGAAGCATTAGGACCGAGATGGCTTATAATAATAATAATAATACCGTTATTATATAGGCGCTTTTTCTCAATTTTGGGGAAATCGACTCAAAGCGCCGCGCCTGAAACCCAACACACACACTCACGAAACAGACACGGATTTACGCCATTTAAGACAAACACAGTACAAGACAAACGAAGGGCCAGTCAGCTACTGAAGTTACAGAGATTTTTGATCGCTTGTATTTGAAATTTGTAAAGTGGCCTGAGACCGGTACCAAAGTGGGGGGGGGGGGGGTGGAAGAACCGGAGTACCCGGAGAAAGAACCCCCGACGGTCCGCCCGAATTAACGGTGACACTTACCAGAGGAGAAAAGTCCAACGCCGGAACCCGGTATCGAACCGCGCACCTTTGGCATTGGTGGCAGGCGCCTTAACCACTGCGCCACGGACCGCCCCAATTACCTCTGTCCATGATGATTGAAGCATTAGGACCAAGATGGCTTACCTCTGTCCATGATGATTGGAGCATTAGGACCAAGATGGCTTACCTGTGTCCATGATGATTGGAGCATTAGGACCGAGATGGCTAACCTCTGTCTATGATGATTGAAGCATTAGGACCGAGATGGCTAACTTCTGTCCATGATGATTGAAGCATTAGGACCGAGATGGCTTACCTCTGTCCATGATGATTGGAGCATTAGGACCGAGATGGCTTACCTCTGTCCATGATGATTGGAGCATTAGGACCGAGATGGCTTACCTCTGTCCACGATGATTGGAGCATTAGGACCGAGATGGCTTACCTCTGTCCACGATGATTGGAGCATTAGGACCGAGATGGCTTACCTCTGTCCACGATGATTGGAGCATTAGGACCGAGATGGCTTACCTCTGTCCATGATGATTGGAGCATTAGGACCAAGATGGCTTACCTCTGTCCATGATGATTGGAGCATTAGGACCGAGATGGCTTACCTCTGTCCATGATGATTGAAGCATTAGGACCGAGATGGCTTACCTCTGTCCATGATGATTGGAGCATTAGGACCGAGATGGCTTACCTCTGTCCACGATGATTGGAGCATTAGGACCGAGATGGCTTACCTCTGTCCATGATGATTGGAGCATTAGCCCAACATGGCTTACCTCTGTCCATGATGACTGGAGCATTAACCAAACATGGCTTACCTCTGTCCATGATGATTGGAGCATTAGCCTAACATGGCTTACCTCTGTCCATGATTGGAGCATTAACCCAACATGGCTTACCTCTGTCCATGACTGGAGCATTAGCCCAACATGGCTTACCTCTGTCCATGATGATTGGAGCATTAGCCCAACATGGCTTACCTCTGTCCATGATGATTGGAGCATTAGACCCACATGGCTTACCTCTGTCCATGATGATTGGAGCATTAAGACCGAGATGGCTTACCTCTGTCCATGATGATTGGAGCATTAGGACCCACATGGCTTACCGCTGTACATTATGATTGGAGCATTAGGACCGAGATGGCTAACCTCTGTCCATGATGATTGAAGCATTAGGACTGAGATGGCTTACCTCTGTCCATGATGAGTGCAGCATTAGGGCCAACCAACATCGCGATGGCACCAGCACCACCAGTACAGCGAGCATTTCCCGAAGCATATACAGCAATGTCCGCTGCAATTACTAGAGCATAGCGACCTGCAAAGAGATGTAGAACAATGTTTATTTACTGTCATTAGGCACCCACAGTGTACCGTCACTAGGCAACCAAATTGTAGCATCACCATGCCCCAAAATTGTACCGCCACTAGGCAACCAAAGTGTACCATCACATGACACCCAAAGTGTACTGTCACCAGGCACCCAAAATGTACCGTCACTAGGCACCCAAATGTACCATCACTAGGCACCCAAAGTGCACTAGGCAACCAAAGTGTACCGTCACTAGGCACCCAAAGTGTACTGTCATTAGGCACCCAAAGTGTACCGTCACTAGGCACAAAAAGTGTACCATCGCAAACAACCAAAGTTTACTGTCACCAGGCACCCAAAGTGTACCATCCCTAGGCAACCAAAGTGTACCATCACTAGGCAACCAAAGTGTACCGTCACTAGGCACCCAAAGTGCACTGTCATTAGGCACCCAAAGTGTACCATCACTAGGCAACCAAAGTGTACCATCACTAGGCACCCAAAGTGTACTGTCATTAGGCACCCAAAGTGTACTGTCATTAGGCACCCAAAGTGTACTGTCATTAGGCACCCAAAGTGTACCATCACTAGGCACCTAAAGTAATAATAATAATAATGAGTTCTTGTATAGCGCCTAACCTCAGATTAGGGCTCTAGGTTCTTAACAAAAACTAACTGTACAAAAATAACTAATTAGAAAATACAATTTACAAAAAGTACTAAAACAAAATACAACGCACTCTAAAAAGTCACCATTCAAAAATGCTATGCTTATGGACTCATACTCACGCACGCGCGCGCACACACACACAACTACTAACAGAGATAGAGATGACTTCAACATGACAGGTGTGTGACAAAGTCATTCGTAGCAGACAGAAAAAAGATGGGTCTTTAGGGCTCGCTTCAATGCCTCTCTCGAATCCACGTATCTCAGTTCGCATGGGAGGTCATTCCAAACAACTGGGCTTTGGTATCTGAATGACCTCTCACCTAACGACTTTGTTTTGACAAGAGGGATATGTAAAACTCGAGAGTCTGCAGCAGAGCGCAAATTCTGTCTTGAGGGCGTATACAGCTGGAGAAGAGAGGCAAGGTAGTGTGGGCAGGAACAGGTAATACAACTGAGTCATGCATGCAATTTTGTACTGAATCCTAGCTGTTACAGGTAACCAGTGAAGAGCAGACAGATGGGGTGTGGTATGATCTGATCTAGGGACTCTAAGGATCAACCTAGCAGCTGAGTTTTGAATTTTCTAGAGTTTGCCAATCAGACACTGGGAACAGCCAGCTAAAAGAGCATTGCAATAAGCAATCCAGACCAAAAAGGTGACTGCTAAGCGTGTAAAATGCAAAGAAGTACCCAACGGAGAAAGAAACACGCTTAGAAAAGATGGGTACAACACAATTTATTAATATTTCGGGTAAACACCCTTTGTCAAAACAGAGCATTGCAATAGTCTAATTTAGACAAAACAAAAGCGCAGACAAGTACTTTAGTTGCTTCAGGTGTCATATAGTGGCGGACTGAAGCAAAAGGTCGCAGTTCAGTATAGGTGGATCTGCAAAAGTTCACATGAAGGCGCATGGACAGGTTACTATCAAGTGTGACACCCAGATTATTTACATGGGGGGAGAAGGGGACAGTGGCACCACAGATTTGTAATGACTGGGGAGTGTCAGCATCTTTGTCAACCTTGGGGAAGCAATGATCATGGCCTCAGTTTTTCCGTCATTCAACTGTAATTTGTTTGAAGTCATCCACATCTTAGTCTCCGAGGCACACTCCTGAGGGCTCTCGATTGTGTCCATAATCTGATCAGGTGAACATGAGTCATGGAGTTGAGTATCATCTGAAAATGCATGATGTGATCTCTCTTGGCTTGACTTCGCGAACGAAGATTCTATAGGGGTTGTCCACGAAGTCTGCAGGCATGCTCGTGACTGCGGAGGCCAATCCGGGACAGGCAGGTTCAACCGCAGTGGCTGCAGGGGAAGGTCTGGCTAGGGTTCTGAGTTGCGGCATCTCTGTTTTTTTCTCCTGAGCCGCTTGTCTTCAAGGCCAGCTCTGTGAGAGTCCTCAAAGGAGACAGCTGCCTTGTAAATGGTGGAGCGCCAGGTGTCACGGTCCGCAGCAAGTGAAGACCACTGGCGGTGGTCGATTTGGCAGGCACTAAGTGACTTCTTGAGACAGTCTTTGTATCTCTTCTTTGGTGCCCCTCTGTCTCTGTGTCCAGTGGCGAGCTCGCCGAACAGGGTGATCTTGGGCAGGCGATGATCCTCCATCCTGGAGATGTGCCCAGCCCAGCGGAGCTGTGTCCGCAGCAGCAAAGCCTCGATGTTCACAGTTTCTGCCTGTTCAAGGACCTCGACGTTTGTGACATAGTCACTCCAGTGAATGCCAAGGATTGTACGCAGGCAGCGCTGGTGGAAGCGTTCGAGGAGTCGTAGTTGGCTGCGGTAGAGGGCCCAGGACTCGGAACCATACAACAGGGTGGTGAGGACGACAGCTCTGTACACGCTGATCTTGGTGCCTGTTTTCAGCTGTTGATTATGCCACACCCGCTTGTATAGTCGCCCAAAAGCGCCGTTTGCTTTTGCCAGCCTGCTGTCCAGCTCCTTGTCCAGCTTGGCGTCTGACGTGATGATGCAGCCAAGGTAGATAAACAGGTGCACTGACTTCAGTTCAGACTCGCCAATGGTGATGAGGGGAGGGCGATGCTCTATTGTGGGTGCCGGCTGATGGAGAACCTCAGTCTTTTTCAGACTGACCTCGAGTCCAAAGAGCTGGGCAGCATCTGCGAAGCAGGATGTGATGCGCTGCAGGGCTCTCTCTGTGTGTGCAACGAGGGCAGCGTCAGCAAAGAGCAGCTCACAAATCAGATGGTCTAGGGTTTTGGTGTGGGCCTGCAGTCGTCTGAGGTTGAACAGGCTGCCATCGAGACGATACCTGATGTACACTGCATCGTCATCGTCGAGGTCCACTGTGGCCTCCTTCAACATCATGCTAAAAAAGATGGTGAAGAGGGTCGGTGCCAGCACACAGCCCTGCTTCACACCGTTGAGAATGGGGAATGGTTCTGAGAAATCATTGTTGAGTCTGACCTGGCCTTGCTGGTCCTCGTGTAGCTGGACGATCATGCTGAGGAACTTTGGGGGACAGCCAAGTCGCTCCAGGATTTGCCACATGCCTTGCCTGCTCACAGTGTCGAACACTTTTGTTAGGTCGACGAAGGTTACGTACAGCCCTTTGTTCTGCTCGCGGCACTTCTCCTGAAGCTGTCTCAGCACAAAGACCATGTCGGTGGTGCTCCTGTTGGCTCTGAAGCCACACTTGCCCTCTGGGAGGTGGTCTTCTGCAATGGCAGGTACCAGCCAATTCAGGAGCAGCCTTGCGAGTATTTTCCCGGCAATGGACAGCAGGGTAATTCCACGGTAGTTGGAGCAGGCAGACTTCTCTCCTTTGTTCTTGTACAAGGTGATGACGACTGCATTCCGGAGATCCTTTGGTAGTGTTCCTTCCTCCCAGCAGCAGAGAAAGAGGTCATGGAGCTTGTTCTGCAGTGCTGGGCCTCCATGTTTCCAGATCTCTGGTGGGATTCCATCAATCCCTGCTGCTTTGCCACTCTTGAGCTGGTGGATGGCTGTGAGGGTCTCTTCAGCAGTGGGCGGTTCGTCCAATTCAACCTTTACTGGGAGGTGTGGGATTTGGAGGATGACTGCTTCTTGAACAGTGCGCTCAGCGCTGAAGAGGTCCTGAAAGTATTCCGACCAGCGGTTCAAGATGGAGTTATTATCTGTGAGCAGTGCCTGTCCATCAGCGCTTCGCAGGAGACTTTGTATCGTAGAAGCCCCTGTAGTCACCGTTGTCAGCACAAAGCTGGGTCCTCTGTGCGAGTCTGGTCCACCACTCGTTCTGGAGATCTCTGAGCTTGCACTGGAGACTGCTGCAGACGAGGCGGAAGGCAGACTTCCTCACAGGGCAGGAAGGCTGGGCTAGATGGGCCTGATGGGCAGCTCTTTTTTTTGCTAGGAGTTCCTGGATCTCTATGTCGTTTTCGTCAAACCAGTCTTTGTTCCTCTTTCTAGCGAAACCCAAGACTTCTGCAGAGGATTTTGCGATAGCAGTTTTCAGCTGTTCCCAGAGTGTTTCAGGGGAGGAGTCTGCTGGGTCAGCTGTGTCTGTGAGCCTGCGCTGTAAATCTGTCTGAAAGGCAGCTTTTATGTCGTCACGCTGAAGGCTGGCAACATCAAGCTTTTTCTTAGGGGGCCCCCCTTTCTTGGGTTTTGGCTTGAAGTGGAGCCTGAGTTTGCAGCGGACAAGGCGGTGGTCAGTGTGGCACTCTGCGCTGGGCATCACTCTGGTGAGGATGACATCACTGCAGTCCCTCTGACGCACTAGGACATAGTTGATAAGGTGCCAGTGTTTGGAGCGAGGATGCATCCAGGTGGTCTTTCGACTGTCCTTTTGCTGGAAAGTAGTGTTGGTGATGACAAGCTGCTGCTCTGCACAGAACTCCAACAGTAGGCGGCCATTGTCATTGCAGTTCCCGACGCCATGCTTGCCGAGGACTCCTTTCCAGGCTTCAGAGTCCTTGCCCACTCTGGCGTTGGAAGTCGCCAAGGATGATGACTGTCATCTGCAGGGGTGCTCCGTAGGAGGCTGCGCAGGTCAGTGTAGAACTTGTCCTTTTCTGCAGGCTCTGCCAGGAGGGTTGGGGAGTACACACTGAGAAGGGTGACGTGTTGCTGGTTTCTCAGTGGGAGGCGCATGGACATGATGCGGTCTGAGTGACCGGTTGGTAGGTTTTCCAGCTTAGTCGCAATGGAGGTCTTGACCATGAAGCCCACGCCTAAGAGCCGTCTTTCTGATGCAGACTTGCCTGACCAGTAGGGTTTCTCAGTGGGAGGCGCATGGACATGATGCGGTCTGAGTGACTGGTTGGTAGGTTTTCCAGCTTAGTCGCAATGGAGGTCTTGACCATGAAGCCCACGCCTGAGAGCCGTCTTTCTGATGCAGACTTGCCTGACCAGTAGAGGGCGTAGCCAGCGCCAAGTTCTTGGAGACTGCCTTCGTCCGGGAGGCATACTTCGCTGAGCGCAGCTATGTCGATGTTTAACCTCCGCAATTCATGGGCAATGAGGGTGGAGCGACGTTCAGGGCGTCCGCTGTCTGCTGTGTCAAGCATGGTTCGGATGTTCCAGCATGCTACGTTGAGTCTGGTCGTGGTCGTCGTTAGAGTGGATCCGTTGTTTTTACTTATTTTCTGACCGCAGGAGAAGATGCCCGTTGACCGCGGCTAGCCAACTGGGGTTGTGAGGGGACGAGCTTTGGTTAGGCCACCTTTTCTAGGCCCCTCTCCGTGTGGAGCAAGCAGTGCTGTCCCTTGAGAAGGCTGCTTGGTCGTTCAGGGTGTGCCGAGTGACGTCGTCATCCCCAGGTCAACATCAGGCGACCAATATCCTAAACCGCCTGCATGCAGGTTTGAGACTGCGGCTTCCAGTGACATCTTTCACCTGCCGTTTCGCCCCTCGCCCGTCGCTACAGGACTTGGAATGGTCTGTGTCATGGTCCGTGGACGTTTTCTAAAGCCTGCGTGGTGGAGCTTTTTGGTGGAGCGCAGTGTGCGCAGTACTGGCCCCACCCTTTAAACCCTTGGTTTGTCTGCCATGGCCTAGCAAGCTGGGACGATGGCATCGAGGTCCTCAGGTCATAGGTTTTATATCAGACTGTCTTTGTCCTAGTCTCTGGCTCAAAAACCTTCCCCGGAGACACGGGGGCTTTGAAGTCAGGGTTTTCCTCCCTTAGCCTTTCCGCAGCCAAGCGGCCAGGCCTGCAAGGCAGCAGGACAATGTTCATTAATTTTCGAGGTTCTCTCCTCTAGATCCGCCATGTTTAGCCTGGGGGCTAGTGCAGCCCAATTTTTGGGGTCACCTCGGAGAGGATGTGGCCAGGGACCACGCACGGGCGGTCTTGGGACAGAGGGATGCTATGCTAGTCCGGAGGGATTACACACGAGGGTGCCTCACGAATTGAACTATGGTGGTCATAAAATCACTAAACACAGAGCATATATGAGTAGAAGGGGAGTTGCATGAGGAAACCGATGTGAGTTATGGATTCTCGATCGGTAAAGCCGTTAAAAAGTTATAGAGGCTAGAACATGTCCTAACTAGCAAAACCTTCAAAGTACTACAAAATGACTAGCTGACTGACTTGTTGCTGGGTTGCGGCCCCTGGCTAAGCGTGGGTAGCGCAAAGGCTAAGAGACTTGGGTGGCCAGAGGGTAAAGAAATAAAAAAACCACATCATAGCGTCTCAGCTGGAGGGACCGCATCAGCAGGTTACATTTCCCCCCGCTGAAACCCTACCAGCGTCCTCGGTGGAACAAAATTTTTGGAACTACTCAGGCCTCGAGCAGAACCACACCACTAACATGATACAACATGTTACAACATTACTAACTAAACCCTCTTGCTAACCTGTTTGGAAAGCATGGTCACAAAAGTGAAAACATTCCAAGCACAGCTTGCGTAGCAAAATGACAAAACAGAAAAATGGTAATTAAAACATCATCCTGAGTCAAAATGTACCATGCTTAAGGAATTAAAAATAAAAGAACCCACTTATATGGCTACTAGGCATGCAAAACAACAGAAACATTGCTTCGCAAGTCAGTCAAACTAACAGAACAGTTCACTCATGAGATTGTATTGTTCATGAGACTCAAAACATGCTACAAAAAAACGCCTAAAAAAACAACAACAATTCATTGCAACAGCAATCTCTGAGTGGTCCATGGCACAGTTTAGGTTAAAATTCTGATGCCAGTGTCACTCATTGCAAATTCTAAAGACTTGGAAGCAACTAAAAAAAGAAAGCTTCCACCTGATTACACATTGCTTTCAATCTGTTCTGCAGTCTGACAGAACGTCTAGTTGGAGCCGATGATGTGCCGGTCTCGGGTTGTGTTGACGGTTCAGATCTCGCAGCCAGAGTTGCTGCAGGTGGTATCACTGTCGCAATTGATGAGATGCATCCATCAAATCTACCCAAGAATAGTGCTGTGCTGGGACGCCCTAAATTCAGAGCTGCCAAGCCCAAAGGAGCCAGGCCTTTCAGTCGACAACAGACCCTAGCTGTAAGTTATTTCATTCCATCAATAGGGTTCATATTGTTTGCAGTTTGATCTATTTCTGGCTTACATCACATGTGATAGCAAAAGTGTCCGTGTACTGACCAAAGTGGTCTTTAACCGTGGCACGCTTAAATTTTAGCATTTTTTCAGACAGTTCAAGCCACAGACTCTCAAAAGTCAGGGTCTTGGGGTCACATAGGGGGTCAAGACGTTGGTCAAGAAAATAACCCTACTTTTCCCTGACATTTTGTCCTACACTCAAGTCTGTCTAGTGTGTCGTTCCCTGTTCGTGGAAGACCTCTTGTATTGTCCCCGTGCCAAAAAAACAAACTGTATCTGTGATGAATAATTTAAGACCAGTTGCTCTTACCTCGTGTGTCATGAAGGTTTTTGAGAGGGTTGTTCTTTCACTTTTTCAAATACAGGTTTCAGATTTTATGGACCCCTTTCAGTTTGCTTACAGAAGGCAAAGAGGTGTTGATGATGCCATTTTACATGTTGTAAACAACATCTACTCTCATTTAGAAAAACCAGGAGCCTCCATTCGAATGATGTTCTATGATTTTTCGTCTGCTTTTAACACCATTCAACCACACATACTCGCCTCCAAACTAGTTCACATGAACATAAATGCCTCTAATATTCTTTGGGTTTTGGACTATCTCACTAACCGCCCACAGTACGTCAGAATTAGTTCGGATCTAATCTCAGATGTACTTTTTAGAGTGGTGCGATAGAAACTATTTTGAATTACATGTTGGCAAACCAAAAGAGATGGTCATAGGTTTCAGGAATAACAAACAGCATCCTGATCCTGTTGTCATCAAGGGAACAGAAGTTGAGCGTGTAGAGTCCTACAAGTATTTAGGTGTTCTTTTTTATAACGCGCTCAACTGGAAACAAAACACAGATGCTATTGTGAAAAAAACGCATACCCGTCTTTACTGTTTGAGAAAGCTCAGATCATTTCATGTAAACACTCAGCTTTTACAGATGTTTTACTGCTCCAGTATTGTTAGCATTCTTACCTTTGGACTGACGTGCTGGGGGAGAAATTTATGTAAAAGAGACCAAGATCGCCTTAACAAAGTAATCCGGAAAGGGGGCGAGGTGATTGGTAGGGCACAGGATAATTTGGACACACTGTACAACAGACGGATTACGAACAAACTGGCCGACATTCTTGATGACAAAACACATCCACTTAGATATGAATTTGACAGCAGACGTATCGAACGAAGTGGCAGACTTCGAGTACCCAAAAGTCGTACATCACGTCATGCCAACTCTTTTGTCCCTCAGGCTGTTACCCTTTTCAACAGTAATATCAGTAGATAGTGTCGGTCAGTTCCTTAGTACTAGCCCTTTCAGTATTATTAGTAGTAGAAAAAAAAAATGATGATATAGAGAAACGGTTAAAGACACTGGCCAGTGGCTGAACATACAGGGTAAAGAGGACTGGTCCAAGAACTGAATCTCCAAAGCACACGGTGGATGGGCTGGATAGCTTATCATTAACAACTATGCATCGAGTTCTGTCTGTCAGATATGATCTAAACCACGATAAAGCAGTTTCATAAATTCCATACACAGCATAGAGACGTGGCAAAATGCCATGGTCAATCGTATCAAAGGCAGCAGATAGGTCTAACAGTGCATGAACAGATACTTTGCAATCATCAAGAGTCTCGAGGAGGTCATTCAGAATTTTTTCAAGCGCAGTTTCAGTGGAATGACCTGCACGGTAAGCAGACTGATTGGGACTAAGAAGATGATTCAGGTTCAGATGGTTGAGAAGTTGCGACAACACAACCTTCTCAACGATCTTGGAGAGAAAAGGGAGGCTTGAGACAGGGCGTTAATTCTGTAGATTGTTAGGGTCTAGAGAGGGTTTTTATAGCAAAGGTTTAACAATGGCAGACTTGAAATCCGACGGAAAAACACCAGACCTCAGGGACTCGTTGACAACGTTGGTCATGATTGGAAGTGCAACACCAATACACTCATACAGCAATGTAGTAGGAAGTGGGTCTAAACCACAAGTTTTTTGTGCAGTTCTCTTCATCACAGTATGAAGTTCCTGTTCGCTGACAGGTCTGAAGGACGAGAGACACTGACCAAAAAAGGGAACGTCATACTGTGATGGAGACTGTGAAATAAGTCCATCAAGACCATCACGAATGTTCTGAACTTTTTCATTGAAGAAATTAGAGAACTGATCGGGCAGCTTTACTGGTGAGAAAATGGTCGGGAGTGGAGATGGATCCCTTCTAGTAGTCAGTTTGTTGGTCACATTATAAAGCTGCTTGCTGGTGGTGCACGCTGCAATCTTGGCATTGAAGAAAGCTGTCTTCGCCACGAGTACCAGACGAGTTACATATTTCTGAAAATCTGCTTGTGCACGGTAAGTCCAGTAGACAGCCACAGTCTCTCAGCATGTTGTCGCTATCTCTTTGCAGCGAGAAGCTTGCCTCCCATGGCGCTGAATCATGGTGAGGACGTCCGACATGACACTTTACGGCGAGCAGATGGAGCATGCTTGTCAAGTAGTGATCTAATACCAGAGTTCAACTGTCCCGCAGAGGGATCGGGTGTTCGCTAAGATATTCACGCAAGTCAGCTTTGAAAGCCAGGCGATCAATAGCACAAATGTTTCGTTTTTGCACAAATACTGGCTGAAAGAGTGGCACTGAAAGAACTAGATCAGCAATCACGCATAGATGATCAGACTCAAGTGCATATGACACATAAGTGGACTGAACAAAATTATCACTTGGTCAGTATAGTAGCCAATCAAGAGTATGACCATGCTTGTGAGTTGGCTGATGAACAGACTGTTCAAGGTCAAAAACACTCAAACGATCCATTAGTTTCATAGTACTAGAGTTCTGCGGGCAGTCAAAATAGAAGTTGAAGTCTCCCAAAATAGCAAGGTTACCTGGGAGTGAGTTGCTGTATTCAAGTAAATCAGAAAACTGATCAAAGAACATGGCATCAGTCAGCTTATTTTTGCGGTTAGGAGGGGGCCGGTAGAGAATAAAGAACTGTATTGGCTATCTTGGTAGCGTAAATGTTACCTGTGCTAATTCAAAGGAACAATGTTCGAAGGCAAATGCAGTGTTTCAGGAGCAGTAGGGCAGGAGGTCACCTCGAGAAATGATGGCAAGACTGCCACCCCGAGACGGACGTGGGAATGACTTGACGGTGAAGCCAGCAGGTGCAAGTTTGGCACATTTCGCCTTGTCACCACCCGGTTTTAGGGAAGTTTCAGACAAAAACAAGACATCAATGTCATATATGAAGTTGCTTATTTCAGTTTGTTTCTCTGGAGACGCAACTGAACATGCATTGAATAGAGCCACTTTCAGTCCATTAATTTTGTGTGGACGATTGGACGTTGATAAGGGGATATGAGTCAAGTTATCTTTACACACGCCTTGTGAATCCACGCTTTGTGTCTCTGTTTTCGTTGTCAAATAAACAACTGGAATTCTCCTACCTTGACAACGGTGACCAGCCCTAAAAGGATGCTTTTGCTTATGTCGCAAAAGGCATGGCAGCGCAGAGGATCTTGAATGTATACAGTGTACTGTAAAGTGTACTGTCACTAGGCCCCTAAAGTGTACTGTCACTAGGCCCCTAAAGTGTACTGTCACTACTAGGCCCCTAAAGTGTACTGTCACTAGGCCCCTAAAGTGTACCGTCACTAGGCACCCAAAGTGTACCGTCACTAGGCACCCAAAGTGTACCGTCACTAGGCACCCAAAGTGTACCGTCACTAGGCACCCAAAGTGTACCGTCACTAGGCACCCAAAGTGTACCGTCACTAGGCACCCAAAGTGTACCGTCACTAGGCACCCAAAGTGTACCGTCACTAGGCACCCAAAGTGTACCATCACTAGGCACCCAAAGTGTACCGTCACTAGGCACCCAAAGTGTACCGTCACTAGGCAACCAAAGTGTACGGTCACTAGGCACCCAAAGTGTACTGTCACTAGGACTCGGCAGGATTCACGTTATTTAGACACCAGATTAGCCAACAAATTTGCATCAAGTTATTTTCAAACCTTTTTAATCTCTCCATTCATAACTGACATGAAGCACAGTAGGGGCAATACTCTATTAACTTTTCTTTGAAGAAAAAATACCAAGTGGTTGCTGATATATCGGCATTTATAATGTGACGAACATGGAGATTTACAGCAGACCATTTTTACTTAAATTTTTTTTAAATTAAATTTTATTTTGATCTTTGATAAACTTATTCTCTGTTCTTCTGCATGTACAATTTTCATAAAATATGATAGTGATGATGTAAGAGTAGAAGAATTTGAAGTTACAGTTCAAAAACACCTTGTAGTTGATGAAATAATGGAGGTTTATAACTGTCTGAAACAAATTTGTGTCCGCTACTGATTTGGCTTGTGCTATGAAACCCCTCAAAACACACCTCTTTATCCAGTCTTCTTGAAAAATTATTGTCAAATTGTACGAGGGAAAGATCAACGTTTTATCTGCATTTGAAAAACTAACAAAATTTGGTATAGTTTACAAGTCATAATGAGTATTTTGAAGTGCAACAAATCTCTTGTTCAATGACTGGTAAGTTTTTGCTGCTGGTACCATGAATTGTGCCACCCTAAAGTTTACTGTCAGTAGGCCCCTAAATTTTACTGTCACTAGGCCCCTAAAGTGCACTGTCACTAGGCCCCTAAAGTGTACTGTCATTAGGCCCCTAAATGTGCTGTCACTAGGCACCTGAAGTGTACTGTCATTCATTCAAAGTGTACCGTCACTATGCCCCTAAAGTGCACCGTCACTAGGCCCCTAAAGTGTGCTGTCACTAGGCCCCTAAAGTGTGCTGTCACTAGGCCCCTAAAGTGTGCTGTCACTAGGCCCCTAAAGTGTGCTGTCACTAGGCCCCTAAAGTGTCCTGTCAGTAGGCCCCTAAAGTGTGCTGTCACTAGGCACCTAAAGTGTCCTGTCAATAGGCCCCTAAAGTGTACTGTCACTAGGACCCTAAAGTGTGCTGTCACTAGGACCCTAAAGTGTACTACTGTCACTAGGCCCCTAAAGTGTGCTGTCACTAGGCACTCAAAGTGTACTCTCACTAGGCACCCAAAGGGTCTTGTCAATAGAAACCTAAAGTGAACTGTCACTAGGCCCCTAAAGTGTACTCTCACTAGGCACATAGCTAAAGTATACTGTCATTAGGCATTCAAAGTGTACTGTCACTAGGCCCCTAAAGTGTGCTGTCACTAGGCACCTAAAGTGTCCTGTCAGCAGGCCCCTAAAGTTTACTGTCACTAGACCTCTAATGTGTGCTGTCACTAGGCACTCAAAGTGTTGATTGATTGATTGTACATTGCTTAACCTCCCAACAGCAACAAGACTTTCTCAGGATGTGCCTGAACTGCTTGTGAAAAAAAAAACTAAACAGAACATTGAATGTATGTCGCCAGCCAGTCCAATACATTACATAAACCTAACACAGGAGGCCCAAATAAATGATTGATTGATTGTACATTGCTTAACGTCCCGACAGCAACAAGGCTTTCTCAGGACGTGCCTGCACTGCTTGTGAAAAAAAAAACACAACAGAACATTGAATGTATGTCGCCAGCCGGTCAAATACGTTAAATAAACCTAACACATGGGGCCTAAATAAAGCTAAGACCATTTAGCAACACACATCCAATATCAAGAGCTACAGGCAGTGCAGACAGTAGGGAGAGTTTTAAAAAGGCAAATACAGGTGAATGGACAAAGGGTAGACAGAAACACATGCCCCAGAATAGAGAGAAAAACCCACCCTGTGGGGCTGACCAGGGTGACCCTGGGAACTAAAAAATACCTAGCCCCACCCAAGTCCCCCAGGGCAGACCCGGGTGGGGTGGCCCAAATAAAGCTAAGACCATTTAGCAACACACATCCAATATCAAGAGCTACAGGCAGTGCAGACAGCAGGGAGAGTTTTAAAAAGGCAAATACAGGTGAATGGACAAAGGGTAGACAGAAACACATGCCCCAGAATAGAGAGGAAAACCCACCCTGTGGGGCTGACCAGGGTGACCCTGGGAACTAAAAAGTAGTTAACCCCACCCAAGTCCCCCAGGACAGACCCGGGTGGGGTAGGCACTCAAAGTGTACTCTCACTAGGCACCTAAAGTGTACCGTTATTAGGCCCCTAAAGTGTCCTGTCAGTAGCCAGCCCCTAAAGTGTGCTCACTAAGCACATAAAGTGTACTGTCATTAGGTACCTAAAGTGTACTGTCATTAGGCATTCAAAGTGTACTGTCACTAGGCCCCTAAAGTGTACTGTCATTAGGTCCCTAAAGTGTCCTGTCAGTAGGCCCCTAAAGTGTACTGCCATTAGGCACCCTAAGTGGGTTGCATATACTTTCTCAGCATGCTGAAAGAGTGCTTAGAGCTAAGATGATTGATTTAGCCAAAAACTTGGGTTGCATGGGTGTTCATATCCTGCTGGGCAAGCTTAGCTTCGATTTTAAATTTAAGGATGGCACCCTTCTTGCTTTTCTCAGCTAGTGAGCGTGACCACACTACACACAAGAGTATCTCTGTATCTCTGTTGTAAATTGTGTACCGTTATTAGGCCCCTAAAGTGTCCTGTCAGTAGCCAGCCCCTAAAGTGTGCTCACTAAGCACATAAAGTGTACTGTCATTAGGTACCTAAAGTGTACTGTCATTAGGCATTCAAAGTGTACTGTCACTAGGCCCCTAAAGTGTACTGTCATTAGGTCCCTAAAGTGTCCTGTCAGTAGGCCCCTAAAGTGTACTGCCATTAGGCACCCTAAGTGGGTTGCATATGCTTTCTCAGCATGCTGAAAGAGTGCTTAGAGCTAAGATGATTGATTTAGCCAAAAACTTGGGTTGCATGGGTGTTCATATCCTGCTGGGCAAGCTTAGCTTCGATTTTAAATTTAAGGATGGCACCCTTCTTGCTTTTCTCAGCTAGTGAGCGTGACCACACTACACACAAGAGTATCTCTGTTGTAAATTGTGTACAATGCCAATTTGGTAATGGTCGCCAGCCGTATGAAGATGCAGAATGCTTTCATACAGAGCAAAGACCTTTCTGTTCCACTCTGACCATTTTCCCTACAAAGTCATTTTTTCAGTCCATTCAACACAATGCTATGATACTTCATTCACGTAGCCTCTGTGCCATCCTCGATTGCACATTCCCATGGCCATTTACTAACACTGTGTAATCAAGGGAACTATACAAATTGATATACATGTACTGCTCGTGTTCTGCATGTCACCTGTTCAGTGAGATTTTGAATTTTGTGTTTGCAAAAAAAAAAAAAAAAAAAAATTTTTTTTTCAGATCCCTCTCATTTTTAGTCTACTGTTGGCAGTGCTGCTCCCCAAGGCCGAGGTTAAAATTGCCATTGTTCCATGTCTGGACAGCTCTACAGCACACACACTGTGTGCATTAGTCCAAGGGCTAGCCCTGTCTACCGTGCACCCCCCCCCCCCCCCACACCACCCCCAGTACTCTATAAGATGGGCTTCAAAGTGTATCATAGTATGTCCTGAGATGTTTAAGCCATGTTCCCTTAAAATCCTTAGGAACACACCAGAGATATAGCCGATGGCGCAAGGGTACCCCCATTCACGGTCTTCACGGATCCTAAAATGAGCTTGAGAAACATTTTCCTCTAAATAAATCAGAATTCATTCCAGAAGCCCAAATCAGCAATATTATGTTAAGGCACACCTTCTGCGTCTTCTGCAAAAAACAGAATGAAAAAATATTGAATCTCTGGCTCACAGTGAAGGTATTTGCGCACCCAGTAAACGGCCAATTCCGTGAAATCGCAAAAAAAGACAAAAATAATGTGTCAGATGCCTTGAGACATTTTCTATAACACTGGCAGTCCATTTTCAGGATTACATCATTAAAACAGGATGTCACAATTATAATAAACTTGACTAGGTGATGTTGTGATCACTGAGTGCCACAGTGGTTGATTTTGTATACCTACCCCCCAAGTTGTAAAAATACACAAAATTAATTAGAAAAAATTACTAAAGTTATTTCATTTCATTTTGACCTCTCTTTACCTATTACGTTTCAATAATGTGAGCATAAAGTGCAAGAAACTGATGAAAGTCACCATCCTTTACGATACGTTCGTGGGGAATGATAGCTTTTTCCCTCGGATGCCCTCAGAAATTTTGTATACAACCGATAGGTCTTTTTTTTTAGGTTTTAATGATTAGGATAAAGTACCACAGTTACTCCCAACCTGATTTTATGATGCTGTGATTCATTTAGGGGATTATCCAGTTGATAGCGTTCATGAGGGCAGCCATGCCACCCAACACACACACACACCCACACATATTACCATCCCAGTAGCTAGACTCTATCTAGTTGATAGCGTTCATGAGGGCGGCCGTGCCACCCAACACACAGACACATTACCATCACAGTAGCTAGACTCTATCTAGTTGATAGCGTTCATTAGGGCGGCCGTGCCATGCAACAAACAAACACACACACACACACACACACACACACACACAAACATTACCATCCCAGTAGCTAGACTCTATCCAGTTGATAGCGTTCATGAGGGCGGCCGTGCCACCAAAACAGGCGTTTGTGGTATCAATTCCTTCCACGTCTGAGTTGCCACTGCTCTCAAACAGCTGCATCAACACCGTCTTGACACTCTTGGACTTGTCAATAATTGTCTCTGTTCCAACTTCCAGCCGTCCGATGTTTGTATAAGCCACGCCGGTACGCTCCATCAGGCGCTGAACGACCGTCAAACACAGACTGTTGATGTCTTCGCGGTCAGAACAGAAACCCATTCGTGACTGGCCGAGTCCTATGGTGTACTGAAAACACGTGTCACATATTAAGTTTGGGAATATATGGATGTCTTCATGGTCAAAATAGAAACCACGTGTAACTGACAGAGTACTATAGTGTACTGAAAACACGTGTTCCATATTAAGTTTGGGAATAGATGGTGTCTTCTCGGTCAGAACAGAAATCCATTTGCAACTGTGGCCTATGGTGATGAGGATGATAATGTCCATTTGTAGAGTTAGGGTTCATGCATTGAAAAAAACATGTAGCATATTGTGTTGGAGTAGACGGGTGTGTTGGTGGTCACAACAGAACCACATGCATCTGTGACAAAGATGTTACAGAAACAAACGACATATAGACATAAGTGAGATAAATCATGGGTGGAGGGGTGGAGATAAATCATGGGTGGTGGGGTGGAGATAAATCATGGGTGGAGGGGTGGATGGTTGTTTTACATTCAGTGCAGAACTCTGTGTGTGACTACTGTGTACTGAAAACACGCGTGACATTAAGTGAGGGAAATCATGGGTGGAAGAGCGGATCATGTATGTTTACACAGTCAGTAAAAACCCTACGTGTGACTATGGTGTACTGAAAACATGTGACATATTAAGTGAGGGAAATAATGGGTGTAGCGGTGGATTGATGTTTTCACAGTCAGTAAAAACCCTATGTGTGACTATGGTGTACTGAAAACATGTGAGGGAAATCATGGGAGGAAGAGTAGATGTATGTTTACACAGTCAGTAAAAACCCTATGTGTGACTATGGTGTACTAAAGCATGTGACATATCAAGTGAGGGAAATAATGGGTGTAGCGGTGCATGGATGTTTTCAGTAAAAACCCTACGTGTGACTATGGTGTACTAAAGCATGCGACATATCAAGTGAGGGAAATAATGGGTGTAGCGGTGCATGGATGTTTTCAGTAAAAACCCTACGTGTGACTATGGTGTACTAAAGCATGCGACATATCAAGTGAGGGAAATAATGGGTGTAGCGGTGGAGAGATGTTTTCAGTAAAAACCCTACGTGTGACTATGGTGTACTGAAAACACCTGACATGTTAATGTGGCAGAGTGTAGTTTTGTGTAAGCATGCTGCTACATTTCTAGTTTGCTGGTGGTAATAAACGTGTATTTTGACTTGGTCTGTGTTTATTATTAAGATATACGATAATTTGGTTCGGATGTTCCAGCATGCAACGTTGAGTCCGGTCGTGGTCGTCATGAGAGTGGATCCATTGTTTTTTCTTGTTTTCTGACCGCATGAGAAGATGTCCGTTGACCGCGGCTAGCCAACTGGGGTTACGAGGGGATGAGCTTTGGTTAGGCCACCTTTTCTAGGCCCCTCTCCGTGTGGAGCAAGCAGTGCTGTCCCTAGAGAGGGCTGCTTGGTCGTTCAGGGTGTGCCGAGTGACGTCATCCCCAGGTCAACATCAGGCGACCAATATCCTGAACCGCCTGCATGCAGGTTTGAGACTGCGGCTTCCAGGGACATCTTTCACCTGCCTTTTGCCCCTTGCCCATCGCTACAGGACTTGGAAAGTTTAGTGTCATAGTCCATGGGCGTTTCCTAAAGCCTGCGCGGTGGAGCTTTTTGGTGGAGTGCAGTGTGCGCAGTACTGGCCCCACCCTTTAAACCCTTGGTTCGTTTGCCATGGCCTAGCAAGCTGGGACGGTGGCATCGAGGTCCTCGGGTCGTAGGTTTTATATCAGACTGTCCTTGTCTTAGTCTCTGGCTCAAAAGCCTTCCCCGGAGACACTGGGGCTTTGATGTCAGGGGTTTCCTCCCTTAGCCTTTCCGCAGCCAAGCGGCCAGGCCTGCAAGGCAGCAGGGCTCTACAGATAATCCATAACACACCGACTCACAAGCTTAGTCCATGAAAAAAACACAACACTCTTCTGCGAGAGTGCTCGTACTCAGTTCTGGCTCATAGGTCTGATCGTTATCAGAGCTGTCTTGCAAACTTCCAAAAATCTCTTTGTCAACTTCGTTGCATGCTGGAACATCCGAACCATGCTCGACACAGCAGACAACGGACGCCTTGAACGTCGCTCCGCCCTCATTGCCCATGAATTGCGGAGGTTAAACATCGACATCGCCGCGCTCAGCGAAGTACGCCTTCCGGAAGAAGGCAGCCTCCAAGAACTTGGCGCTGGCTACACCCTCTAATGGTCAGGCAGGCCTGCATCAGAAAGACAGCTCTCAGGCGTGGGCTTCATGGTGAAGACCCCCATTGCGACCAAGTTGGAAAACCTACCAACGGGTCACTCCGACCGCATCATGTCCATGCGCCTCCCACTGAGACACCAGCAATACGTCACCCTTTTCAGTGTGTACTCCCCAACCCTCCTGGCAGAGCCTGCAGAAAAAGACAAGTTCTACTCTGACCTGCGCAGCCTCCTGCAGAGCACCCCTGCAGACGACAAAGTCATCATCCTTGGCGACTTCAACGCCAGAGTGGGCCAAGACTATGAAGCCTGGAAAGGAGTCCTCGGCAAGCATGGCGTTGGGAACTGCAATGACAATGGTCGCCTACTGTTGGAGCTCTGTGCAGAGCAGCAACTTTTCATCACCAACACTACTTTCCAACAAAAGGACAGTCGAAAGACCACCTGGATGCATCCTCGCTCCAAGCACTGGCACCTTATCGACTATGTCCTAGTGCATCAGAGGGACCGCAGTGACGTCCTCCTCACCAGAGTGATGCCCAGCGCAGAGTGCCACACTGACCACCGCCTTGTTCGCTGCAAACTCAGGCTCCGCCTCAAGCTGAAACCCAAGAAAGGGGGCCCCCCCAAGAAAAAGCTTGATGTTGCCAGCCTTCAGCGTGACGACAAGAAAGCTGCCCTTCAGGCCGATTTACAGCGCATGCTCAAAGACACAGTTGATCCAGCAGACTCCTCCCCTGAAACACTCTGGGAACAACTGAAAACTGCTATTGTAAAATCCTCTGTGGAAGTCTTGGGCTTTGCTAGAAAGAGGAACAAAGACTGGTTTGACGAAAACGACGTAGAGATCCAGGAACTTCTAGCAAAAAAAAGAGCCGACCACCAGGCCCACCCAGCCCAGCCTTCCTGCCCTGTAAAGAAGTCTGCCTTCCGCCTCATCTGCAGCAGTCTCCAGCTCAAGCTTAGAGAGCTCCAGAACGAGTGGTGGTCCAGACTCGCACAGAGGACCCAGCTCTGCGCTGACAACGGTGACTACAGGGGCTTCTACGAAGCACTGAAAGCAGTGTATGGCCCTAGGCACCTGGTACAAAGTCCTCTGCGAGGCACTGATGGACAGGCACTCCTCACAGATAATACCTCCATCTTGAACCGCTGGTCGGAATACTTTCAGGACCTCTTCGGCGCTGAGCGCACTGTTCAAGAAACAGTCATCCTCCAAATCCCACACCTTCCACTAAAGGTTGAATTGGACGAACCGCCCACCGCCGAAGAGACCCTCACAGCCATTCACCAGCTCAAGAGTGGCAAAGCAGCAGGCATTGATGGAATCCCGCCAGAGATCTGGAAACATGGAGGCCCAGCACTGCACAAGCTCCACGACCTCTTTCTCTGCTGCTGGGAAAAAGGAACACTACCAAAGGATCTCCGTGATGCAGTCATCATCACCCTGTACAAGAACAAAGGAGAGAAGTCTGCCTGCTCTAATTATCATGGAATTACCCTGCTGTCCATTGCCGGGAAAATTCTCGCAAGGTTGCTCCTGAATAGGCTGGTACCTGCCATCGCTGAAGACCACCTCCCAGAGGGCCAGTGTGGCTTCAGAGCCAAAAGGAGAACCACCGACATGGTCTTTGTGCTGAGACAGCTTCAGGAGAAGTGCCGCGAGCAGAACAAAGGGCTGTACGTAACGTTTGTCGACCTAACAAAAGCGTTTGACACTGTGAGCAGGTAAGGTATGTGGCAGATCCTGGAGCGACTAGGTTGTCCCCCAAAGTTCCTCAACATGATCGTCCAGCTCCACGAGGACCAGCAAGGCCAGGTCAGACTAAACAGTGACCTCTCAGAACCATTCCCAACGGCGTGAAGCAAGGCTGCGTGCTGGTACCGACCCTCTTCACCATCTTCTTCAGCATGATTTTGAAGCAGGCCACAGTGGACCTCGACGATGACGACGCAGTGTACATCAGGTATCGTCTCGATGGCAGCCTGTTAAACCTCAGACGACTGCAGGCCCACACAAAAACCCTAGACCAACTGATTTCGTGAGCTGCTCTTTGCTGATGACGCTGCCCTCGTTGCACACACAGAGAGAGCCTTGCAGCGCATTACGTCCTGCTTCGCAGATGCCGCCCAGCTCTTTGGACTTGAGGTCAGTCTGAAAAAGACAGAGGTCCTTCATCAGCCGGCACCCAAGGAAGAGCATCACCCTCCCCACATCACCATCGGCAAGTCCGAACTGAAGTCTGTACACCAGTTCACCTACCTTGGCTGCATCATCACCTCAGACGCCAAGCTGGACAAGGAGCTGGACAACAGGCTGGCAAAAGCGAACAGTGCTTTCGGGCGACTATTCAAGCGGGTGTGGCACAATCAACAGCTGAAAAAAGGCACCAAGATCAGCGTGTACAGAACTGTCGTCCTCACCACCCTGCTGTACGGTTCCGAGTCCTGGGCCCTCTACCGCAGCCAACTACGACTCCTCGAACGCTTTCACCAGCGCTGCCTGCGTACCATCCTCAGCATTCACTGGAGTGACTATATCACCAATGTCGAGGTCCTTGAACAGGCGGAAACTGTGAGCATCGAGGCTTTGCTGCTGCGGACACAGCTTCGCTGGGCGGGGCACGTCTCCAGGATGGAGGATCATCACCTACCCAAGATCACTCTGTTCGGCGAGCTCACCACTGGACACCGTGACAGAGGGGCACCAAAGAAGAGATACAAAGAAGGTCTCAAAAAGTCACTTAGTGCCTGCCAAATCGACCACCGCCAGTGGTCTTCGCTTGCTGCGGACCGTGACACCTGGCACTCCACCATTCACAAGGCAGCCGTCTCCTTTGAGGACTCTCGCAGAGCTAACCTTAAGGACAAGCGGCTCAGAAGAAAAAACAGAGTTGTCATAACTCAGAACCCTGACCAGACCTTCCCCTGCAGCCACTGCATGTCAAACCTGCATGTCCCGGATTGGCCTCTGCAGCCACGAAAATGCCTGCAGACAACGTGGGCAAGCCCTATAGAATCTTCGTTCGTGAAGTCAAGCCAAGAGAGAGAGAGAGAGAGAGAGAGAGAGAGAGAGAGAGAGAGAGAGAGAGAGAGAGAGAGAGAGGATAATTTCCTATTTATGTCCCCCTTGCACGTTGTGATCGGGGAAGTCTGTGTTTGGTTGGTTAGTTTGGGGTTTAAACGTCCACTGCACCGAAGTGATAATGGATGGCCCTGACGGGCGGGTTATGGAGGACAGGGAAATCTATTGCCTATGGAGTACGTAATTCAGGCACACTGCAACTGTGCCACTTTGATTTACCAGGACCTTTCAAAAGACTCGGGAGCATCATAGACAAAAAAGGCGGCACTGATGCAGATGTCAGAGCACGAATCGGTAAAGCCAGAGCAGCCTTTCTCCAGTTGAAAAAAGTGTGGAGTTCCAGAGAGCTGTCACAACACACCAAAGTCCGGATTTTCAACGCCAATGTAAAAGCAGTTCTCCTATATGGAGCAGAGACTTGGAGATTGACAAAAACCACAGTCAACAGAGTACAGACCTTCATGAACAGTTGCCTTAGAAGAATTTTGAAAATCCACTGGCCAGAGAAGATCAGCAACGTCAGACTCTGGGAGAGAACAGAGCAGATAACAGCAGAGAATGAAATTGGGCGAAGAAAATGGGGATGGATCGGTCACAGTCTGAGAAAGCCAGCTTCCAGTATCACTAGGCAGGCATTGTCATGGAACCCCCAGGGAAAGAGGAAAAGAGGTAGGCCGAGAAACTCCTAGCATCGAGACCTCCAAGCAGACATCAAGAGACTGGGAACCACCTGGAGTAGAATCGAAGGAGAAGCACAGGACAGGAGTTGCTGGAGGTCTCTCGTCGACGGCCTATACCCAGGTAGGGGTGACAGGCGTAAGTAAGTAAGTAAGTTTCAAAAGACATGCTATGGAACATGCCCGTCTTTTTTCCCTGGACTGCGAGTCCAGCTACCGGGGCTGGAACGGGGACTCGAACCCACGATCCGGTGATTCCGTTCACTCTCTTGCTCTGAGGCTTAAAATAATAATAATAATAATTACGGTATTTATAATGCGCTTATCTTATAATAATTATAACTCTAAGCGCACACTCACAACTCACGCACGCATGCGCACACTTTAGACAATGACTTATGTACCACAAATACATTACGACGGTCAGCTTGGGGTGGGGAGTGTGGTGTTATAGTGCTAGAACTGTTGAAAGAGGCGAGTTCTGAGGGCGGAAAGGAAGGAGGAGAGAGTGTTTCTGACGGAGAGAGAGTAATAATAATAATAATTATGGTATTTATAATGCGCTTATCTTATAATAATTATAACTCTAAGCGCGCACTCACAACTCACGCACGCATGCACACGCTTTAGACAACGACTCACGTACAATAAATAGTGAAGGGCTGTTTCAGTGCTGTGATGTTTGCAATAGGCAGACTGGAAGGGACTGAGGAGGTTGTTGTCGGCGAGGTGAAGGTTGAGCTGGTTGAGAACGACCTTCTCAAGAAGCTTGGACAGGAAAGAGAGATTGGAGACTGGGCGATAGTTTTTGAGTTCGTTTGGGTCGAGGTTGTGTTTTTTGAGGAGAGGACGGACGATGGCGGACTTGAAGATATCAGGGACAAAGCCGTTCTCAAGAGATGTGTTGATGATGTCGGTAATGAAAGGCAGAAGTTTTGGAAGGCCGTCCCGGTAGAGAGAAGCTGGGAGAGGGTCTAGTTCGCAGGTTTTGAGAGGCATGGACTTTATGGTCTTGAGGACTTCGTCCTGAGAGACGGGCCGGAAGGACGAGAGGGGGGTGCCGGAAAAGGGGGCATCGGGAGGGCAAGGCGGAGAAGGCAGAGTGTCGAGTGTGTTGCACAAAGTTTGGATTTTATCGGAAAAATAGGTGGAAAAAGCGGACGGGAGTTCTTCTTTGCTGTGTGTGTTGGGGAGAGGAGAGTCTTTAGAAATGCCCAGGAGTGTGTTCATGGTAGTGTAGAGGGTTTTGGAAGAAGTGGATTCCAGCTATTTCAGACTCTGTGTTTGTTGTTTTGGTTCAGATATTCATACAGACATACTTGTGTTAAAATGGGTGCGCTGAGCATGCATATTATCATACAGACATACTTGTGTTAAAATGGGTGCGCTGAGCATGCATATTATCATACAGACATACTTGTGTTAAAATGGGTGCACTGGGCATGCATATTATCATACAGACATGCTTGTGTTAAAATGGGTGCGCTGGGCATGCATATTATCATACAGACATACTTCTGTTAAAATGGGTGCGCTGGGTATGCATATTATCATACAGACATACTTCTGTTAAAATGGGTGAGCTGGACATGCATATTATCATACAGACATACTTCTGTTAAAATGGGTGCGCTGGGCAATCCCATGCATATTATCATACAGACATACCTGTGTTAAAATGGGTGCGCTGGGCATGCATATTATCATACAGACATACTTGTGTTAAAATGGGTGCGCTGGGCATGCATATTATCATTCAGACATACTTCTGTTAAAATGGGTGCGCTGGGCATGCATATTATCATTTAGACATACTTCTGTTAAAATGGATGCGCTGAGCATGCATATTATCATACAGTGTCGAGTGTGTTGCGCAGAGTTTGGATTTTGTCGGAAAAATAGCTGGAAAAAGCGGACGGGAGTTCTTCTTTGCTGTGTTGGGGAGAGGAGAGTTCTTCTTTGCTGTGTTGGGGAGAGGAGAGTCTTTAGAAATGCCTGCAGTGTGTTCATGGTAGCGTAGAGGGTTTTGGAAGAAGTGGATTCCATCTATTTCAGACTCTGTGTTTGTTGTTTTGGTTCAGATATTCATACAGACATACTTCTGTTAAAATGGGTGTGCTGAGCATGCATATTATCATACAGACATACTTGTGTTAAAATGGGTGCGCTGGGCATGCATATTATCATACAGACATACTTGTGTTAAAATGGGTGTGCTGGGCATGCATATTATTATACAGACATACTTGTGTTAAAATGGGTGCGCTGAGCATGCATATTATCATACAGACATACTTCTGTTAAAATGGGTGCACTGGGCAATTGTTGTTTACGCTAGTTAATACATTATAGCAGACATTCACCGGTGTCAAACTATACAGTCACGTGGATTGTTGTTTACACTAGTTAATACATTATCACAGAAATTTACCGGCGTCAAACTCTACAGTCACGTGGATTGTTGTTTACGCTAGTTAATACATTATCACAGAAATTCACCAGCGCCAAACTCTACAGTCACATTGACTGTTGTTTACGCTAGTTAATACATTATCGCAGAAATTCACCAGCGTCAAACTCATTTTTGCCAGCTGCTACAGTCACGTGGATTGTTGTTTACGGTAGACAGCACCCAAATAAACACACCAGCATGTCAAACCATGAACGGAGTCTGCCTAATTTGATTTATAGCACGTAAAAAAAATGCTCCCCCAAAAATTAAATTTCAGACCACCGAAACTTTTGCCTGGTAAAACATTTTTGTGTATGGCAGGACATCAAGAAAAGTACTGGGATGAGAAAATAGTGTCAACTATGCTCTTTTGCACTTTTCAGCTCCAGAAAAACAATCCAAATAGCACGTTTTCTGCTCCACCAGCTAAACTTCTACATATATGAAAATTCCCAGAACATTGCTTTCTTGGGTTTGCCTCAAATCAGATTCTTTGAATAAGACCTGAATCACATCTAACCCCTGTCATTACAATCAGTGAATAAGACCTGAATCATATCTAACCCCTGTCATTACAATCAGTGAATAAGACCTGAATCATATCTAACCCCTGTCATTACAATCAATGAATAAGACCTGAATCATATCTAACCCCTGTCATTACAATCAGTGAATAAGACCTGAATCATATCTAACCCTTGTCATTACAATCAGTGAATAAGACCTGAATCATATATAACCCCTGTCATTACAATCAGTGAATAAGACCTGAATCATATCTAACCCCTGTCATTACAATCAGTGAATAAGACCTGAATCATATCTAACCCCTGTCATTACAATCAGTGAATAAGACCTTTATCATATATAACCCCTGTCATTACAATCAGTGAATGAGACCTGAATCATATCTAACCCCTGTCATTACAATCAGTGAATAAGACCTTTATCATATATACCCCTGTCATTACAATCAGTGAATAAGACCTGAATCATATCTAACCCCTGTCATTACAATCAGTGAATAAGACCTGAATCATATCTAACCCCTGTCATTACAATCAGTGAATAAGACCTGAATCATATCTAACCCCTATCATTACAATCAGTGAATAAGACCTGAATCATATCTAACCCCTGTCATTACAATCAATAAAACAAAAAGATCACTGAACTACAAATGTTGTGCTTACAATCTTTTTTAAATAGGTAAAGGAAATGTTCATAACCATTTACACCATACAGTTTCATTAAAATTCATATATGTATTTATCATGCAACAGTTTAAAATATTAGGATTAGTAAACTAAAAGAAAAACTTTGTAACAATAATTCAGCTTTTTTTTTTCACACTTTGACATGATGGCTCCATGGAACTTTCAAACTAAAACAATGATGTCATTTTCCCTGTCAAACAACATAAAGACATAAGCCTCAAGTTTAGTTACCATCATAATGTGTAATGACCTGCAATCCTTTATCTCAAAGAACTTGTTGACCAAATGGCAGGTGATACATCTAAAATCTCTGACATTGCAGTAGCTGTCAGGGGCTTGTGCACAGACTACAGACCTCTACATCAGTTTATGGTGGAATAAGGCAGGAGATAGATCTAAAATCTCTGACATTGCAGTAGCTGTCAGGGGCTTGTGCATTGACTACAGCTCTCTACATCACTTAATGGTGGAATAAGGCGGGAGTTAGATCTAAAATCTCTCCCACTGCAGTAGCTGTCAGGGGCTTGTGCATTGACTACAGCTCTCTACATCACTTAATGGTGGAATAAGGCGGGAGATAGTAGATCTAAAATCTCTCCCACTGCAGTAGCTGTCGGGGGGGGGGGGGGGGGGGGGGGGGGGGGGGGGCTTGTGCATTGACTACAGCTCTCTACATCACTTAATGGTGGAATAAGGCGGGAGCTAGATCTAAAATCTCTCCCACTGCAGTAGCTGTCAGGGGCTTGTGCATTGACTACAGCTCTCTACATCAGTTAATGGTGGAATAAGGAGGGAGCTAGATCTAATCTCTCACATTGCAGTAGCTGTCAGGGGCTTGTGCACAGACTACAGGCCTTTACATCAGTTTATGGTGGAATAAGGCCGGAGCTATATCTAATCTCTCACATTGCAGTAGCTGTCAGGGGCTTGTGCATTGACTACAGCCCTCTACATCAGTTAATGGTGGAATAAGGAGGGAGCTAGATCTAATCTCTCACATTGCAGTAGCTGTCAGGGGCTTGTGCACAGACTACAGGCCTCTACATCAGTTTATGGTGGAATAAGGCCGGAGCTATATCTAATCTCTCACATTGCAGTAGCTGTCAGGGGCTTGTGCATTGACTACAGCCCTCTACATCAGTTTATGGGGAATAAGCTCCCCAGGAAGTAACATTTTTCATATCTCCATTTCTTTTTAATAGCAGCTTTTAGTTTTACAGTATACAGCACCGAAAAAGAGACTTAGCGGTAAGCGAGTCTCTCTCTCTCTCTTTTCATGTACATTTAGTTGTTCCGTATTTTTTCTTAATTAAAAAGTACTTTGTAGTAGTTTTGCAGGTTTTATGTACATTAAGTTAGTTATTGATGTCTTGTTACAGTGATTTTTTACAATGTATTATAGTGAACAAAGTTTGGAAAAAAGGTATTTCAATGCCTAAACAGCAGACAGACCTTGCCAAACAGAATCGCAAAAGCAGCGTGACCTTGCCAAACAGAATCGCAACAGGAAACTGACCTTGCCACTTAGAATAATAACAGCAGACAGACCTTGCCACACAGAATCACAACATGGGGAGACTGACCTTGACAAACAGAATCATAATAGGAGACTGACCTTGCCGCATAGAATCAAAACAGCAGGCCGACCTTAATTTATCACACACAATTATAACAGAGGACTTGAGTTTGCAAAACAGAATCATAATAGGAGACTGACCTTGCCAGATAGAATCATAACAGGGGGCTGCCGTCACTAAACACAATCACAATAGGGTACTACCCTTATGACGTAGAACTATAATAGGAGACCGAGCTTGGAAACAGAATCATAATAGGAGACTGACCTAGCCAAACAGAATTATAATAGGAGACTGACATTTCCACACAGAATCGGAACAGGAGGGTGATGCTGCCATGTAAATCGTAACAGGATCAGGAGAATGAACTTGCCAAACATAACCACAGGAGACTCATAGAGACTGATCTTGCCAACAGAATCCTATGAGGAGGCTAACATTGCCAAATTGAATCATGACAGGAGACTGACTCTGAAAAATAGAATCATAGTAAGGAGATTGACCTCACTAACATTAATCAACAGGGTATTGACCTTCCTTAATAGAATTTTAATATCACACAGACTTTGCCAAATAGTATATCGTAAAAGGTGACTGACTGAATCATAACCTTGCCAAACAGAAGCATAATCTCAGACTGACTTTGCCAAATTAAATTGGAATAAGAGACTGACCTTTGCCTAAACTGAATCATAACAGGAGCCTGACTTGCCCAATAGAATTGCAATCAGAGGCTAAATAACAAAATAAAATTGTAATTGGACACTCCCAAATAAAACTGTAATAGGACACTGACCTTGCCAAACAGAACTGTAATAGGGGACTGACTTGCTAAACAGAATTGTAACAGGGACTGACCTTGCCAAACAGAACTGTAATAGGGGACTGACCTTGCCAAACAGAACTGTAATAGGGGACTGACCTTGTCAAACTGAACTAACTGGAGACTGACCTTGCTAAACAGAACTGTAATAGGAGAGTGCCCGTGCCAAACAGAATTGCGATAGAAGACTGATCTTGCCAAACAGAACTGTAATAGGGGACTGACCTTCCCAAACAGAACTGACTGGAGACTGACCTTGCCAAACAGAATTGTAATAGAAGACTGATCTTGCCAAATAGAGCTAACAGAAGATTGCCATCAGGGTCCGAATGCAGGAGCAGGTATTATTGCCATCAGGGTCTGAATGCAGGAGCAGATATTATTGCCATCAGGGTCTGAATGCAGGAGCAGGTATTATTGCCATCAGGGTCTGAATGCAGGAGCAGGTATTATTGCCATCAGGGTCTGAATGCAGGAGCAGGTATTATTGCCATCAGGTCTGAATGCAGAAGCAGGTATTATTGCCATCAGGGTCCGAATGCAGGAGCAGGTATTATTGCCATCAGGGTCTGAATGCAGGAGCAGGTATCATTGCCATCAGGGTCTGAATGCAGGAGCAGGTATTATTGCCATCAGGGTCTGAATGCAGGAGCAGGTATTATTGCCATCAGGGTCTGAATGCAGGAGCAGGTATTATTGCCATCAGGGTCTGAATGCAGGAGCAGGTATTATTGCCATCAGGGTCTGAATGCAGGAGCAGGTATTCAAGTTGTGTGGAATAACCCCTACTCCCAGAATAGCTATTCTGGACTTAGTCGCCACTTGCCATCAGTATGCAGGGGTCGAGGATCGAGTCCGGAATAGCTATTCTGGACTTAGTCGCCACTTGCCATCAGTATGCAGGGGTCGAGGATCGAGTCCGGAATAGCTATTCTGGACTTAGTCGCCACTTGCCATCAGTATGCAGGGGTCGAGGATTGAGTCCGGAATAGCTATTCTGGACTTAGTCGCCACTTGCCATCAGTATGCAGGGGTCGAGGATTGAATAGCTATTCTGGACTTAGTCGCCACTTGCCATCAGTATGCAGGGGTCGAGGATTGAGTCCGGAATAGCTATTCTGGACTTAGTCGCCACTTGCCATCAGTATGCAGGGGTCGAGGATTGAGTCCGGAATAGCTATTCTGGACTTAGTCGCCACTTGCCATCAGTATGCAGGGGTCGAGGATCGAGTCCGGAATAGCTATTCTGGACTTAGTCGCCACTTGCCATCAGTATGCAGGGTCGAGGATTGAGTCCGGAATAGCTATTCTGGACTTAGTCGCGACTTGCCATCAGTATGCAGGAGTCGAGGATCGAGTCCGGAATAGCTATTCTGGACTTAGTCGCGACTTGCCATCAGTATGCAGGGGTCGAGGATTGAGTCCGGAATAGCTATTCTGGACTTAGTCGCGACTTGCCATCAGTATGCAGGGGTCGAGGATTGAGTCCGGAATAGCTATTTTCCACTTACTCGCGATTTGCCATTAGTATGTAGGGGTCGAGGATTGAGTCCGGAATAGCTATCCGCCGGTGATTCCCAAGGGTTATTTTTAGATATGGTTTAAACCAACAATTTGCACTCACTGCGCATGCTCAACTTCCACACATTGCACTTCTGCACTTTTGTGTAGGATACAACGGTGCCCACATCGCATACATGAATGTTTCAAAGAAGTACCCAACGGAGAAAGAAACACGCTTAGAAAAGACGGGTACAACACAATTTATTAATATTTCGGGTAAATACCCTTTGTCAAAATAGACAAACAAACAAACATAGAGATTAGCCGCTACTTATCTTCAATGGCCACATTCCTTCTGCCATTGAAGATAAGTAGCGGCTAATCTCTATGTTTGTTTGTTTGTCTATTTTGACAAAGGGTATTTACCCGAAATATTAATAAATTGTGTTGTACCCGTCTTTTCTAAGCGTGTTTCTTTCTCCGTTGAGTACTTCTTTGCATCTTACACGCTTGGCAGTCACCTTTTTGGTCTGGATTAATGAATGTTTCAGCCTGATTCTGGTCTGGCCGTACACACTTTGTTTTCCCTGTGTGTAAAGATGTCTTTGACACAGCACACTATAATTATGATGCAATGGCCTGTTTATCAGCCACAGTACACACTTTTCCTGTGTGTAAAGATGTCTTTTACACAGCACACTATATGATGCAGTGAGTGGCCCGTTTATCGGCTGGCAGTACACACTTGTACTACTTTGGGAAGTGGTAGTGCGATACCTGGATAGCAGCAGACAGCACAATTCTATCCCTTTACTGTACAGTTTTCAGTGTTTTCCATTGAAAGTTTAGTTCATTCTGTTTTAAGAACACTGACAATTTTTCTCAACCAGTCTTGTGCTGTTTTCATTAATGCCATGAGTGGTGCCATCTTTCTTTCGTGCTTAACCCCAGAATAGGCTGGTATTCCAGCTAAAAGCTGTGTATAACTTTAGTCCAGAATAGGACCAGGGGTTAGCACTATTCTGCTTCCCTTCATACACAATTTGCGGAAAGCTGTGTATAACTTTAGTCTGGAATAAGACCAGGGGTTAGCACTATTCTGCTTCCCTTCATACACAATTTGCGGAAAGCTGTGTATAACTTTAGTCTGGAATAAGACCAGGGGATAGCACTATTCTGCTTCCTCATACACAATTTTCCGACTATTTTGGAGGATAGAAGATATTCCCAGAATAGCCAGCCTAGTACCTGCTCCTGCATCGGATCCAGAACTGTAATAGGAGACTGACTCTGCCAAACATAATTGTAATAGGGGACTAACCTTACCAAACAGAACTGTACTAGGCGACTGACTCAGCCAAACATAATTGTAATAGGGTACTGACCTTGCCAAACATAACTGAAATAGGGGACTGACTCTGCCAAAAGTAATTGAAATAGGGGACTGACTCTGCCAAACATAATTGTAATAGGGGACTGACCTTGCTAAACAGAGCTGTAATAATTCATATTAAAAAAATTTATTGTGTCAGTCTAGCCGACAAATTTTCTTTCGTTGGGATCACATGCGCGCGTACGGTTTTAGCCACATTATGACAATGGTGAGAAAAAAAACACAAAAAACAACACCACCACCACCACTACATGACCACAGTGTTAGTGGTATAGGAGTGAGTCTGCCACTTGCAAGATGCCACTGCGACATCTGAGGTGCAAGTTCCTCGACAGCGTCAACAAGGAGAGAGAGAGATACACTAGTTAACACACTCTTCATTTAGGAGACGGATGGCTGAGGGTACAAAGCTGCTCTTGTAGCATTTGGTTTTAACAAGAGGAGCCTTGAACCTACGGCCAGACGGGAGCTTTTGAAGGTGCTTAGAAAGGCAGTGGGAAGTGTCAGCTGCCAGCCTTAGGCCCTTGCCTAAGAGACTGACTCTGCCAAACATAATTGAAATAGGGGACTGACTCTGCCAAACATAATTGTAATAGGCGACTGACTCTGCCAAACATAATTGAAATAGGGGACTGACTCTGCCAAACATTATTGAAATAGGGGACTGACTCTGCCAAACAGGGCTGTAATAGGAGTCTGTCAAACAGAATTAACTTATTAATGTCCTTTAAGCTCTGTTACTACTGGAAGCACTCAGTCCTGTAAGAATCCTGGGCAAAACCACTGAAATTAAGGTGCTGTACTAAAAAAAAATCTAACTTCCTTGTTTGTTGATGGAATGGGCTGAAATTTTTGTGCATGTTCATAAATAAATTCCACTTATGGTAAACTGATTTGGTTTGCTTAAGACATGATTTTACCTGTGAGTTTATGCTGTTAATTAACAAATTACAGGCGAGTAAAATGGACTCGTGATGCTGATGACACTGACAGATTGCTTTGATCAGAATCACCAAGTCTGTTTTGAACCAAATCCTCAATAATATCCCAGAAAAAAGTCATTGTGCAGGTCATGTGATCAGATTGATGGCTATGAATATGGCAATGGGGTGTTATGGTAAAAGTCACATGCAGTTGTTTTGGTGCAAATCGCTTCAGTTTTGTTCTGGTTTGTCATGTGATAATCACCGACACATGTACTAAATAATTATTATTTTACTGGTTGTCTTTTGTCAAATTATTAGGCAGCAAACCACAGGCAACTCATCATTTTTGGTTAATCAGCAACAAACCGGTTCAAGTGCTTTTTTTAAAAAACAGTCAAAGTAACATTCAGAACCACTGTTAGACTGTCAGATCAGAAAACAGCCAACGTTGACAGAGATGATGTTACAGTTAGACTGTCAGATCAGAAAACAGCCAACGTTGACAGAGATGATGTTACAGTTAGACTGTCAGATCAGAAAACAGCCAACATTGACAGAGATGCTGTTGCAGTTAGACTGTGGGCTACAGCTGACATTTACATTTTCATGTTTCATCCCCAGCGTTACCAACGTGTAACTGATACGCTATAAATAAACGTAAACACTGTCGCAGTGCAGTGGGCTTCAGCTGACAATACATTTTCATGTTTTATCCCCAGCGTTACCAACGTGTAATTGAGATGCTATAAATAAACATAATCACTTCAAATGACTGCTAACAAACTTCTAGCAGAATGTTGTGACCCATGTGTATACAAAATCTACAAGCAACACACCTACAAATTTTCACACGGTTTCTATTCGAAGCATACAAAAAGAGCAACTTTTGACTAATATTGGAACAGGTTACTTAGTGAAGTGCTGAGTGAAAACATCGGTCAAATACAAAGTATCAAATAATCTTGACTTAACCCTTATCATTCGGAATACACCAACGTGTGAAAAAAGTTTGACTAAAATAGTTCAAGGGTAGTGCCAGAATAGCTTGGCGCCTCTAGGTGCCAAGCTGTTCTGGCACCACCCTTGAACTAAAGACATTGGTCTATATCCTTATCCGTAAGTACTATAATGTAGCTTACGTATGGCAGTGTACAAATTTAAAGCTTTCAGACTCCGTATGATATGGGTTAATACTGATACAGGTTACTTAGTGAAGTGCTAAGTGAAAACATCGGTCAAATACAAAGTATTAAATAATCTTACAAAAGCATGTTCAGGGGTAACCTTGCTGTCTACAGATATGTCTGGACCCTGACAAATGCCACAGATATTGTCCACTGGGTTCCCAAATTTTAAAACCAGCCTTGTCAAGCGCAGTTTTACTTGGGTTATTTGGGTTTAACGCCAAGCAGGCGACTAAGGCCATCTCACGGCGGTGCAATCTTACTTGGTTCTTTTTGGTTTAACGCTGAGCAGACGACTAAGGCCATCTCACGGCAGCGCAATCTTATTTAACTTATTTGGGTTTAAAACCAAGCAGGCGACTAAAGCCATCTCACGGTGGCACAATCTTACTTGGGTTATTTGGGTTTAACGCCAAGCAGGTGACTAAGGCCATCTCACGGCAGCGCAATCTTACTTGGCTTATTTGGGTTTAATGCCGAGCAGGCGACTAATGCCATCTCACAGCGGCGCAATCTTACTTGGGTTATTTGGGTTTAATGCCGAGAAGGTGACTAAGGCCATCTCACGGCGGCGCAATCTTACTTGAGTTATTTGGGTTTAACACCGAGCAGGCGACTAAGAAAAGCATGAAAAAGGCAAAGAATAAGTGGATTGAAGATCAGTGTAAACACGTAGAAGAAAATCTGAACAAAAATAGCAAAACAGCATACCAGCTGGTGAAAGACCTGACCAGTGTAAAACAAGGACGCTCCTCGATCATTCAAGATAGTGAAGGGAACTGTCTTACGGAAGACCAAGACATACTGAAGAGATGGTCAGAGTACTGCTCTGATTTGTACAACCATCGAGCTGCAGGGGACCCAGGCATACTTGTCAACCCACCCGTGACCAACAATGGCAACTATCCCATCCTCAGAGATGAGGTAGAGGCTGCAGTGAAGTCGCTGAAAAAAGGGAAGGCAGCAGGAGCAGACAACATCCCTGCAGAGCTAGTCCAAGAAGGGGGAGAAGACACGATAAGCGCCTTACTAACAATCTGCAATAAGATCTGGCAGTCAGGGGATTGGCTCACACCATGGACCCAATCACTTATAATAACTCTCCCTAAAAAAGGCAACTTACATCAATGCCAGAACTATCGCACGATCAGTCTTATATCCCACCCAAGCAAAGTCATGTTAAAGATCCTACTGAACAGGCTGAAGCCACAGGCAGAGGAAATCATAGCTGAGGAACAGGCAGGCTTCAGACCAGGGCGCAGCAAAACTGAGCAGATCTTCAACCTGAGAGTTCTATGTGAGAGATACCTCCCGCACCAGCAGGACCTCTATCATGTCTTTGTGGATTTTAAGAAAGCGTTTGACAGGGTGTGGCATGCAGCCCTTTGGTCCGCCATGAAGCTATACAACATTAATGCCACCCTGATCAACGTCATAGCAAACCTTTACAACAAGGCCACTAGCGCAGTCAGCTTCAATGGCAAAATAGGAAACTGGTTTAGGACTACAGTTGGAGTCAGACAAGGCTGCTTGCTCTCACCTACTCTTTTCAACATCTTCCTGGAAAGAATCATGACGGACGCTCTGAAAGATCATGAAGGAACTGTCAGTATTGGAGGCAGAACAATCACGAACTTGCGCTTTGCGGACGACATTGATGGCCTTGCAGGAACAGAGGAGCTAGCTCAGCTGGTGGAAAAGCTGGATAGTACAGCCATTGCATATGGGATGGAAATCAGTGCAGAGAAGACCAAACTGATGACCAATAATGCCAGTGGCATTGGCACTGAAATCATGGTGGGAGGCCAAAAACTGGAAACAGTTAAGAAATTCAAATACCTAGAAGCCATTGTGACAGATGAGAGATCAAAACCAGAAATACTGTCCAGGATTGCGCAGACAACAACAGCACTGACAAGATTGAAGAAGACCATATGGAAGGACAGAAACATCACACTCTGCTCCAAGATCAGACTGATGCGCTCCTTAGTCATCTCAGTGTTCTTGTATGCCTGCGAGTCATGGACCCTCACAGCAGACCTTGAAAGGAGGATACAAGCCACTGAAATGAGATGTTTTCGAAGGCTGCTTGGCATTTTATACAGAGATCACATCACAAACGAGGAAGTGGGAAGCAAAATCAGGCAAGCAATCGAGCCCTATGAAGACTTATTAGCCATTGTGAGAAACGCAAACTGAAGTGGTATGGGCATGTCACGCGTTCAGCAGGGCTTGCCAAAACAATCCTGCAAGGCACTGTGCAAGGACGACGAAGGAGAGGAAGACAGAGGAAAGATGGGAGGACAATATCCCAGAGTGGACAGGACTGAAGCTGGGCGATACGCTGAGAATGGCAGAGAACAGAGAGGAATGGAGGGAACTGGTTGTCAAGTCATCAGTGGTGCCCCAACGGTCGGCAAGACTACGGGATATAGATAGATAGATAGGCGACTAAGGCCATCTCACGGCGGCGCAATCTTACTTGGGTTATTTGGGTTTAACGCCGAGCAGGCGACTAAGGCCATTTCACGGCAGCGCAATCTTACTTGGGTTATTTGGGTTTAACGCCGAGCAGGCGACTAAGGCCATCTCACGGCGGCGCAATCTTACTTGGGTTATTTGGGTTTAACGCTGAGAAGGCGACTAAGGCCATCTCATGGCGGCGCAATCTGACTTGGGTTATTTGGGTTTAACGCCGAGCAGGCGACTAAGGCCATCTCACGGCGGCGCAATTTTACTTGGGTTATTTGGGTTAAATGCTGAGCAGGCGAATAAGGCCATTTCACGGTGGCGCAATCTTACTTGGGTTATTTGGGTTTAACGCCGAGCAGGCGACTAAGGCCATCTCACGGTGGCGCAATCTAACTTGCTGCCAGTCTGAAAGAGTACTGATAAAATGATGTCCCATCAAAGGCAATGGGTGGTGTTTTCTGGCAGTCCATTTTGCTTTCATTAGTGGCCAATAGCTGCCATAAATTCTAAGGTTAATTTGATTTCTTTATCTTGTACACTTCCAGTGTCCGTCAGTCAGAAATGATGATCAGTTGCCTGTAAATTGTTACCTAATTATTTGACTAAAAACAACCTGTTTTAATAATGGCACACATAGCCATGATTATCACAAGACAAACCAAAACAAAACTCAAACAATTGTAACAAATGATTCCAACGCAATATTCATGGCTGCCAATCTGATCACAAGACCCACACAATGAAACCAATGATGTGAAAATGTAGGTCATTGGTGTGGCTAGTGGATGGTATTTACTCATCATTTCACCAATTGTGAAAATTCTCAACCACTCAAGTTGAAATCTATATATCCCCTACTTTTTGCTCAGTATAGAAGACTGGCCTCAACAAATAAAACTGTAAAAGGGGACTGACCTTGCAAAATAGGACTGTAATAGGAGACCAACCTTGCCAAATAGAACTGGACTTTGCTAAGCAGAACTGTAAAATAAGGGACTGACCTTGCCAGCAGAGACCCCATCAAAATGTTCCAATTCCGCTTGGTCGACGAACTGTGATGGAAAATACACCTCCATGGCCACAATTCCCACATCCTGCGGCCATGCTTGCTGCTGATCTTTTGCTGTCATTGGGCCTGGCATTGTGCAGTGATGAACCTGAAAACAAAGTTAAATGATTTACAGACTGTGGAGGAAAATACACCTCATGGCCAAATAGCCCACATCCTGCGGATGGGTATGGTTGCCATGTAAAATGAATATAAAACTGAAATAAAAAAAATGATTTACAGACTGTGAAGGAAAAAACACCTCCACGTCCACAGTCTACACATCTCATGGCCATGTTCACTGCTGATATTTGACTGTCACAGTCTACATGTCCCAGGGCCATGTTCGCTGCTGATATTTGACTGTCACAATCCGCGCATCCCAGGGCCATGTTTACGGCTTAAATCATTAGCTGTGACAGTCTGCACGTCCTTGGGCCATGTTTGCTGGTGATCTTTAGCAGTCACAGTCTACAGCTTTAAACTACTGTAGTAACCTGTACTCACTTTAAGAGTTGAGCGCAGACCTGCTAAATGTATGCACCTCAAATACACACATGCATTCGCGTTGTGCGCAGACCAGCTAAATGAATGCACAAGTACACACATGCATTTACAGGGATGCGTGTTCACATAATACTCAACCAATGCCTTTATTAGTGTATGGACCTGATGTCATCCTCTGGGTTGTGAGCAGGCAGAAGAGGACATAACTTACTGGCCTGTGGACATGCACTCACTGGGATGTGTGTTCACATAATGCTCATGCACCCAATGCCTGACAGCTAGCTGTATACACCTCAAGTACATGCACACCCTCACAAGATATTTCACAGTAATACCCTCTAATGTGAAGGGTCAAAGTACAGGCAGAGTGAGAAGGTACACTGTAAGACTACAGACATGAAGAGGTCTCTGCCTGCAAGGACAGGGGTCTAAAGGTCAGGCCATGTTTCAGCAAGCAGTGAGAAGGTACACTGTAACACTAACAGACATGAATAATTAAGTCTAAAGATCACTCCCTGTTTGAGCAATCCAAGAATTATCAGTTCGATTTCAACAATGTTTTCTTCCACAGTCCCACACACACCTCCATCCAAAATAGTTGCACTCCCCACTCCCCCCTCCCCCCCCCCCCCCCAAAAAAAAAATAAATAAATAAATAAATAAATAAATAAATAAATAAAAAAATTTTAAAAATGTAAATGCATGCAAAGTCATTTAACATAAGTCTCTATATACTTGTAAAGCAGTAGCACTGGAAACAACAAAATATATTTGGGGGGATGGTGTGGATGGCTGTTGTCGGAAGGTTACTTTACAGCATAAAAATCAAAGTCAAACAACAGATGGTGGGAGGAGGGAGGGGGAGGGGGAACATAAGTACCCGAAGACTCTTTTCAGCAAGAAGATTTACATCAATATAAATGATGACAGTGAAGCTATATTTAAATGCGACTGATGAATCCAAAGCAAACACACAGATGAAAACAACTCTTGTGAAACACTCTGTCTATACCACTGTTTGTCTAAAACTGACAAGAAATAGTTTTAAGTGTACTACATATATTTAAAAAAGAAATTAAAATCAGTTATAGACCTAACAACATGCCAATATACAACGTTCGTTCAAGTAATTTGTTTACTGCTTTAGACATTGCCTAATCTACTTCACCGCTGGGTCCGTCATGACATGCATGAAAAGAAGCCGCTGTTCTAGTCAGTCAAATGTATTTATTTGTTTTTGTTCACATTTGTTTGTACGTCTGTTTTAAAAATTCCGCTGCAAACAAATTTCCCATCATTGTTACAATAAAGGTATTTGTATCGTATCATAATAATAATAATGTACATTTATATAGTGCTTAACCTCCAAATGAATGGTGCTCTAAGCGCTTTACAAGATAAAAAATCACAAGACAAAAAGTACAAGAAAGAAAACACTAAAATAAATGTTAAAAAAACTAATGTGAAACATATCAAAAGCTCACACTCACACATACCGTTACAAGATTAGTTACTGCCAAAGATTGCTAACGAACTGAAATGCATAAGAAAAAATATGGGTCTTAAGCAGTGATTTGAAAGCAGACAGAGTTTAAGCATGTCTGACATGGGCTGGAAGGTCGTCCCAGGTGACTGGAATGATATAAGAAATGGCACGCTGGCCCTGGCTAGACTTCTTTCACCTAGGAACTCTGAAAATACACGTGTCTGATGCTGAATGGAGGGATCTTGAAGACGTGTAAATATGAACCTGGTCGGCCAAATACGGGGAGGGGGGGGGGGGGGGGATCAGAACCCGTAATAGCATTAGATAGCAAATAACTGAAACAGTGTACACAATTCTTCGAGATACCACAGGCAGCCAGTGCTGGTCAACAAGTAAGGGTGTTATGTGCTCACGTTTTGGTACTCTGTAAATTAGTCGGACAAGAGCAGTTCATAACTCTTTGAAGTTTATCAAGAAGGTTCTGAGGAACACCAGCCAAAA
>BTPG01000005.1:102828564-102833564 GCA_036245525.1 Semisulcospira habei | reverse complement strand
TCAGCTATTATTTCCTCTGCCTGTGGCTTCAGCCTGTTCAGTGGGATCTTTAACATGACTTTGCTTGGGTGGCATATAAGAGTGATCGTGCGATAATTCTGGCATTGATGCAAGTTGCCTTTTTTTGGGGAGAGTTATTATAAGTGACTGGGTCCATGGCGTGGGCCAATCCCCAGACTGCCAGATCTTATTGCAGATTGTTAGTAAGGCGCTTATCATGTCTTCTCCCCCTTCTTGGGCTAGCTCTGCAGGGATGTTGTCTGCTCCTGCTGCCTTCCCTTTTTTCAGCGACTTCACTGCAGCCTCTTCTTCTTCTCGGAGGATGGGATAGTTGCCATTGTTGGTCACGGGTGGGTTGACAAGTATGCCTGGGTCTGTAGCTCGGTGGTTGTACAAATCGGAGCAGTACTCTGTCCATCTCTTCAGTATGTCTTGGTCTTCCGTAAGACAGTTCCCTTCACTATCTTGAATGATCAAGGAGCGTCCTTGTTTTTACACTGGTCAGGTCTTTCACCAGCTGGTATTCTTTTTTGCTATTATTTTTGTTAAGATTTTCTTCTACGTGTTTACACTGGTCTTTAATCCACTTATTCTTTGCCTTTTTTCATGCTTTTCTTGATATCCTGGTTAATTTCCCTGTATTGTTTAGCTCCTTCTACCTCCGATTTCTTTTTCTTTAATTCTCGACGCTTGTCACATAGAACAAAGATGTCAGTTGTAACCCAAGGTTTCATTGCTTGTCGGTGTTTGCCAAGGATCTCACTGGCTGTTTGGGTTACAGCAGTGTTAAATGTGTTGATCAGTGTGTCCACATCCGTGTTTCTGCACATAGAAGTAGCAGTGGCGCGAATTTTCCTCCTATCTCTGCCTGGAAGGCTTCCGCTACCTCTGGGTCTTTCAGTTTCTCGAGGTCAAACTTGATTCTGGTGAGACTCTGCTTGTTGACGTTCTTCAGGCGGAGTCGGAAGGTCATCATCACTAAGTCATGGTCGCTTCCAATGTCTGCTCCTGGAAAACTTCTTGTCTTGGCAATGTTCACACTGGTTTGGAAGCGTCTCTTCACCATGATGTAGTCAATTTGGTTATGGTGCTCTCCGTTCGGGCTGTGCCATGTCCACTTTCTGGATGCTTTGTGTGGGCCAAACGTGTTCATCAGCTTTAGATCATTTGAGCTGGCAAATTTCAGGAGCCTTAAGCCTCTGTCGTTGGTCTCTGCATTGCAGTAGCGTCCGCATGTGCCTTTCCAGTTCCTAGCAGCATCCTCTCCTATTTTGGCATTCCAGTCTCCCTGCACCACAAGAATGTCTTTCTTAGGGGTCTGGTCCAAGACTTCTTGCAGTTGGTCATAGAAGTCTTCTATTTCCTCATCGCCATGGTCTGTTGTTGGGGTGTAAACTTGTACAATGGTGATATTGAATGGGGTTGTCCTCAAGCGTATGGTGATAAGCCTACTGGAGACTGGCCGACAACTCATGACAGTGTTCACGATGTCTTTGTGGACAAAAAATCCTACACCCTGTTCGTGTTTGTCTTCTCTGCCACTGTAATACAGTTTGTGGTTTTGCTGGGTTGATGTTTCCCCAAGGTTCTTCCATCGTACTTCGCACAGTCCTAGGATTGTCCAGTGGTATCTGTTCATTTCGTGTGTCAGTTCCTCTACCTTTCCAGGCGTTCTTAATGTTCTGACGTTCCAGGTTCCAATGCTGATGTTTCTGGCTCGGAGTTTTGGTGGTGCACCAGTAACACACTTAACACCTCTGCCCTGGCGCAAGACAGAAGGCGCGGTTCTTGTTCCGGGTGATGACCGATCCGGTATGGTGTAACGACGGAGTTTTTAGTGTACTACTGAACTAAATTGTTACATATAAACGTTTATGGAATGAGTGTGTGCGTGGGCTTTCTGCCAATCTGTATAAAGGTGGGTGTTCTATCTCTGTTTACTAGACTCTTTCATCCACCACACACGCGCTTACAAACAAGGACAAAAGCCACACAGTTATCTCTCTTTGCCCTCTGTTTAACTTATTCTCATACACTCATAGCATACATTAAACCACACAATTCACATCATATAAACCAATCTACACCAATAACAATTCACATCATATAAACCAATCTACACCAATAACAATTCACATCATATAAACCAATCTGCACAAATAACTAACAAGTGGCATATAGGTTATTCACAACTTCAGCGCTCACACATTCACTCGCTACCGTAGAGGTCATTGTCTCTCTCGAGAGACGTCACTCGACTCCTCTTTATACTAGTGTCGACACAGTCAATATCACATTGACGACTTGACGGAGATTCCCGAACTGAATATTACTATTCAATGACTCACAGATTTAGAACATTCCTAGGCGTGAAATTAATGGCGCTAGGTGACAATAGCTACACTGACGGAACACTGCATGTGGTCCTGTAGCACGAATCTGTGGCTTACTTCGCTACCGTTGCTGCTCGTAGCACCAGTGATGGTAGGACGAAGAAGAGATGAAGGCTTGATGTCCGCACCTGGTCACGTACGTGATGCCTTCAGGACAGGTTCATTGGCCCTACACCAGGGGTGTCCGCTCCGTACCGGCCCCGCTGTACACAACATTTATACACTCATAAATGTTCGCTCTTATACCCAAAAAGTCTGAATGTGTCTTCGACACATTATTCTTCAGAGCGCTCTAGATCATTTCCTCTGAAAAATGTCTTCTTTATGCCACCATACTACAGTAGAGATAGTAAAGTGGACAGGTGATGGGCACCCCTCCCCCAATCTATAGATTTATTTGATCCTCTCCGTATTTAGACAAACGAACTCCCAACACTTACCGCCAATACCTTTATTACCTAGCCATTTTAGTTCCACTCCAGAAATCATTCAAGCTACGTTTTTTGATCAGCTACCAACCCGCGATTATTAAGCCAGATCCCCCACTCCCACCTAAATTATTAATGCTGTCATTGACTTTTTTAAGCAAAATTATTATATTATATTATAAAATGAATCAAGACGAATTACTTCTTTTAAGTGATATTTGTGCTGTAGAAAACAAAGACTTAGACTTTAAAAAACAGCGTCTTTTGTCTGTGATTGTGTCGGGCAAATCAAAGACTTATCTGGGTAGACAATACATGATAGAGGATATTGAATCTCTAAGCTCTGACGAGCTAATCAAGCATCATTCAAAATATGAAAATCACATTGCCTCACTAATGACTCGTGATTTAAGTCGATCTCTTGTCTGCCTATATACAAAAGCTATAAGTCACTTCCTACCTGTTGATAGTGAAAACCTTTCACATGACCTTGAAAGTAATCCCATAGTTTCAAGTTCAATAGGCAAATTAGCATGCCTTATGTTTTACAAGTTTGGGAATTACCTTGCGCCTGCTGTAACCTTACTTGTTACTAGTAGTCATATTGATTTTTCTAAAATAAATTTTAAATTAGAAGAAAATGGACGAGACGACTCCACAACAGAGCCATGTCTTGACACAGGTTCAAACAGTGACTAAGACTAAAAGCCCAGGTAGAATAGAGGCTGGAAAAAGATTAGCTGAATATAACAGACAAAAGAAATTACAGCTTCAAGCATTAACAGAAAAGACTGACACACCATCACCACTTCCACCAGAACCAACACAACCACCCAAAAGTGAGAAAAAACCAACTACAAAATACATAGTTGCTGGATTTGTTGTCGGATTTGGTTACGTAGGTTACCAATTATATAAAAAATACAAACCAAACACTCAAACAGTGTCCAAAAAATCAAACACTCCAAAAACAAAAGAAGTAGTCGCCACATTACCAGCAGTTCCAAAACCTTTGGACCCATTTTACATGCAGTAAATAAATTTATTATTTTAATTTTTATGGTATAAGAAAATGAGCGACACAAAGAACTTAATGAACCTTGTCTATCACTCTGCTGTAATAAGTGGACTAGCAGTAGCATATTCTATGTTGGGAAAAAGTCTTCTCAAAATGAAATCAGCAGACCTTAGTCAATTAGACTTTGAAGACAGTGCTAAGCTAGTAGTTGTTATAACAGCATCGATTGCAACAAAAGATTTTCTTGTCAAGCAAGGAATTATTCCAGAAAATATTTCTATGTAAATAAAAATATGGCAACTATAGCTGTTATGATTGGTGGTGCAGTTATAAATGCATTAGCTTTTAGTGGGTCAAACTATTTCTTTTCAAAAGTGAGTAAAGAAGAATCAGCAGAAGAAATGAAGCGTCACAATGAGGCATCTGAAAAACTAGCTCAAGCTCAACAAGATTATGAGAAGCAAAGAATTGAGAAACTTGATTTTATTAATGAAAAACTAAAACTTGAGGGTCACGCACAGCATACATTTTCAAACGTCGATGACGCGATCAAAGAATACTATCTTGTTACTGGTGAAGACATATCTAGTCCACAACCAAAACCTAAAAGACCTAAAGACAAATGTTGCATGGAGTCATAAAATGCTAATTTGTCCAATCTAAAAGTCAAGTACTTCTCAGTTGTCTGGGCAATGCAACTAATTTTTCTGTAAGACTCATCAACAGCCTGCATGATAATGTGTGAATCATATCCCTTCAGATTGTGGAAAAAGATTGGTAACTTATATGTCTTAGGATCTATTTTTAATTTCAAGTTACAATCACCATGTGCAGCTCCTCTGTAATGCCCAGTTATGTGATCGTGGTCACGAACTTTATCACCTCCCAGAGGCTGTTCACAAATCCAACACGTCTCAGCTGTATCAAATTTTAGTTTGTCTTCTTCTGTCATCATCAAAGGCATCTGACATGTTGTGAGATATTGTACTACCTGACTATACAAATGTCTCATTTCTGTTAAAAACAGACAAGCTGCATTTTCACCCCTGTAGATAACAGGTTCTGAATGAAGACCGTCTGACCTAACAAGAATGTATCCAAAAGAACACACCACTTGGTCACTCAATTTTACAGTCTTTGGTAATGACTCTGGAACAGGAC
>BTPG01000005.1:102726998-102828064 GCA_036245525.1 Semisulcospira habei | reverse complement strand
GCACCTATTACTATATATATGTTTATATTCTCATGTTGTATGCTGATGTGTATGTACAAAACCTACATTACAAACAAACAAAAATAAAACAAGAAATAATTTAAATAAATAAGTAAATAAAATAAAGTAAGTCAAAGATACCTGGGACATATGAATGCCAAGTAAAGGATAGATTATGAACATGCAGAGATGTGCATGTCCTTTGGTGGGTGTTCTGTGGTTTTTGGGTGTTTATGTGGGGTGTAAAATTTTTCATTTCAATTCTGAGAATGCTCTGCTGTGCTAATGCCATGGAATTCCAGGCTGGTAAGTTGCATTGTGTCATCAGGACATCAGCTGCCCTTTTTGTGATCGCATCACTCACTAGAATAGAGAGGATAGTGGGAGAGAAGGAATGACAGACCTATCATTTTGAGCCTTCCACTGAACACCTAATGCATAAAGCATTAGGGACTACCCCCATGTGCCCCGCAATCCACTGGAGAATATCCAGTCCCCCCCCCCCCCCCCTAAGAGGGGATGCTAGTAAATATTCTCAAACAGATATTGGACCTGCTGAGTAGATTTAGGTTTTTGCAGCCTACAGCCGGTTTCGCCCCAAAGGGAGGGGGTGGGGGGGGGGGGGGTGGGGGGGCTCGTCAGGTAGGCATATGGCGTAACCTGAATTGCAAACACAATGCGTGTACTAGAAGACGCCGCCAGAATTTACTGGTAGCACCACTAGTACAGCGTGAATTGCATCCGTAAAGCTTTGTGGTGTTGGAGTGGAATAAGACAGACTAATTTTGAAAAGGCAACACCTGGGCAATTTTGTGGTGTAATTATTCTTTACTTTTAAACAAAGGCGCCACCAAAAGCCAAAAATGCACTCAATCAGATTAGTTCCAAGAGACGTAATTTTTCATTTCAATTCTAAGAATGCTCTGCTGTGCTAATGCCATGGAATGTCCCAATTGTCGTAGGCAGCAAAAACCTAAATCTACTCAGCATGTCCAATATCTGTTTGGGAATATTTGCTAGCATTACCTTTCGGAGGGGCGGAGGGGGGTGGGGGGGGGGGTGGAGGACTGGATATCCTCCAGCAGATTGTGGGGCGCCTGGGGGTAGTCCCTAATGTTTTATGCATTAGGTGTTCGGTGGAAGGCTCAAAATGATAGGTCTGTCATTCCTTCTCTCCTACTACTCTCTCTTTCTAGATCTAGTGAGCGATGCAGTCACAAAAAGGGCAGCTGATGTCCTGATGACACAATGCAAGCTTACCAGCCTGGAATTCAATGGCATTAGAACAGCATTCTCAGGATTGAAATGAAAAATTATGTCTCTTGGAACTAATCTGATTCAGTGCATTTTTTGCTTTCGGCGGCGCCTTTATTTAAAAGTATATATATAATTACGTCCCTTGGAGCAAATCTGATTGAGTGCATTTTTGGCTTTGCGCGACGCCTTTGTTAAAAGTAAAGAATAATTGCACCACAAAATTGCCTAGGTGTTGCCTTTTCAAAATTAGTCTGTTTTCTTCCACTGCAACATCTTATAAAGCTTTAGGGATGCAATCCGCGCTGTACTAGTGGTGCTACCAGTACATTCTGGAGGCGGCTTCTAGTACATGTGTTGTGTTTGCAACTTTCAGGTTACGCTGTATGCCTACCTGAAGCTCCCCCCTTGGGGCTAAATCGGTGGTAGGCGGCAAAAACCTTAATCTACTCAGCAGGTCCAATATCTGTTTGGGAATATTTACTAGCATCCCCCCTCAGGTGGGGGGGGGGGGGAGGACTGGATTTTCTCCAGCGGATTGCGGGGCGCATGGGGGTAGTCCCTACTGCTTTATGTAGTAGGTGTTCAGTGGAAGGCTCCAAATTATAGGTCTGTCATTTTTTCTCTCCCACTACCCTCTTTCTAGATCTAGTGAGCGATGCAGTCACAAAAAGGGCAACTGATGTCCTGATGACACAATGCAAGCTTACCAGCCTGGAATTCCATGGCATTAGCACAGCAAGAGCATTCTCAGAATTGAATGTAAAATTACAACCCTTTGAGCTAATCTGATTGAGTTCAAATTTGGCTTTGGGCGACGCCTTTGTTAAAAGGATATATATATATGACCCATTGCCAAAAGGTGTTACTAAAATGGTTGCCAAAACTGTATGCATAATAAAAGCACTTCCAGTCCTGATTCATCTGTTTTTAGTAGTTAAGATCATGGTAAAATGCCTGAATATACACTAGAAATAACATGGGAGACACATTTTGAGAGGTGTAGTGACTGTATGATTACAATGTTTGCCAAGGCTGAAAATTTCCCTTGCCAGAAAGCAACACCGATCGACCTCGTGTGAGCGATGTGATGGTGTGCAAATAAAAGGTCAACCTACTTGTTTCATATCATCAATTCTGTGAGGCAAGACATGTATAAATATTTACCAGTTAAGAACAGATCTGTTCATGTGCGAAATATTGCGCTATCGCCTAATAAAAAACGGCATGTTGAACGTCAGGCGTGTTGTAATTTTGCGACAGAATATCTCTTCCCTGAACATCGCACAATGTGAACCTCATAGCAGACGAATTATGACCATCACTTCCTCTCCTGTACATGCATAAAGCACCCACTTCGCATGTTTCAAGATAAAAACACAACCAGCCTTTTTTGAAAGGCGAGTTTACTTCTACCGGTTTTTGTTGTAATAATCGACGTTCGACATAGTTGTCTTTTCTTCCTCAACTGCTGCCGATTTCAATTTTGAAAATTTACCCATCGTTTCTTCGTATCACGTGATGCATACGCACTATGCTGGATCGATGATTGCGGCAAGCTTCCAACCGACGGAACTCGAGAATGGTATGTTGTAATATTCGCCTTTATCTGACGTTCGACATAAAATCTACGTTCAACATACTTTCTGTATAGTTTTTGCATAACAGTTACCTAGAGAAAGGATTGATATGGCATTTGTACCGATAAGATATACAAGCTGTGCAGATTGAAACGAATTGGGCAGTTTGTTGTCGCCAGCCATGTGCGTTGAAAATGATTTAGCGAGTTGTACGTCATTACATTACCACAATGCGTGTACAGTGTGGTAAACATAACATTCGATCAAAGCGGTGATATTTGGTGCAGCATCTTTGTCTAGAACACTCTCTGGAACGTCGTGTTTGGAGAAAACAGCTAAATTTGTAGAATGTAAAACCGATTCAGACAAATTGCGGTCACACGTGTTTGTAGTTGTTGACAAGCTCCCTTTTCAAGGCGTGTTGCGTCGACCGTCATATTTCCAACACGGCCGATGTTGTAAACCTGATGTGCAAGCACCTGTTCAATGGTGGTGTTGTTAGAACGCCTTTCGCACTCAGATCGCCATTGTTGACACTTTCCATCTCGTAGAGTCACCCATGGAATCGTATGAACGGCCTTGAGAGGGAGAGTGTCATGTTTGATAATAGAACATGCAGATGAAGTGTTGAAAGTGTACATGATAGATGAAAGTGTAAATGGAGATGGCAACTGTTTTTTTCAGAGCGCTGAGCCTTCTTATATTTGGCACAGAAATGTGCCATGAAGAGCTCAGGTGTCGCATTGTTATTTGTATGGCACTGCATCTCGACAGTTTTCTGAATGGTTCTAATTGGTGCGGTCCTCATGACTGTGTTACCAGCTGAAGTTATTCACATGGCTGTGCTGACCTCAGTTTCACCTGATGCTTCAGAGCGTCTGTCGTTTGAAGCTGAAGTGATGTCAGTGGTTAAAAACTGCAACTTGTCAGGGTTGTGGGAGTTTTGCGCAGCCAGTTTTGTGCTGAAGCGTCCAAACCAGTCGGTTTTTCCAGATCTTGGTTGGGAGATGTACAGGCTTCACTGCAGCCGCAATTTTCGCGCTCCGGGTTGTGAGGATGGTCAGAAATTGTTCATCATGTGGTTCTCAATCCGCAGTGACATGGTTGCTGATCACTGGGTGCCAAACCACTTTGTGCCTATCGTTCCCCGCACACACATTCAAGCTCCAGTGGTTGGCATCTTCCATCTTGTTCAGTGGAATGAAACTGAATATGTTGGGCAAGTTAAAGACGTTGACGAACTTCTGCAGGTTGCCTGTGTGAGTTTCATGTCAAAGCGCCGGCGCTTGTACTTTTGGCCTATCCGCTTTGACTACTTGTGGGAACCATTTGATTTTATTTTGAGGAGGGTCTCTCTCAACCTCGATAAAAGCACATCCAGTCAGAGGCGTCAGTTTTTCACAGTTATTTAGGACATATGCTGCATAGAAATTGCAAAAGAAACGGGTATAAATATAAATAAGTGATGTCAAGGTGTTTGTGTTTTCCTACACATTTCAGTATATTTACTGACATGTGTAGCAAAACAAACGTGACATCACTGTATTTGTCTGTTTCTCCTGCACTTTCTAGTTGCTTGAAGACCCATACTGACCATCTGTCACTATATTAATAGTTCTCTCAGCGGAGCCCCGAGACACCTACGAAAGGGTTTTGGCCCCAGTGTAAAAAAAACAAAATAACATATATTCATATAAATGTATGAATTTTTTTACACTGTTTTAACCTTCATTGTGTTGAGACACTTTTGAGAAGAAATAAGTGTAAAGCGAGATGTGATCGCGAGTTTAGGGATTAATGAGCAGTTCAAATACATGATGAATAGTGCAGAACGATATGTGATTTAGCAGTATTGCGGATTGATCAGCAGTTCAGGTAAATGAGGAAATGTGTATATGCTGTGATTGTAGTGGAAGAAAAGTGACTTGTGGGCGAACTTGTGGTTTTGGATGGATAAATGTTAAACCTCCGTTCAGTTTGTTGTAATTATGACGTTCGACATAATATCTGTTTTCCTGAATTTGCATTTATTCTTCCTGTACTTAAAATAAAAAGATCATAGGAAATGTTGCTGTTGTCTCTCTTAATTCTTTTTACATCCCTGAGAATGTGGTTTGAAAGAGAATGTGGCTGCATTTCACATTTACAACAAATAGAAAGAAGCACCTGTGTCGGATGTCAGGTATTACAACAATTCATCCTTTTCAGTGACACCCAGAAAACCTTAATGATTTAGTTTTGCAACAGAAATGCATATTTACTAATCCATTTAACTGTTCAAGTAAACATTTTCCAACTTGGATCAATAACAAAACCAAAACTTACACGGTTGTGTTGTAATACCTGACCTCCGACATAATGTCATATAAAGAGTTCTGAATGAGATTTCTCTGAAACTAAGGAACAGACTATATTCCAATTTCACATACTGTTTGCACATGCCATAAACTGTCCAACGCGGATTTTTCATGTAATTCTATCACTTTTCACTTTCAAGCACCCTTGTTGCCTTTTCAGTAACACCTTTTGGCAATGGGTCATATATATATATATATATATATATATATATATATATATATATATATATATATATATATATAATATATATATATATATATATATATATATATATATATATATATATATATATATATTTCAAGTCTGAGAATGCTCTGCTGTGCTAATGCCATGGAATTTCAGGCAGGTAGGCTTGCATTGTGTCATCAGGACATCAGCTGCCCTTTTTGTGACTGCATCGCTCACTAGATCTAAAAGGAGAGGGAAGGAATGACAGACCTATCATTTTGAGCCTTCCACTGAACACCTACTGCATAAAGCAATAGGGACTACCCCCAGGCACCTTGCAATCCGCTGGAGAATATCCAGTACTCCCGCCCACCCCCCATCCTGAGAGGGAGGCTAGTGCATGAATATTCCCAAACAGATATTGGACCTACTGGGTAGATTTAGGTTTTTGCCACCTAAGACCAGTTTCGCTTCATGGGGTGGGCTCGTCAGATAGGCATACGGCGTGACCTGACAAATTGCAAACACAACGCGTGTACTAGAAGTGGCCTCCAGAATTTACTGGTAGCACCACTAGTATAGTGCGGATTGCATCCCTAAAGATTTATGTGGTGTTGCAGTGAAAGAAGACAGACCACTTTTGAAAAGGCAACACCTAGTGTGTGTGTGTGTGTGTGTGTGTGTGTGTGTGTGTGTTTAATGATTGATTGTACATTGCTTAACGTCCCGACAGCAACAAGGCTTTCTCAGGACGTGCCTGCACTGCTTGTGAAAAAAAACAACTAAACAGAACATTGAATGTATGTCGCCAGCCGGTCAAATACATTAAATAAACCTAACACATGGGGCCTAAATAAAGCTAAGACCATTTAGCAACACACATCCAATATCAAGAGCTACAGGCAGTGCAGACAGTAGGGAGAGTTTTAAAAAGGCAAATACAGGTGAATGGACCTCGGGTAGACAGAAACACATGCCCCAGAATAGAGAGAAAAACGCACCCTGTGGGGCTGACCAGGGTGACCCTGGGAACTAAAAAGTACCTAACCCCACCCAAGTCCCCCAGGGCAGACCCGGGTGGGGGAGTGTGTGTGTGTGTGTGTGTGTGTGTGTGTGTGTGTGTGTGTGTGTGTGTGTGTGTGTGTGTATTTTCTTGTTGTATGCTGATGTGGATGTATAAAACCTACATTACAAAAAAAAAAAAAAAAAAAAAAAAAAAAAAAATTAAATAAATAAAAAAAATAAAGTCAGTCAAAGATACCTGGGACATATGAATGCCAAGCAAAGGATAGACTATGAACATGCACACATGTGCATGTCTTTTGACAGGTGTTCTGTGGTTTTGTGTGTGTATATGGGGTGGGGTTGGGAGCAGGTGGTATGGCACCTATTACCATATATACCATCACGCTTGACAAGAGACTTGACCTCTCGACTGCGCTCACTTGAAATTGGTTTGGGACTACCGTGCAAGCGATACAAACGCAAAGTGAGAGAGAACAATGAATTAAATATCATGTATTTGAATGCTCAGTCCTACCGACAAAAAACTGCTGACATCCATGATCTGATCATTGACAATAGACTATGTTTTGATGCTCACAGAAACCTGGCTATATCCACAAGGTCACGATGCATACATTAGCGCCGTGACCCTTGCAGGCTACGAGTGTCACTCCTTCCCTCGCTCAGGCTCAAGAGGAGGGGGGGATTGCCTTTATCATCAGAGCCTGTCATCTTGCGTGTCCTTCAGACCCATGAACTTTCCCTCCTTTGAATGCGTGGAAATGAAGATGACTGTAAAACAGCTGTTGGCCACGTGCGTGTGTCTCTATCGCCCGCCACCAAGTAAACGTAACAAACTGTCCAGCACAACCTTCCTTCGGGAATTCCCGGAACTGTTGTCCCAGTTTACTTACAGCAGTGTTGATGTCTCTGTATTAGGAGACTTCAACTTTCACTTTGATGACTATTCTGATGGACAAGTGAACTGCCTGAAGACTGTGCTCAATGACCATGGACTGTCGCAGCTCGTGACTGTCCCCACACACCGTCACTGTTACGATTGTGGTTGTGTTGTTCTGTGAGAGCATTCATGTGTTAATCGTAGGAAACGATGCAATATTTATTTATCATGGTTACGTATCCTGTACCTTTTCAGTGAGATTCTTTATTGTTCACGCAGATAGCGGAATTGGTTTTGTTATGATACGCTAAATTTAGTCTGGAAGCTTCTAGCAAAGTCGCACGGAGAATAGCGGTAGTAGAGCTGGTCTATTTGTAGTTATTATAGAAAGTTCCTTTTTTATATTAATATTTATGAGTTTCAGTTACGTGTTCCGTTCTGATTGGGTGCGTTGTGTAAATTCATTAGATTTTTCTGGAAAGTCGTTTTATTATAAAAGTTGGTGCTAGGAAGCACGTGTGTACATTGTCATGCATTGTCAGTTGTAGGGACACAGTTTATCGTAGGTACGTGGCCCATATAGGGACGCATTGTTGGTTCTTCTTCCTACCGACGACAACAACAAACTCCTAATGCAGTGGAAGGGACCCTACGTTGTCGACACAGTGGTTGGCATCAACGACTACAGAGTCAAGGTCAACAACAAGGTGAAGACTTACCATGCTAATCTGCTGAAGTATATTTGGAGAGGTCATCAAGACAAACCACAACTGGCGGCATCGGTGCATCTTGCTGATGACGAAAGACTAGATGACAAGAACCTGTTTGACCTTAATGAACTCCGCAACAAGGAGGATGTAGAAGACATTCAGTTTGGTCAGAATCTGACCCAGACTCAACGAGAAGAACTGCATGTCCTGACTCAAGAGTTCAAGCATCGGTTTACACCTGACCCAGAGACAACAGACACCGTCCAGCATGAGGTTAATCTGACATCCAACAAGCCGGTTTGCGACGAGCCATGTCTGCTTCACAACACGAGAGAAGGACCGAGGGAGAATGTTCGAGAGACAACGGACGTGGGAGTCGTCAGAGATTCCAGATCGCCAGTGCTCGTCATGCTGAGACCAGAGAGATCTAATTTGGTGTGTATGGACTATCATACCTTCCATAAGCCGACAGTGTTTGACCCAGGACCAGTGACCCTTGAACTCTGTGAACTGTGAACTGTACCCTGTGATTTGGAGATGCTCCAGACGTGAACGTTGACATTAATTTTTAGTCTATCAAGGGTTCGCAGAACTTTGGAGTGGATTACCTGTGCAGAACAGTTTAAAGAAATATTTAGGTGTCCATCACAGTTTAAAGGGACATGTCTTCGCTCAGGACAGTTTAAAGGAACTGTGAGACGATTATTTTGATTTGATTTTGATGTGAAATTGTACTTGTTTAGGGTTCTGTGTAGGTTAACACAGCCACAACCGTTTTTTTTTTAGATTTTAAAAGAAATTTTTGTGAAATTTCATTCTAAAGAGGGGGGTAATGTTACGATTGTGACTGTGTTGTTCTGTGAGAGCATTCATGTGTTAATCGTAGGAAATGATTCGATATTAATTTGAGCTATCATGGTTACGTATCACGTACCTTTTCAGTGAGATTCTTTATTGTTCACGCAGATAGCGGAATTGGTTTTGTTATGATATGCTACGTTTAGTCTGGAAGTTTCTAGCAAAGTCACACGGAGAATAGCGGTAGTAGAGCTGGTCTATTTGTAGTTATTCTAGAAAGTTCCTTTTTTTTAATTAATATTTATGAGTTTCAGTTATGTGTTCTGTTCTGATTGGGTGCGTTGTGTAAATTCATTAGATTTTTCTGGAAAGTCGTTTTATTATAAAAGTTGGTGCTAGGAAGCACGTGTGTACATTGTCATGCATTGTCAGTTGTAGGGACACACAGTTTATCGTAGGTACGTGGCCCGTATAGGGACGCATTGTGAGAGACGCAGCGTAACAGTGGTGTACGTTGTGTGAGGAACTTTGTGTCGCCAGTGTTGACATTTTCAGAGGAGACATTGTATCAGTGTTTGTGCATTTGGGAATGCTTTGTGTGGAGATCGCATCGCTGAATTAAAATATTGTTGGAACTGTTACTCCAGTGTAGCCTACATCCTTAAGCCACATGTGACGGGTTGCAGCTGAATGAAGTTTATTTAAAAGAACCTTACGTGCGTGCATCTGGTGTGTTTATCATACTACGACTACGACTCCAACACGTAACAGTCACGGCCATACTTTAGACTGGGTGGTAGTGCGCAGTGAAAACAGTCTCCTATTCCTTTCGGGTGTAAGAGAATAACCGGACCTGTCGGACCACTACACTGTGTTGTGTAAAGTAGCCGTTGCCAGGCCACCCCCCACCTACATGGCACGTGACGTCACGGAAACTTGGCGCCATAGATCCTGCAGCTTTCGAAGCCGACGTGAAAGTGCTTGCCGCTGATCTTAGCAGCGGGACCTCTGATTTTGTACTGGATAATCTGGTGGACCTGTACAATGACAGTCTTCGACAAGTGTTGGACTGTCAAGCCCCTCTGACGAGCCGTGTCAGGAACTGTCCATCTGCCCCCTGGCTGTCTGAGGATGCGAGAGATGCATGGCATGAGAGGAGGCGTGCCGAGCGTCGGTGGAGAAAGCACAAACTGACAGATATACACGTGTAAAAGACATGCGGCCTCTCTGCGCTAGACGACATTTTTTCACAGACAAGCTTGATGCGGCTGCCTCTTCCAGCAAGCTGTTCTTCTCAGTGTCGAATGAACTGCTGGGAAAACCCAAGTCTGCAGGTCTTCCTGCTGATGTCACCTCTTCTGAACTGCCGCATATATTTTGTGATTTTTTCACTGACAAAAAAATCAAACTGCTGCGTGAGAAACTTAGATGCTAAGCAGTGTGATCCACCCTTTTTTGCTGTTTATGATGGTCCATGCTTTGCAAATTTCAAATCTGTTACAGAAAGCAAAATCGCTGCCATAATTGCAAAGTCTCCAACAAAAAGTTGCATGTGGGATCCTGTTCCGACTTGTTTCCAAAAGCAGTGCATCAGTGATCTTGTACCGTTGATAGCTGCTATTGTAAACAAGTCTCTGTCAGCCAGAACTGTTCCAAAATCTTCCAAACAGGCTGTTGTTAACCTGTTACTAAAAAAACCAGGCTTGGACAGAAATACCCTGAAAAACTACAGGCCTGTATCCAACCTACCATTCATTTCTAAGGTACTGGAGAAAGTTGTCTTACAACAGCTCCTGGAACACTTAGAGGTGAATGGTCTGTTGGAAGTGTATCAGTCCACCTATAGGAAAGGTCACAGCGTGGAGACAGCAGTGCTGAGTGTTCTAAATGACTTGCTTTGTAAAGTAGATGAGAGACTTGTTTCCCTTGTGGCCCTGTTGGATCTCAACGCTGCTTTTGATACACTGGACCATTTCATTCTCCTGAAGAGGCTTGAAATCACCTTGGGCCTGCGTAAAACGGTTCTCTCTTGGTTTGAATCTTACGTTTCTGATCGGTACGAGTTTGTAGGGGTAAAAGACATTGTCTCTAGACCTTCCATTCTAGAGTTTGGAGTGCCTCAGGGCTCTGACTTGGGCCCTGTATTGTTTACGTTGTATTCACAACCGCTGTCAGATGTTATTTCCAGCCATCAGTGTTCTTTTGATAAGTATGCCGATGACACTGAAATCTCTCAGAGTAGTCCACCTGAGAAATTTCAGTCTGTTGAAACTGGCATCAAGTCTTGTGTTGACGATGTCACGACATGGATGGACAGTAACACTGATATTCCATTTCAGTCTTCGGTCAAATATCTTGGTGTCAAGCTCGATAAGACTTTGAGTATGAAGGATCACGTCGGTGAAATCTGTCGTGGTGCATCATACTCTGTCTGTATGACCTATTTACATATATGTGTGACCTTAGTGACAATAAGTAAATTTGAACCAGCAAAATTCATGTTTTCTGAAAATGTAAGCATTTTTCACACATCTGTCAACACCCCGTGACCCTTGACCTTTGTGATGAGTCGACTAAATTAGTATGCATAGGAAGGTCTTATCATCAGCTATCTTTGTACCAAATTTGGTTGACAAATTTGGGAATACCTACAATTTTATAAAAAATCAGCATTTTACACACATTTGCCAGCCTCTTGTGACCATTGACCTTTCCAAGGAGTCATCCAAATTAGTATGCATAGATAGGTCTTACCATCAGGTATCTCTGTACCATATTTGGGTTTTAAGTTGTGAATAGCATTTGAGAAAAAAACATCTTTTGTCAAAATATGGCTATTTTAGACCTATTTCCTGAGCTCTCGTGACCCTTGACCTTTCCGAGGGATCAACCAAATTAGTGTGCATAGAAAGGTCTTCCCATCAGGTATCTCTGTAGCAAGTTTGGGTTTAAAGTTTCAAATAGTATTTGAGAAAAAAACATCTTTTGTCAAAATATGGCTATTTTGGACCTATTTCCTGAGTTCTTGTGACCCTTGACCTTTTCGAGGGATCAACCAAATTAGTATGTATAAAAAGGTCTTACCATTAGGTATCTTTGTACCAAGTTTGGGTTTGAAGTTGTGAATAGTATTTGAGAAAAAATAAATTATGTCAAAATATAGCTATTTTTGGCCCATTTCCTGATCTCCTGTGACCTTGACCTTTGCGAGGTCACTGAAATTGGTATGTTTAGAAAGGTCTAGCCACAAAGTATCCTTGGGCTAAGTTTGAAGACTGTGGCTTGAATAGTCTCCGAGAAAATGCCAACGTTAAAGTTTACCACCGATGCCGACCCGATTACCACTGGCCCAGAACATACTCACTTTTGCTTCGCACATGAGCCAAAAATGCAGGCCTACACTTAAAACCGGTAAGCTGGAAAACAGATGAACAAGATGCATGTTGTATCTGGACAAAAAGTCTTCAGAATGTTGAAGATGGTCGGCAGACACAATGCAAAAACATGCTCGAAGCGAGTCTACTTTCAATATGCTTTCCTCCCACAAAAGACCGAGTCCTATGGGAAAGGCTGGACCTTTTAGAGAGGTCACTAAAACTGGAATGTCAAGAAAGGTCTTGTCACAATGTATCCTTGGGCAATGTTTGAAGTCTGCACCTTGATGAGCCCTTGAGAGAATGCCAAAGTTGAAGTTTACCATGGATGACACGCCGGACAGGCAATCTCATGTGAGCCACACAAAAAACAACAAACAAAAACCCAAAACACCCTAGGAAAAAAAATCCCACCAACCAACCAAGCAAACAAACCAACCAAACACAACAAAACAAGAAAGGCAAAGCACTTATGGCTCATGTGGATGACCGATCTAAAAACCGATTCACATGTGACCTTTGTGACCTTGATCTTTCTGACAGGTCACAGAAATGAACAAGTGTTCCAGTGTCCTAAAATGTAAAAAAAAGTGCTGCATGCAGACCTGTTTACCCTGGAATTGTGGTTGGGGTACTTTTCAGAAAAAAAGGGTATTGGATACAATTAATTCGCAACTTACATACCTGATGTTTCGAGACAACACAAATAAACCAAAAATACATTTTCTTAAATCAAAGAACTTAAATTGCCTTAAAATACAGAGATTGCTAAATCAAAGCACTTAATAGAACCCCAAAGGACCAGGTAAGCAATTATGACTGTATTACTTACACATGCAACAACAACAAAAATATCTTACCTGAAACTTGCTTATTCATCACAAATAACAGTACACCTTCAAGACTTGTAAAACCTTCGCTTTCACACATATTAGTTCAGTCAAAGGTATTCACAGTAACATAGTTGTGTCTCTAGTATATTTGCCTAACATTTTGTAATTCCCACAATTTCAAGACAGTTCTGTATCAACTACACAATACAGTGCCAAACTCATGCTGATCTCTCTAAAATAATTTAGTTAGTTTCACTGCTAGATTGAAAGGATTTGTAGTAACAGGACTTTAGCTTCTTTAAATCTGCCACTGTGTATGTTCCATCACTGGGTAATCCTGGTCTGGATTTAATCACCATACGGCTGTCTACAGTTTTGGCTGACAGTGAAGCCCTTTGTTCAGTCCGGTTCTTGCGCACACAAGAGAATATGCGCTCACATGAAGAAGCATTGCTATGTGGAATAGTCAGAATTCCCAGCATTACTCTTGACAGGTTGGAAAATAGGAGAACCCCAGCTGAATCTCGCACTGCACCAATAGCAACCCAAGTGTGATCAATCCTATCTTTTTTTAAACTTTCAATGTCATGGCATTGGTACTTGTAGAATTCAGATCTAACTATGTCAACTGTGGTGTTGTCTGGAACCAAGCATGGGAACTTTTGAAGAAAAAAAGATAGCTGTTCATCTGACACAGTTTGGTGTTGATCTATATCAGCCACTTCGGCATTCAGTAAGTTTTGCACTCAGTGGAAATTTTTGCTTTATATAATCACAGGCTGCAATATAGAATTTCTTTGTTTTGTTGTAGAACCCTTTGATCCTTTCTTCTCTGAGACCAGTCTCATCCTTTCTTCCCAGGAATGCAATAGTCTCAGCACTGAAGAGAACTTGTCTGTGGTGTTCAGGTTTCTTGATGTCAATCTGAAGCACTGTTCTCTGTCTGCTTACTCGATCGATTCGGAATTTTATCTGCCATGGCAACAGGTTTAACAAATCTGACTAGCAAGTCATACATCAGCTCATTCAAGGATCTGCGTAGAGTATGTATTTGTGGGCTTTCACTCTGGAGTAGCTGGTTTTTGTGTTAAATGGCTCAAGGGCATGTTGAAGAAACAGACAATACAGCTTGTTTGTAGGAGATGAAAAAAACGTTTTCAGTCCATCTTGATGTGACCTAGCCGATGAAGTACTTGCTCTAGATGTCTCTCTGAAAAACTGCTTCAGAGCTTGCCAGTTGTCGAGAAGCCTGTCCAGACATCTCCTGACACAAAGCCAGCACGTTGCCACGTGTTTCAGTAGCTTTTGGTTTTTTATTTCATCTTGAAAAGTCTCCAAAGCAGCCAATCTTTTAGATGAATGCTCAAAGTAGTAATATACATCAATTAAGATCTCATCAATGTTAAAGGGGAGTTCTGACGCAGCTTTCTGTGCCGCCCGATGAATAAGATGACATGGACAACGGGAAAGGTAAAGCTGAGGTTGCTTTTCTTTCATCAAACCGAAGACACCATTTGTATTGCCAATCATCACTGGTGCATTGTCGCACCCTAAAGCAAGGCAGTTACTCCAGGAAATTGAAGGTGGTAACATCAGCTCTTCTTCTATGAGTTTAAAAATGTTTCCCTGCAAATTATAAAAGTTATTTATTTGCTGATTTATTTCAACAAATCAACATTATAGGCAAGAGGCAGAGAATGTTCTGTATATTATTTTATAGGTCTATATGGAATAGAGTCTGCTACATAATATGGGCATGGATTAAAAAGTGTGCTTAATATAGGCCTATATTATGGAATAATGAGACAAAGACAGAGAGAGAGAGAGAGAGAGAGAGAACCTGCTTATGTATAGACCTTATGCCATACAGAGAGATAGCATCTGCTATATAATTATAATATAGGCTTATATTATGGAAGACAGAAAGAGGAGAGAGTCTGCTATATAATTAAAATATATAGTTGTATAATATGTCAGTAGAATGGACACAGTCTCTAGTGATCCCGCTCCCCAAGGAAACCTGAAACAGTGTCAGAACTACAGAACTATCAGTCTGATAAGTCACCCTAGCAAAGTAATGCTTAGAATCATTCTCAACTGCCTCAAAACTTTCGCCGAGGAACTGCTGGCAGAAGAACAGGCTGGTTTCAGAGCTGGAAGAAGCACTGTAGAGCAGATTTTCAACTGCCACGTCCTGATCGAGAAACATCTGCAGCATCAGCGCGAACTCTACCACAACTTCATTGATTTCAGGAAAGCATTTGATCGCGTCTGGCACGACGGACTCTGGCAAGTCATGAGATCGTTCAACATAGAGGAGGGACTGATCCAAATGATAGAAGCGCTTTACAAGAACGCCTGCAGCGCGGTTCTACTTAACAACCAGTCAGGCGAGTTCTTCAGGACGACGATCGGTGTCTGTCAAGGATGCCTGCTGTCTCCTGTCCTTTTCAACATATTCCTGGAGAAGATCATGCAGGAAACCCTCCACGACCACCATACTTCAATCTCTATTGGTGGCAGATCCCTGTGCAATCTCCGATTCGCAGACGACATTGACCTCATGGCAGGCAGCAATAGTGAGCTTCAAAACCTGACAGACAAACTTTCAAGTAGTGCAGGGTCTTATGGCATGGAGATCAGTACGGATAAAAGCAAAGTGATGATCAACACCACAAGTGACAGCAGCAGCAACATCCACATGAACAGCCAGAAGCTAGAAGAGGCCAACAGCTTCAAGTACTTGGGAGCCACCTTGTCCAAAGACGTTAGTTGCATAGCAGAGATCCGTATCAGGATAGGTACAGCAACATCCGCAATGGCCAGGCTGGACAGGATCTGGCGAAGTAACTCCATCAGTTTTACCATCAAGTACAGGCTTTACAAGTCCCTCGTAGTGTCTATTCTACTCGACGGCTGTGAGACTTGGACACTGCTTGCAGACTCAGAAAAGAAAATCCAGGCCTTTGAGAAAAAGTGCCTGAGGAAGTTGCTCCACATCTCGTACCACGAGCACAAGACCAACGAATATGTACGGAGCACTGTCGCTCCCCTGGTGGGCCCACATGAACCCCTTCTGGCAACCGTGAAACGGCGCAAGCTTGCTTGGTTTGGTCACGTGACCCGACAACACCCTGTCCAAGACTATCCTACAAGGCACTCTCGAAGGAAGCCGCCGGCGAGGTCGTCAGAGAAAGAGCTGGGTCGCAAACATAAAAGAATGGACCGAACTCAAGATGCCAGACTTGCTTGCCACCGCCCAAAATAGAACTCAGTGGAGAGCACTGTTTGTTGCTGCTGCCTTTCAGTCCTCCCAACGCCCAGATCGGGCAAGGGACTGATGATGATGATGAGTTGTATATTATGGAATAGAGCGAGGAGAGAGAGAGAGAGAAATCGCATGTTAATTACAGGATGGTATCATTTTCTCGAATGGACCAGTCTTAGTTACTTGTCCTGATCATAAAAAATTAATAATAATTAGAGAGAGAAAGAGAGAGAGAGAGAGAGAAACTGCTATATAATATAGACCTATATTATCATATAGAGAGAGTGTAGTTTGATCATCACAATCAGTGACCAATTTGATTAATATCGTAGGCCTATTACTGAAATCAATAAGCATGGGGAGACGAGATGACAGAATTGGATAATAGAGAAAGAGATATAACTTGTGTATAACATAGGCAAGAGAAAGAGAGTGTATGTTAGTTTTGATTATCACGAACAATCAGACCCCCACCCGGGTCTGCCCTGGGGGACTTGGGTGGGGTTAGGTATTTTTTAGTTCCCAGGGTCACCCTGGTCAGCCCCACAGGGTGGGTTTTTCTCTATTCTGGGGCATGTGTTTCTGTCTACCCTTTGTCCATTCACCTGTATTTGCCTTTTTAAAACTCTCCCTACTGTCTGCACTGCCTGTAGCTCTTGATATTGGATGTGTGTTGCTAAATGGTCTTGGCTTTATTTAGGCCCCATGTGTTAGGTTTATTTAATGTGTTTGACCGGCTGGCGACATACATTCAATGTTCTGTTTAGTTTATTTTTTTCACAAGCAGTGCAGGCACGTCCTGAGAAAGCCTTGTTGCTGTCGGGACGTTAAGCAATGTACAATCAATCAACGAACAATCAGTGACTAATTCACATTTTAGTCCATGTGAATATCTGATAAAATACATAGTTAAAATCATAGTTACTCAAGACAATAAGCATTGCATGGGGAGGGAAGATTTTTTTTAAAATTTATACCGTACCTGTGGATGCAGACTGTAGGTCCAGAGTTGGTACAGACAGCAGGTCAGTGCTTAACCCAGATTCTCCAACTGTTGTGATTACAACAGGGTACTGTTTTTCTCTCTGTTCGTTTGAGCCATCAGTGGCAACACAAAAAGGTCCATTGCGCATCTGCTCTTTCACTGAAGCTTTGATGTCTTCTGCCATTGACGTAATTATCGCCGTTGTTTTGTTCCTGCCGCGAGAATATTTCTGAGCGATTTTTGAGTCTGGAAAAGCACTTTCAGTTTTTTACTTATTATATCTGCTGTAGTGAGAGGCAGGTTAAACTTTACAAAAGTTCCAAAAACATGGCCTCGGCTCGGATAACGTCTTGCTCGGCTTGCAATACTTGCTGTGAAGGCATGAATTTCTGTATGCTTTGGCATGTGGCAGTGGCCTGAATTCTACCAAGTCGATCACGGTGGCTTTTAGTCTCACAATGGCGATCAATATCAAATTTTCCAGAATGCGAAATAGAAAAGTCCACTTCACAGTACTTGCATCGAGCATGCACTTTACTGACAGAAGATTCAATGATGCCAGGGATTTTACTATACTTTGAAAGAAATTCCTGCTCACGTACTTTTTTTGGCGGCAACACTTGCAGTTGACGCTTCATTTTTCCCTCTAAATATTGCGCCGTGATTGTCGTCAACGAATGACCATAATATAGAAGGAAAAGGGGAAATTGCCGATCCGTGATATCACTACTCGTAAACCAATCATCGTCAGTTTTGCTTATGGCCAAAGTTACCCGATAAACAACCCGCCAAGGCTACCGAATTGCTCTGAAAACAACCGATTTATGTCTAGATTTAAAAAAAAAAAAATCAATTTTGTAGTGTCTCATATTGGTCGTATTTTGTCAAATGTCACATATAAAATATGGCGAAATCATATAGGTAAACAGGTCTGTGCATGGCTTATATGCCTGCGAAATCTATGTTTTCTGAAAATGTATGCAATTTTCAGAAATCTGTCAAATCACTGTACTTTGTGATGGGTTAACTAAATTAGAGTGCAAAGAAAGGTTTTGTCATCAGCTACATTTATGCCAAATTTGATTGAAAAGTTTGCAAAAACTTCGATAAAGACTACAATTGTATCTGAAATCAGTGAAATTGGCATTTTTCAAACATTTGCTGACCTATCGTGACCCTTGACCTTCCTGAGGGGTCATCCAAATCAGTATGCATAGATAGGTCTTACCATCACGTATCTCTGTGCCAAGTATGGATTTGCCAAGTTTTTGCCAAACTATGGCTATTTTGGACCTATTTCTGGACCCCCTGTGACCTTGACCTTGAGACAGGTCACTAACATTGGTATGTTTAGAAAGGTCTTGTTACAAGTATTCTTGGGCCAAGTTTGAAGTCTGTGTCTTGATTAGTCTCCGAGAAAATGTCACAGAGTTGTCCAACGACCACTAGCCCAGAACATACTCACTTTTGCTTTGCACGGGAGCCAAAAAGAAAGAAAAAAGACATGGCAGGTAGTTAAACCCGTGCTGTATCAAAATACACATGTACAAGTGCTTTACCTACTGAGCTACCAAGATATGGGAAAAACGTATGTCACTCGTTCAACTGTTTAATTTCTTTATATGTCTGGCGGCTGCTTCAGAACGTATGAAACAACCGCCAAACACATAAAGAAATTCAAAAGTTGAACGAGCAACAGATATTTTTCGGAATGAGTAAATCTTGTTTTGTTGATGTTCATTTATTAGGTTCAATGGGGAAAACAATTTTTCTTAATTTCACTGGCTTGAACAAGGACCTTTTTTCTCCTCACAATTACGGATATAACAAATTGCCAGGGCAGCCAGATTTATGTTAAAAGTGAATTTAAAATACAATTATCTACAAATGTCTACACAAAGGCTAAATGCATTACAGTGAAATAGTCAAAGAGACAGTGAAGCAAATCTGAAGTTAACTGAATGGCAAATAAAATTCAGCCCTGAAATCGGGGCCCTGAAACGAACAACTGCACCCTAACCAGTTTCAACACCAAGCTGCAAGAGAGGCAGTACAGAAAAACAACTTGAGAGTGTGAAATATTGCAAACACAACACTCCTTTATAAATGTATCAAACCCAGGTTTGATTTGTGGCCAGAATCATGTAAAAAGTTTACGATTACAGACATCAGTTCAGTCGTCATACTTTGGTCGAAACTTTCCAGATTCAAGGCGTCATCTGCTAGACACTGAAAACCCAGATGCCGACGTCATTAGCTTATTAGAATGCTGCATGGTGGGTACAGTATCATTTTTTTGTTTCTGTTATTCATGCGTCCTTTTACGACGGTTCTTTGTAGGTTGCCAATTTTGTTGTAAGAAATGACGATCATCATCACAGCTAATAAAATTGATTTACATATATGATCTAAGATATTTACTTTTACACCTGATCTTCAGGTCATATTACATAGTCAAATTTGGCCAATTCAGGCAGTGCAAGGACCGGTGTTTGTAAAAATAATTTTTGCCTTTTTGGAAAATTTGTAGTAGGGCTGAATGTTAGAATTTGCTGGAAATTTTTGGTTAGATGAGAGGAAACATGTTTGGTGCTTTGATTCACACCATCCTGAGCTTATCCAGTGGACAATTGTGGGCCTATGTTGAGTTGCCGTTGACGTAGTTAGTTAGTTAGTTATTTGGGTTTAACACCGAGCAGGCAACTAAGGCCATCTCACGGCAGGAAGGGTAAAAATCTGGTCAGCCAGACTAAAAGAAAGGTCTTAAAACATGATGTAAATATCCCTTTAAAATGTCAGGCTAAAATGTCGCACAGGTCTTTAAAGAAAACGTCGACAGACTCAAAAAGGTCAAAATAATAGAAACAGCATAGTCTATAAACGCTCAAATCTTATTAAAAATATGGCACTCTCTCAGAAACTGAAGATCTTGTCCGGGGGCACATCCCGGAACAAAACCTTCAAGAAGTCTGCTGTGAAATGCTCATACCTTGTGTGGATTAGATCAGCACAAGACAGCAAAAAGTGTTGAACAGAGTACTGCTCGTCGCAGGCATAACACCATGGACGCTCCTCCTGTTTTAGTAAATAAGAGTGCGTAACATACGTGTGCCCGATGTGGAGCTGAGCAAGGACAGTCTCCTCATGGCGGCTGCCGCAGCGATAAGGTAGACCGTCGGACAACTTGGGAAGGGCTTCATGCAGCTTGTTATCTTCCTCTTTATCCCACTCGGACTGCCACTCACGGGCTATGTACGCACTAACCACATGTCTCTCTCTCTTGGCTTGACTTCGCGAACGAAGATTCTATAGGGCTTGCCCACGTCGTCTGCAGGCATTTTCGTGGCTGCGGAGGCCAATCCGGGACAGGCAGGTTCGACCGCAATGGCTGCAGGGGAAGGTCTGGTCAGGGTTCTGAGTTACGACAGCTCTGTTTTTTCTTCTGACCCGCTTGTCTTTAAGGTTAGCTCTGCGAGAGTCCTCAAAGGAGACGGCTGCCTTGTGAATGGTGGAGCGCCAGGTGTCACGGTCCGCAGCAAGCGAAGACCACTGGCGGTGGTCGATTTGGCAGGCACTAAGTGACTTCTTGAGACCGTCTTTGTATCTCTTCTTTGGTGCCCCTCTGTCTCGGTGTCCAGTGGCGAGCTCGCCGAACAGAGTGATCTTGGGTAGGCGATGATCCTCCATCCTGGAGACGTGCCCCACCCAGCGAAGCTGTGTCCGCAGCAGCAAAGCCTCGATGCTCACAGTTTCCGCCTGTTCAAGGACCTCGACGTTGGTGACATAGTCACTCCAGTGAATGCTGAGGATGGTACGCAGGCAGCGCTGGTGAAAGCGTTCGAGGAGTCGTAGTTGGCTGCGGTAGAGGGCCCAGGACTCGGAACCGTACAGCAGGGTGGTGAGGACGACAGCTCTGTACACGCTGATCTTGGTGCCTTTTTTCAGCTGTTGATTGTGCCACACCCGCTTGAATAGTCGCCCGAAAGCACTGTTCGCTTTTGCCAGCCTGTTGTCCAGCTCCTTGTCCAGCTTGGCGTCTGACGTGATGATGCAGCCAAGGTAGGTAAACTGGTGTACAGACTTCAGTTCGGACTCGCCGATGGTGATGTGGGGAAGGCGATGCTCTTCCTTGGGTGCCGGCTGATGAAGGACCTCTGTCTTTTTCAGACTAACCTCAAGTCCAAAGAGCTGGGCGGCATCTGCGAAGCAGGACGTAATGCGCTGCAAGGCTCTCTCTGTATGTGCAATGAGGGCAGCGTCATCAGCAAAGAGCAGCTCACGAATCAGTTGGTCTAGGGTTTTCGTGTGGGCCTGCAGTCGTCTGAGGTTGAACAGGCTGCCATTGAGACGATACCTGATGTACACTGCGTCGTCATCGTCGAGGTCCACTGTGGCCTGCGCTTCAACATCATGCTGAAGAAGATGGTGAAGAGGGTCGGTGCCAGCACGCAACGCCGTTGCGAATGGGGAATGGTTCTGAGAGGTCACTGTTTAGTCTGACCTGGCCTTGCTGGTCCTCGTGGAGCTGGACGATCATGTTGAGGAACATTGGGGGACAGCCTAGTCGCTCCAGGATCTGCCACATACCTTGCCTGCTCACAGTGTCAAACGCTTTTGTTAGGTCGACAAACGTTACGTACAGCCCTTTGTTCTGCTCGCGGCACTTCTCCTGAAGCTGTCTCAGCACAAAGACCATGTCGGTGGTACTCCTGTTGGCTCTGAAGCCACAGTGGCCCTCTGGGAGGTGGTCTTCAGCGATGGCAGGTACCAGCCGATTCAGAAGCAACCTTGTGAGAATTTTCCCGGCAATGGACAGCAGGGTAATTCCACGATAATTAGAGCAGGCAGACTTCTCTCCTTTGTTCTTGTACAGGGTGATGATGACTGCATCACGGAGATCCTTTGGTAGTGTTCCTTTTTCCCAGCAGCAGAGAAAGAGGTCGTGGAGCTTGTTGTGCAGTGCTGGGCCTCCATGTTTCCAGATCTCTGGCAGGATTCCGTCAATGCCTGCTGCTTTGCCACACTTGAGCTGGTGGATGGCTATGAGGGTCTCTTCGGCGGTGGACGGTTCGTCCAATTCAACCTTTAGTGGAAGGTGTGGGATTTGGAGGATGAATGTTTCTTGAACAGTGCGCTCAGCGCCGAAGAGGTCCTGAAAGTATTCCGACCAGCGGTTCAAGATGGAGGTATTATCTGTGAGGAGTGCCTGTCCATCAGCGCTTCGCAGGGGACTTTGTACCAGGTGCCTAGGGCCATACACTGCTTTCAGTGCTTCGTAGAAGCCCCTGTAGTCACCGTTGTCAGCGCAGAGCTGGGTCCTCTGTGCGAGTCTGGACCACCACTCGTTCTGGAGCTCTCTAAGCTTGAGCTGGAGACTGCTGCAGATGAGGCGGAAGGCAGACTTCTTCACAGGGCAGGAAGGCTGGGCTAGGTGGGCCTGGTGGGCGGCTCTTTTTTTTGCTAGAAGTTCCTGGATCTCTACGTCGTTTTCGTCAAACCAGTCTTTGTTCCTCTTTCTAGCAAAGCCCAAGACTTCCACAGAAGATTTTACAATAGCAGTTTTCAGTTGTTCCCAGAGTGTTTCAGGGGAGGAGTCTGCTGGATCAACTGTGTCTTTGAGCATGCGCTGTAAATTGGCCTGAAGGGCAGCTTTCTTGTCGTCACGCTGAAGGCTGGCAACATCAAGCTTTTTCTTGGGGGGGCCCCATTTCTTGGGTTTCAGCTTGAGGCGGAGCATGAGTTTGCAGCGAACAAGGCGGTGGTCAGTGTGGCACTCTGCGCTGGGCATCACTCTGGTGAGGAGGACGTCACTGCGGTCCCTCTGATGCACTAGGACATAGTCGATAAGGTGCCAGTGCTTGGAGCGAGGATGCATCCAGGTGGGTCTTTCGACTGTCTTTTTGCTGGAAAGTAGTGTTGGTGATGATAAGTTGCTGCTCTGCACAGAGCTCCAACAGTAGGCGACCATTGTCATTGCAGTTCCCAACGCCATGCTTGCCGAGGACTCCTTTCCAGGCTTCAGAGTCTTGGCCCACTCTGGCGTTGAAGTCGCCAAGGATGATGACTTTGTCGTCTGCAGGGGTGCTCTGCAGGAGGCTGCGCAGGTCAGAGTAGAACTTGTCTTTTTCTGCAGGCTCTGCCAGGAGGGTTGGGGAGTACACACTGAGAAGGGTGATGTATTGCTGGTGTCTCAGTGGGAGGCGCATGGACATGATGCGGTCAGAGTGACCCGTTGGTAGGTTTTCCAACTTAGTCGCAATGTGGGTCTTCACCATGAAGCCCACGCCTGAGAGCCGTCTTTCTGATGCAGGCCTGCCTGACCAGTAGAGGGTGTAGCCAGCGCCAAGTTCTTGGAGGCTGCCTTCCTCCGGGAGGCGTACTTCGCTGAGCGCGGCGATGTCGATGTTTAACCTCCGCAATTCATGGGCAATGAGGGCGGAGCGACGTTCAGGGCGTCCGCTGTCTGCTGTGTCGAGCATGGTTCGGATGTTCCAGCATGATACGTTGAGTCCGGTCGTGGTCGTCATGAGAGTGGATCCATTGGTTTTTCTTGTTTTCTGACCGCATGAGAAGATGCCCGTTGACCGCGGCTAGCCAACTGGGTTACGAGGGGATAAGCTTTGGTTAGGCCACCTTTTCTAGGCCCCTCTCCGTGTGGAGCAAGCAGTGCTGTCCCTAGAGAAGGCTGCTTGGTCGTTCAGGGTGTGCCGAGTGATGTTGTCATCCCCAGGTCAACATCAGGTGACCAATATCCTGAACCGCCTGCATGCAGGTTTGAGACTGCGGCTTCCAGTGACATCTTTCACCTGCTGTTTTGCCCCTTGCCAATCGCTACAGGACTTGGAAAGTTCAGTGTCATAGTCCGTGGGCGTTTCCTAAAGCCTGCGCGGTGGAGCTTTTTGGTGGAGTGCAGTGTGCGCAGTACTCGCCCCACCCTTTAAACCCTTGGTTCGTTTGTCATGGCCTAGCAAGCTGGGACGGTGGCATCGAGGTCCTCCGGTCGTAGGTTTTATATCAGACTGTCCTTAACTTAGTCTCTGGCTCAAAAGCCTTCCCCGGAGACACGGGGGCTTTGATTTCAGGGGTTTCCTCCCTTAGCCTTTCCGCAGCCAAGCGGCCAAGCCTGCAAGGCTTAGGCAGCAGGGGGCCGGGGTCGTCTATGTCCCGTGCAGATGTGAACATCTGCCCACTGCCCAGACGGTGACACTTACCAGAGGAGAAAAATCCAACGCCGGAACCCGGTATCGAACCTCGCACCTTTGGCATTGGAGGCAGACGCCTTAACCACTGCGCCACTTCCCCGACTAACCACATGTCTAAAATCACTATTGTGATGAAGCTCTATGCTTGTGCATAGTGCTCACACAGTAGGATTAGTACGGTACGGGTTTTGTTAACGGTTTGTTTGTGGTGGCATTAGGCTCCACGGGAAATCTGTAAGACATGGTTAGCACGGGATTTTTAGTGAGTTCTGTTTAGCGAGTTCTAGGCGTAAGCTGTGACTGTCAGAGGTCTAGATCGGGAGTGCGGGGCTTGACTGTCATTCTGGACAGACGTTATGCGAGATACCTTAGCCCGCATTCCAAGACTCTGAAGCCTAGATTTCAGGTATGTTTCTATAAATGTAGTATTGATAGTTGTTTAGTTAAAGACAGTATGCGTGGTAAGATTAATGTGGTTGGATAGCGGTGTTCCGGTTTGGTTTAGTTATAGTATGTTTAGAATTCGGTGAAGTAACCGGTGTTTTTGTGTACAGTTGTTTACCGAGTTAGATGACTAAAGGAATATGAAGTGTGTATGTCTAAGCCGCTATGAAGATAGTACGTGGTTGGGTAAGCATAGTCTTTTCCAGGGTATAGAGTAATGTATAGCAAGAGCGTCAGTTAGGCTATAGTCTGTTTCAAGATAGTGACAGATATGGGGGGTGATACGAAAATAGACAGTTTATGAAGCACGTGTGTGTGTGTGTGAATGAACGTGTGAGTTATTTGTATCAGCCAGGTTACGTGACGTTTCTCATTGATCCAATATGTTGTGTGTTTAGCAAGTGTTACGTTGGGACTTTTGTCTATTCAGAGTTCTTGTAACAAGAGTGGAAAGACGGACGCCGAGACGTCGAGTCGCAGGTGGGACCTACGTGAGGTCATCCCTCCAGCTCTTCTGAGAGTGAGTCTGACTGGGGACCAAGACACCCAAGTCCAAGCGAGAACTGAGTACCGTACGAGAACAAGGACGTCCGTGCCCAAAAAGAGACAGGACGGCAACAAGTGTACGACGAAGGACTTTCACGCCTAGACGTGAGAAGGACCAACGTAACCAGGCAACAACATCAAACAGGTTGGAGGCAATGTGAGACTAAGACCTAACCTGGCAAAGATATTGTGATACGTGTGTGGTGTGATAATAGAACAGTGTATATAGTTGATAGTCATTTAAGTCGTTCTTTTTCATTTATAGTGTATAAAGGTTACTTTAGAAAGGGGGCCCGTGTGTTGTGTTTTACCGCATGAATGCGCCCGTCTGAGTCAGTGGCGGTGTATGCGTCTGTTGCGTGAGAGTCTGTGCGTACGACTGTGGACAAGTCTGCGTGCGTTACAGTGGTGACCCTGTTTTAGCGGTAGGTTAGAAGTTTCTGTGGGCGATAGTGAGTAGCGATTTTAGAGTAGGATTTGTTGCTATGTGCATGTTGTTGTGTTAGATTCCCCTCTCCGATTCTAGGGGGTAAGATCCGTTATTTCTGTAGTTTCTGGATCTTACGAGGAGCTAGTTCTTGTTTCTTCCTTTTGTATAGGTAGTGTTCTTTTTCCTTGCTCTTCTTTCTATCGTTCTTAATTTTCGGTCCATCTGGGCGTCAAGTAGGTCACTATTTTCTGCGTAGGTTGTGAGTTTGCATTTTAAGTTTTTGCCGTTCATTTGGTTGTGGTGTTTGTATTTTTACGTTCTCAAAGTTTGGAAAGTTGTAGCAAATATGGAGATGGACCCGGTAGAGGCTTACATTAAACAGGGTGAAAGGTTAGGACTTAAGGATGAGAAACTTTTTGACTATGTGGAGAAGTGTAGGGATAGAGAAGATAGGGCGAGGGAGAGAGAAATTCAGAGAGAAGAGAGGGAAAGGGTACTTAAGGAGAAGGAGTTAGAAGTTCAGAGGGTGAAAGACGAGAAAGAGTTGGAGATACGTAGACTTAGAGAGGAGAAAGAGTTGGAAATGCAGATACAGAGGGAGGAGAAAGAGCTAGAAATTCAGAGAGAGAGAGAAGAGAAAGAAAGAGTCTTAAAGGAGAAAGAATTAGAAGCTCAGAGAGAGAGAGAGAAGAGAAAGAAAGAGTCTTTAAGGAGAAAGAGTTAGAAGTACAGAGAGAGAGAGAAAGAGAAGAGAGAGCGTTTCAGAGAGAGAAAGACGAGAAGTCTCTAGCATTTCAGAGAGGGAACATGCTTTAAGAGAGAAGGAACTAGAGTATCAGAGAGAGAAAGAGGAAAAGGATAGGGAGGAAAAGGAGAGAGATAGAGAGGTGCAACTACAATTAGCTTGGGATGCGGGATCTAGACCAGATAGTGATTCAGTAGGCCGAGGCATACGCAATTTTCCTAAACTGCCGATGTTTAAAGAGTCCGTGGACTCTATTGACGCTTTTTTGTGTCGTTTTGAGTCTCATGCGCAGGCGTTGAGTTGGCCTCCTGCCAACTGGCCCGTTTTGCTTTCGTCTGTGCTAGAGGGTCAGGCCTTGAGTCTTTACCATAGTTTGACCGTTTCGGGGAACATAGATTACGAGACTTTGAAGGAGTGTCTCTTGCAGAAGTTCCAGTGTAATGCGGAAGGTTTTAGAGAACGCTTGAGAGCTTGTCAGCCAGAGACAGGGGAATCGTTTATGTCGTTTGGCAAACGGTTGTCCCATTTGCTCGTACGTTGGGTCGAACTGTCAAAGATCGACCACACGTATGAAGCATTGTTCGATCTCATGTTGGCTGAACAGTTCTTTGGTAGCGTTTCCAAGGATCTAGCGGTATTCTTGAGAGCGTAACCTCAAAACTACGGACGAGTTAGTACAGCACGCGGAGGCTTTTCGGATGGCGCATCCTACGAAAAACCTCGCGCGTAGGACCGAGGCACCGCCAGTTGGGTTGGTCGCTGCTAACACGTCTGGGGGTTACCGGGGGGTCAATACTTTACGTGGAGGCCAGCGGATTAACGGTAGAGGTACTTTGCGTTTTCGACGCGGTGATCGAGGTAACAGCAATGGCGGTAGCGATCCGTACGCACATGGAGGGACTTCTTTGCGTGGGTATGGTCGTGGTCATGTTGCGAGTTCGGACACGCAGTGTTTTTCTTGTCGGGGGTACGGGCACTTCAGTCGGAGCTGTCCGTACTACAGTGCAGGCGCGCAGTATGCTGGTTATCAGGAGCACGGCCATCTGGCTCATCAAGGTCCTTAAGGCTGTAATCTTTTTTCTTGTATTCCAGATAATTAAAGTTAGTCCTTTCTGTTTTTGGATAATATTACGTCGAGTAGTCTTAAAAAGAAACTCGGTCGTTTCTTTTTTTCCCGAGGAAGGGGGAATTGTGATGAAGCTCTATGCTTGTGCATAGTGCTCACACAGTAGGATTAGTACGGTACGGGTTTTGTTAACGGTTTGTTTGTGGTGGCATTAGGCTCCACGGGAAATCTGTAAGACATGGTTAGCACGGGATTTTTAGTGAGTTCTGTTTAGTTGATTGATTGATTGATTGTACATTGCTTAACGTCCCGACAGCAACAAGGCTTTCTCAGGACGTGCCTGCATTGCTTGTGAAAAAAAAAACTAAACAGAAAATTGAATGTATGTCGCCAGCCGGTCAAATACATTAAATAAACCTACAACATGGGGCATAAATAAAGCTAAGACCATTGAGCAACACACATCCAATATCAAGAGCTACAGGCAGTGCAGACAGTAGGGAGAGTTTTAAAAAGGCAAATACAGGTGAATGGACAAAGGGTAGACAGAAACACATGCCCCAGAATAGAGAGAAAAACCCACCCTGTGGGGCTGACCAGGGTGACCCTGGGAACTAAAAAATACCTAACCCCACCCAAGTCCCCCAGGGCAGACCCGGGTGGGGTGAGTTCTGTTTAGTGAGTTCTAGGCGGAAGCTGTGACTGTCAGAGGTCTAGATCGGGAGTGCGGGGCTTGACTGTCATTCTGGACAGACGTTATGCGAGATACCTTAGCCCGCATTCCAAGACTCTGAAGCCTAGATTTCAGGTATGTTTCTATAAATGTAGTATTGATAGTTGTTTAGTTAAAGACAGTATGCGTGGTAAGATTAATGTGGTTGGATAGCGGTGTTCCGGTTTGGTTTAGTTATAGTATGTTTAGAATTCGGTGAAGTAACCGGTGTTTTTGTGTACAGTTGTTTACCGAGTTAGATGACTAAAGGAATATGAAGTGTGTATGTCTAAGCCGCTATGAAGATAGTATGTGGTTGGGTAAGCATAGTCTTTTCCAGGGTATAGAGTAATGTATAGCAAGAGTGTCAGTTAGGCTATAGTCTGTTTCAAGATAGTGACAGAGATATCGGGGGTGATACGAAAATAGACAGTTTATGAAGCACGTGTGTGTGTGTGTGTGTGTGAATGAACGTGTGAGTTATTTGTATCAGCCAGGTTACGTGACGTTTCTCATTGATCCAATATGTTGTGTGTTTAGCAAGTGTTACGTTGGGACTTTTGTCTATTCAGAGTTCTTGTAACAAGAGTGGAAAGACGGACGCCGAGACGTCGAGTCGCAGGTGGGACCTACGTGAGGTCATCCCTCCAGCTCTTCTGAGAGTGAGTCTGACTGGGGACCAAGACACCCAAGTCCAAGCAAGAACTGAGTACCGTACGAGAACAAGGACGTCCATGCCAAAGAGACAGGACGGCAACAAGTGTACGACGAAGGACTTTCACGCCTAGACGTGAGAAGGACCAACGTAACCAGGCAACAACATCAAACAGGTTGGAGGCAATGTGAGACTAAGACCTAACCTGGCAAAGATATTGTGATACGTGTGTGGTGTGATAATAGAACAGTGTATATAGTTGATAGTCATTTAAGTCGTTCTTTTTCATTTATAGTGTATAAAGGTTACTTTAGAAAGGGAGCCCGTGTGTTGTGTTTTACCGCATGAATGCGCCCGTCTGAGTCAGTGGCGGTGTATGCGTCTGTTGCGTGAGAGTCTGTGCGTACGACTGTGGGCAAGTCTGCGTGCATTACAACTATAAACAGTCTGTGTGTCAAGGACAGGGTCATTGCCCTCGATGCCCACATGTCCTGGGACCCAAATAAAAATGATGTCATAATATTCCTTCATCAAGTCTGCATAAAGCTCTCTTATCTGCACCAGCAGTGGGTGGTCATTTCCCGTGCCCTGAAGGGCAGAAAGAGTCAGACAGAATCAGAAAATTCCTTTCTCTGGATCGATAAGCATGCCTGAGTGCCAACAGAACCGCCTGCAGTTCTACACTAAATACAGATGAGTGGTCTGTGAGGCGGTGCTTAAATGGCTGTCTAGGATGGGGAGAGGACACCGCAGCCACAGCCACTCTCCCATCCTCAGACTTTGACCCATCCGTATAGATACGACAATAGCCAGGAAAAATTGAAAGGAGTTCATTGAGGCTCTGTTGGTATATGGCTGGTGGGGTAGAGTCTTTCTTGTGGGCAGTCAAGTCCAGCAAGATGTCAGGAACTGGTAAGAGCCAAGGTGGAGTGATGTGTTGCAGGGATTCCAAAACTCTGTCCAGGTCCAATCCGGCCGCCTACAGATGAGGTCGGACACGGAAAGAAAGTGGACGGACAGCTCCCGGATGGGTATCATAAATCTCTGAAAACGATGGTTTAAAAACACAATCATAGGCCGGATTGTCTGGATGGGCCTTCAGTTTCAGAACATAGCTGAGCATGAGGCGGATGCAGCGGAGCTTGAGAGAAGGCTCCCCTGCCTCGGCATACAGACTAGGAACTGGAGACGTCCTGAAGGCCCCCAAGACATATCCGCAGACCCTGATAGTGAATTGTGTTCAGACGCTGTAGCACAGACTTGGAAGCTGAGCCATACACCACAGAGCCGTAATCCAGTTTGGACCGAACAAGGGCCCGGTACAGTCGAAGTAAGACAGTACGGTCCGCACCCCAGTCAGTTCGACCAACGACACGAAGAACGTCGAGAGCCTTCTGACAAGAGGTTCTGAGGAAATTAATATGGTTGCGGAAGGTAAGTCTTTTGTCAAAGATAACCCCCAGAAACTTTGCCTCCTCGGCCACCTTAATTGGCACTCCGGCAATGCTCAGGCTAGGTTCTGGAAAAAATTTCGTCTGGTTAGTAAAATGCACACAGACTGTCTTGGAGGGCAAGAACTTGAATCCATTGAGAGACACCCACCGCTGGATGCGATCAACGCACAGCTGCAAGCGCCTCTCAAGGGACGCAAGTCCTCGACCACGTGCGCACAAAGCAAAGTCGTCAACAAACAAAGAGCATTCAGAATCATCCTTGACGGCCTTTACAATGTTATTAATTTTAATACTAAATAAAACAGGAGATAGAATGCTGCCCTGCGGGACACCCATCTCCTGCTCAAAGGAGTCAGAGAGGGTGGAGCCCACACGGACATGGAACGACCGGTCAGACAAAGAATTGTGAATAAAAACGGGCAGGTGCCCTTTAAAACCCATGTCCAATAGGTCAGACATTATGCCATACTTCCAGGTAGTGTCATATGCCTTCTCAAGATCGAAGAAAATTGCATAGACATGCTGCTTGTTGACAAAAGCATCTTGAATAAATGATTCAAAGCGAACTAAATGGTCAGTTGTGCTACGGAAGCGCCGGAAATCGCACTGGAGGTCTGTGAGGAGACCCTGTGACTCAAGATGCCACACCAGGTGAGCGTTGACCAGGCGCTCCATAGTTTTACATAAACATAATGTCAAAGCGATAGGCCGGTAGTTGCCCGGGTCGGAAGGATCCTTACCCGGCTTGGGGATCGGCACAACCACAGCCTGGTGCCAAGCCGGCGGAAAATGGCCGGTTCTCCAGATATGGTTCAAGGCCTTGAGAAGTACAAGGAGTGACCTCTCAGGCAGATGTGTTAGAAATTGATAGTGGATGGTATCTAGGCCAGCAGCAGAGTCATTACATTTCTGCAAGGCTTGCTGCAATTCTGATAATGTAAAAGGGGCATTATAGTCTTCTGAGTTATCGGACTTAAAATCACAAATACGAGACTCTCGCTTCTCCTTCTCTCTCTGGAAGAAGGGTGAATAATGCTATGTTGAAGAATTATGAGCAATGGTGGAGGCAAGCAAATTGGCCACAGCTTTTTTATCTGTGACCAAGCTGGCACCATCTCTAAGATGGCCGACAGAAGCCGAGCCACCACTGCTCCTAATTCCCTGAACAGCCTTCCAGACTTTCTGGGACGGAGTCCGAGAAGTTAAAGATGAGACGAAGCGTCTCCAGGAATCACGGCGTTCACGTTTGAAAATGTACCGGGCTTTCACCCTCTGTCTTTTAAAGGTTAAAATATTCACTTGCGACGGATTACGAAAAGCACATCGCTGAGCAGATTTGCGCACTTTTTGGACCTTACGGCACTCTTCATTGAACCATGGTACTCTCGGCTTCCGAGGGATTGATGCGGAAGTTTTAGGGACGGTTTCACCCACTACGTCCAACAAAATAGTAGTAAAAGACGAAACAGGCTCTTCAGCTGACATGACCACCTCTTCTGTAATACGAGACTGACAGAGGGAGGCGAACAGAGGTCAGTTAGCTTTCTTAAGATTCCAGCGCCCCACCGGTGGATCCTCCCCACAGCTGACCATTGACAGGACTACTGGGAAGTGGTCACTACCACACAGGTCAGCGTGGACCTTTCCAGTCAAAGTCCAGCATGAGTGAAGGATCACACACAGTGAGGTCTAGAACAGAACTAGATCCTGAACCTGAGATAGAGTAGGTAGGTGAGCCATCATTAAAAACACATAGGTTAAGTTGAGAAAAAACATCTTCTAGCATTTGACCTCTGCCATCATAGTGGTCACTACCCCACAGGTGAGCGTGACTGTTAAAATCTCCCATGAAAATAAAGGGAGGGGGCAGTTGATCTACCAAGTTAAAAATATCATTACTTCAGACCCGCAGGGATGGTGGCAGATAAATACTGCATATGGTTATAGTCTTCTTTAAGGTAACCCGAGCTGCGACAGCTTGAAGACAGGTGTCAACACTAACGGGGCTACATAAAAACTGGTTTGCTAATGAGAAGAGCCACTCCACCCGAGCGTCTCTCCGAATCAGAACCTTTATGGATAGCATTAAAACCATTAAAGGAGACAGGGTCAGAAGTCTTCAGGTAAGTCTCCTGAAGAGATATTACCGAGGGGTTATAGGACTTGACTAGAAGGCGTAATTCTTCAAAGTTGGTGTGAAAACCACGACAATTCCACTGAAGCAGAGAGTACATGGTTAGGTTTTATGTATAGGAGAAGAGTTCCTTCCCCCCTTTTCCTGTGCTTTGGAAGGAGTCGAAGAAACAGGTCGACTCCCGGGCCTCCTCTGGTTCCTCGGAGATGAGGGGGCAGAAGCTGCCGCAGCACCAGCTGCGACAACCTCCACCCCCTCCATCTGCTCCTCCAATGCAGCATATTTGTTTTGAAGGGGGACATCAGTGTCCCCCTTCTGGGCCTGTACGCACAGCGGTCCCGTAACTTTCTTAGACTTCTGGGCCGGGGTAGCGTTCCTGCCGCCAGAGTTGGCGGCCTTAGAAGGCTGACCAGAGCCAGAAGCCTTTGTAGTAAGATTGACAGGTTTGGGTGGGGGCTGAGGCTTAGGGGCAGCAGAAGGCGGTGCCACCGGACCGGCAGCGTCCGCCTTCTGCGTTCCCTGGCTCCTCATCACCACTGGAGGAGAGTTACTCTCCAGGGGCGAGAGGATCCGAGGCTCCGCCCCCAACCAGGAAGTTGGGGTTTTGACAAGAGAAGTCTTTGGTGGGGCGCTTGCCTGCCACCGCAGCACTGAAAGTATACACAAAGTTGTTATTTGAGTTTGGCGCAGCCTCAGCTGCACCAGGGCCATCAACCAGTTTTTTGGCGTCCGCAAAGGACGGCCCCTTCTCCACACGCACCTGCTGAATCCTGCACTCGGAGATCCAACGAGGGCACTTCTTGTCCGAAGCCATATGCGCCCCCTGGCAATTCACACACAGGGGGATGGTTGTGCAGGACTCAGCAGAGTGTCCGGGCTTAGTGCAGTGGGCGCATAGAGCCTCTGCCTGGCGGCATGTCTTCTGCCCATGGCCATACTTTTGGCACTTAAAGCACCGGAGGGGGAGAGGGACATACGTTTTCACTTTTAGGGAGTAGTAACCTCCCCAGATGGTAGTAGGAGCGGTGGGGGTGCCAAACGTCAGGATGATGGTAGGGAGACGGATCTCCCTACCACCTCGTTTGGAAATGAAGCGCCTGACGTAGGTCACCCCCTGTGACTTAAGGTTCCGTACAAGTTTATCTTCAGACAGTTCGGCCAATGCTTGATCTTTAATCACTCCTCTAGAAGAATTCCTCGTTTTGTGGGGAGTGACCTCCACCGGAGTGTCTCCGATGGAGGAGAGCCTCAGTAGCCCATTGGAGTGTGCCCAGGTACGGCACTCTACCAGCAAGTCACCAGACCTGAGGCGCTGGGCGTCAGGCTGCCAACACGGCTCCTGAGGGTCTCCCCTACCAGGAAAGGGTGCAGCTTGGAAACAGGCTTCTCTTTAACTTTACTGTGGATAACGAGAAAGCGAGGCCAGACGGCCAATGCCTGAGGTGTTGCTTCCTCACAATCCGAGTCGCTATCATTTTGAAGGTCAATGTCAGTGGCTATGTGCCGCTTTGGTGCCAGTTTTGGTTTTTGTATTTTTTCCATATTATTATAGTAGAGATATTCATCCCCCGGGGGTCCCCGCCCGCCACCGAGCCCAACAAGGGAAAGTGCAACTGTCGGCGGGTCTCCAGCCGACGCACAATGGAGACTGCCCGAAAGATATACTCAAGGAGGTAAGCCCGATTGAACCGTTTAAGCCACCGCCTTCTATCACACTGTTGAATGCAGGGGAATACTGGCGTAAAGCACCTAATCAGCAGCAGAGGCTATAGCATGGTGCTCCGTATAGCAACCCGCATGTCAACAGTGGGATAGGGCTCAACGTGACAAGAGCCGATTGACTAGGCTGGTACGACTAGCCTCGCGTTTAGGCAGAAGTCAAGGCCAAAGTGGAGTGTTTCAGCCACCAGGATCCTCTTCTCCCCCGACACGGGTCTCCAAGCACGGCAAACACTTGGGATCCAAAGGACCAAAATCTCACGCGTATTTTTAAGGACCAATCCAACATGGTAGGACCTAGGTAAGCACAGCTCCTTAAAAACCGGACCAGTGAAAAAGACTGACCAACATATCTGCTGACATCAAGTCCTAATCCTGGACAAATATGGCACCCCTCTGCTAGCCCACTCAGTCAGGGACTGAGGGGACTACCCACCCACGCCACGTGGAGGCCGGTGCCCAGTGGGCCGTTGACGTAGTGATTTCAGGGGCACGCTGATTTCAGCTGTGCTTGGGTGTGGGGTTGGTAAGGAATCAGGTTCATAGCCAAGAAATGAGACTGTCAATGTGCTGTTTTCATTGTTATTTGTGCATGGCAAATGTGCAGCTGGTGGGCAGTAGTGTTTTTTAGGGGATTGAAATATTAGGGGATGCCTGGGACTGACTATGGCCAAGAGACTGGACAGTACAGAAACGGTACTGTGTTCTGTGGCCTGTCAGGGCACCACATGCCATATGTGACATAGATCACAAACTGGTTTAATGTAACCATATCATTGAGTTTGGACTTTTGCAGTTGGAAAACTGAGAAAATCATGAAAAATTTCAAATTTTGCCCCAAAAATCGCTGCGATTGCAGTTTTATAGGCGTTTTTGCATGTTTTGCGTTGCTACACCCTGTTTACCTGCACTGTCAGCTATGGTTAGTGTGTTTGTTCATTTATTCTTTTTGTCTTACAAGTAGTCATGAGTCTGACCTTCGACCTTGAGCTGTGACCTTGAAAAGGGTGGGGTTTAGGGCGTTTAGTTTGATAAATGCGTTAAAAAAAAGGCACTTTTCAGTTATTGAAGTTGTGGGGTAAGGTGGGGGGGGGGGGAGGGGGGGGGGGGGTTGGAGGTGGGGGGGAGGGGGGGATTAAGGTCAAAGGTTAATATCAAAACTACAATGAAACAGTGTCAGCATGTTCATTTCATTAGACAGCTGACCTCAGAGTGAAATCATCCGCCAAAATAGTGACATGCAGAAGTGTTTGCATGATCCAGCTACACTGGCTGCGCCTGAGGTGTCATTCTGCTGTAATTGTCATTAAGGATGTATCTGGTGTCTATTGTGAGCCAAACACAAGCACTTTTACTCTGCGTAAAGCTCATTTGAGTGCACTGTTATGGGACCAGCAGCTGCGGCCACCAGTACAGGCTTTTACAGGAGTGTTCACAGGTTTGGCACACACATGCCTGCTGCATTTGCAACATGAGTTTAGGTCTTTTGAGACTCTGACAGGTGTGTTTTATATAAAAATGAACTGTACATAACCATTTCCCCCTGCTATCTAATAAATAAGCACTCCAGACACTTGTTTGGGTATGCGGTGTGTCCCGTGTAGCATAGTTTTGGTTGTTTTGTGTAGTCTTTTGGTTCAGTAGACTTAATGTTTAAATTGCACAGCTGTTTCATGACCCCTTTTGCCTGTGGAAAAGATTGCCAGCAGCATATAGGGCATGGCAGCTGGTTACAGGTCTCTTCCTGCTTGTTGGCACCAGACAACAGGGCAATGAGGATGCCTGGGCATTGTCTTTTTGGCTGCCCTGAAATACACAAGAAAATGGCCTTGGGTCTGAAAGCTCATTTTTCATCAATGTCAGTGTCATGGTAACCTTTTTTAGTTGTCCAGCCCACCAGAAGTCAGTTTGACTGTATTGCATGTGTTTGTAAACATGGAAAAACAGAAAAAGTAGGGGGGTGGGTAGAGGAAAAATATGAAAAAAAAACCTTTCATGTGCCTGTGTCTCACATGCAACATTTCTGAAGATCAGATATATGACTTGATGTACATGCCAATTTTGGAGGCATTCTGACCATATCTAGTCTGTTTTTCATGGCATCAGATATGCATGATCCAACACATTAACAGCATAGTGAACGCCACAACATCGAGCTTTACATAATGGGCCATAACTTAAAGATGCAGCAACATTCAATGGTGTCACTTTGGGTTTGACTTAGCTAGTGTCTAAGGGTGCACTGATGGCAGATTGAATGGTATTCAGGTGGAAGAGTTCCTCTTTCAGGTCATATTACATAGTCAAATTTGGCCAGTTCAGGCAGTAAGAGGACCGGTGTTTATAAAAATAATTTTATGCCTTCTTTGAAAATTTGTAGTAGGGCTGAATGTTGGAATTTGCTGGAAATTTATGGTTAGATGAGAGGAGACATGTTTGGTGCTTTGATTCATGCCATCCTGAGCTTACCCAGTGGACAGATGGGAGAGTTTCTCTTTCACATCATGTTACATATTCAAATTGGGCAGTTTAGGCATTAAGAGGACTGGTGTTTTTTAAAAGAATTTTTTGCCTTGTTTGAAAATTTGTAGTAGGCCTGAATGTTGGAATTTGCTGGAAATTTCTGGTTAGATAAGAGGAGACATGTTTGGTGCTTTGATTCATACCATCCTGAGCTTATCCAGTGGACAATTGTGGCACTGGGGTGCTTCAATAGTGGATCATTGTGTCTACACGAGGTAATGTTGATTCACAATACCTAATCCACCTGGGTTTGTTTGGTGATCCTAGCAATTTAGAATGTTGTTAAAATGGTTTACTGTCACCAAGCAGTTGTGACATTAGTGCTTATTAACAGACTGGATGCAGTAAGTGTGCAGGCTGAGTACAACAAGTAATACTCACTAAGCATGCAAAACTAAAGCATCGTCATAGTACATACAGGGTTTCTGTAAAGTTTGCATGTCTGCACTGTATGATGATGTCACCATACTCCAACGATTGCAGGTGACATGTTTGAGCTGTGTATGATGTGGAAAAAACAGCACCTCACTAAACTTTTTTTGCTGTTTTTTCAAAATTGTAATTTTTGCGGAAACAAATATCTGAAAATGTACTTGTCAGATGACTGAAATTTTACACGCAAGTTCACAAATGGGTTTATTATGGAATGTCGATGCCGATTGTTTAATTTCAGCTTAGTTTGGGAGCTATAAATAGCTTCCCTTGGCTAACATACTCAAAAAATGACCAAAACCAGAACATTCATATACAAATATTTTTTTCTTCAAAACCAGGTAGTAAGATATTCAACATAGCATTGACATTCCGTAATGATGATATCAGTTGATATTTTGACCAAATTTGGCTTTTCAGAAGCATCAACGGTAGCTGAAATTTGTTTCCTTAACAACCAGGTGTAATAGTCACTTAGTGTTCGTTGCAATGTCAACGGTGAGCATACCTGACTAAATGAGCGTAGGAGCGTTCCGGAGAGACAAATACTGATTCTAATGATATACACTAAAGTATATGTCCATAACCCAAAAAACTGCACTGAAGTGTCCTAGCTCGCCTTAAGGACCAGCGTATAGGATCAGGATACTCATCGGTCATCAGTCATTGACGCATACAAATTTGAAATGACGCATTGCTGTCAGTGAGCCGGTCAAATATGACTTATTCATTTTTTAAACAGTCACCGAGACCTGCGCCGAGTTGGTTGGCCTGTACAAGAGAGAGAGAGAGACAGAGAGAGAGCTATGGCCAGCTAGCTGATGCTCTAGTGCACTGTACACAGTCAGTCCTCAATGAACAGAGTGCATCCTAAAAATTAGGGAGGCGGGAGGCCAGCTGCCAACAGTGATGGATGACACTTGCCCCCTCTCTCTGGAGCAAATGTAAACAATACTGCAAGCATGGGCCCTGACTAGGTATACGATCCAACATGATATAAAACGCCTTCCGCCTGTAAGAGGCATACATCTTCATCAGTCCCCACGGCTGCATTAACTCTAGTCTATGTCTCATGTTGGTCTCATTGACGCTGATTTGATCCTCGGAGTCGGTATGAGGGTGCCGCAGCGGACTGGGTCTAGAAGTCTGTAGCAAGTTTTTTTTTTTTCACGCAGTTCATGTATTCATAATAGATGTCTAGAAGCAAAGAAAATGTCTTTACTGTTGTCAGTGCTGCCGTTTCGTAATTTTTGCAGAGATATGCATATTTTTACATGATGTCCAAAATGTTGTATTGATCAGATGGGTTTCAAAGTGTACCTTAGTATGTCATCCTGAGATGTTTAAGCCATGTTCCCCCAAAATCCTTAGGAACACACCAGAGATATAGCCGATGGCGCAAGGGTACCCCCATTCACGCTCTTCGTGGATGCTAAAATGAGGTTCAGAAACATTTTCCTCTAAATAAATCAGAGTTCATTCCAGAAGCTCAAATCAGACATTATTATGTTAAGGCACACCTTCTGCATCCTCTGCAAAAAAACAGAATGAAAAAATATTGAATCTCTGGCTCACAGTGAAGGTATTTTGCACCCAGTAAACGGCCATTTCCGCAAAATCGCAAAAAAAGACAAAATAATGTGTCGGATGCTTCAGACATTTTCTATAGCACTAGCAGTCCATTTTCAGGCTTACATCATTAAAACAGGATGTCACAATTATTATAAACTTGACTAGGTGATTCTATGATCACAGTGAGTGCCATAGTGGTTGATTTTGTATCCCTACCCCAAGTTGTAAAAATAAACAAAATTAATTAGAAAAAAATTATTAAATTTATTCCATTTCATTTTGACCTCTCCTTACCTATTAAGTTTCAATAATGTGAGCATAAAGTGCAAGAAAATAAGGAAAGTCGGCATCCTTTACGGTAAATTTGTGGTGAATGATAGCTTTTTCCCATTTAAAATTGCTGAATTGGGAAACGTACGTTGTTTCCGATGCCCTCAAAAATTCTGTATACAACTGATAGGTCTTTTTTAGGTTTTATTGGTTAGGATAGAGTACCACAGTTACTCCCAACCTCATTTTGTGATGCATTTAGGGGCCACAGTGGCTAAATCTGCTGCCCTACCCCCATTTTACCAGTACACAAAAGAACGCAAAATGACCATAATTGCTTATGTCATACTTCTCTGTTTAAATATTTTTGTTGCCAGTTTTCATAACAAATTATGCATACTGAGCTAAAAATTTGTGATCATTTCATTAATTTCAATGTGACCCATCAATTTAATTGTAACTATTTTTAAGTGGCTGGTCTTTTAGGTGATATTTTACCTAGCGTAAGGCTGGTCTAGTAAGGTCTCATCTTTTCTTTTCATTTATTTTCATCTAGAAATGTGTAAATATGAATATGCATAATAAAGTTTCATGGTTCCTAACAGCCTAAACAATGTTATCAAAATACTTAGTTTCCACATGTCCACCACGAGATCATCACTTCCACCCCCATTTTTTGCCTTCTTTTTCTGCAACGTTCAATTACTTAATGGCCATCTTTAAATCTTATATTGTTTTGGCTGCCAATGAGTGAGCTGTCAAGGGGTCGGCAGCAGGAAAATATTTCTCAACCTCATTTTAGCATCCACGAAGAGCGTGAATGGGGTACCCTTGCGCCATCAGCTATATCTCTGGTGTGTTCCTAAGGATTTTCAGGGAACATGGCTTAAACATCTCAGGACATACTAAGGTACACTTTGAAACCCATCTTATTGAGTACTGGGGGGGGGGGGAAGGGGGGAGGAGGGGGGGGGGGGGATGCACGGTAGATCTTGCTAGCTTATGGACTATGACAACCACAATCTGTTTCTTGCTTTGTTTGTTAGTTTTCTAGGAGAGGGCGGAGGGTGGGGATGTCTATCTATGACAATTTGACAAAAATGTGTTGTGGTTGGTGTCCTGGACACTAAAGCTTGAATCAGTACTGCCAGAAAACTGGTTCTTGTTGCTGAAAACCATTGTGCTCTTCACTGCAGCACAGTAATTCAGTGCTTGCACGTTTACTGAAAAAAGCATATTATATGTAATGGAAGTCATTGAAACGCAAACCTTATTTACATTAGATTGCAAAATAGCAAAAAGTAAATAAAAATCCGAAATTGCCAAATATACTTGCATTTGGTATTTTATACACCATGTATAACACGTATAGTTGGCTGTGTGATGAATGTAACCAGTGCAAGAGTGAGTTTCTAAAGTCTGCAAGAGGCATAGACATTCAAAAATCCTCACCACCTAAGGGTCGTTATGAGAATCTATGCATATTGCTTGAGATTTTATCTAATAGTTTTACTCAAACTGAGGAAGTAGATGCGGACTAAGCAACGATTATAATCCACATCTGCAAGAGGCACAGATTTTCATGAGTCACCTCTGCCCACGGGTTCATAAAAATCTACGCCTCTGACTGATGCCATTCATGCTCATGTTTCTCAAATTGAGTCTAACTGAAAACAGCCATGACTGTAACCAAATGGCAGGTAAGCAGTGAGAGTCTGCAGGCCAAGTTACCAAGATGTGTTGACAAGTTTGACAACTGAGCAGACTACAAGACCACGCCCACAAACGGCACATGTGATTGAGGTAGAACTTTACATCGCAGTTGATAACTTGACGGTAGCCCGGCTGCGATCAATTTCAACCTTTTCTCGATTATGATTGTTGGCTCGCAAAGCCGCTGTGCCTACTGAACAGGCTACACATGCTGCCGACATTTCAAAATCGAAAATGCCCAAAAAATGATTTTTTTTAATTGACTTAAGGATTTTCAAAATGACCTATTGATTTTATGTTCCTCCGGTCAAACTCAACCTAATCACTGAAGGACTGCTAGCCTATGGCGTCATTGGCATGCTACAGAATGCACCCCACCACGACCCATCCTAAGAAGTCCCTTCTATAAATAGAAGGGTCTTAAAAAGGAATCACTCTTTAATACTACAACACCTGCCGGACTCTCTCGGGGCGTTTCATGCCGCTGCGGTGTATGCAAAGATTGTCTGTCACTCGATACATGTGGGGTCACAACTGACGTGTACTTTACCAAAACTGCTGCCTGGCTCAAAAATGGGATTGGCATGAAACAAATGATTTAAAAAGAAGAGAGAAATATTAATCAGTCTTGGTGAAAACAGATTGTGTTGATTAATTTTGACCTTGTTTTGATCATGCCAAAGTTGTGGTGTAACAAAGTCATGTGGAAAATGCGGAAGCAGTGAAAAAAATAATGGGCTTTCATTGCACCAAATCTGCATTTTTGCAATCCGGCAAGACAGCGGCACACCAACGTTGCTTTTTCTCTGAGAAGATCATGGCAATTTTACACAGTGTTAAGTTCTTTATCAGCGTCATGCTAAAGAATTCTGTCACAAGTAACACAATATTGATATGAAACATGAAAATTATATTCAAAACACGTGCTTAACAATCAGACTCAGCAGGACTCAATAGTAGCAGACAGCTTTGAATCTCATAACATATCGGGAAGTCACGCCGCGGCACACGTATCACCTCGTTTCCTATCCCGTTATATAGCATCCCTGAGTAGAAGCACAAAAAAATTGACATGGTACACAAACATGGTAAGAAACATGATGTTATGAATCCATCTGACCCACACGGTACACAGGAATTATTTTTCTGATCTCTCTTTTTGTGCTAAAAAAAAAATAAGGTTTTAAGCATTACAAAGAAAAGAACAGTGCCAGACTAGTTTGGGTCCTGAATGGCCAATTAATCTTGCAGATTCTAAAAAAGAGCCTGACAAGTGTTTCTAACAGTGTACCGCCATGAAAAGTGCATTATCCTGCACATTCAACTTACGGACACCAAATTTCAGACACAGCCAATACCCTATTGGTAAAACTAGTAGGATGTCATCGATATTTTGCTTTGGAACCATTACAAAAATTTGTTTGTGACGTCATCTCCTGAATGACCATTTTACCACCAATACCTTTTAACCGCAGCTAAATCGCTTCATTTGGAAGTTAGGAACATTTAGTTTTCGCTTTTGATTAGTTTGATTATAGTGGAATATGACTGTGATTGCTGACATGAATACCAATGACACATGGCCACCATTTTCAAGATGGCGCCCAAACACCCTAAATTTTTTAGAGTTTCAGGGTGGTACACAATATAGGGTACCAGGCGGCTGAAGTTAACATAAGCAATAAAATAAAGATATATTTGGATAGCCAGATAATTGCTCTTTTCCAAGCCAGTAGGATGTCAGTAGGAAATTAAACACATTTTGCATGAAAATTTATTATTTCTTGTCCACGTTTTCATCAGTCTCTTTTTTGAAATTATTCAAAATACCATATTTGAGAGCACGGTGAAGGAAAGTGTATGAGTTTTGGGAGAATAATTTTTGAGGAATGAAACTAGACCATAGTATTGATATAATAATGCGCTTCTTACTGGACATCGGACAAACATGGCCCCCATTTTCAAAATGGCCGCGATCACTAATCTGTCAGGAAATAGGTTGCCGTGCACAGTAAGCAACCAAAATGACTTTGAGCCAGTTACTTTTAAAGAAAACAACGTGAATATAAACTAGGCGACCTCTGTTCACTTTTGCGAGTGCCACTGAGGCGCGCACACAAGGTGTTAATGACAAGCTAGATTCATCTATGCACCAAAATGACGGTTCAAAGGAAATAAGGGCATACTATCATTGCAACACAAGACATAAACGACTTGTTTCATTGTCAGCTGATTTATTATTTGTCATTGTATTATCAAGCTAGCAGCTGTCTTATAAATATAAGAACCCAAATATTTCCTGTTTCTTGACCGTTAGGTCTGACTTAACATGCAGTCTGTTTTCAGTTGGCTAATATGACATGTAACATTCATTTTGGAACACTACAAGATTGACAATTACAGCCACATATGTCTCTTGGCTTGACTTCGCGAACGAAGATTCTATAGGGCTTGCCCACGTCGTCTGCAGGCATTTTCGCAGTGGCTGCAGGGGAAGGTCTGGTCAGGGTTCTGAGTTACGACAGCTCTGTTTTTTCTTCTGACCCGCTTGTCTTTAAGGTTAGCTCTGCGAGAGTCCTCAAAGGAGACGGCTGCCTTGTGAATGGTGGAGCGCCAGGTGTCATGGTCCGCAGCAAGCGAAGACCACTGGCGGTGGTCGATTTGGCAGGCACTAAGTGACTTCTTGAGACCGTCTTTGTATCTCTTCTTTGGTGCCCCTCTGTCTCGGTGTCCAGTGGCAAGCTTGCCGAACAGAGTGATCTTGGGTAGGCGATGATCCTCCATCCTGGAGACATGCCCCGCCCAGCGAAGCTGTGTCCGCAGCAGCAAAGCCTCGATGCTCACAGTTTCCGCCTGTTCAAGGACCTCGACGTTGGTGACACAGTCACTCCAGTGAATGCTGAGGATGGTACGCAGGCAGCGCTGGTGAAAGCGTTCGAGGAGTCGTAGTTGGCTGCGGTAGAGGGCCCAGGAATCGGAACCGTACAGCAGGGTGGTGAGGACGACAGCTCTGTACACGCTGATCTTGGTGCCTTTTTTCAGCTGTTGATTGTGCCACACCCGCTTGAATAGTCGCCCGAAAGCACTGTTCGCTTTTGCCAGCCTGTTGTCCAGCTCCTTGTCCAGCTTGGCGTCTGACGTGATGATGCAGCCAAGGTAGGTAAACTGGTGTACAGACTTCAGTTCGGACTCGCCGATGGTGATGTGGGGAGGGCGATGCTCTTCCTTGGGTGCCAGCTGATGAAGGACCTCTGTCTTTTTCAGGCTGACCTCAAGTCCAAAGAGCTGGGCAGCATCTGCGAAGCAGGACGAAATGCGCTGCAAGACTCTCTCTGTGTGTGCAACGAGGGCAGCGTCATCAGCGAAGAGCAGCTCACGAATCAGTTGGTCTAGGGTTTTCGTGTGGGCCTGCAGTCGTCTGAGGTTGAACAGGCTGCCATTGAGACGATACCTGATGTACACTGCGTCGTCATCGTCGAGGTCCACTGTGGCCTGCTTCAACATCATGCTGAAGAAGATGGTGAAGAGGGTCGGTGCCAGCACGCAGCCTTGCTTCACGCCGTTGCGAATGGGGAATGGTTCTGAGAGGTCACTGTTTAGTCTGACCTGGCCTTGCTGGTCCTCGTGGAGCTGGACGATCATGTTGAGGAACTTTAGGGGACAACCTAGTCGCTCCAGGATCTGCCACATACCTTGCCTGCTCACAGTGTCAAACGCTTTTGTTAGGTCGACAAACGTTACGTACAGCCCTTTGTTCTGCTCGCGGCACTTCTCCTGAAGCTGTCTCAGCACAAAGACCATGTCGGTGGTACTCCTGTTGGCTCTGAAGCCACAGTGGCCCTCTGGGAGGTGGTCTTCAGCGATGGCAGGTACCAGCCGATTCAGGAGCAACCTTGCGAGAATTTTCCCGGCAATGGACAGCAGGGTAATTCCACGATAATTAGCGCAGGCAGACTTCTCTCCTTTGTTCTTGTACAGGGTGATGATGACTGCATCACGGAGATCCTTTGGTAGTGTTCCTTTTTCCCAGCAGCAGAGAAAGAGGTCGTGGAGCTTGTTGTGCAGTGCTGGGCCTCCATGTTTCCAGATCTCTGGCGGGATTCCGTCAATGCCTGCTACTTTGCCACTCTTGAGCTGGTGGATGGCTGTGAGGGTCTCTTCGGCGGTGGGCGGTTCGTCCAATTCAACCTTTAGTGGAAGGTGTGGGATTTGGAGGATGACTGTTTCTTGAACAGTGCGTTCAGCGCCGAAGAGGTCCTGAAAGTATTCCGACCAGCGGTTCAAGATGGAGGTATTATCTGTGAGGAGTGCCTGTCCATCAGCGCTTCGCATGGGACTTTGTACCAGGTGCCTAGGGCCATACACTGCTTTCAGTGCTTCGTAGAAGCCCCTGTAGTCACCGTTGTCAGCGCAGAGCTGGGTCCTCTGTGCGAGTCTGGACCACCACTCGTTCTGGAGCTCTCTAAGCTTGAGCTGGAGACTGCTGCAGATGAGGCGGAAGGCAGACTTCTTCACAGGGCAGGAAGGCTGGGTTAGGTGGGCCTGGTGGGCGGCTCTTTTTTTTGCTAGGAGTTCCTGGATCTCTACGTCGTTTTCGTCAAACCAGTCTTTGTTCCTCTTTCTAGCAAAGCCCAAGACTTCCACAGAGGATTTTACAATAGCAGTTTTCAGTTGTTCCCAGAGTGTTTCAGGGGAGGAGTCTGCTGGATCAACTGTGTCTTTGAGCATGCGCTGTAAATCGGCCTGAAGGGCAGCTTTCTTGTCGTCATGCTGAAGGCTGGCAACATCAAGCTTTTTCTTGGGAGGGCCCCCTTTCTTGGGTTTCAGCTTGAGGCGGAGCCTGAGTTTGCAGCAAACAAGGCGGTGGTCAGTGTGGCACTCTGCGCTGGGCATCACTCTGGTGAGGAGGACGTCACTGCGGTCCCTCTGACGCACTAGGACATAGTCGATAAGGTGCCAGTGCTTGGAGCGAGGATGCATCCAGGTGGTCTTTCGACTGTCCTTTTGCTGGAAAGTAGTGTTGGTGATGACAAGTTGCTGCTCTGCACAGAGCTCCAAAGACTTGCAATCATCGGCCCAGAATTAACAACCTTCCTAAACACTAAGGCGCCTTCGTCATCAGTGTATACATAAGGACTAATAAATTCAATCTTTATGTCCCAGTCAATTACGGGTGCTGGTGCCGGCACAGGTGAAACAACCCACTTACTACCCACATGTATTAAGTTGTAGGGCACATTATTTACAGGTGGAGTAGGTACAGTAACATCACGTAGCTGACCAAGTTTAGGAATCTGTCTTTGACCGTCTTTCATGTCGACAATTACTTTCCGCTTGTACATACCAGTTGAATCAAGTTCAAAACCATATATTTCTCCAATTTCCCCGTACGTCTGCCAAATCTTTCAACTCTGTTACTGGACATGCAACTGGTATGATTCTCGGCTTTGGACCACCACTCATTTTTATAAACAAAAATAAAATTATTTAATTTCCAACACAACATTAAAATCATGCATAACAACTGGTTTGTCATCCTGATTAGTTACAGATATACTCAGTGACTCAAAGAAACTAGAACCTAATTTCTTAAACTGCGCAGGAAATCTAACAACCACACTTTCACAATAGGGTGCAGTTCCAGTTGGTAAGCATCTCAACAAAGTCGAAGGCTTTCCATTGTGTACATTATCAGTTGTGTTCAGTTCTTTCAAATAAACATTTAGTACTGTGTGTACTGCCAAATAAACAGGGCATCTGCCAGTTATTTTTTGTTTTTTGGATGCAAATAGTTTTAAATCTGTCAGTTTCCAATCTTCATCACCTGAAAATATAAATGTGCAATAAAAACCAAGTAAAGTTATAAGAGCATTTGATACAGAAAAATGGCTATCTTTTGGAAATTCTAATGTAACAAGTAGGTTAGCCGGATTTAAAGTTGCTTTAATTTTAAATTTACTTTGAAACCATTCAGCTATAGTACAAAAGTCATAATACCCAGCTGGTAAAGTTTCAGTCATATCATAAAAAACTACTTTATAATTTATATCATCTGTTACATTAAACCATTTTACTGTGTAGAACATTTCATGGATAGCTACAGCCTTGCTACCATCACGATTATCAATCCCATTAGTTAACCACACTGGTTTGCTAGTATCAAGATTTGTTAAGGTAATAAACATTTTTATTATCTCATAAAAAAGAAGAATGGAATTTAAATCACCAACCATTACCACAACAAACGCATTTCAATTTAATGTGGATGCCAAATATAATGTTGCACCTACTTATGAACAGAAAATAATTCAACTAAATCAGCTTGATATTGCTGTGTCTGAACAAGACCTATTCCAAGTCAAAGTACCCAATCCATTTGATCATTACCTAAACCCTCCAATAACAGACGACTCTACTGCAAGAAAGTGGTCCTCAAGTCCACTACAGATGTTTCAAAACCAACTCAACCTTGCCATACTGTGTTCAACTACAGGCTGTGGTGTTTCATTTACAGACCATTTGAATCACTCAAACAAACTGATTAGATCTGTGTATCGTTTCCATGTTTATTACCAGCTTAGACGTATACTGTCAGAACTGCATACACGACTGCCAACTGAATCCAGTTTCAACAGGTATAACAACCCCATGGATATGAAAGCATTTGAACGCATTTGTAATGAATTTAACATAAGCCCCCGGTATGACTTCACACAAAAACTTGATGATCACAATGGTATGGGGACATTGTATTATGCTTTGAGTCACAGACAATACCCTCAAGATTATTACCCTGGTTACACTTCATTCTCATCAAAATCACAAGTCTGGATAGGATCAATAGAGCAGAAGCAGTCTAATGCGTGGACCACATTTATTTTAGATAAAACTGACCGGTTTACTCAAGCAGGAGTCGAGCGCGTCAATGAGTCTATCAGAATATATGTCTGGTGTATACTAGGAGCACAATCACTAACAAAATCGAATATTTTGAATGGAAGTGGCAAATTTGAAGCACAAAAACAATTTCTCGCAAATCTTGAAGATTCAATTAATTCAACAGTCGATCTCCCATCAAGCATACAACGTTATCAAGACGTTCTCAGATATGCTAGATCAAAAGTTGACTTTGTAGTTGGCGTCGGGTTATACATGTTACCATCTGATCTTCAACTCCAAATGGGGACAATAACAAATTATAATAATGAAATAATTGTTGCAGGTCGTGATCAAAAATTAGGACTCAATCAATCTGTAAACTTAGGGGCCACAACCACACACCTACAACCATTAAAACCATTAATAACGCCAGTAACATCATCACCCGTACAGGCAGTAACGCCAGTAACAGCCCCAGCATCGGCACCTACACAGGCACCAGCACAGCCAGTAACACCAGTAAACATACATGAGTCAGAGAGAACTGCATTGGTAATAGGCCTCACTGGATTAGGGGTTTTACTTCTTTATCTGTTTCATTAAATAACCCACCATTAACCCTCCTACTGTAACCAGAAATACCCACACATGCTCCGCCATAAAACCAACTACCTTTGCTGTAGTAGTAATAAGCCAACTGACAACTGTGCCTATAATACCAGGCAAAGCGTCCACTGCTTTCAGAGCCAATTTCTTAAGCAGGTCTGATATGTGAGACAGTTTTTTTTTTTTACCCATGACTGTAAATCTTTTGGGTCTGTTGGTGCTGGGGGGCCTGGCAGACCTGGGGTTGGACCCCCACCACCCCCAGCACCAGAGACAGCTAACACAACAGTACTGATAATAAATCCAAGAGCAGTAATTAAACTAGCAATTGTGATACCCTGCTCTCTGAAAAGTGTTTTTAGTCTCTCAACCAGAGTAGTGTCTTCGTGAAGTATTTTCTGAATAGTTTCTCTAATTCTGTTGACCTGTGATTTTAGTTTTTGTCTTCCAATACTAATCACTTCTAACCGTCCTGATCTTTCTATCTGCAAATCATTTAATCTGTGTTGGATTCTTTCTTTCATTTCTGTGTCTGCGGTAGCCAGTTTTTCTTTTTCACGTTCTATGTGTTTATCAAGCTCACCCAGTTTGGCAACATTGTTTACCATCTCACCTCTTATTGTCTGCAGTGATTTATCCAAACCCATAATCTCTCTCATTGACAAAGGTGGATCATCTATTGTTTTCAAAGTGTCATTTATTTGTCCTTCAGTAAATGAGGTTTCTTGTATCACTGTGTTTGCTATTTCTGGTAGGCTTGTTACTGGTGCCATTTCAATTTGTTGCCCTGTTGGCAACTTTGTTTGCGTGTCGTGAAGAACACTAACCAGTCTAGGCGTGACAGGAGACCCTCCAATTCCAAGTTGACGCAAGGCACCAACACCACCTTCATTTTTTATTGTACTTAAAGCCCTAAACTTACTAGGGTCTTTTTTGTTAGTCAATAGTACTTTACCTTTGTCAACAGTATTTAAATATAAATGATCCTTGCCATCAAGTTCAAACTGGTTAGGGTCTATGTTGTCTGGGCGATTACCAACATGATCATAAAACGAGTTCACTTTGGTTTCTAAAAGTTCATGACGTAAACTGTAAATATTTCTTGTACCAGTCATATCTGTCATATCTGTCATATCTGTTGTATTACCAAAATCATACGTGTCATCCATTTCAAAATCTTCATGATTAAATCCTCCTGCTGCCATTGTTTTATTAATTTATTATTTTTTATTGTGCATAATAAAAATGACACAGTCTTACGGATCAAAGTTAGACCCATACAGAAAACTATGTGAGCCTCTTGGTGTTAAGGGCATAAGACAATCAATCGTCATCACAAACAATCCAAGTACCATAGACCAGAAGCAAACACTTACAGTTAAGTTTCCAAACCTAGGCCCCAGTGACGTTATTGTTCCTGGCACTGCACGCCTAGCATTTAATATCGAACTATCATCAGACGCAGATGTAAACAGAACACTGGTTGACAATCTTGGCAGAGCAATTGTTAGAACTATTAAAGTAAAACTTGAAGGACAGGAAGTGTTTAGTCTTGATGACTCCGATGTGTTCTACTGTTACAAAGACCTTTGGCTCACAAGAGAAGAACGAGAAGACCGTATATATCAAGGCATACAGTCTGATAATATTTTTAAACTTCGAATCAATGCCGGAGATAAGGTAACTACTGGGGTAGCCAAAGACATTATTATAGCAGAAACATATGGAACCAGATTTTACATTCCACTTGAGTTTGAAATCCTAACAGCTCATTTGCCTTATTATCAAGGGGCACTGAATGACCGTCTGAGCTTTGAACTAACTTTCAATGACTACTCCAAAGTTATAAAATCATCTGCCACAGATACAACATATAAGATCTCTAACATTTACTTGGAATACGAAATTGTCACACATACTGAACTAGCTAGACTCATTCAAAATCAATACCAGTCAAGACTTCCAATTTATTATGACAGGGTGATTAGACATAGTTTAATACCCAAAGACAAGAGCGACCCAATGTGGAACATAAACTTGAACACACGAGCCAGGTCACTTAAAGGTGTTCTTATGTTGTTTGTTGAACCGGTGAGTCCATACAAAAGAGATTCAGAAAAATTCTACAATCCTAAGATTACACATTTGTCTTGTACAATCGAAGGCCATCCTAATCAAGTGTACGCTTCAGGTTTGTTACCTTATCAACACTACGATGAGATCACAAAGTATTTTGCAGGTGGAAGGATTAGAGATAAACCTGCAAACATTGTGTGCAAAGATCTACATCTGTATGACGTTAGGATCGGACAATACCTTACAAATAAGTATGCTCTTTGGTTAGACCTTCGTAGTACGGACGATGATTACCTTCATGGGTCAGGACGAACTGTTGAGAACGGTAGTGATGGAATAACAATTCAGATACAAAAGAAGGTTGAAACTGCTGCAGCAATAAACATATATTTCTACCTGATATATGACGCACAACTCAATATACAAGACAGTAGACTGAGTGGACACATATATTAAAATTATATTGTGTATTAAAATGAACCGGAGCTTGATGACCCTTGACCCACACTGCGGATTGTTTTGTGGTGCCACAGGGTGTGGGAAAACTGAATTTGTTCTTAACCTATTACAAACAAGATACATACACCACTTTGAAAACATTGTAATATTTTGTCCTACAATCAAACACAACAAAGCTTATCACAACCGTTTATTCATTTGGACTGACAACCTGAAAAGAAACTGAATGACTACCTACAATATTTTTACAAGCAATTTGAAGGACAGTCAACATTGTTTATTGTTGATGACTGCTCTGCAGAGAAAGACATTGTCAAGAAGAGAAACACTCTGGCAGAGCTTGCTTTCAGTGGCAGACACGCAAATGTTAGTGTATGGATTCTCACTCAGAAATATAGTGCTGTACTGAAAGATTTTCGAGAACAGTTAAAGTTTATCTGTTTGTTTTACTGTAAGGATCGTGACAGCTTTGAAGACTGTCTCAGAGAAAATGATGTCATCCCAAATAAGCATGAACGAGATGATGTAAAAAATAAACTGAAATCAACTAAGCATCTAAAGCTCATTTTAAAGACAGATCAGCCCACAGGGTATGGGTTAGTAAATTAATTTATACATTTGTTTGTCCAATAAAAATGACAGACGGACAAACCCAAGTGTTTGATGTTACAGAATGCTTCAAAGATGTTATGCACATTACTGACTTAAAATCACATGTGTTTGGACCCAGCTTTAAACTCTCAACACCGACAATAAGAATATACACAACATATAATGTTACTTTGGAATATTCAGATGGATTACCACGTTATGATTATGAGACTGTTGATCTTAAGACAAATGCTTTTAAAGTTTATAATGCTAACAGTGGCCACTTGCGTTGGTTTGAGGTACTGTGTGAAGACATATTTGTTCAATTAAGAAAACTACATTGTTACATTGAAAGTGTTACATTTAATAAAGTGATATTACACCTGCAGGACAAACACCAGGGAAGTAGTTGACTTGTTTATCATAACTACAGATAATACAGTATTACACAAGGTGAGCCAGCGGTAATATTTTTTATTTTATTATTTTGTCCGACAAATAAAAATGACGGACAATGTTCAAAACCCTGGCTCATCAGGTTTAAGAAACGTGTTTCACACAACAGACTTACCTATATCTAATACTAATAATGTCTATGAATCAATAGAAAGATCTTTTTATGTCATACAAGATAATCTTCTTACAGGCAGTGTGAAGATTCAGGTTGTTGCTAAAATAGAATTTACTAGAGTGGACGGTGAAGTGATTGTATCATATATCTCAACAAGACAACACACAGTTAACACAAGAAGGGAATTAGAGAACGTGTTTAGAGACAGACTATTACCTGACTTCCTCCAGGCAATTGACAGTGCAAAAATGAAGGGGTCTGGTTGGCACGAAGGACATGTACACGAACTACAACTAAAGCAGTCAAGGTATCATCCTATTTTAGGCAAATCATGGATACCACTGCCAACAGAGGTTGCAAACAAAAAGGCTGTTGTTAATATACAGAACAAAGACAATTTCTGTTTCATGTGGTGTGTGCTTGCTAAATTACACTTTGTAAAATCAAGACCTGATCACGTATCTAACTACATCAAATTTGTAAACGAACTCGATTTTAGTGGCATTGAGTTCCCTGTTAAAATAGAGGACATAGACTTGTTTGAAAAACTAAATCCTGGTATATCTGTAAATGTGTATGTGTGGGATAATGAATCTGAGAACAAGTTACAACCAATTAGAGTATCACCACTTGCTCCAACATATGGGCAGTCAGAAGATAGACATGTTGACATGTTATTAATAGGAGATGACAATAACTTCCACTACACAATTATCAGAAATATGTCACGTCTAATTCATGGGCATACAACAAAACACAATGGCAAACAGGAAGTTTGTAAAAAATGTTTACAAAGATTTTCTTCTATTAAAATAGCACATAATCACATCCTACATTGTAGATCAGCTGATGACATACAAACTGTACTTAAGTATCCAGATCCTGGTAGTCAAGTTTATTTTAAGAACTATTACTTACTTACGCCTGTCACCCCTACCCGGGTATAGGCCGTCGACGAGAGACCTCCAGCAACTCCTGTCCTGTGCTTCTTCTTCGATTCTACTCCAGGTGGTTCCCAGTCTCTTGATGTCTGCTTGGAGGTCTCGACGCCAGGAGTTTCTCGGCCTACCTCTTTTCCTCTTTCCCTGGGGGTTCCATGACAATGCCTGCCTAGTGATACTGGAAGCTGGCTTTCTCAGACTGTGACCAATCCATCCCCATCTTCTTCGCCCAATTTCATTCTCTGTTGTTATCTGCTCTGTTCTCTCCCAGAGTCTGACGTTGCTGATCTTCTCTGGCCAGTGGATTTTCAAAATTCTTCTAAGGCAACTGTTCATGAAGGTCTGTACTCTGTTGACTGTGGTTTTTGTCAATCTCCATGTCTCTGCTCCATATAGGAGAACTGCTTTTACATTGGAGTTGAAAATCCGGACTTTGGTGTGTTGTGACAGCTCTCTGGAACTCCACACTTTTTTCAACTGGAGAAAGGCTGCTCTGGCTTTACCGATTCGTGCTCTGACATCTGCATCAGTGCCGCCTTTTTTGTCTATGATGCTCCCGAGATAGGTGAAGGACTCCACCTCCTCCAACGGGGTGTCAGCAAGCAAGACTGGTTCTTCCCTGGTTGCCTTCAGCCTCATTGTCTTTGTTTTCTGTTTGTGAATGGAGAGGCCCACTTGGGACGAGATGTCAGCAAGCCTTGTGGTCTTGTCCTGCATTTGTTGATGAGTGTGGGACAGTAATGCCAAGTCGTCTGCAAAATCGAGGTCGTCAAGCTGTGTCCACAGTGTCCACTGTATTCCACTTCGTCTGTGCTCTGTGGTCATCTTCATGACCCAGTCTATGGCCAGTAGGAAGAGGAACGGAGACAGCAGACACCCCTGCCTGACACCAGTTCTGACCTGGAGCTCTCTGGTGAACTGCCCTTCGTGGATCACGCGACATGTCATGCCATCATAGCTGCTCTTGATCAGGCGGACGAGCTTTGTGGGTACACCGTAGTGTCGTAGGAGTTTCCACAGAGTCTCTCGGTCCACGCTGTCAAATGCTTTCTCATAATCCACAAAGTTGATGTACAGCGGGGAGCTCCACTCCAGAGACTGTTCCACGATGATGCGGAGAGTGGCGATCTGGTCTGTACATGATCGGTTCTTCCTGAATCCTGCTTGCTGGTCTCTCAGCTGGGGGTCAACGGAGCTCTTCATTCTCTCCAGGATGATCCTGTTGAAGACCTTTCCTGGTACTGACAGCAAGGTGATTCCTCTGTAGTTGGAACACTTGCTGAGGTCGCCTTTCTTGGGAAGCTTGATTAGGTACCCCTCCTTCCAGTCAGCCGGCATCACCTCCTCTTCCCAGATCTTTCCAAACAGTGGGTACAGCATCTCAACTGTTGTCTCTAGGTCTGCTTTCAGAGACTCCGCTGGGATGCCATCTGGCCCTGCTGCTTTGCCATTCTTCAAAAATGCCACTGCTTTTCTGATCTCTTCCCGGCTGGGTCTGTCACAGCTGATGGGTAGGTCGGTCTCTGCCGGCTGGATGTCGGGGGGGGGTCGGGTGGGCTAGGTCTGTTCAGTAACTCTTCAAAATACTCGGCCCATCTATCGAGTTGGTCTGCTCTGTCTGCAATAGGCTTGCCTTCTTTGTCTTTTACTGGTCTTTCTGTATGGCCATACTTACCCGACAATCTTCTGGTAATGTCGTAGAGCTGTTTCATGTTGCCGCTGCCTGCTGCCTTTTCTGCCTCTGCTGCCAGGCTGTCTGTGTAGGCCCTCTTGTCTGCCCTGATACTCCTCTTCACCTCGCGGTTGGCTTCCGAGTATTCCCCCTGTGCCCTTACTTTGGCTGCTCTCGTGCGACTGTTGTTGACCGCTGCTTTCTTCTGCTTCCTCGCTTCTATCTTCTTCAAGGTCTGTGCCGACAGCCAGTCCTTGTGGTGGTGTTTCCTGAACCCTACAGTGTCTTTGCAGGTTGAGTTCAGCGCCTCTCTAACTGCCTTCCACTGCTGCTCTGTGGTGACCGCCTCCTCTTCATTTACTAGCTCCTGTAGCGCTTGAAACCGGTTGGACAGCACCAGTTTGAACTCTTCTCTAACTCCAGTTTCTCTCAGGAGGCCTACATTATAGCGCTGTCTTCTTGTTGTCTCTGTGCGGCTTTTCTTTAGCTTGAGCTTCATTCTTAAGGTAAGCAGATGGTGGTCTGAGGCAACATCTGCTCCCCTCCTCACTCGAAGATCTTGAAGGGATCTTCTGAATTTCTTGCTAATGCAGATATGGTCTATTTGGTTCTCTGTTGTATGGTCAGGTGAAACCCAAGTTGCTTTGTGTATTCTTCTGTGTGGGAAGATGCTGCCTCCAATGACAAGTCGGTTTAGAGCACAAAAGTCTACAAACCTCTCCCCGTTCTCACTCATCTCCGAGCCTAGTCCCTGTCTCCCCATCACCTCTTCGTATCCGGTGTTGTCCTCCCCTATTTTGGCATTAAAATCGCCCATGACGATGGTGATGTCTCGCTCCGCACATTTGTCCACGGCACTCTGGAGTCGGTCGTAGAACTCTTGTTTCTCTTCCTCGTCACTGTCATTGGTGGGCGCATAACACTGGATGACGTTCAGCTTGAGCTTTTTCTTGGTTCTAAAGGCTGCTGTTATAATTCTTGGCCCAAGAGGTTCCCAGCCCACCAGCGCTCTCTGTGCCACTGGTGACAGCATGAGTGCTACTCCTTCTGTATGGGGGGCATTCTCCTCTTCATGACCTGAATACAGAATCATCTCCCCACTTAACAGTCTTTTCTGGCCAGACTGCGTCCATCTGGCTTCACTGATGCCTAGCAGGGAAAGGTTGTACTTTTGCATTTCCGCTGCTATCTGGGCGGCCTTGCCGCTCTGGTACATGGTCTTGACGTTCCATGTGCCCATGGTTGTATCCCTGGATAGAGAGAGGCGGCTCGGTCCTGTGGCTTCCGAAGACTTCCGGCTTTCACCACAGGACGTCATAAGTCTTCTAGTAGAAGAACCTTCCTCCTCCAGGAAAGGAATTACTGGTAGTCTTTTCGTCGGCGTTTTTGTAGCTATTTCCTTTTTTGCAAGGTGGGGAAGCTAACCCCACGCCCAACCCCCTTACTAGGAGGACCAGGGGTTTTCTGTCGGGGTCACCTTCCCTTAGACCATGTTGGTTCACGGCACCTTATTTCATTCAGTGCACCCCTCTCACGAGGGACCCCCTATCCACCACCCAGGGGACGCGCCTCAACGCCGTATGGTCCCAGCGTGAGGTTTAAGAACTATGGGAATCAACAAAAGCTGCCGTTTGTAGTGTACGCTGATTTTGAATCATTAGTAGTACCATATGAAGGTCCTGTTCCAGAGTCATTACCAAAGACTATAAAACTAAGTGACCAAGTGGTGTGTTCTTTTGGATACATTCTTGTTAGCATTCAGAACCTGTTATCTACAGGGGTGAAAATGCAGCTTGTCTGTTTTTAACAGAAATGAGACATCTGTATAGCCAGGTAGTACAGTATCTCACAACATGTCAGATGCCTTTGGTGATGACAGAAGAAGACAAACTGAAATTTGATACAGCTGAGATGTGTTGGGTTTGTGAGCAACCTCTGGGATGTGATAAAGTTCGTGACCATGATCACATAACTGGACGTTACAGAGGTGCTGCACATAACAATTGTAACTTGTTATGAAAAACAGATCCTAAGACATATAAGTTACCAATCTTTTTCCACAATCTCAAAGGGTATGATTCACACATTATCATGCAGGCTGTAGATGAGTCTTACAAAAAAAAATTAGTTGTATTGCCCAGACAACTGAAAAATACTTGACTTTTAGATTGGACAACAAATTAGCATTTTATGACTCCATGCAACATTTGTCTTTAGGGTTGGCTAGTCTTGCAGAAGGACTGACTGAGTATCCAATAACAAGTAAATATTTTGAACCAGACTTGATTAAGAAAGGTGTTTATCCGTACGAGTACATTGATCACTGGGTTGTGTTTGAAGAAACAAGACTGCCACCAAAAGATAATTTTATTCTACACTAACTGGAAAAGGCATTTCTGACTCTGAAAATCAACACGCACTTGATGCATGGGGGAAGTTGGGGTGTCAGACAATTGGTGACTACCATGACCAGTACTTGAAAGCAGACGTTTGTTTGCTAGCAGACGTATTTGAAAGTTACTGTGAGAAAGGTTTGTTACACTACAAGCTTGACCCTGCTTGTTACATAACTAGTCCTGGCATGACATGGGATGCATTTTTGAAATCCAGTAAAATATCTATAGACCTGTTGTCTGATCGTACGATGGGTGAAATGGTGGAACGCGGATTGAGGGGAGGGATTAGTATTGCAGCGAATAACTATGCAAAGGCAAATAATAAATATCTGGACGCCTCGGGCCCGGGTCATGGTGACCTTGGGTTTGACCCCTCGAGGTCAAGGTCATTCATTACGTACTTGGACGCTAATAACCTTTATGGGTTCGCAATGTGTGAATTATTGCCCTTGAAAAACTTTTGTCTGTATGATTTGTCACAGTATGACATAACACAGTTAACAAACAATATTATGAGTCATGACTGTAACGATGCAAAGGGTTGGATCTTTGAAATCGACCTGGAGTACCCACACCATCGACATGATTACCACAATGATTATCCATTATCTGTTGAAAAAATGAGTATGACAGGGAAAAAAGAAGACACTAAACTTGTGCCGAATCTGAATGACAAATTCAATTACGTTTGCCACTACCGCTTGTTACAGTTTTACATCAGACACGGGTTAGTACTAAAGAAAGTTCACAGAGGAATTCAATTTGATCAGAGTGCTTTCATGAAAGATTACATAATGAAGAACACAACATTGCGTGCCAGAGACGGCAACACTGCATTTGACAAAGACTTCTTTAAGCTTATGAACAATGCCTGTTTTGGAAAGACGATGGAAAATCCTCATCACCGCAAAGATGTGAGACTGGTCACAACTGAATTGGGTGCTATTAAACTTACAGGTAAGCCACAGTACACAGGGTACAAAGAGTTTCATTCATCATTGTATGCAGTGTCACTCCAAAAAAAGATTGTTAAACTGGACAAGCCAGTATTCATTGGTATGGCAATTCTTGAGTTGTCAAAACTGTTGATGCTTGAATTTTATTATGATTACTTCAAACCAAAGTATCCTGAGTGTCGATTGTTATACACTGACACTGACTCTATGATCATTGATGTGTGTACTGAAGACTTTTATGAAGACATGAAAACAGAACTACACATGTATGACACATCTGACTACCCTAAGGAACATCCACTGTTTAGCACACAAAACAAAAAAGTGCCTGGTAAGTTTAAGGATGAACTAAATGGTGTGCCTATAGTTGAGTACGTTGGTCTGAGATCCAAAATGTATTCTATACTGCACCAAAAGGGAAGTCAGTCCAAAGCCAAAGGAATTAAAAAAACAGCAATAAAAAATAAAGACATTCGTCATGAACATTACAAGAAAGTATTAGACGGTGCATTGATGCCTGATTATCCAAACAAGTCACTGAGATCAAACAAACATAATCTTGAAATGATCCAAACACACAAAAAGTCACTTGCAGTTGGGGACACGAAACGAGTGTTTTTCAGTAAGGAAAAAGCTTATGCACCAGGGCATTACAGGCTCAAGTTATCTGAAGACATAGCCGATGAACTGGTTGAAGAATTAATTGATGAGTTAGTTACTGAAATGAGTAACGGTGTCTGGGGGAATAATCTGTAATTCTTCTCTGGCAAATGCCCTTTGGGGTGCAGGGTCATACAGATAATATATTGTTGCGTCTGGACCGGGAATTATTTTTTTTTATATTGTGTACAGACGTTGACCAGATGGGGTCTGTTGCCCTGCGTCTGTCGTCGTTTTCAGCCTCCCCTGGTTGATATAAATATCTCACCTGTTTAGCAAATAAACTTGTGTCTGGTGCGGGGGTTGGTCCTGTTTTTGGGTCTGTAATTGTTTTCAATTTAATAGCATCAGCAGGTTTTGGTTGGCCTTCATTGTTCATTGCTTTTATCACATGTGGTAATCTCTTTACCCATTCAGTGTTACGGGTGTCATGCATGAGTTCCTTTGAATACTGGTAGCTGAAAAGTCTTTCTGATAACTGTTTGTTAAAGTTCTCTACAATTGCCTGTGATCTGTGTACACCTGGAATGCCTCGTCTGACCAGTACACCATGCTTCGCAAATAACTGATTAACAGCACCTTTGAATTCAGATCCGTCATCAACTTGTACAAGTCTGGGGTATCTTAAAGGGCCTCGACTATATATTTTTGATAAAGCATTCGCAACTGTGTTAGCAGTTTTGTCAGATATGGGTTCAGCGTCTTTATACCTTGAAGCAATGTCTACAACAGTTAATGCATACTTGTATCGTTTCTTTCTTATTGTATCGTGTGGAAAAACAGGAGGTCCATTTGGTGTGTGTCATTTGGTGATGTGTTTTGAAAATGGGGTCTTGTTATTTTTCTTGGAGCAGGGAGATATATTTGCCAAATTGCCTGTCTCTGTAACCATTGTTTGACTTGATTGAGTGTGATATCTCCGCCCACAGCGGCATGTAATTTCTGAATAGCAGTGTTACTTTTCCAGTACCCTGATGGGGAGTAATATATTTTTGATAGTTTATTTTCGGCTGTCATTTTTTCTAGCAATGAAAACTCCTGTAAAATAAACTAATGTCATTCCCACTAGAACAAAGATTATCTCACCGTTTCTTTGTTCTGAGCTTGGTTGATAGTAGTCGCTAAGTTTTGGTTTTGGGATAGACATGTCATTACCAGTGACTAAAAAATACTCACGGATTGCGTCGTCTGTATTTGAAAACGTATGTTGTGCGTGACCTTCAAGCTTCAATCTTTCATTGATGAAATCAAGTTTCTCAATTCTTTGTTTTTCATATTCTTGTTCTGCCTGTGCTAATTTTTCTGACGCTTCATTATGACGCTTCATTTCTTCTGCAGATTCTTCTCTACCCATTTTAGAAAAGAGATAATTAGAGCCACTGAATGCGAGGGCGTTGACCATCGCTCCTCCCACAATAACAGCTATCGTCGCCATATTTATTTTATTTACATAGAAACATTTTCGGGAATAATTCCTTGCTTGACGAGAAAGTCTTTTGTTGCAATTGATGCTGTGACAACTACAATTAGCTTAACTGAATCTTCAATGTCTAATCTGCTCAAGTCTACAGACCTCATTTTGAGGAGACTTTTTGCAAGCATAGAATAAGATACTGCTAGTCCGCTGATTACGGCAGAGTGATACACAAGGTTCATTAAATTCTTTGAGTCATTCATTTTCTAAGGCAATAAAAATTAAAATAATAAATTTATTACTGCATATAAAATGGGTCAACGGCTTTGGGTGTTACTGGCAATGTGGAGACTTCTGTTTTTGATGATGGAGTGTTTAATTTTTTGGTCACTGTACGAGTCTGTGGCTTGTATTTTTTGTATAATTGGTAAGCTACAAAACCAGATCCGACAACAAATGCGGCAACTACATATTTTGCTGTTTCAGAATTAGACTGGGTTGAAGGTCTTTCACTTTGATGTGGGTGTGACAGGGGTTTTGAAAGCCCTGTCAGTTCTGACGGTCCTAACGGTTCTAACGGTGTTGACGGCGGGTCACTTACATGAACCTTTTCTGTTAGTGCCTGTAGCTGTAACTTTTTCTGCTTGTTCCATTCGGCTAACCTTTTCCCTGCCTGAACCCTTCCTTCATTTTTAATTTTTGTCACTGTGTGAATCAGGGTCTGGGCAGGGTCCGGGGACAGGGTTCATCTGTGGGGTCGTTTGGGGGGTCGTCTGTTGGTCGTCCATTTTGTTCAGCAAAAATATTTAATTTTGTAAAATCGATATGACTCCCAGTTATTAATAAAGTTATGACAGGTGCTAGATAATTACCAAACTTGTAAAACAACTGGCATGCCAATTTACCTATTGTATTTGAAACTATGAGGTTACTCTCTAGGTCGTGTGATAGGGTATCAATGTCTACAGGCAAAAAGTGATTGACTGCTTTTAAATATAGGCATACAATAGATCTGCTCAAATCTCGGGTCATTACTGAAGAAATGTGGTTATCGTATTTTTAAAAAAGTTGATTTAATTCATCAGCCGAGAGTGAATTAATATCATCAGTTGAATAGTGCTTGCCGAGATATGCCTTCGACTTACCTGAAACAATTACTGAAAGGATTTGTTCTCGTTTTGATTCTAAATCTTTGTTCTGTAAAGCGCCGATATCACTCAATAATAACAATTCTTCAGATATCATTTTATAATGCAATTAAAAAAAAAAAAAACTTTATAAACACATTTGTTCCTTTGTCAGTAAACCAGGCATAAATATATAATCCCCACATGTAGAACCGTTTTGTAAAATGACTGCTCTCTTTTGAAAAGTAATATGTCTCCTTCTTGATCTTTGACATTACTTAGCGATTTAAAAGGCTGTAGCTGTGAAAGGCCTTTTGACGGCTGAGAGCTTTTCAAAAGCTTGCCCCTTGAAAAGAGAGGAACGCCGCCGCTATTGAAAAGCGGGCGTGTGAAGCAATACAAAAGGCAAACAAACCGTGACACTACCTGGCAGCTCAGGCTTACGGTAAATTGTACAGGCATGAGTGTCTGTAACTGTGTTTGTTTATGTGTACGTGTTTGTAAGTGTGTACGTCTGTTTGTAAGTGTGTTTGTTTGTGTGTACGTCTGTTTGTAAGTGTGTTTGTTTGTGTGTACGTCTGTGTGTGTGTGTTAGATATTACTTGTTAGTTTCTTATACAACTGTTTTTCCAGCTGCCTGTATAGTACAGAGTATAGGCCACCGTTTGATTTCTCGGGAACCAGTCATTGAGTAAATATGAAGTCAATTTCGAAACTCTTCTTGAGTGTATTGTCACCTCTCAGCAAATAGCCTTTCAAAGCTGTAGAGCCGGATTATTCATAAACTGAAGTGTCCCCCTCTCACACTGAAGAGCGGCGTGCCACTGACTGCTCATGGAGGGTATACACATAATTGGAAAAATTAAAAATTCCTTCTTGAATATCGAGACAGGTGTGGTACATATCGATCTAGCAGCTAAAGGATTTGAAAAGGTTTTAAACAACGTTGTCAAAACATTGCGACGTGGTGAATGCACTGTAAGTGCTACGCATATTTTATTCTGACGCGTCGAGTCCTTTCTAGAGTGCTGGCGGCGGGCTGTGTTTACGTACATAGTAACATTGCGACATCGGACATATGAGCTAATTAAGAGAGAGAAAGAAGGAGAGAATTGAAGTATTATTAACACAATGACTGAGTTAACCCTCTTAATTATTATTTTTGATTTTCATAAAATTGTGGTTGTTTAAATAATAATGATTTAGGGGTAACTTCCAATGGTATTTACTATGTGCGGGGGACATGGATAATGGAGGGTCAAAAATAATAATTAAGAGGGTTAACTCAGTCATTATGATAATGAAGCTTCAATTCTCTCCTTCCTTCTCTCTCTTAGCCAGTTCCGGTGTCATACCGTCCAAGAGTTGCTCTTGAAGAATCAAGTCTTTCAGGTCTTGAAACTCCTCTCTCTTCTTACTTAGTATCCATCTCTTCAACCAGAGCTCCAGGCGGACAGCGAACTGCGGAAAGGATTCTTCTTTCTGCTTCCTTGATGTCCTCAGCCTGAGTCTATACGTTTCTGCTGTTAACTGAAACCTGGTTAACAACGCTTTCTGCAGCTCTTCGTAGTCCTTTAGAGCTACATCTGGCGCTAGTCGGTCAAGAACTTCTCTGGCCTTTCCCTTCAGAAGTGATGACAGCCTGATGGCCCACGTATCCTCTGGCCACCTCAAAACTCCGGCTAACCTTTCAAACTGAGTCAAGTAAATGTCAAGGTCTTCTTTCTCATCATAAGGCGGCAAATTAATCTTCACTGGCTGGAAGATCTCCGACTTCGCTGCTGGCTGTGACTTAGTGATGTGACTCGACAACAGCTCTAAAAAGTTCCTGCCTTTCCTTTTTCTCCTCCTCCTCTTTCCGGTGACGCATCTCCTCCTGACGACAACGTTCCTCCCGGTCAACCTGGTCCTGACGACGACGCTCCTCCTCCTGACGACAACGTTCCTCCCGGTCAACCTGGTCCTGACGACCACGCTCCTCCTCCTGACGACAACGTTCCTCCCGGTCAACCTGGTCCTGACGACGACACTCCTCCTCCTGGCGACAACGTTCCTCCCGGTCGGCTTGGTCCTTCTGCATCATGTAGACGATAAGGTCCTTCATGGTGGAATCATCCATAGGCCTCTCAACTACCTCCGTTTCAGTACGGTTAGCAAGCCTGCCGGGGCCTGGGGACATGTTAGTAGGTGAGTACAACAATGGAACTAACTTTCCCCTACCTCTACCCAGCGATGGTGACGCAAACTGAAAAGCCTGAGCTCCTGGAGACCGTGGCTGAAACCCTGGACTCCTAGCAGCAGCCCCCTCTACGTCGGCAGCAGTCACTGACCGCGGGTGATCTCCGGCAAGCGCCATCCTGCCCCGAGTGTTGAAGGCCGGTCCGTCCTCCTCCATACTATACAGGAGATGAAACACACAAGATCAGAAATGCCCACAAGCAACACGCCCTGTGACGAGTCTCGAACCCCGAGGATAGGTCTAAAAAACCCGAGTGCGAGCCCCAGCGCGTGCGCCCGAACACCCAACCAACCGCCCTTAGTTTACCGTCAGAGTCTGTCAACGTCAGCTTGTCAGCCGAGACCGGCGACAATACAAAACAAAACACATGAAGCTGTACATCGTACTACAATACGGGTGAGTTACCTGCCCCTATTGTCCGGGAGGACGAGCCCCCAAATGTCACGACTAGGGAGGGACAGACGAGAATGGAAGATAGAATAGAAGTAGAACCCCCAAATGTCTCGACTAAAGAGAGATAGACGAGAATGAAGGTTAGAAGTAGCAGAGAGGAAAGAGATAGATAAAGAACCCTAGCGTCTTGCCTCAAGACAGGTTACAGCTCAGCACAAGCAACACAACACATTTACTTTACACGTACACTTAATCTTTATTACTTATACACTATCCTCCTTTCCTTCCTTCCCGCCCTCCCCACCGACACTTCCCCTCCCCTTCCCCTCATCCCTTCCCCTTCCGGAAAAAAAAGAAAGAAAAACAAAGTATAAGGTTAAACCAGAACTAATACTACATCCACAGCATCGCATTGCATCGAAACAAGCACTCCCCCAGCACTGTTGCTCCACAATCACAATAGGTCAGGTTACAGTCCTCTGAACTGACGGCTGAAAAACGTCATTTACAACGTACTGTTCATATACAAGAATCATGAAACTACACCAAGGCAGAGTGAGTAATGGAAAGGCGAATAAGAATGGGACCACCGTGGTGAGTCGACGAACGCCTGTGGATCCCTCCCGTCTGGCTTCCTCTAGTAGCTTCGCGGGTCTTCTCTCTCTCTCTCTCTCTCTCTCTCTCTCTCTCTCTCTCTCTCTCTCTCTCTCTCTCTCTCTCTCTCTCTCTCTCTCTCTCTCTCTGGCGCTGGGTCTGGTTGCAATGGCGACACGGCGGCTTCGACAGTACAGATGACCGCGCCCCTTCCACGCCGACGCCCGGTCCAGCGAGGCGTGGTTGGTCCTGATGCCCGTCGGCCCTCCAACCGGTCCCGACCCCGAACGTCAAAATGCAAAACAAAAGCAGGAGCCTCCTCTGCGACTCGTCACAAAACGCCGCCACCCGTAGGCAAAACAACCCCAGTCTCCGGCCTCCAAGACCCCGGGACTGGATCGGCGCTGTGTCACTGACCCTCACAAACGGTCAGTCACTGACTCCCAACAGTCAGCTAGGCAAGACAACTTGGCCCAACCGAGTACAGCTGCTAACTCAAATATCATTCCCTTGCTCCCGACAAGCTAAACTCTGCAGTGAACACACTACCGCATTCACTAGCGCGCCCCGCACGTGCAAAACAAAGAACACTAACCCGTCTCTACCAACCTGTCAACAACTCACTATTCCTGCGTGACCGGTGCTTCGGTAACTTTCGACTACCACTGTCAAAACAGTCACTAACCGTGACAGTAATACTGACTTCCATTAAAAATGCGAAAAGTGTCTGTAAGTGTACCCGCAAACAAAGTGCCACCCTGACAGCAAAACAAGAAAATTTTATTTGTTGCTTATTCAGATGTTCAGCCTACTGTCTGAGCTAACTTCACACAAAAATTTGGATGAGTTATCGCCCATGGCTACCTTGGAGGACATAGGGTTTCATTATTGGTGAAAATAAGCAAAACTGGACAAACTCTGTGAAGCAAGTTTCCTGTGATATGTTTTAACACACAAGTTGTGTGGATTGCTTATGATGTTATTAACTGCCTCAAACAAAATTTGACTCGAAATTTTTATATGAGAACCAGAACTTCCGGTGCACATCATTTTCTTAATAAATCTTATTTGATTTAATGTGAATTACTTTCAAACCATTTTTTATGCTCCAGTGACTGACACAGAGACAAAGAACACACCCATAGACAAAGAACACACCCATATCCATTTATCAAGTATTATGGCCGCTAACCTAAAAACAAAGAACTTTTTGATTTTCATGTTAGTTGTAGGTCATGTTGATTATTTAGGTGCCTCTGACAAACGAAAAGTAGGTCAAGACCAAACCGGACCATAGTGACACTGCACATTGGTTGGCTTTCAGCTGTGTCCTCTGCAGATGCTCTCCATTTCACTTTCAATATCCTGTGATGGTAGTGTCACTGATGACGTTATAAATCATCCATGTGCGATTTTAAAGACTGAACATTCTATTTGCACACGACATAAAACACTCTTCATAACATTTTCAAATAAATGAGGTTAAAATAACCCGGATTAAAGCATATTTTCGAAGAAAAGCGTTATGGTGAAAAGTTCGCGTTTCTTTTGTTGATCAGTATAGTATAAAAGAGCGTGTTAGGAAGTATGTGTGTACATTGTATGAGAGACGCAGTGTGTCAAAAGTGTTAATGTTTGTAGAGGAGACAGTGTATCAGTGTTGGTGCATTGTGTGGAGATCACATCGCTGCAATAAAATATTGTTGGAACTGTTACTCCAGGGTGGTCTACAACCTTATGCCACTTGTGACGAGTTGCAGCTGAGTGAAGTTTTTTTTACAAGAACCCTACGTGCGTGCGTCTGGTGTGATTGTATCATACTACGACTACGACTACCACGTAAGAGAAATATGTGACATTGTTACAAGCAATTTTGTGGTAATATAGGTAAACATGTACCAACTTGCGCAAACTTTATTTCACACACAGGCTCTTCGTGGCGGCGGTGGGCATTTCACTGCTGTTTGAATCCAACGCCGACCCTTTTTTCTAGTCGTTGCCTGTCAGTCCCCGAGCAGTCGGCGGCCATGAGACTCAATGGGGAAATCGATAAAGCGGAAATAACGGATCGCTGGGCGTCAGCCCCTCACTTGTGTCTTGTTTTCATCTGTTAATTGCCGGATTCTCTCTCTCTCTCTCTCTCTCTCTCTCTCTCTCTCTCTCTCTCTCTCTCTCTCTCTCTCTCTCTCTCTCTCTCTCTCTCTCTCTCTCTCTCTCTCTCTCTCTCTCTCGTCCCGAACTTAAACGTCACTGTCAAATCAAAGGTAGTATATTCTGAATACCACGGATCAGTCTCCTTTCAAGACCGCACTACTGAACATGAAACATTTGAAAAATCAAATGCAATAGATTTAAGTTTGGTGATAACGTTTCTTGTTAGATTTGTCTTGACATCATCTGCGTTCAGGGGTTATTAAAAACAACAACAAACCAACAATGCTACAGAAAATGTCATTTGGGACCCTGCATGTATTTTTTGTCTTCAGTGCTGATGACTGTAACAAATTTTGAAAAAACAAATGTTATGGCATGAGGCTGCATTTTGTGTCACGGTGTATGATCAAACTCGCGAGCGCAGATCAGTCTCAGTTTGACTGTTCGATGCAACAATGACCCGTGTCTGTAACCCTGCACACACACACACTTGGTTTTAAGGATGCAGACTAGAGACTATCTTGTCAAAACACCAAAATACAAATGCATACTGACGTACTTTAAACGATAATAACGAATGTAAGGAGAGCTTGGGCAGGGTAGGCAATGTGTCTAGTGAAGAGCCGGGACCCTAGGGAACGTAAGGAAGTCATTCCTAAATCATTTTCATGGAAATGAAATCACAGTGCATGGTGTATATGGTGGCTTTCATTTGTTTCAGTGAGCTTAGATGGCTGAAAGTTATAACTTTATGGTTAGGGCTGATAGACATCTAGTACATGTTTTCGCTACGGAGAACAGATAGGATTCTGAAGGTTTCCATTCAGTATCATTCAAGCCAAGTCTAAAGAGTGCCCACTGTTTTTGATGCAGACAGTGTAACACAATCCCAACGGCAGAAAGCGTCCCAATTTTTCAACATCAGAGGTGACAGAACAAATTTGGGGGTGGGGATTGGGCGGAGGGGGAGGGGGCGACTGCGGAAGTGACGTAGGGGAGGTGCTAAAGAGTCTTCCCCCGTACGGATACCTTAAGTCTGTCCTATTTATAGAAGAGACTTTTAGGATAGGTCGTATTCAGTAGCACGCACATGACGTCATAAGCGGGCAGGCCTCAGACTCTGACAGTGAAGTAACAAGATGAAACTTATGTCATGCCTAGTTACTGTAGAAAGTACTTTTGGCGCGAAGCGTGTGTGTGTGTGTATACTAATATATGTGAACACGAAAATCTCAGAAGTCCGCGTATGTGCAAGCTTGAAAATAAAGGAAATGCTTGGAAGGTTACAAAGTAAAGTAGGTTATAGCACTGTCAGGGGAGAGAAATGTGCATGATCGACCAGTGATCATAGATCTACCACAGTACCAAAGCACCAAAAAAAAAAAAAAAAAAAGAGATAGGAAAGAGAGGGGGCGCTAAGAGAGTGACTGAAAGCAATGCATATGGAAGCCCCCCCCCCCCCCCCCCCGAAGGGGGGCGTATCACATATCCACTGTTCCAGCCACTCAGTGCATGGAAATTTAAATCTAGGTCCCCCAAGGGGGGTCCAGATATTTAGCCGGTGTGGACAGCTGTTTTGGCGACCTCTTCAGCACACCATCGGCAATACTGGAGGAGGCAGGAAATTCTGCCTACCTGCAATGACAACCACATTTTACTGTGGTGTCTGCAGGGGCATACATTCCATGCCACCACCTAGAGTTAAATTTCCATGCACCCTAAAAGAGAACCTACCAAAAGGGGGGAAGGGGTTGCAGTCGATATTGTAGTAATAAATGAAAAGAAAAGGGGTGCATGGAAATTTAAGATGGTGTGCTGAAGAGGTCGCCAAGACCGAAACAGCTGTCCACACCGGCTAAATATCTGGACCCCCCTTGGGGGACCTAGATTTAAATTTCCATGCACTGAGTGGCTGGAACAGTGGATATGTGATACGCCCCCCTTCGGGGGGGGGGGGGGGGCTTCCATATGCATTGCTTTCAGTCACTCTCTTAGCGCCCCCTCTCTTTCCTATCTCTTTTTTTTTTTTTTTTTTTTGTGCTTTGGCCACAGTAGATCTATGATCACTGGTCGATCATGCACATTTCTCTCCCCTGACAGTGCTATAACCTACTTTACTTTGTAACCTTCCTAAAATATTAGCACTGGCAGTCTCCCCTTTTCTTTTCAAAGGAAATGCTTATTTCAGTGGGTGTCTAAGACAGCTTCCGAGCATATTGAATTTGGATGTCTCAATAAAGAGTTAAATTACCTTTTATAGAAAGTCGGTTGACCCATATTAGAGTCCGTAATTTTTGTTATATTCACTTGAAATTTCAGATATGGCTTGTTTGGAGAAAGACGTTGGATGAGTTCGTTACCCAGCTCTGTACCTCTTCAACTCTTTCGAAAAACTATTTTTATTGCACACAAAAAAAAGAAGTCAAAAGTAAAAATAACGACTTGTGGAGAAGACGTAAAAGCACAAGACACGTCAGTTTGAATTGATGCAATCCTCTCTCTCTCTCTCTCTTTCTCTCTCTCTCTCTCTCTCTCTCTCTCTCTCTCTCTCTCTCTCTCTCTCTCTCTCTCTCTCTCTCTCTCTCTCTCTCAGTGTCTCTGTCTCTCTCTCCTCTCTCTCTCTCTCTGTCTCTCCCTCTCTCTCTCTCTCTCTCTCTCTCTCTCTCTCTCTCTCACAGTGTCTCTGTCTCTCTCCTCTCTCTCTCTCTCCCCCCTCTCTCTCTCTCTCTCTCTCTCTCTCTCTCTCTCTCTCTCTCTCTCTCTCTCAGTCTCTCTCTCTCTCTAGCAAGTCAAGGGTTCTTAGTTCTTGTGCCCTTCAAGTGGCGATCAATGACCACTACTCTGTGTGCTGCAGCTCGGCTCTGCGGGTGGACGAACACTATCGGAAAAAAACACCCCAGCATACCACTATTTATTACAGATCGTTTAAACAGTTTAACAGGGATATGTTTCTAGCCGAGCTTTTCATTCTGTTTACAATCATACTAATCCTGAAGATGAGTTGGCCGAATGATATAGATTGTTCCTTCGGGTTCTTGACAAGCATGCGCCGTTGCACGAAAAGAAGATGAAACATGTTTAGGCCATGGCTGTCAGAAATGAATTAAAGCACAACAAAGATTTTGGTGTTTTCCGTAAGCAGCGAAATCGTGTTAAATACATGGTCTTAGAGAGAAAAAAAAAACTAAAAGTGATTGATGGACAACAAAACAGACACTGTATCTGTCTGGCGCGCCCTTAATGCGTTCACTAAATCGCGACAAACAGCACCATGTACATCTATATCCGCAGACACATTTATTTCTTGTCTGCTGCTGATTTGTTGTTAAGCAGTGCGACACATCATCTATATCCGATAAGCTTACAGATTTTTTAGGACAAACTCGCGCTAAACGTATCCTTTAGTATTCCTTCTCTACTAGCTATTTTTGACTTTGACAAATCCATTAGCCAACTGAAAAATAAGCGCTCGCTTGGTCACAAATACATGAATACATACTTTTTAAAACTTGCTGCCCCGTATGTGGTCGAGTCTTTGGAAAGTAGCCAAAGTTATTCCTCTGCCTAAAAGTAAGGACGTATACGATCCTAATAAGTTTAGACCAATCTCGCTCTTGTCAGCTCTGTCAAACCCAATAGAAAAACATGTACAGAGGCAACTGAGTTATTTTCTGTAAAAACATAACTTGCTTCAGTTACCCACTACAGTCGGGTATTAGACCTCACCTCTCACGCCACATGGCTCTAGCTCATCTGTCCAATGCTTGGCTCACGTCTATGAACAAAGCTGAAATGACCGGTGCTGTATCTCTATATTTTGTCTAAAGCTTTTGATCTAGTAAATCATGACCTGTTGCTGCTAAAGCTATCGGCGTACCACGTAAACAGAGCATCCTTGGACTTTTTCAAATCCTGCAACTTGGACGGAAGACGTCAGTATGTGTTTGTAAACGGCAAACGTTCCGCTGAAGGCACAATAAAGCATGTAGTGCCTCAGGGCTCAATTTTAGGGCCTCTCTTATTTTCCATTTACATCAATGATATGCCATTGGATATGTCAGATCAAAACGTACGCTGTAGCCTGTTTGCTGATGATACGACTCTTGACGTGATGGCGAAAATCTCCAGTACAATCAATTCCTCACCTCAACAGGGCTTAAGTGATGTTTCAAAATGGCATCAAAACAACTATATGGCACCAAATCCGTCTTAAATAGAATGCATGCTAATAACTACAAGACAGAAGCAGCAGCAGCAGCTACATCCACCCCCGCTTAGCCTTTCTCTCAACTCTGAGCCGATTAGACAGGGTAAGAGAACAACGCTTGTTAGGCGTCATTATCGACGACCAACTCAACTCACACTGCACGCGCATGTCAGCAGCTTATGTCGAACAGTGTCCAGAAATTATATCTTCTTGAACTACGTTATTTTACAGATACGTCGACAAGGAGAATACTGTTTTATAACGCACATATTCAATCCCACACAGACTACGCATGAACAGTTTGGGACTGATGTAGCGATGAGTGCATAAAAAGGCGTAATGCTCTTCACCGTAGAGCAGTCAAATTAATCCACCCGGATAGTAATTAAAGAAAGCTCTGACGACCGACTCACACCCTGGACATACTGCCTCTGCGTAAGTTACTCATGTACAACAAAGGCGTACTAATGTTTGAAATCTACCACTCTAAAACTCCTAGTTAGTTAACAGATCTGTTTAGCACTGCTCATACGCCATATACAATTGCGAGGAACAATCTATCCATACCAAGGCCGCGCATCGATATACTAAAAACTAGGAGCCAAGCTATGGAATTTGTTGCCGATCGACATTACTGAGGCTCCGTCTTTCTACATTCAGGGCCCTCTTATTTCGGCAGCTGAAAGAAACTGGAGCCCATAGTTGTTCAAACCACGTTTTTAACGTTCATGTTTATTTCAGGTTCTCATTGTGTGTGTATGTGTGTGTGTGTGTGTGTGTGTGTGTGTGTGTGTGTGTGTGTGTGTGTGTGTGTGCGACTGCTAAATTAGCCCTTTGATGATCATGTTTTAGCCTTTCCATTTTAATTAGTTCTTATATATTACGCGTGTGTGTGTATTGTATGAGTGCGTGTGCAAGGACATGATTTAAAAAGGTCTGCGTACCTGATCATTATTTTATCCTTGAAAAATAAAGTTTCATTCCATTTCATTTCTCTCTCTCTCTCTCTCTCTCTCTCTCTCTCTCTCTCTCTCTCTCTCTCTCTCTCTCTCTCTCTCTCTCTCTCTCTCTCTCTCTCTCTCTCACACACACACACACACACACACACACACACACACACACATTTGATTAAGTTAGGAAATAGTTATATGCGACACATGCTACCTCTGTTGAAGGTATTATTGTGTTTCCAGAGGGCGCTCCGAAAGGCCTAAAAATGATATGCACGTTACCGTCCGAAACAACATTGTGGAAAAGCAGCAGTAGAGAAAACAAAATGGGATGAACCATAACCCGCAAAGTCTCTTCTACATGCGAGATGTACTCGCTGTCAAGGGTCTCTGACTGTTGTCTTTGACCTGATTCTGATTTTGAAGTATATTTGAAAAAGCCTCGCAAATTTACCGCATCAGTGAGCTCTATAAGGGTCACAGTGCATGCGCGTCATTGTTTTGAGAGAGAGAGAGAGAGAGAGAGAGAGAGAGAGAGAGAGAGAGAGAGAGAGAGAGAGAGAGAGAGAGAGAGAGAGAGAGAGAGAGAGATGATGATGATGATGATGATGATGAAACGCTTTATTGACAGGATAAAGTTTTAGGCGAAACGCCTCTCTTACGAACTGTCCTGTTAGAAAAGAAACATTAATAGCAAAGAGTAAGAGAAACACAATAAATGGAAACATGAAGAAATAAACTGAAATGAAAAGAGAGAGAGAGAGAGAGAGAGAGAGAGAGAGAGAGAGAGAGAGAGAGAGAGAGAGAGAGAGAGAGAGAGAACCCAACATGTCACATCTAGAGTATTGCATCGATGCCTGTGTGATGACGAAATTAATAATTTCTGCTTTTACGTCACCTTCAATGTCTGATTTTCTCCAGAAGTCGAGTTTTTTTATATTTAAAAATTGTTTTTCATAAACATAAATTTACTAACAAAGTTCAAAAGATACAAAGCTGGCTAACAAATTCACCCATTGTCTTTCTTCAATCCGGCTATGTCCAAAACTGCAAATGAATATAATGAAAATAACGGTCTCTAACGTGGGTCAACATGAGACAACCAATTTCAAAATGCTCGAAGGGCACCCACTGAATGAAACACCTCCCATAAGTTCAAGCTTGTACGTACGCAAACTTCGGAGATTTTCTTGTTCACACACACACACACACACACACACACACACACACACACACACACACACACACACACACACACACACACACACACACACACACATGCACGCACGCACTCACACGCATGCACGCACACACACACACACACACACACACACACACACACACACACACACACACACACACACGGCGCTTCGCGCCAGAAGTACGTTCAACAGCGAGGTTTGCGTAACTAGACATGACGTAATTTTTATCTTGTTACTTCACCGTCAGAGTTTTAGTCTAGCCTGCCTATGACGTCGTGTGTGTTCTTTTGAAATCACTCCACTGCGTCCCATTCTTAAAAATATAAAACACGACTTTTGCACAAAATGTTTGGTACAGACGACTTTAGAAGGAACCGATCTTTGAATTTTCAGCTTCTTTACGGACATTTTCTTTTGAGCATTAATTTCCTGCAGCAAAAACAAAATGGCGCCAGATATACGAAACAAATAGCAACTGTATAATTTTGACATATTTAACATGGTAAATACCGGAATAATAATAATAATAATTACGGTATTTATAATGCGCTTATCTTATAATAATTATAACTCTAAGCGCGCACTCACAACTCGCACACGCATGCGCACGCTTTAGACAATGACTCACGTAACACAAATAGTGAAGATACATTAGGACGGTCAGCTTGGGCTGGGGAGTGTGGTGATATAGTGCTAGAACTGTTGAAAGAGATGAGTTTTGAGGGCAGACTGGAAGGAGGAGAGCGAGTGTTTCTGACGGAGAGAGAGTGGGAGAGTGTTCCAGGTGGTTGGACCGTATACTGAGAAAGAGCGGGGGCCGAAAGTGCTGAGTTTGGTGCGGGGGATGAGGAGGCGGAGAGGGTCAGAGGCGGAGCGGAGGGAGCGGGGAGGAGTGTAGGGGTGAAGTAAGTTGGAGAGATACGCAGGAGCGTAGTTGTTCAGGGATTTGTAGCAGAGAGACAGAATCTTGTATTGGATGCGTTGGGGGATGGGGAGCCAGTGAAGGAGCTTGAGCAGGGGAGTGATGTGGTCGGATTTTTTCTTTCTGAGGACGAGGCGGGCAGCATTGTTCTGGGCGCGCTGGAGAGTGAGAGTGGTGGAGTGAGGAAGGCCAGAAAGGAGAGAGTTGCAGTAGTCGATGCGAGATAAGATGAGAGAGACAGCGAGTTTGGTGGCAGCTTCGGTAGTGAGGTATTTTCTGATCTGACTGATGCGGCGGAGGTGGAAATAACATGCCTGGGCCGTGGCGGAGACGAAGCTGGTCATGGAAAGAGAGGAATCGAGGATAACGCCAAGGTTCTTGACCGAGTCAGAGAGGGAGATGGGGGTGCTGTCGAGTTGAAGGTGGAGAGAGGGAGAAAGCTGGGAAAGTTTCTGGCGAGTGCCTACCAGCATGGCTTCCGTTTTGTCGTCGTTCAGTTTGAGCTTGTTTGCTGTCATCCAGTTTTTCACGTCCTCATAGCAGTCAGCCGTGCGAGTCAGTAGTGTCTGAGTGTTGTCGAGTTTGTCTTTGTCTAGTAGTTGTGAGTCGTCAGCGTAGAGGTGGTGGTGTATGTGGTGAGACTGGATGATGTTGGACAGTGGGGAGATGTAGAGTGTAAAAAGGACCGGGCCCAGGACGGACCCCTGAGGAACGCCGCAGGAGAGCCTGACTGGGTTGGAGGAGACGCCGTCGATGGTGACGGACTGCTGTCTGTCGGAGAGGTAGGAGAGAAACCAGGAGTGAGCAGAGTCAGTGATGCCAAAGGAGTGGTGGAGGCGGTGGAGGAGGATAGAGTGGTCTATGGTGTCGAAGGCGGCAGAGAGATCGAGTAGCGTAAGAAGGGAGATGTTGCCCGAGTCAGTGGAGAGAAGCAGGTCGTTTAGGATATGTAGAAGGGCAGTTTCAGTGCTGTGATGTTTGCGATAGGCAGACTGGAAGGGACTGAGGAGGTTGTTGTCGGCGAGGTGGAGGTTGAGTTGGTTGAGCACGACCTTCTCAAGAAGCTTGGACAGGAAAGAGAGATTGGAGACTGGGCGGTAGTTCTTGAGTTCGTTTGGGTCGAGGTTGTGTTTTTTGAGGAGAGGACGGACGATGGCGGACTTGAAGATATCGGGGACGGAGCCATTTTCTAGAGATGTGTTGATGATGTCCGTAATGAAGGGCAAAAGTTTTGGGAGGCCGTCCTGGTAGAGGGAAGCTGGGAGGGGGTCTAGTTCGCAGGTTTTGAAAGGCATGGACTTTATGGTCTTGAGGACTTCATCCTGAGAGACGGGGCGGAAGGACGAGAGGGGAGTGCCGGAAAAGGGGGTGTCAGGGAGGCAAGGCGAAGAAGGCAGAGTGTCGAGTGTGTTGCGCAGAGTTTGGATTTTGTCGGAGAAATAGGAGGAAAAGGCGGACGGAAGTTCTTCTTTGCTGTGTGTGTTGGGAAGAGGAGAATCTTTAGAAGTGCCTAGGAGTGTGTTCATGGTAGCGTAGAGGGTTTTGGAAGAAGTGGATTCCAGGATTTTGTTTTGAAGGTGTTTTGCGTTTGGAGTCGGAGATCATTCTGCAGACTTTGGATCTGGTGGTTTGGAAGATCTCTCTGTGAACGGTGAGGTCGGATGAGCGCCAGCGGCGTTCCGCTTGTCGACGCTCGCGCTTGGCCTCGGCTATGTCGTCAGTGAGCCAGGGGGAGGGGAGTCGGTTGGGTATGGAGCAGGTGGTGACAGGGGCATGGGTGTCTAGAAGTTTTCGAAGGGAGGAATCGAAATGGGATGCAAGATCGGGAGAGGGGTTGGGGTCCAAGAGAAGGTCGACAGCTTCGTCGAAAAAGTTCTCTCGGTTGACAGATTTTAGTTTGCGACGAGAGACAAAGAGCTTGACTTTCAAAATGCTGCTAAAATATACATTTGCCATCTCTTTCAAAGACAAACATTATGTTATATATTTAGAATGTGTAATAAAGAGGTAGTGCCATGTAGCAATTGAAAAAGTGGCTTCAAGGATTAAGGAAGATAAGATAAGATAGAACTTTATTGCCATATGTAATAATACATTAGGAAATCGTTTCGTTTCGGTGTTGCGCAACTTAAAAAGAACATAAGACACATCAAAATATAGTTAAGCTGCTCACGTGCACACACACGCACACACACTCACACACACACACACACACACACACACACACACACACACATGCCTTAATAACTATTGTGATCTAAACGTAAAGGCAATAAACACGATTTCACAGTGACACAAATCAACATATCGTAATATAAAAACACGTCACTTGCATCATAGACGGAGTACTAAGCTGATAGCTGGACAATACTGTATTTAGTATACAGTAAACAGTGGGACGGATGGGTCAGGTTTGGCGTTTGTTTGCATCATTAAAAGTCTGGACAGCGGTTGGGTAAAAACTGGTTTTAAAACGAGTCGTGCGTGTTCCGATCGCTCTATAACGGCACCCTGTTACACAACTCATGGGCTGGGTGGGAATCATCTCGGAGATTGATCTAGCCTTTTTTAGCATTCTTTCATGGAAGAGGGACTCCAAAGCGGGCAAATCGACACCTATAATTTTCAATGCAGTTTTTTTCTACTCTGTTTAATTCGGATCGCTTTTTCTGAGTGGTGCTGCGAAACCAAACGGTCAGGGAGAAGGTAAAAAAAACTTTCAATAACTGCCCGGTAGAAGTTGGTCAAAATTTGTCTGCGGACGCCAAACGTTTTAAGACGTCTGAGAAAATACGGTCGTTGCTGTGATTCTTTCAATAAAGAATCAACGTTTTTCTCCCATTTAAGATCGTTTGAGATGTGGGTGCCGAGAAACTTAAAACAATCAACAATTTCAACATGGATATCATGAACAGTGAGGGGAACAATGTCACTTTTGATTTTCCTAAAATCCATGACCATTTCTTTGGTTTTAGGCACATTCAGGTCAAGGTTATCGTCAGAACACCAGCCAACAAGTTCATCTACCCTCTCTCTTTATGCTGTTTCAGTGTTGTTTAAATAAAACCTTCAACAGTGGTGTCGTCAGCAAAGTTAACTGTAAGGGAGTTATCATCAGTTGATGTACACTCATGGGTAAAAGAGAATATAACATAGGGGACAAAACACAACCTTGGGGTGCACCCGTGCTCAGTGTGACGGGCTTAGAAAAACGACTACATGAACCAGATGAGTGGTTACATCCACCTGATTGCCGACTCCCTGGGTCGGAATGCTGACTGCACGGACCAACTGTGACTACCTGAGGTCTACCTGACAGAAAATCGTTGTCCAAATATGATATTTAAATGCTCATAGGCTGAACATGAACAAACACTGACAGGCAAAAGTTCGGCACAGTTGACTTAAAAATTAGCCGAGGTATCAAGTTCAATGAAACTTTGGTATATTGTCATCTGACCATTTTGCCACGTAATGTGACAAAATCGTGAAAATTGCTTTAGGATACACGGTGGGGCGAAACAAGCATACCGTCCAACAGCTCCATTGTAGACGCACCGTACACAGTCAGAAGAGTTGAAATTTTATGGTCTGTTTTTGCGTTTCTTGTTCTCCCAGCAATCCAATTGATAATTTGGCTCGAAACTCGTAAAATGGTGCATCTCTGGCCAAACAAATATCGTTACAGGAACACGGCAAGGTGAAAATTCATCTTATCGTGTTTTTGACGTCGGCTTTGATTCTATCCCAATATGGAACAAATTTCTTTGCTCCGTGGTGATGTTTTCATGTCAGATTTGTACAGGACATCCTCTCAATGACGCTTTTGAGTGATCCTGTGTGATTTCGACGACAAGAAGCATTACAATACAATAAATACAATACAATACAATACAATACAATACAATAATACTTTATTAATCACTCATGGGGAAATTCATTGTCTGCCCATACAACACATGGCATCATCATTCACTAATTTAATTAATTAAATAACCTATAACTCTCAGTTAAAGAGATGAACTGTATCAGACGTACTGTTCCTCTTGGCATCAGAAACACTTATGGTTTATGCCCCTTGTGCTTCTGTTGTCAGCAATGTTTGCAGTGAACTACTCAATGGGCTAGTACTAAACAACTAAAGAATGTTGACAGACACTATCTATTGATATTACTATTGAAAAGGGTAACAACCTGAGGGACAAAAGAGTTCGCATTACGTGATGTAGTACTTTTGGGTACTAGAAGTCTGCCACTCCGTTCGATATGTCTGCTGTCACATTCATACCTAAGTGGATGTGTTTTGTCATCAAGAATGTCAGCCAGTTTGTTCGTAATCCGTCTGTTGTACAGTGTGTCCAAAGTATATTGTGCTCTATCAATCACCCCGCCCGCTTTTCTGATTACTTTGTTAAGACGATCTTGATCTCTTTTACATAAATTTCTACCCCAGCACATCGGTCCAAAAGTTAGAACGCTAACAATACTGGAGCAGTAAAACATCTGTAAAAGCTGAGTCAGTGCTTACACTGAATGATCTAAGTTTTCTCAAACAGTAAAGACGGGTATGCGCTTTTTTCACAATAGCCTCTGCGTTTTGTTTCCAATTCAGCGCGTTGTCAAAATGAACACCTAAATAATTGTAGGACTATACACGCTCAGCTTCTGTTCCCTTGATGACAACAGGATCAGTTTTTCCTGTAATCTATGACCACCTCTCTTGTTTTGCCAATATGTAATTCAAGATAGTTTCTATCGCACCATTCTACAAAGTCGTCAATCTCTTGTCGATAGTGTATGCCGTCCTCATCTGTAATCTGTCCTGTCAGTGCCGTGTCGTCAGTGTATTAAATTATCTGTCCATGACACAGTCGTCATGAGTGGCTCCACAATCTGCTGTGTACAAAGAAAACAAAAAAAGGCGACAGGACAGTACCCTGTGGTGCACCGTTGTTGGTAAAAAGTACATCTGAGATTAGATCCGAACTAATTCTGACATACTGTGGGCGCTTAGTGAGACAGTCCAAAATCCAAAGAATGGTAGAGACATTTATGTGCATGTGAACTAGTTTATAAGCAAGTATATGTGGCTGAATGGTGTTCAAAGCAGACGAAAAATCATAGAACATCAGTCGAATGGAGGCTTCTGGTTTTTCTAAATGAGAGTAGATGTTGTTTACAACATGCAAAATGGCATCATCAACACTTCTTTCACTTCTGTAAGCAAACTGAAAGGAGTCCATAAAATCAGAAACCTGTATTTGAAAATGTAAAAGAACAGCCATCTCAAAAACCTTCATGACACATGAGGTAAGAGCAACTGGTTTTAAATCATTCATCACAGATACAGTTTGATTTTTTGGCACTGGGATAATACAAGAGGTCTTCCACGAAAAGGGGTCGACACACTGTGACATGTAAAAAATATAGCAAGGAATTATGTACAGTTGTTCAGCGCATAATTTTAACACATTTCATCTAACACCATCTGTCCCAGACGCTTTATTTGGGTTGGGGTACTTTTAAGTACTCTAAGCACCTCCTCCTCAGTCACCACAGTCACTTCACTTGGCATGTGTTTAGGTCCACTAACTAGCATTTCCTTGACCTGCTTAAAATCATGACAATCAAATCTTGCATAGAACTTATTTAAGTCGTTGGCATAGTCCGTAGTTTTGCTCAAATGATACCGGAACAGCTTTTTGCTTCTTGTTCCCACCCGTCAGATTCATACCCTCCCACACCCGTTTCATGTTACCCGTCTCAAACTGTTTTTCTATCTTTTTTCGATATTCTTCCTTCCCCTTCCTATCTCCCTTTTCAGTTCTTTTTGTTCTTTCCGTAACTGTGTTTTTGTTCTTGTCTTCAAAAGCTTTCTTCTTTCTGTTTAAGACCTCCTTGGTGTGCGTCTCGTGACCCAAGGTTTGTTGTTGGAATAGATTTTAACAGTTTATGTATGTATGTATATATATATATATATATATATATATATATATATATATATATATATATATATATATATATATATATATATATATATATATATATATATATATATATATATATATTAGTATTACTGTATATTAAAATAACAGCAGAAGATGTAAATGCAAAAATCTACAAAACCAGACGTTTATCATTTAGGCTGGTTTTAGCACAATTTTGTCACTTGCCAAAACCGTATGAAGTTGTACAATATTGTACTGAAACATTTTTTTTAAAAATATAAATATTTCAACCCGTTAGACAGTGATGCTGAGGATGATGAGGGAACGTTCAAACAGGTGTCCATTTGTATTGTTGTTGGTGAACCCAGTGGCCTTCCGGTTTTATTAATGGGCTACCATGTGCAAGAAGTCCTGTTTTACCCTGTTAATCGACATTATATAGTTTGATACAAATTGCAAAATTCGTGAGTCATGAGTTTCAAAACAAGCATTATTTTGCACTAAAAAAAATCAAGCAAACTCCAAGCAATAGTCTCTCTGGTTCGTTTGTCTTCACGTTTAATAGGTTACGAATTGTATCACACAAAAGCATGTGCAGAACTTTTGCCTTTCAGTATAGAAACGCATCTTAATGTTGTGCACTTATTATGTATAACCATAGACTAAAGACCATTGAAAATCCGAAAAAGATGGGATGAACCATAATCCACAAAGTCCCTTCTATATGAGAGCTGTCTTCGCTGTCAAGGGGGTCTACCTTTTGTCTTTGACTTTGATTCTCATATTCAAATATCTCCTTTTGAAAAAGCCTGGCAGATGTGCCAATGCGTCATAGTGAACTCTAAAAGGCGCGCGCGCAGTGCATACGCGTCACTGGTTTGTCAAACGGCATTTGTCATGACGTGTATTTTTGTTTTTTTTACGTAATTTTATATTGAACGTGATATGAAATTCGCTTTCGCTTCAAGACTTGTGAAAATGGTGACAAAACTAGAATTTCATGGTACAATTTCATTTTTGCTATAATTTGTGTAAAATCAGGTTGACTTTACCTAGCTACATGCTGTACTAAGTACACCTGCATGCTCTTCTAAAAGCGCGTCGATGTGTGTGTGTATGCGTGTGCGTGTGAGCATGCGCACTCTGCAAACATCCTCAAGAGGCATAGGCCTAGATGTTCGTGCGCCCTCCAGGCACACGAGGATCTATGCCTCTTGGAGATGCGCGCCATATGTGTGAGAAAGAGCGAGAGAGAGAGAGAGAGAGAGAGAGAGAGAGAGAGAGAGAGAGAGAGAGAGAGAGAGAGAGAGAGAGAGAGAGAGAGAGAGAGAGAGAGAGAGAGAGAATTACGTGATATAGTGTATGCGCGCTGACGGAGTTGCTTTTTTACGTCACCGGTATTGTCTGACTTTCTCTAGAAGTGAAGGTTTTTTTTACTGTTTTAATTATTTTCTGAAAAGAATTAATTTTTACTAAAGAAGTTGAAAGGATACAAAGCTGGCTAACGAACTCATCCAATGTCTTTCTCCAAACTAGCTATATGCAAAAGTTCAAGTAATAATGACAAAAATTACGGACTCTAATCTGGGTCAACCGACTTCCTATAAACGGTTGTTAATTGTCTCCAATGAGACATTCAATTACAATGTGCTCGGAGGCTCTCTTAAGAAAGTATTTTGCCACGGTTGAAGTTTCAAGCTTGTGTGTCACAGTACTGAAATATCGGAGATTTTCTTGTTTACATACATACGCACACACATACATACGCACATACACACGCACATACGGCGCTTCGCGCCAATTGTACGTTCAGCAGCGAAGTTAGCGTAACGAGACATGACGTAATTGTTATCTTGTTACTTCATTTGTTAGAGGTTTAGCCTGCCCGTCTTTGACATCATGGCGGATATGCTATTAAATTTGCCCCACCGCGACCCGTCCTAAAAAGTCCCTTCTATAAATAGAAGGGACTTAAAAACACAACGATAACAAAATGGGAGCTTTGTAATAAAATCAGCCGATATGAACGTTACTGATATAATAGTGTACATTACCATGAATTTGAGACTTCAGCTGTGAAATGGCAGCTAGCTCCACTTCAAATAACGTGATACCTGCTGGGGACTTACCATTTGTCGTCTGCATGTCTGATCTTCAAGGTACTTTGTTTTAGTTTCATTTATGCAAAAATACCTTTCGTTTATGTTTATTCTGAAGGGGACCATCTTCCAAATTTAAGAGGCTCTCTTATTATCTGTGCCGGTTTCAGCTTCAGTCTTGAACACCGCAGACTGGAACTTACATCAACTTATCCGAGCCGGAATAGTTGGATTCTATTGAGAATTTCTCGGCTGTTACGAGGTTACGTCATAAGATCATCAAATAAAATTTGGATAAAATCGGGCCTGTGGTTTCAGAGATATTGCCTGCACAAAGGCTCACATAAATATGGCCTCTGCCGGCGACCTTCACCTAAAGTATCACTAAAATATGTTTTTATATCAGTTTTCTGAACCTCACTTTCATCGGTCTCCGGCGCTGCGAAACCAAGATGGCAGTCATCGCATCGAGCCGACTTCGTCGATTCCGCTTTGACTGTCGCAGTTTACACATCCACCATCTCACAAACGTATTTGGCATGGTTGAGAATTCACTTCGATTGTGTATGCGAAGGTGTACATGACTTATCTGTTATTCTTTTTTGTGTCTGTGGGCAAAAATCTATAGCGATATACGATGTAGCGATACCGCTACAAGTAGAGTATGTGCCCGGGAACAGTTACTTTCCTTGCATCAACGCCGCCGAAACGGCTTTCCATCAGCGGTTCTCGCAGCCGGTTTCGATACGATACGGTAGGACCGAAACGAAACGAAACGAAGTCGATTGGTCGTTCTAAATCTCTCTAATGACATCACATATGACGGTAAATCATCATTGCCTAATAATTCAGAGCAAATCAGTACAGCGGTTTCAAAGGTATTCTAAACACAATAGTCTGCAAACAAAACAAAAAAACCCCAACATATGGCAGCTATTACCTTGACCTTACCTTGACCTTGAGGTACAGACGCCGAATTATGATTGATGGCAATGTGTGATGTGGTAAAATACTATTATCTAAATTTCGGGTTGAGTTGGTTAGTTAGTTATTGGGGTTTAACGCCGAGCAGGCGACTAAAGCCATCTCACGGCTGGAAGGCCGGTAAAAGTCTGGTAGCCTGGGCCAGACTAAAGGCCCCGCCACACGTGCCGGTTGTGCCCCGATTTTGAAGCCGATTCCGATCCGATTGCGATCGGATGACGTCAATTATCCGATCCGGTCCCAATCGGCTGGAAATCGGGTGTCTAGAACCTGCTCTATTTTTCCGATCCGAATCGGTCCCGATCGTAAGCTTCAACCAATCAGAGCGCGTCTCGCAAAGCATGTCGTTTCAGTTCAGTTTGCAAATGGCGGAACACGCCTGTTGTGATCAGTACCACCGCCGTTGCTGATGTTTCGCACGCCTCTTCCCGAATATGATGCAAAACTGCTGATAATGCAAGCACATCATCACTGTCAAAACTAGCAGCCATTTTGCAGAACAGGTACGACTTTGATCTTCAGTTCAAACCGGTCGGCTAAATAAAGTCGGGGAATGTGTGGCAGTGCACACGTTTTTGCAGTCCGGTCCGATCACCTACCGTTTCGAAACTGATCGGGAATCGGCCTCAAAACCAGGCATGTGTAGCGGGGCCTTAAGAGAAAGGCCATAAAACATGATGTAAATACAGTTCAAAGTACTCGTGGCTAAAACGTCACACAGGTCAATCGTACTTGTCTACAGAATTTGAAAGTTCATAAGAACAGTCAGATTTATACAGATTACAGAGGCCTAAATTGTGTACTTACTGCAATGTCCACAAACGAGATATACTTTTAATAAATGACCTTCCATAAATAGCCAAAATAACCTATTTCTGACTTCCCGCGACCTTTGACTCTCTTGCGAGGTTAACTTGGTAGAGCTGAAAACAAAAGTTGTATCATCAGTTTTCTCTTTGGCAAGTTTTTTAAAAAAAAAAATGATAACTAGTTAGTTCTTACAAAAATGGTACTTTGTCCCATGAAGACCAGAAAGCGGGGCAGTAAGGGCGGGGTGAGAGCAAGGAACAAAAAGACAAGGTTTCAAACCGTTTCTGCCTTCTGCCATCATTGGTAACGTAACAAACTCGATGAACTCTATGCGAATGTACAACATACTGAACATTTTCGAACGTGCAGCATGATGTGCTTTATTGAGACCTGGCTACATAGCAACATAAATGATAGTGTTGCAATTGATGGATTTTATACATTCAGACGTGACAGACATAAAGATTCAGGGAGAAAGAAGTTAGTTAGTTATTTGGGTCTAACGCCGAGCAGGCGACTAAGGCCACCTCACGGCGGGATGGGTAAAAAGCTGGTCAGCCAGACTAAAAGCAAGGTCTTAAGACAAGATGTAAATATATCTTAAAATATGTCAGAGATACTCACAAACCAGATAGGTGAGGCTAGCGCTGGCAGAATTGTACAACAAACCAAGGGGAATTACTCAGCGCTGGACAACAGTTAGATCCCCTGCCCCCGCCTATCAGGCACCCAATCGCCAGCCCACAGAGAAATACGCAGGTATAGAATAAGACAATCATTTGCATCTTCAAAAAGATGCATCAGGTCTCTTATATAACCCATGTCTTTCTCCGGAACTTAGGAAGTAGGCAGGGGAAACATACATACACAAACACGAAGGTGCATTACTATATGTGGTCGGGTAAATACCCTGTATTCCCACAGTAGATGCACAGAACATTACACAACAATGTAACGATACAAATTTGCCTCGAGTTATACTGAGATACTCACAAACCAGATAGGTGAGGCTAGCGCTGGCAGAATTGTACAACAAACCAAGGGGAATTACTCAGCGCTGGACAACAGTTAGATCCCCTGCCCCCGCCTATCAGGCACCCAATCGCCAGCCCACAGAGAAATACGCAGGTATAGAATAAGACAATCATTTGCATCTTCAAAAAGATGCATCAGGTCTCTTATATAACCCATGTCTTTCTCCGGAACTTAGGAAGTAGGCAGGGGAAACATACATACACAAACACGAAGGTGCATTACTATATGTGGTCGGGTAAATACCCTGTATTCCCACAGTAGATGCACAGAACATTACACAACAATGTAACGATACAAATTTGCCTCGAGTTATACTGAGATACTCACAAACCAGATAGGTGAGGCTAGCGCTGGCAGAATTGTACAACAAACCAAGGGGAATTACTGAGTCATTACTATATGTGGTCGGGTAAATGGGTATTCCCACAGTAGATGCACAGAACATTACACAACAATGTAACGATACAAATTTGCCTCGAGTTATACTGAGATACTCACAAACCAGATAGGTGAGGCTAGCGCTGGCAGAATTGTACAACAAACCAAGGGGAATTACTCAGCGCTGGACAACAGTTAGATCCCCTGCCCCCGCCTATCAGGCACCCAATCGCCAGCCCACAGAGAAATACGCAGGTATAGAATAAGACAATCATTTGCATCTTCAAAAAGATGCATCAGGTCTCATCAGGGTGCCTGATAGGCGGGGGCAGGGGATCTAACTGTTGTCCAGCGCTGAGTAATTCCCCTTGGTTTGTTGTACAATTCTGCCAGCGCTAGCCTCACCTATCTGGTTTGTGAGTATCTCAGTATAACTCGAGGCAAATTTGTATCGTTACATTGTTGTGTAATGTTCTGTGCATCTACTGTGGGAATACAGGGTATTTACCCGACCACATATAGTAATGCACCTTCGTGTTTGTGTATGTATGTTTCCCCTGCCTACTTCCTAAGTTCCGGAGAAAGACATGGGTTATATAAGAGACCTGATGCATCTTTTTGAAGATGCAAATGATTGTCTTATTCTATACCTGCGTATTTCTCTGTGGGCTGGCGATTGGGTGCCTGATAGGCGGGGGCAGGGGATCTAACTGTTGTCCAGCGCTGAGTAATTCCCCTTGGTTTGTTGTACAATTCTGCCAGCGCTAGCCTCACCTATCTGGTTTGTGAGTATCTCAGTATAACTCGAGGCAAATTTGTATCGTTACATTGTTGTGTAATGTTCTGTGCATCTACTGTGGGAATACAGGGTATTTACCCGACCACATATAGTAATGCACCTTCGTGTTTGTGTATGTATGTTTCCCCTGCCTACTTCCTAAGTTCCGGAGAAAGACATGGGTTATATAAGAGACCTGATGCATCTTTTTGAAGATGCAAATGATTGTCTTATTCTATACCTGCGTATTTCTCTGTGGGCTGGCGATTGGGTGCCTGATAGGCGGGGGCAGGGGATCTAACTGTTGTCCAGCGCTGAGTAATTCCCCTTGGTTTGTTGTACAATTCTGCCAGCGCTAGCCTCACCTATCTGGTTTGTGAGTATCTCAGTATAACTCGAGGCAAATTTGTATCGTTACATTGTTGTGTAATGTTCTGTGCATCTACTGTGGGAATACAGGGTATTTACCCGACCACATATAGTAATGCACCTTCGTGTTTGTGTATGTATGTTTCCCCTGCCTACTTCCTAAGTTCCGGAGAAAGACATGGGTTATATAAGAGACCTGATGCATCTTTTTGAAGATGCAAATGATTGTCTTATTCTATACCTGCGTATTTCTCTGTGGGCTGGCGATTGGGTGCCTGATAGGCGGGGGCAGGGGATCTAACTGTTGTCCAGCGCTGAGTAATTCCCCTTGGTTTGTTGTTAAAATATGTCAGACTAAAATGTCACACGAGTCTTTAAAAGAAATGTCTACAGACTTTCAAAAAGGGCAAAATAAAGAAATTGACAGTCTATGAATGCTCAGATCCTGTTAAAAATATTGCATTCTCTCATGAAATTGAAGATTTTGTCAGGGGGAACATCCCGGAACAAAACCTTTAAGGAGTCTGCTGTGAAGTGTTTATATCTCGTGTCAATTAGATCGGCACAATACAGCAAAAAGTGTCGAACAGAAAACTGCTCATCACAGGCAAAACACCATGGACGCTCATCCTGTTTAAGTAAGTAAGAGTGCGTAACATACGTGTGCCCGATGTGGAGCCGAGTAAAGACAGTCTCCTCACGCCGGCTGCCGCATCGGAAAGGTACACTGTCGGACACCGTAGGAAGAGCTTCATACAGCTTGTTCCCTTCCTCTTTGTCCCACTCGGACTGCCACTCGCGGGCTATGTACGCACTAATCACAGGTTGAAAATCACTATAAACAGTCTGTGTCAGGGACAGGTTCACTGCGGGCACTGTTGGCAGCAGAATCTGCGATGCTGTTGCCTTCGATGCCCACATGGCCCGGGACCCAAATAAAAATGATGTCATAATATTCCTTCATCAAGTCTGCGTAGAGCTGTCTAATCTGCACCAGCAGTGGGTGGTCTGTTCCAGCTCCCTGAAGGGCCTGCAGGGCAGAAAGAGAGTCAGACAGAATCAGGAAGTTCCTTTCCCTAGACTGATAGGCATGCTTGAGTGCCAGCAGAATTGCCTGCAGTTCTGCACTAAATATAGAGGAATGGTCAGGGAGGCGGAGCGTAAATGGACGTCTAGGATGACGAGAGGACACTGCAGCCGCAGCCACTCTCCCATCCTCAGACTTGGACCCATCCGTATAAAGACTACAATAGCCAGGAAAAATTGAAAGGAGTTCATTGAGGCTCTGTTGGTGGTGGGGTACAATCCTTCTTGTGGGCGGTCAATTCCAGCAAGATGTCAGGAACTGGTAGTAGCCAGGGTGGAGTGATGTGTTGCAGAGATTCCGAAACTTTGTCCAGCTCCACACCGGCCGTCTGCAGATGAGGTCGCACACGGAAGGAAAGTGGACGGACAGCTCCCGGATGGGCATCGTAAATCTCTGCAAGCGACGGGTTAAAAACACAATCATAGGCAGGATTGTTTGGATGGGCCTTCAGCTTCAGAACGTAGCTGAGCATGAGGCGGATGCGGCGGAGCCTGAGAGAAGGCTCCCCTGCCTCGGCATACAGACTAGGAACTGGAGATGTCCTGAAGGCTCCCAGACATATTCGCAGACCTTGATGGTGAATTGTGTTCAGACGCTGTAGAACAGACTTGGAAACCGAACCATATACCACAGATCCGTAATCCAGTTTGGACCGAACAAGAGCCCGGTACAGTCGAAGTAAGACAATGCGGTCTGCACCACAGTCAGTACGACCAACGACACGAAAAATGTCGAGGGCCTTCTGACAAGAGGTTCTAAGGTAGTTAACAGGGAGAAAGAAGTGGGGTGGACTTTGTGTGTAAGTAAACAAGAAGTGATGTAATCCGAACAACATGTTGCTGACGTACACATTCTGTTCGCCATATGTTGAAATCATGACAGTAAGCGCACGCCCGTATTACCTTCCACGGGAATTTTCACACGTTTTAGTAACGAATGACTACGCACCACCATCAGCTAACGAGAAAGATGCAGCCGAGATCATCGCTAACCATCAACATGATCTTGACACTCGCGCGCCCGAAGCGTTCAAGTGTGTCACGGGTGACTCAATCACTGTAATCTAAAGAACGGTCTGCCAGGGTTCCACCAAATGAACAAGTGACGTGTACAACACGAGGGGACCGAACTCTTGACGTGTTTTGGTGTAATGTCAGACTGAGATTCATACTTCGCTGTTCCGATGCCGAATGTTAGGTTTGTGGTTGTGTTATTCTTTGAGAGCATACGGGGTGTGATCAAAAAGTATCAGGACTGATGCCATAGTAAAGGAGTATAATACGCAGAGTGAAGCCACTTGGCACAGATTGACATTGACCCCAACCGTGCATGCACACTAAGTTTCAACGATCTAGCTCACTTCCGCTCTTTACAGCAGTGTTTGCAAGGAACGTATGTCGAGGGTGTGGTCGTCGCATTGACCATGACAGAGAAAGTTGAGCAGAGAATCTGCATCACATTTTGCCAAAAGCTTGGCGATACTAGTACCTGCCCAGAGGCCTACGAAAAGTTGCAGAAAGTGTATGGGGAGGAGTGTATGAGCCGCACACAAGTGGTTCAGACGTTTCCAAGATGGCCGACAAAATGTCGACAGTGACGAACGTTCTTCGAGACCCGTAACCAGCAGAACTGAGAAAAACATCGCAGATGTTCGTGCAGCTGTGAAGGGAACTCGTCGAATCAACATCCGTGAGTTATTAGGGTTCAGTTCAGTCCATTCTCACTGAAGATTTGGGTATGGGACGCGTGTCTGCCAAGTGTGTGCCAAACTGCTTTCAGCTGACCAAAAGGAAACTCGGGTGTCAGTTGCACAAGATCTCCTTGATTGTGTCGAGAACAATGAAATCTTTTTGAAAACGGTGTATACACTTTCTGCAACTTTGCGTAGGCCTCTGGGCGGTATCGCCAAGCTTTTGGCAAAATTTGATGCAGATTCTCTGCTCAACTTTCTCTGTCATGGTCAATGCGACGACCATACGCTACATACGTTCCTTCCAAGCACTGCTGTAAAGAGCGGAAGTGAGCTAGGATGTTAAAACTTAGTGTGCATGCACGGTTGGGGTCAAGGTCAATCTGTGCCAAGTGTATTCACTCTGCGAATTTTAGCTCCTTTACTATGTCACCAGTCCTGATACTTTTTTTTTTATCACACCTCGTATGTGTGTTAATCATAGGAAAGATCCGATATTCATTTGAGTTATTTTGGATAAGTGTCACGTACCTTTTTAGTAGGATTCTTTTTTTTTTTTCGCACGGAGAACGGCGATCGATTCTTGTTGTGACGCGTAGTTTCTTTACGATGAGACTGGAAGGTTCGAGCAGGGTCGCGATCTTTCTAGTGACCTCATACATGACGTCAAAGTGTTGGCAACATTTCGTAACACTTTATTAAAGGCGCTTAAATAGTAGTGGAATTTTGTAGTTTATTCAAGTGAATTCTTTTTCATCAATATTAATGAGTTTTGGGTTCTTTGAAAGAAACTTTACTCAGCTGCAACTCGTCACACGTGGCACAAGGTTGCAGACCACTCAGGAGTAACAGTTCCAACAATATTTTATTGCAGTGATGCGATCTCCACACTATGCATTCACAAATGCACCAACACTGATACACTGTCTCCTCTACAATGCATCAACACTTTTGACACAATGCGTCTCTCATACACCTACTTCCTAGCACGGTCTTTTATAGTCCACAAGCTAGGAAGGTCTACCGTGCACCCCCCCTCCCCCCAGTACTCAATAAGATGGGTTTCAAAGTGTTCCTTAGTATGTCCTGAGATGTTTAAGCCATGTTCCCCGAAAATCCGTAGGAACATACCAGAGATATAGCCGATGGCGCAAGGGTACCCCCATTCACACTCTTCGCAGGTGCTAAAATGAGGTTGAGAAACATTTTCCTCTAAATAAATCAGAATTCATTCCAGAAACCCAAATCAGGCAATATTATGTCAAGGCACACCTTCTGCATCCTCTGCAAAAAACAGAATGAAAAAATATTGAATCTCTGGCTCACAGTGAAGGTATTTGTGCACCCATTAAACGACCATTTCCGCAAAATCGCAAAAAAAGACAAAAATAATGTGTCAGATGCCTTCAGACATTTTCTATAGCACTGACAGTCCATTTTCAGGTTTACATCATTAAAACAGGATGTCACAATTATTATAAACTTTACTAGGTGATGCTGTGATCCCTGTGAGTGCCACAGTGGTTGATTTTGTATCCCTACCCCCAAGTTGTAAAAATACACAAAATTAATTAGAAAAAATTGCTTACGTTATTCCATTTTATTTTGACATCTTTTTACCTATTAAGTTTCAATAATGTGAGCATAAAATGCAAGAAAATAAGTTAAGTCGTCATCCTTTACGGTACATTCGTGGTGAATGATAACTTTTTCCCCATTTAAAATTGCCGAATTGGGAAACGTACGTCGTTTCCGGTGCCCTCAGAAATTTTGTATACAACTGATAGGTCTTTGTTAGGTTTTATTGGTTAGGATAGAGTACCACAGTTACTCCCAACCTGATTTTGTGATGCTATGATGCATTTAGGTGCCACAGTGGCTGAATCTGCTGCCCTACCCCCATTTTACCAGTACGCAAAGTAACGCAAAATAATCATAAAAATTGCTTACGTCATACTCCTCTGTTTAAATATTTTTTGTTGCCAGTTTTTTTTAAAGTATGCATATTGAGCATAACAAGTTGTGATCATTTCATTAATTTCAATGTAACCCATCAATTTAATTGTAACTATTTTTAACTGGCTGGTCTTTTAGGTGATATTTTACTTAGCGTAAGGCAGGTCTAGTAAGGTCTCCCCTTTTCCTTTCATTTATTTTCATCTAGAAATGTGTCAATATGAATGCGTAATAAAGTTTCATGGTTCCTAATAGCCAAAACAATGTTATCAAAAATACTTAGTTTCCACATGTCGACTACGAGATCTCCACTTCCACCTTCTGCAACGTTCAATTTTGTATGGCCGTCTTTAAATCTTATATTGTTCTGGCTGCCAATAAGTGAGCTGTCAAGAGCTAGGCAGCATGTTTTCAGAGTTTGGTGTATAGGGGCGTGTCTTCTGGTCAGAACTGCCAGCAGACCGCTTCTGTGTATGGACATGTTTGGAGAATGTGTAAGGAGACTGATTTTCTACGCCAAATTCACATAGGGCTGTTTCCGCATGACCCAATCTCACGAGGTGAGTCCAGCAGGGTCCTTACGGTCTGTGAACATTTGTGAAAGTTGTTAAAAAATGACAAGGCTTTTTCAGGGCCCTGGAAAGTCTGTCAATTTCAGTCCTTTTCCTTAAAGTCTGTAAAAGTTTGTACAAAATTACAACGTGCTGGCAGACTTTTGTCTACTTCTTTTTTTTTCTCCCCCAATTTGTGACTATTCCATTGCGAACGATCATGCTGACGCTTGCTGCAAGTGATCTATATTTAGCTCTGATCATAAAGTGACTGCATGGCCTTTCTGCCGAACATTCTGATTGGTTGTTTACGCTTCTACCGAAGTCCGCCATTCACTAAGCGTTCTTTTATTTTGGTATCTCTTCATGCATTAGGCACGGAAGCTTCAAATAATTGCTGATACAGAGTGATCTGATTAAAGTGTGTAAACCTTCAGGCTTCATTTTGGGTTTGTGAAACGTTCCTGCTTTTCTGTACGGACCCAGTCCAGAGTAAGCAGTGCGTAGATGAAAGATGGTGGCCTGGCTCTCCCTGTTCAGCTTGTTGATGTCATCTGCCCACAGGCTGCAGCCGCCATTCTGCTGTTGCCAATCACTTTGTTGTTGTAGTGTCTCCATTCCCAGCTAGTCCAGAATGCACTGGAATCCACTGCAGCACTATTTTGTGGACAGGGCATCCAGTCTATCTTGAAGCTTCCTGGTGAGATCAGTGGATCAAGCTGCTGCCTTTCCCTAGCTAGTGCTCTGCTGCTGTGTTGAGCACCTGCAGATCTGTACGATAGTTGGAGCTGCTGCCACCAGCTGGTAAGGAGAGGGAGGTAGTAGTGCGGTCTGCACAACAGATGTACACGCCACTTCCTTCATTCCGCATGGCATCTTATGTGGTATCACAGCTGCTGTGAGGGTAGCGCTTGTGCACAACCTCCAACAAGATGGCTTTGTGCAGTGCCGCGACCTTTGGCAAAGAGTCCTGGAACATTGTTTATGTTGTCTTGAAGGCTCTTTCGAGATGTCCAGGTATCTGAAGGGAGCTGTTCACACATCTTTGGGCTTGGTTCCAGGACGTCAGTGTTAGCCCTTTGCAGGACCTTCAGTTGGCGGTTCAGATTTGGGCGGTTCAGACTTGAACATTTCTGACGGTTCTTGGTCTGCTCCTGTAGTCTCCCATGCTGTCGGTGTTTAGTAAGTTTCTTCATCGTGTGTGCTGTTCTGTATTCCAGTGGCTCCAATGTCCTCCATTTCCTAAATTGGGGTGCTCCAGATAGCTCTAAGAATGTCACTGCATCATGAGAATGATCCATGTTCTGCATCTTGTCAAGCCTGGCTTTTTGGGTTTTGCAGGCAGTGTTTCATGTTGTCGATGTATCTTGGTACCGCACAACTGGTCTGACCGAGCAGGTGTTTGCTTGTGCCAGGATGCTGTAATTTGCGCCAATGTGGTCCCCACCAGTTTCTTCATCAGAGACTTCTTCTTTTTTTTTTGCAGCTCTAGCTTCCATGGCTAAAATATGAGGCCTCCACGTGAATCCAGTAATTTATTTGTTGCCAGTAAAGTTGGCCTGTCTGTCTTTGGTACTCGAAGGTCTCCAGTTTTGAGGTGACCTCTTCCGTTTGATTGAAAGAGATGGTCTAGCTCAGTTTGAGTGGCCTCTTTCAGTCCAGCTGCTGACTCTATTGGCAACATCCTGGATTCTGGAGGATGCTATTTCTTTATGTTTTCTGGAGGATGCTATTTCTTTATGTTCTGCTGCGCTCCACACTGCAAAGTCATCCGCATGGAGGATGTTCAAGACGAACCTTGGTACTGTTGTACTGATGTCATTAATGTAGACCAAAAACAGCATCAGACACAACATCTCCATGAGGTACACCTTCCCCGAGTTTGACAAGAGTGCTGAATGTGCAGACGATAGAAGCTTCAGCGGGAGCCCCTGTTAAGCATGCCTTAAATAAAAAGAATTACAATTAAATTGATGGGTCACATTGAAATTAATGAAATGATCATAAATGTTTATGCTCAATATGCATATTTTGTTAAGAAAACTGGCAACAAACATATTTAATCAGAGGAGCAATTGTTATGATCATATTTTGTTCCCTTGCGTACAGGTAAAATGGGGGTAGGGCAGCAGATTCAGTCACTGTGGCCCCTAAATGCATCACAGCATCATAAAATCAGGTTGGGAGTAACTGTGGTACTCTTTCCTAAACAATAACACCTAAAAAAGACCTATCAGTTGTATACAAAATTTCTGAGGGCATCAGAAACAACGTACGTTTCCCAATTCGACAATTTTAAATGGGAAAAAGCTATCATTTACCACGAACATACCGTAAAGGATGCCGACTTTCCTTATTTTCTTGCATTTATGCTCACATTATTCAAACTTAATAGGTAAAGAGAGGTCAAAATAACTTAAGCAATTTTTTTCTAATTAATTTTGTGTATTTTTAAACTTGGGGGTAGGGATACAAAATCAACCACTGTGGCACTCACAGTGATCACAGCATCACATAGTCAAGTTTATAATAATTGTGACATCCTGTTTTAATGATGTAAACCTGAAAATAGACTGTCAGTGCTATAGAAAATGTCTGAAGGCATCCGACACATTATTTTTGTCTTTTTTTGCGATTTCACGGAAATGGTCGTTTAATGGGTGCACAAATACCTTCACTGTGAGCCAGAGACTGTTTTCATTCTGTTTTTTGCAGAGGATGCAGAAGATGTGCCTTGACATAATATTTCCTGATTTGGGTTTCTGGAATGAATTCTAATTTATTTAGAGGAAAATGTTTCTCAACCTCATTTTAGCACCTGCGAAGAGCGTGAATGGGGGTACCCTTGCGCCATCGGCTATATCTCTGGTGTGTTCCTAAGGATTTTCGGGGAACATGGCTTAAACATCTCAGGACATACTAAGGAACACTTTGAAACCCATCTTATTGAGTACTGGGGGGGGGGGGGGGGTGCACGGTAGATCTTCCTAGCTTATGGACTATTATACTATTACAGATTTCCAGAATAATCCAGCAAATTCGCACAACACGACCAATCAGATCAGAAAACGTAACCAAAACTCATTAATATTGATGAAAAAGAATTCACTTGAATAAACTACAAAATTCCACTACTATTTAAGCGCCTTTAATACAGTGTTACGAAATGTTGCCAACACTTTGACGTCATGTATGAGGTCACTAGAAAGATCGCGACCCTGCTCGAACCTTCCAGTCTCATCGTAAAGAAACTACGCGTCACAACAAGAATCGATCGCCGTTCTCCCTCCGTGCGAAAGAAAATGAATCCTACTAAAAAGGTACGTGATACTTATCCAAAATAACTCAAATAAATATCGGATCTTTCCTATTATTAACACACATATGCTCTCAAAGAATAACACAACCACAAACGTAACACCGCCTCTGATCATAATGACTTGGTTAAACTCTGCCACGGTATACACCACGCGTCCGCAGCAGCTAAAGATGCTCTGAAAGGTTGCTTTGACTGCACCGAGTGGAATGTTTTTACGGACACTACAAGCGACGTTACTGAACAGGCTGACACAGTTTGCAGCTACATAAATGTCTGCCTAGACAGTGTTGTGCCTATAAAAAAAAAACTGTTAAAATCTATTACAACAACAAACCTTCGGTCACGAAGCACATCAAGCAGGTCTTAAACAGAAAGAAGAAAGCTTTTGAAGAACAGTTACAGAAAGTACAAAAAGAACTGAAAAGGGAGCTTATGAAGGGGAAGGACGAATATCGAAAATAAAAATAGAAAAACAGTTTGAGACGAAACGGGTGTCGGAGGGTATGAATCTGATGAGTCTGGAACAAGAAGCAAAAAGATGTTCCGGTATTGAGCAAAACTACGGACTATGCCAACGACTTAAATAAGTTCTATGCAAGATTTGATTGGCATGAGATTGAGCATGAGAGAGAACAGGTCAAGGAAATGCTTGTTAGTGGACCTAAACATATGCAAAGTAAAGTGATTGTGGTGACTGAGGAGGAGGTGCTTAGAGTACTTAAAAGTACCAACTTAAACAAAGCGTTTGGGCCAGATGGTGTTAGATCAAATGTGTTAAAATTATGCGCTGAACAACTGTACAGAATTCTTTGCTATATTTTTAATGTCACTTACGCAGTGTGTCGCCCCCTTTTCGTGAAAGACCTCTTGTATTATCCCGGTGCCCAAAAAATCAAACTGTATCTGTGATAAATGATTTAAGATCAGTTGCTCTTACCTCATGTGCCATGAAGGTTTTTGAGAGGGCTGTTCTTTCACATTTTCAATACACGCTTCTGATTTTATGGACCCTTTTCAGTTTGTTTACAGAAGGCAAAGAAGTGTTGATGATGCCATTTTGCATGTTGTCTCTCATTTAGAAAAACCAGGAGCCTCCATTCGACTGATGTTCTATGATTTTTCTTCTGCTTTTAACACCATTCAGCCACACATACTCGCTTACAAACTAGTTCACATGAACATAAATGCTTCTACCATTGTTTGGGTTTTGGACTGTCTCACTATGCGCCCACAGTATGTCAGAATTAGTTCGGATCTAATCTCAGATGTACTTTTTACCAACACCAGTGCACCACAAGGGACTGTCCTGTCATCTTTTTTGTTTTCTTTGTACACAGCAGACTGTAGAGCCACTCATGACGACTGTGTCATGGACAAATAGGCTGACGACACGGCACTGACAGGACAGATTACAGACGAGGACGACAGACACTGTCGACAAGAGATCGACGACTTTGTAGAATGGTGCGATAGAAACTATCTTGAATTACATATTGGCAAAACAAGAGAGGTGGTCATAGATTTCAGGAAAAACAAACATCATCCCAAGCGTTTTGTCATCAAGGGGGCAGAAGTTGAGCGTGTATAGTCCTACAAGTATTTAGGTGTTCTTTTTGACAATGCGCTCAACTGGAAACAAAACGCCGAGGCTATAGTGAAAAAAGCGCATACCCGTCTTTACTGTTTGAGAAAACTCGGATCATTTAATGTAAGCACTCAGCTTTTACAGACGTTTTACTGCTCCAGTATTGTTAGCGTTCTAACTTTTGGACTGACGTTCTGGGGTAGAAATTTATGTAAAAGAGATCAAGATCGTCTTAACAAAATAATAGAGCACAAGATACTTTGGACACACTGTACAACAGACGGATTACGAACAAACTGGCTGACATTCTTGATGACAAAACACATCCACTTAGATATGAATTTGACAGCAGACGTATCAAACAAAGTGGCAGACTTCGCTGGAGTACCCAAAAGTAGCACATCACATTATGCCAACTGTTTTGTCCCTCAGGATGTTACCCTTGTTAACAGTAATATCAGTGGATAGTGTCTGTCAACATTCTTTAGTTCTTTAGTACTAGCCCATTGAGCAGTTCACTGCAACATTGCTGACATCAGAAGCACTTGGGGCTACAAAGGTAACAGCCGTACGTCTGTTACAGTTCATCTCTTTAACTGAGAGTTGTAGGTTATTTAAAGGGGCACGCCCGACCACATTTAAGGCTTCAGTTCGCAGAAAAATGCTTTTACTGGGCTTCAGTATAAATACCCACTTAGACAGTGACTACCCCATTGTCACACCAAATGCTTTCTTTCGTCCGTTCAAAGCGAAAAGAGGCCCGCTGGAATTTGTTGACGGGACACATAACAAAATTGCTTCTGATAGGCGATGGTAGCTGACGTCATAAGTATTCTATACGACCTTTAGTCATCTGCATAATTATAACCAATCAGAGACACGATGGTGGATGAACCAGCTAAGAAAAAAAAAAGTATCATCGACTCGTACCGACAATGACAGACTCGGAATTGAAGAGAATAAAGAGAAAGAGACAAGATACCCCTAAGTAGAATTGACATCGGACAAGGGAATATCGACATGTGGCAACGCGTAAAGCATGAGCTTGACTTGACCGCCCTCTCGGCGGAATTTGACGCTTTCCTGCTGAATCAGTAAGTAATCTACGGTCTTTGTCGATCTTCCTATAGTTCCGCGAGCGCTAGTGATTTTCAGAATTCATGATCTTCAGTTATCTCTTACTGCTTTCGCAAGATTTTAAACCTGTTTTATCATATAGTTGCGAGATAGTTGTCACATTTCATGCTGCAGAGATCTGAAAACTACGGTGTGTGTCAAAGCAGTTGCAAATCGCTGGTTGTCACGGTTAGTGACTGTTTTGGCAGAAGTAGTCGAAAGTCACTTGCCGAAGCACCGGTCACGCAGGAATAGCGAGTTGTTTACAAGTTGGTAGAAAGGGGCTAGTGTTCTTTGTTTTGCACGTGCGGGACACGCTAGTGGTATGTAGCAGTGTGTTCACTGCCGAGTTTACCTTGCCGGGAGCAAGGGAATGATATGTTAGTTAGCAGCTGTACTCGGTTGGATCAAGTTGTCCTGCTTAGCTGACTGACTTAGTGACTGACTGAGGGTGTCAGTGACGCAGCGTCGGTCCAGTCCCGGTGTCGTTGGTGGCCAGAGACAGGGGTTGGTTTGCCTACGGGTGGGCGGCGCGTGCAGCGAGTCTCAGAGGAGGTAAAGTGCTTAAAAAATCCCGCGTGCGGATGTTTTGTCATGTTCGTTACGGGTGTTTGTACTATGTGTTAGGTCTAGAAGTGTCGTGGGGGGAAAAGGAGGGGGGGGGGGGGGAGAACGCGATGGGTGGCAAAGGGGAAATTGTTTTGTTGTTTATGTGTAATTTTTGGTTTGGAAAGCACGTGTCACATGGGTGAGGGTCAAGTGCTTGAACGGTTAGTGGTAGTGTTTTTGTAAACCAAGCAGGGTGGGTATGGGAGGTTAGCTGGTTTTAAGGACCCACTGGTTTACGTTACTTACGGGGCCGTTTAGGCTCCTGCTTTTCTTTTGCATTGACTTTCGGGGTCGGGACCGGTTGGAGGGCCGACGGGCATCGGGACCAACCACGCCTGGCTGGACCGGGTGTCGGCATGGGAGGCGCGCGGTTACCTATACTGCCGAAACCGCCGCGTCACCATTGCGGCCAGACCAAGCGCCAGGGAAAGAGAGAGAGAGAGAGAGAGAGAGAGAGAGAGAGAGAGAGAGAGAGAGAGAAGACCCGCGAAGCTGAACGACCGTTAAAGGAAGCCGGACGGGAGGGATCCACAGGCGTTCGTCGACTCACCACGGTGGTCCCATTCCTATTCACACTCACTCTGCCTTGGTGTAGTTTCTTGATTCCTGTGTATGAACAGTTACGTTGTAAATGACGTTGTTGTTGTGTTTTTTTATCCGTCAGCACAGAGGACTGTAAACCGACTTTTATTGTGGTTGTGAAGCAACAGTGCTGCGTAGCGTGGGGGAGTGCTTGTTTCCACCACTCGATGTAATGCTGATGTTGTGAAAGTAGTGTGAACTCCGTTTTTTTTTTTCTTTCTATTTTTTCGAAAGGGGGAGGGAGGGGAAGGATCGGTGGCTAGGTTGGGTAGGGAAGGTTAATATAATAAAGATTAAGTGTACGCGTAAAGGAAATGCGTTGTGTTGCTTGTGCTGAGCTGTAACTTGTCTTGAGGCAAGACACTAGGGTTCTTTATCTGTTCTTCTACCTCTCTCCTACTCCTAACTTTCACTCTCGTCTATCTCTCCTTAGTCGGGACATTTGCGGGCTCTACTTCTAACTTTCACTCTTGTCTGTGTCTCCCTAGTCGTGACACTGGTCGTAGCATGTTTGTCTGTGCGGGCTCTCATTCACTCGATTCAGAGAGGTAGTGTTTCTGTTGCGATGGTGCATTTGTCTTTTCCGAAATATGCTTTCAGTTAAGTAGTCTTCGATGTGTGAGATGTGAAATTGACTGCAGTGCAGAAAGTGGGTATAAATACCAATGTTCTGTTTTAATGATGGAAAGACGGTGCGTGTTTCCGAAGGGTACGAAAGAATCAAAGGTCACGCCCTCAGTGCACTACTGTACGCACGATCGTTACTAGTAAATACTAGGAGGTCGAGCGCAACCCGCATTGTAATTTTGACAGCATAGCGAGTATGGAAGTTTATTCTACTTTCTCGTGAAAAATTACGTCAAAGGGATGCCGGAAAACATCAGTACACGTGTACACTGACACGTGTGTACACCACAACGACGACCTCGTGACCTGCAGTATTGCGGTACACTGATAGTCGGCCGGGTTTTGCCTTGTAACGTAGGCTCATAAATATGCATATTAATTTAAAACAAGGCCGACGCAGACGATAAATCCGCGACTCGGGTACAAAAACAATACACATTCAAACGATGAATTTCAACATTTGACATTGTACTTGCACCATAAAGCTCTAAGATGGTACACAAAGGACCCATACACATACTGTCATCAATGTCTGTTGCAGACAGTTTTCTGACTGTGTTGAGATGCTTGATCCTGGGGAATATAACTTTAATTAATAGAATGAGTGAATGATGATGCCATGTGTTGTATGGGCAGACAGTGAATTTCCCCATGAAGGATTAATAAAGTATTATTGTATGTTATAGGTCGTTTGACATCTGTGCACGCAACGTTTTTCGCAAATATCTTCGCGAAGAACCACTTTTCTATATCAGTCTTAGAACAAATATAATTCAGTGCCAGCTGACCTAATACGATTTACTTTCAAGGAACTCGAACAATGTGTCAGTTTTGCTGTACACTCGTAAAAATTCTGAAATATTTCATGAAATGACTGATTTTGCATCCCTAAATGTGCCCCAGATATATTAACCCAGTATAAAAAAAGATTTATTTTAACGTGAAGGAGTAAGTCGACCAAGTCTTCAAACCTGAAACAGCACCTGCATGCCCGACCTTGATATTGAAATCTGTCCGTTTCTAGCCGGGGCTGTACGAGGGTTTTGAAAATGTTGTATTTTCACTATATTTTTTTACGACGGTGGAGCAAAATCAATAAATCATAGAAGTTAAGTAAAAAATATCCCATATTAGGTCAATTGGCACTAAATGGTACTTGTTCTAAAAGTGGTAGAAAGGTATTTCTTTGTGAAGGTATTTGGAAAAAAACGTGTGCTGCGATGTGAAACGGCTTATACCCTATTTATTTACCTTTGCAGCCTTGACCTCTTAATGGAGGTCAGCGAAATGGACATAAAGTCAAAGCTTTTATCAAATAGGATTCCTGAGCCAAATTAGAAGTCTGTGGCTCAGACAGTCTCTCATAAGTTTAAAATGATAAAAATCGGTCACAGTTTGATATAGGAAGGATGATGGATGGATGGGCCAATGGTGAACCAGTGGCGGATGACTCATTATATTTTTTACTTACTTTGAAGGTTAAATGAGCCATATAACATGTGCTAAACTTCTCTAATACCTTGGTTTTCAAACAAAACGTAAGTGAAACTTGTAAAAAGGACATATTCATAATAGGAGATCTGGTGTTTCATATTAAGCAAATGGTGCATAATTTTTCAAACTGGAACTGCTTCTGCGTCGATTCAAGTTTTTAAGTTTGGCTTTGTCCTAAGATGCATCAGT
>BTPG01000005.1:102686998-102716998 GCA_036245525.1 Semisulcospira habei | reverse complement strand
CTTCTACCGTTGTATCTGCCGCGACTTGCGAATATTGTCATTATCGTTTTTTTCGGGTCTGTCTATTAGCGTCTGGGTTGTTGCACCCCGAAGGTCCGAGATGCTGATGCAAAGTGCCAGTTTTCTTCTGAGAGTCCATATTTTTTCATTTGACAAAAGCCAAATGTGTCACACTAAAATACAGCTGCATATCGACCAGTTGAAAGTGTTGTTTTTCAATCACCTGAATTTTAGCCATTTTTGAAGACTTATCGAAGATGAATAACTACTGATCCAAGGCAGGGGCTACGTATCATTAGTCCAGCGTATCGATAGTCCTATGGCCGATAGTCCTACTTATCGATAGTCCTACATTTTTCGTTGTCTCGATAATCCTACGTACAATTAGTAATACGTATCGATAGTCGTATGTTACGACATTTTTCACGGTGTTGGTCGATACTCCCACGCATGAAAGAATAAGCTGTCTAACATTCATCCCCCCTCACAGCCCCCAATGTTATCTTGCCTGAACTAAGACGTTTATAGCTTTCTGTTCACAATCCATGTGAATAGGCAAACGTAACATAGCTTTTCTAAGCCCCAGTTATTCGAATATGCGGAACTCTCCTACGCACAAAGGAAACGAAGAGCAGAAAAGTATTTCATTTTAACCATTAAAAATTCCATAGTTCAGTTAGCTCTTGTCCAGCATTACTGTTAGACATTGAGAAGAATAGGCAAATCTCCGCTCATAAACTAAACACTAACCCGTTTCACCTGATACGACTGATGTTATCGTAAACGCACAAGTACTTACTGACCTATTTTATACAGTGCAAGGAAACCTCTATTCTGGCAAATCGCTGACCGGAAGATATAATGCAAAACGGGTATATGAAGTCCCAGAGGTGAAAGGCTTTCTGGGGGAGAAAAAAAATGAGGGGTTGGACTTCCCGAGGGGAAGGGTGGGGGGGGGGGGAGGGATGGGGTCTGTGGTGGAGACCTCTCTGGTTGTCTCCCTCGATTCTTATATAAGCTGGTTATATATGCCAGTCTTTGGGGCCATGTTCTCTCTGTCATTTTCACAATGTTGAGATTAGTTACGGGTGACCGTGGGGGCCAAGTACTCATCCATGATGGATAAGAGGAGAGCTGGAGCAGATGCCCTGTTTTGGATATGCTGGCGAAGTGACTGTCGAGCAACTTTTGAAAACGAACCTCTTTCAGACTGATGGAGACCAGGGAAACGAAGTCATCCAAATACTTCATGTACTTTTTCTGGTTCGTTAATCTTACCATTATCCGCCGCCCCCTCCCCCTCCTTCCCCCATTTTTAAATCCCTTAAATTTATATTAGGTAGTTTTTAGGATGGGTCGCGTTGGGGCGAATTTAATAGCATGTCCCAAACCTCTGAAGATAAAAATTGCGTCATGTCTAGTTACCTCGCTGCTGAACGTACATTTGGCGCGATGCGCCTTATAGTGCGTATGTATGTGTGTTTGTGTGCGTATGTATGTAAACACGAGAATCTCCGATATTTCTGTACTCACAAGCTTGAAACTTGGCGAAATACTTTGTTCACGGGGTGGCTAAGAGAGCTTCCGAGCATAGTGTAACTGGATGTCTCGCTGAAGACATAAAAGACCGTTTATAGAAAGTCTTTTGACCCAGATTAGAGCGCGTAATTTTTTTTGTCATATTTACTTGCTTTTGTATTTTGGATATAGCTAGTTTGAAAGACATTGGATGAGTTTGTCAGTCAACTTTTTCAGTAACTATTAATTCTCTTCAGAAAAAAATTAAAACAGTAAAAACCTTGACTTCTGGATTAAGTCAGACTGTGGCGGTGACGTAAAAGAAGCAATTCCGTCACTACGCACATTGACGCGATACTCTAGATATGACGTAACTCTCTCTCTCTCTCTCTCTCACACACACACACACACACACACACACACACACAAACACACACACACACACACACACACACACACACACACACACACACACACACACACACACACACACACACCGATGCGCTTTCAGAAGAACATGCAGGTGTACTTAGTATATCATGTAGGTAAAGTCAACTTGATTTCACACAACGTATACCAAGACTGAAATTGTACTGTGAAATTCTAGTTTTGTCATCATTTTCTCAAGTCTTGAAGGGAAAGTGAAACCAAAGACAATACATTTCATGCACAAATTGAGGACAGTAATTTAGGACTGAAAACTAACAATGTTCCAATTTCACAATGATCGTGGGTGTGGCGTAGTTTGATTTCATGATATTCTTTACCATGTGGTCAAGACTAAAATGAATGGAAATTCAAGAAATGATACTCAACATGTGAAGTGTTAATATTCATGTAAATTGTCAGGGAGTGTGATGAAATGACACATACATCGAACAGTGTATCGAAACTGTTTTTCAAAACTTGTAAACCAGCTAGTTTGTCCCATTAAAAGTAAATTGCAATCAGAGGTATGCCGAACTGCGGTTAAAATGATTAATGTTTGATATGTTTGCCAAGGGTTCCTAGAAAGTGTCTTATGTAAGGTATCGCTTCTTTAACCTTAGAAGTGGTAGACACAGTATTGGAAATGATAAAAAAAAAAAATGTTTTTTTAAAGGTCCAGACCTGATATTACTCACACACACACATACACACACACACACACACACACACACACACACACACACACACACACACACACACACACACACACACACACACACATGGAGACAAAAGCCTCAGAGTGGGTTACCTACCATTTTATATGAAAATGGGTTCCCATGTTTCTATTTATTCTAGGGCTCTGAAATTGTTGCGAATGTTTAGAACTCACCTTATAACTAAGTCTATAACTTAAAATAAAATTGACATTTTCTAGAAACAGATCCACTGGATGGAGAAAAAAAAATGGGTTTCTACTAATAAAGTGGGAGACAAATAGCAACAGAGCATTTTGAATATTAACCCTTATCATTCGGAATACACCAGTGTGTGCAACAAGTGTGACTAAAATAGTCCAAGGGTAGTGCCAGAATAGCTTGGCGCCTCTAGGCACCACCCTTGAACTAAAGCCATTGGTCTATGTCCTCATCTGTAAGTACTGTAATGCAGCTTATATATTATGGCAGTGTACAGATTTGAAGCTTTTAGCCTGAGTATGATGCGGGTTAAAAAGTGTGTACAAATATGAAAGATAGAAAAAGACCCAGATGAAGAAACTAACACTTAACTCATTCTACCCCAGACACACCACAGCAAGACAAGGATCGACCATGATAGTTCAAGGGTGATGCCAGAATAGCTGGGCGCCAAGCTATTCTGGCATTACCCTTGAACTGTCATGGTCGATCTGTGTCCTGCACTGCAACGCAGTCTTCAGAGGACGACTTCAAAATTTGGGGATTTCGGTCTTGGGTAGAATGAGTTAAAATGACAAAACAAAAACACTGACATTAATTAACTAACTGACAACACAAGAAATCACTTGAAACTTCAGCCTTTATTAATCACATCAAAGGTGCATGCATATAAAAACACAGTAATTGTAAACATTTCAAATCAAACAATCAAGAGCAGTCAAACCTTTTTTCTGGCAACTTTGTGATGAGTAAAACTAGTTCTTGCCTTCGGCACATAAAGGGTTCCAGCGACTTATGTGCCTCTATTCATAAAATGGAGAGAGAAATATATTGAGTTCTAGCAAGTGCGACAATAAAGTTTAGCTGAATTAGTATACCTCGTCCTGTGCCTAGGTTAAATGCACCAGACGTGCCAATGTTGCTATTTTGGCACCAGACCGGTCGCTCAGACTGGTCTGGTGCACCCGATCGGTTTAGAGTGTGTGCTTTCTGCACCTGTAATGGGCAACCTCGGAGAAAGAATCACGTGACCGTCGTTTGATTGTTGCAAAATAACATGAATAAAGAATAAACCCTTTCCCATATGCAATCCCGCAATAATGCATCCATCCTTATGCTAGCACCACGAAACATTAGGCGATTTGGCAGATTTGAAAAATAGCTTTTTGTTTTCCTCAATGGAGGTGATTTTGCGACATCTGCGTCGTTTGCGGCAGAAAGCACCGTCATAGTTGAAGTTCGAGAGATGAGCGCACTACAAGTACAATGGACTTGATTCAGTGGCATGGGGCATGACACAAGCCTCCGCCATCTCTACACAAAACTGGCGTGTTAGGGGAGGTAAAAGGCGCAGCTAAAAGTTAAAACCGCAAACGAACTTTTTTTCCGACTGCGATCACAATCTTTCGCGTGAACGTACGAGACCACACTACAAGTGCAGAAGCCAACCTGCGCGCGCAGTTCTGGTGCACATGACCGGTCCGAGCGACGGGTCTGGTGCGAAATAGCAACAATGGCGCAGCTGGTGCGTTTAACCTAGTTAGAGGGCGAGGTATACCAACTCAGCTAAGGTTTAAGCTTTCTGTGACTTTTGAAACAATGCACAGTATGCAAAGTGTACTTTATAGTAACAAAAAAGTTACAGACATTCCAAAATGATCCAGGCATACATCAGATAAAAAATAAGCTATACACACTGAAATAATAACACTCTTGTAATAAATCTTTATGTTGACAATGGTTTTCTTATCTTATTATTGTCTTTCATCCCGATTTGTTCGTACATTGCTGAACGTCCCGACAGCAACAAGACTTTCTCAGGACGTGCCAGCACTGCTTGTGAAAACAAAAAATGAACAGAATATTGAATGTATATGGCCAGCCGGTCTAATACGCTAAATAAACCTAAGACCATTTAGCAACACACATCCAACATCAAGAGAGATACAAAAATATTAATTCAGAACAAAAAGGTGACTGCCAAGCGTGTAAAATGCAAAGAAGTAACCAACGGAGAAAGAAACACGCTTAGAAAAGATGGTTACAACAAAATTTATTAATATTTCCAGTAAATCCGCTATGTGTCAAAACAGACAAACAAAGTGAGAGATCAGTCGCTACTTATCTTCATTCGCAGAAGGAATGTGAAGATAAGTAGCGACTAATCTCTCTGTTTGTTTGTTTTAACAAAGCGGATTTACCCAAAATATTAATAAATTTTGTTGTAACCGTCTTTTCTAAGCGTGTTTCTTTCTCCGTTGGGTACTTCTTTTCAAGAGATACAGGCAGCGCAGACAGTAGAGAGAGCTTACAAAACAAAAATACAAGTGAATGGACCAAGGGTAGACAGAAACACATGCCCCAGAATTGAGAGGAAAACCCACTCTGTGGGGCTGACCAGGTGACCCTGGGAACTAAAAAGTAGTTAACCCCACCCAAGTCCCCCAGGGCAGACCTGGGTGGGGGCCACTGTTTAGTTGCAAAGTAAGGTTAATGTTATTACTTACTTACTTACGCCTGTCACCCCTACCCGGGTATAGGCCGTCGACGAGAGACCTCCAGCAACTCCTGTCCTGTGCTTCTCCTTCGATTCTACTCCAGGTGGTTCCCAGTCTCTTGATGTCTGCTTGGAGGTCTCGACGCCAGGAGTTTCTCGGCCTACCTCTTTTCCTCTTTCCCTGGGGGTTCCATGACAATGCCTGCCTAGTGATACTGGAAGCTGGCTTTCTCAGACTGTGACCGATCCATCCCCATCTTCTTCGCCCAATTTCATTCTCTGCTGTTATCTGCTCTGTTCTCTCCCAGAGTCTGACGTTGCTGATCTTCTTTGGCCAGTGGATTTTCAAAATTCTTCTAAGGCAACTGTTCATGAAGGTCTGTTCAACTGTTAATGTTATACAGTATACAAAATGATCCAGACGTACATCAGATAAAAACAAAGCTATACATGCTGAAAACAACCGAATAATAACACTCTTATAATAAATCTTTATGTTGACAATGGTTTTCTTATCTTATTATTGTCTTTCGTCCCCAGGCGCTGTTTCGTTTGCAAAGTCACATGTTATATACAGTATACAAAATGATCCAGGTGGACCAACCCCATAGTAACACTCTTGTAATAAATCTTTATGTTGTCAATGGTTTTCTTATCTTATAATTGTCTTTCATCCCCAGCCGCTGTTTCGTTTGCAAAGTCACATGTTATATACAGTATACAAAATGATCCCGGCGGACCAACCCCATAGTAACACTCTTGAAATAAATCTTTATGTTGACAATGGTTTTCTTATCGTATTATTGTCTTTCGTCCCCAGCCGCTGTTTCGTTTGCAAAGTCACATGTACAGTATACAAAATGATCCAGGCGGACCAACCCCATAGTAACACTCTTGAAATAAATCTTTATGTTGACAATGGTTTTCTTATCTTATTATTGTCTTTCGTCCCCAGGCGCTGTTTCGTTTGCAAAGTCACATGTTACATACAGTATACAAAATGATCCAGGTGGACCAACCCCATAGTAACACTCTTGTAATAAATCTTTATGTTGTCAATGGTTTTCTTATCTTATAATTGTCTTTCATCCCCAGCCGCTGTTTCGTTTGCAAAGTCACATGTTATACAGTATACAAAATGATCCTGGCGGACCAACCCCATAGTAACACTCTTGAAATAAATCTTTATGTTGACAATGGTTTTCTTATCGTATTATTGTCTTTCGTCCCCAGCCGCTGTTTCGTTTGCAAAGTCACATGTACAGTATACAAAATGATCCAGGCGGACCAACCCCATAGTAACACTATTATAATAAATCTTTATGGTTTTCTTATCTTATTATTGTCTTTCGTCCCCAGCCGCCATTTCGTTTGCAAAGTCACATGTTATATACAGTATACAAAATGATCCAGGCGGACCAACCCCATAGTAACACTCTTGTAATAAATCTCTATGTTGACAATGATTTTCTTATCTTATTATTGTCTTTCGTCCCCAGCCGCTGTTTTGTTTGCAAAGTCACATGTTATATACAGTATAAATATGATCCAGGTGGACCAACCCCATAGTAACACTCTTGTAATAAATCTTTATGTTGTCAATGGTTTTCTTATCTTATAATTGTCTTTCATCCCCAGCCGCTGTTTCGTTTGCAAAGTCACATGTTATACAGTATACAAAATGATCCCGGCGGACCAACCCCATAGTAACACTCTTGAAATAAATCTTTATGTTGACAATGGTTTTCTTATCGTATTATTGTCTTTCGTCCCCAGCCGCTGTTTCGTTTGCAAAGTCACATGTACAGTATACAAAATGATCCAGGCGGACCAACCCCATAGTAACACTATTATAATAAATCTTTATGGTTTTCTTATCTTATTATTGTCTTTCGTCCCCAGCCGCCATTTCGTTTGCAAAGTCACATGTTATATACAGTATACAAAATGATCCAGGCGGACCAACCCCATAGTAACACTCTTGTAATAAATCTCTATGTTGACAATGATTTTCTTATCTTATTATTGTCTTTCGTCCCCAGCCGCTGTTTCGTTTGCAAAGTCACATGTTATATACAGTATACAAAATGATCAAGGCGAACCAACCCCATAGTAACACTCATGTAATAAATCTTTATGTTGACAATGGTTTTCTTATCTTATTATTGTCTTTCGTCCCCAGCCGCTGTTTTGTTTGCAAAGTCACATGTTATATACACTATAAATATGATCCAGGTGTCCATCAGATAAAAACAAGTTATACACGCTGAAACCAACCCAATAATAACACTTGTAATAATCTTTATGAAAACAAAAATGTCGCGAGTGTGCTCTCTTGGAGAATTTCAATTCATTTCTTTTGTAACTTGTTCAGTCTGTTGCGGATGTAATCCTTAATGTTTGTCCAGCGCCTATGTCTAAGTGCGGGCTCTTCTGTGATTGTCTGCTGTATCTCGGCCTTTCCAGGAAGTTTGTTCACGACGAGGTGTGTATGGAAATGAGTTTGAACAGCTTTCTCTTCAACTTTCCCCCATGGTTTCCTTGAAAATCTAGCTTTCTTTCGAAAAGGAGCTGACGCAGTACTGTCATCATCAAAACTATCTAGATTTTCTTCAGGTTCTGGGCGTCTTTTCTCTGTCATGCTCATTGATTCCTGTGTTGTTGACTTGGTATTTGCTTCATTCACAGGTGCTGTTTTCCCCGAGACCTCTGCAAGTTTTTGATGTGTCTTCATTGTCAAAGTCAATTTCTTCATCTCACAAACCAGATAGGTGAGGCTAGCACTGGCAGAATTGTACACAAACCAAGAGGAATCACTCAGCGCTGGACAGACAAACAGTTAGATCCCCTGCCCCCGCACCCAATCACCAGCCCACAGAGAAATACGCAGGTATAGACAAAGACGATCATCTGCATCCTCAAAAAAGCATCCTTTTTTGAGGATGCAGATGATCGTCTTTGTCAGGTCTCTTATATAACCCATGTCTTTCTCCGGAACTTAGGAAGTAGGCAGGAGAAATATACATACACAAACACGAAGGTGCATTATGTGGTCGGGTAAATACCCTGATTTCCCACAGTAGATGCACAGAACATTACACAACAGTCGGCAGTCGGTAGATGTAGTTATTGATGGTGCGCGACCTCAGACTTTGACAGGTCGCCATTTCTTACGCAAGCTTGACAACGAATGGGGATTGCCATATTTGGCAGCGACATCTCCCTCACGCGTCTCGGCGACTGCCAGACAATTCCACATTCAAGTGTACTCCTCGGCCATACAATCAGTTCTTCACGGTGCATGGATTCTACATAGACCGGGTGATCCCCATCGCTTTTGTCTTGATGGGTAACAGGCAGGTTGGAACCTATCGCCAGGTATTTGGGTTCATCAAACGGAAATACAACCGTCTCATGGGATGACCTTTAGATCCGCAACTCATCGTTGCTGGTTTCGAAGTTTCTTTGACAGCGGCAGCCGAAACTGAATTTCCATAGTAGCAGGTACGTGAATGTTTCTTCCACTTCTGCAAGACCGTTTGGGCTAGAGCAAAGGAAGAGGGGCTACATGGACCCAAGCGTCATCGACGACTCCGAGGACACTTTTTGCATCATCTAACACGTCCATCATCTGATCAAGAAACTCCTGGCGTTGGCCTACCTGCCTATTGCTCTCGTCCGGGCAAACTGCTGCCACTTGATTCAGGAACAAGCTACAACTACAAGACAACTGTCAGCATGCTTCAGAGGAGTCAGAAACGTTCTCCGATATTTCAGAAGAACTTATATTGAGGGCAACCTGGGACCATTGTCCTGGAACGTATATACCATCGCGCCATAGATACACGCTCAAATAACCATGTTGAAGATAAGCCAGTTTTAAGACCTCATTACACTCCTCTAGAGAAAATAAGAAAGGCATAGCCATTATGGCTCACGTGTATGACCGATTTACATGTGTAACCTTTGTGACAAGTGCTGGCTTCTGCAGCAGCAAAATCCATGTTTTCTGAAAATGTAAGCATTTTTCATGCATTCTGTCAACCCCCCGTGACCCTTGACCTTTGTGATGAGTCGACTAAATTAGTAGGCATAGGCAGGTGGTAACATCAATTATCCTTGTACCAAATTTGGTTGAAAAATTTGGGAATACCTACAATTTTATCAAAAATCAGCATTTTACACACATTTCCCAGCCTCTTGTGACCCTTGACCTTTCCAAGGGGTTATCCAAATTAGTATACATAGATAGGTCTTACCATCAGGTATCTCTGTACCAAATTTGAGTTTTAAGTTGTGAATAATATTTGAGGAAAAAAATCTTTTGCCAAAATATGGCTATTTTAGACCTATTTCCTGAGCTCTCATGACCCTTGACCTTTCCGAAGGATCAACCAACTTAGTTTGCATAGAAAGGTCTTCCCATCAGGTATCTCTGTAGCAAGTTTGGGTTTAAAGTTGTGAATAATATTTGAGAAAAAAACATCTTTTGTAAAAATATGGCTATTTCGGACCCATTTCCTGAGCCCTTGTGACCCTTGACCTTTCTGATGGGTCATCCAAATTAGTATGCATAGATAGGTCTTACCATCAGGTATCTCTGTACCAAGTTTGGGTTTGAAGTTGTGAATAGTATTTGAGAAAAAACATCTTTTGTCAAAATATGGCTATTTTTCACCTATTTTCTGAGCTCTTGTGACCCTTGACCTTTCCGAGGGATCAACCAAATTAGTACGTATAGAAAGGTCTTACCATCAGGTATATTTGTACTAAGTTTGGGTTTGAAGTTGTGAATAGTATTTGAGAAAAAATAAATTATGTCAAAATATAGCTATTTTTTATCTATTTCCTGATCACCTGTGACCTTGACCTTTGTGAGAGGTCACTCAAATTTGTATGTTTAGAAAGTATCCTTGGGGCAAGTTTGAAGAATGTGGCTTGAATAGTCTCCGAGAAAATGCCAACGTTAAAGTTTGTACTGACGACGGCGGACGGACGACGGACGACCACTGGCCCAAAACATAGACTCACTTTTGCTTCGCACGTGAGCCAATGAACAATGAGATATTTGTGTGAAACGCAACAAGAAAGAAAAGATAGAAACCCGTAACACACTAGATAGAAACCCGTAACACACTGTCACATCTCACGTGCTCGTGGTTCTAATGGCTTCCCCCTCACCTACCTCCCTACCATCTCTATTGTTTATCAAAATATTAAACACCTTCCAATGCCAGCAAAATACATACATTGGGCTCAAGAGATAGCAAAAGTGAGTTCATATATTGATTAGTTCATGTATGCATTATCTGCCATTTGTACGTTGTTCCAGAAGTCATTCAAGCATTTACCAATTTTATTTAAGTGGCAACTCCTAAAGGTTTGTCTCCTGTGACATTTGACCTTCCAGAATGTGTCTGATATTAAAATTCCATGAAAAGTATGCATTTTCGCATACTGGGGAATAAGTGGTTCAGGACACTGACAAACACAGACGAGGAAAACAAATATGGCCACCATGACCTTGACCTTAAGGCTGTTGAACACAAAATATTGAATTTGAACACTTAAAAAAAAAAAAAATACTATCATCAACCAAAATTGAAGAAAGTCGGTCAAGTGATATCGGAGTATTGGGTCAAGGGACCATTAATTGATATGGGCACCGTCACCTTCACGTACAGGTGACCAACACATTTTTGTTTGGGAATACTTTTCTACCAATCAGTAAAGTTTGATTAAACTCGATCCAGAAGTTGAAGAGATATTGCGCCTTTGAAAAACGGATATAAAAACAAACAAAAAAAGATTGCCGAGACCTTCACCTTGAACAGGCTGTGTGGTTTCGTTTCCAACACTTACTACATCTAAGAGTTTACACAACCAAATGTCTAAATTAAAATCAGCTGAATGATTTTGGAGGTATTGTCCATAGTGTTTGAAATTTAAATATGGCGGCCGTGACCGTGACTATAAAGTTATGGCCTTTGCTTTGAGCACTGACAAATATTTTGAATTATCACTAATAAAAAGTGAAATTTAAAAGAAATCAAAACAGTGGGTTCTAAGATTTCGCCCAAAGATATGCCCCAGCAGACATAAACGCACAGACGTACAGACAGACAAGGTAACCCAGTGTACCCACCACATAAGGGGATGGTATAAATGTAATCTATCCGTATTATTATTTATACTGACTGCACTATTAATACGATTTCAAAGAAACCCAAGAAAAATAAAGCATTTACACAATATGGTCACATTAAAGACTTCGTTAACCTTCTGAATGGTTCATCAGAAAAATACAGCCATAAAACTGACATCATTTGCCAATTTTCTGTCATCTTACCTGACATATATGACAGACATTTCAAAAGGAAATTGACATTTTATTTTTTTACATTGAATGACCTTGGCTATAATTCGTTAAAGTTATGTGGCTCGATAGGTCTTACTGTCGTCTACAGTTTGGTAGGTTGTATATGATGTGTTCAAGACAGGTAAAGGTAACAGTTGTCTGAAACTAAAACTAAGAGTTTTGAAGGTCAAGTAACTTTGGAGGGTCAAGTGGAAAAAAAAAAGCCTGGCGTGTATTATCAGTGGTATTGAACAGTGTGTTTGATTTCGTCAATAAATATATAATACAGATTTCTATCAAGTTGTATAACAGTTATTGAAAAAAAATCATAAACACACTGTATGTACATGTGTGTATTTTCCCGCAGTACCTTAGAAAGCATGGGACGCAAAAGGACGGCTGTTTTGGTTGTACAGAAGTGTTATTCACAAAAAGGAAACCGATAAAGATTAACTAATTAAGATGAAGACCTTGCACTTCGTTCTCTCAAAATATCAAATGACTTAAAGACAGTGTGTGTTTAGGGGGGGGGGGGATGAACAAAACTGAACAAAAATATTAAAGTCGGAGGGTGGGGGGGAGGGGGAGAAGAGACACGTAAGTATCTGAAACAAAACACACCCAAAAGTGTGTGTGTGTGTGTGTGGGAGGAGGGGGGGGGGGGAAGGCAGGATTCCACTCTCTTCTCTGAGGAGGAGGATATTTTCCGAAATCCCCAAAAGGGACAATCAGTTTAGTATAGTTGGGGGACCTGGGTGCGAGGGTGTGTGTGTGTGCGCCGGGGAGGGGGGGGGGGAGTAGAGTCCAGTATAGATAAGATCTATCTATCTATCTATATCCCGTAGTCTTGCCGACCGTTGGGGCACCACTGATGACATGGCAACCGGCTCCCTCCATTCCTCTCTGTTCTCTGCCATTCTCAGCGTATCGCCCAGCTTCAGTCCTGTCCACTCTGATATAATTGTCCTCCCATCTTTTCCTCTGTCTTCTTCTCCTTCGTCCTCCTTGCACAGCGCCTTGCAGGATTGTTTTGGCAAGCCCTGCTGAACGCGTGACATGCCCATACCACTTCAGTTTGCGTTTTCTCACAATGGCTAATAAGTCTTCATAGGGCCCGATGGCTTGCCTGATTCTGCTTCCCACTTCCTCGTTTGTGATGTGATTTCTGTATGAGATGCCAAGCAGCCTTCGAAAACATCTCATTTCAGTGGCTTGTATCCTCCTTTCAAGGTCTGCTGTGAGGGTCCATGACTCGCAGGCATACAAGAACACTGAGATGACTAAGGAGCGCATCAGTCTGATCTTAGAGCAGAGTGTGATGTTTCTGTCCTTCAATCTTGTCAGTGCTGTTGTTGTCTGCGCAATCCTGGACAGTATTTCTGGTTTTGATCCCTCATCTGTCACAATGGCTCCTAAGTATTTGAATTTTTTAACTGTTTCCAGTTTTTGGCCTCCAACCATGATTTCTGTGCCAATGCCACTGGCGTTATTGGTCATCAGTTTGGTCTTCTCTGCACTGATTCACATCCCATGTGCTAGGGCAGAGGTGTTAAGTGTGTTACTGGTGCACCATCACCATCAAAACTCCGTGCCAGAAACAACATCAGCATTGGCACTTGGAACGTCAGAACATTAAGAACGCCTGGAAAGGTAGAGGAGCTGATACATGAAATGAACAGATACCATTGGACCATCCTAGGACTTTGCGAAGTACGATGGAAGAACCGTGGGGAAACATCAACCCAGGAAAACCACAAACTGTACTACAGTGGCAGAGAAGACAAACACGAACAGGGTGTCGGATTTCTCGTTCACAAAGACACCATGAACACCGTCATGAGTTGTCGGCCAGTCTCCAGTAGGCTTATCACCATACGCTTGAGGGCAACCCCATTTAATATCACCATTGTTCAAGTTTATGCCCCAACAACAGACTATGGCGATGAGGAAATAGAAGACTTCTATGACCAACTGCAAGAAGTTCTGGACCAGACCCCCAAGAAAGACATTCTTGAGGTGCAGGGAGACTGGAATGCCAAAATAGGAGAGGATGCTGCTAGGAACTGGAAAGGAACATGCGGACGCTACTGCAATGCAGAGACCAACGACAGAGGCTTAAGGCTCCTGGAATTTGCCAGTTCAAATGATCTAAAGCTGATGAACACGTTTAGCCCGCACAAAGCATCCAGAAGGTGGACATGGCACAGCCCGAACGGAGAGCACCATAACCAAATTGACTACATCATGGTGAAGAGACGCTTCCAAACCAGTGTGAACATTGCCAAGACAAGAAGTTTTCCAGGAGCAGACATTGGAAGCGACCATGACTTAGTGATGATGACCTTCCGACTCCGCCTAAAGAAGGTCAACAAGCAGGGTCCCACCAGAATCAAGTTTGACCTCGAGAAGCTGAAAGACCCAGAGGTAGCGGAAGCTTTTCAGGCAAAGATAGGAGGAAAATTCGCACCACTGCTACTTCTAGGTGCAGAAGACATGGACGTGGACACACTGATTGACACATTTAACACTGTTGTAACCCAAACAGCCAGTGAGATCCTTGGCAAACACCGACAAGCAAAGAAACCTTGGGTTACAGCTGACATCTTTGTTCTATGTAACAAGCGTCGAGAATTAAAGAAAAAGAAATCAGAGGTAGAAGGAGCTAAACAATTCAGGGAAATTAACCAGGATATCAAGAAAAGCACGAAATATTTACCTGAATTTACCTGAATTTACCTGAGTGGCCACTGAGCGCGGCCGACGGGGTAGGAAGTTTGAGAACTTATTTTAACTGTCTCTTTATCATGGCGGTTCTTGAACTGGTTGACAGTTTCAGCTTCGACAATTGATTGTTTCAGAGCATTCCATGGGTTCACAACTCTTTGGGGAAAAAAGTTTTTTCTAAGATTCAGTCTGGACCTCCCTTTGAACAGTTTGCGCAAATAGGCAAAGAATAAGTGGATTGAAGATCAGTGTAAACACGTAGAAGAAAATCTGAACAAAAATAATAGCAAAAAAGCATACCAGCTGGTGACCAGTGTAAAACAAGGACGCTCCTCGATCATTCAAGATAGTGAAGGGAACTGTCTTACGGAAGACCAAGACATACTGAAGAGATGGACAGAGTACTGCTCAGATTTATACAACCACCGAGCTGCAGGGGACCCAGGCATACTTGTCAACCCACCCGTGACCAACAATGGCTACTATCCCATCCTCCGAGAAGAAGTAGAGGCTGCAGTGAAGTCGCTGAATAAAGGGAAGGCAGCAGGAGCAGACAACATCCCTGCAGAGCTAGTCCAAGAAGGGGGAGAAGACACGATGAGCGCCTTACTAACAATCTGCAATAAGATCTGGCAGTCAGGGGATTGGCCCACACCATGGACCCAATCACTTATAATAACTCTCCCCAAAAAAGGCAACTTACATCAATGCCAGAACTATCGCACGATCAGTCTAATATCCCACCCAAACAAAGTCATGTTAAAGATCCTACTGAACAGGCTGAAGCCACAGGCAGAGGAAATCATAGCTGAGGGCGCAGCACAACTGAGCAGATCTTCAACCTGAGAGTTCTATGTGAGAGATACCTCCAGCACCAGCAGGACCTCTATCATGTCTTTGTGGATTTTAAGAAAGCGTTTGACAGGGTGTGGCATGCATCCCTTTGGTCAACATCAATGTCAAAATGATCAAAGTCATAACAAACCTTTACAACAAGGCCACTAGCGCAGTCTGCTTCAACGGCAAAATAGGAAACTGGTTTAGGACTACAGTTGGAGTCAGACAAGGCTACTTGCTCTCACCTACTCTTTTCAACATATTCCTGGAAAGAATCATGACGGACGCTCTGAAAGATCATGAAGGAACTGTCAGTATTGGAGGCAGAGCAATCACGAACTTGCGCTTTGCGGACGACATTGATGGCCTTGCAGGAACAGAGAAGGAGCTAGCTCAGCTGGTGGAAAAGCTGGATAGTACAGCCATTGCATATGGGATGGAATTCAGTGCATAGATAAGATAAGATAGTTTATTGACATATGTTTCCATGTACAAAACAATAAAAACATTGGAATTTGTCTTGATGTAAGTTACTAAGACTAAAATCACACACACACACACACACACACACACACACACACACACACACACACACACACACACAGACAAACAGTAACATCTGATTCAGTTAAAAGCTGACTGTACACAGTCGTTCTCACTCGCCACTCGCGCTCTCTGGTTGATCAGAGAGAGCGCGAACAGCCAGAGGGAAAAAACTGTTGCGGAATCTACTGGCCCTGGTACTGATGGACCTGTACCTATGCCCTGATGGTAGAATTTGGAAAAGCTCATTGCCGGGGTGGGTGGAATCACTGGAGATAAGACTTGCTCTACGTAAGAGACGCTGCTGGTACAGTGAGTCCAGGCTAGGAAGATCTCTGCCTATGATTTTTGAAGCGGTCTTGACCACCCTACTCAGTCTGATTTTCTCTTTGGCGGTGATGGAACCATACCAAATCGTGATCGAAAAGGTGAGCACGCTCTCAATCATAGCTCGGTAAAATTGCATCAACATGTGGGCACCGAGACCGAAACTTTTCAGACGTCACAGGAAGAACAATCGCTGCTGTGCTTTTTGGACGATGAGGCGAGTGTTTTCCTCCCACGTAAGTCGCATGACAGGGTAGTGCCAAGAAACTTAAAGTTCTGGACTGTTTCAATGATTTCACTATTGATCACAAGAGGGGGAGGGGACTGTTTCTTTCTAAAGTCCACAATCATTTCTCTTGTTTTGCCAGAGTGCAGTTCAAGGTTGTTATTACACCAACTAAATAGAGTCTCCACCTGACTACGGTAGGCGTATTCGTCTGAGTTTGTAATGCACCCTTCCACTGTGGTGTCATCTGCAAATTTCAGAACTTTAGTACTGGCATGGCATGAAGCACAGTTATAAGTAAACAGTGAGTAAAGCATAGGGGAGAGCACGCACCCCTGAGGCGTGCCCGTGGATACAATGAGGGTGGATGACACATTTTCACCAATTTTAACGACCTGTGGTCTCATCAACAGGAAATCGAGGGTCCAGAGGCACAATGCTTCTGGAACTCCGATTTGCTGGATCTTCTGGTACAATTTGGATGGAATAATGGTGTTAAAAGCAGAACTGTAATCAACAAATAAAATTCTGGCATAGGTGTTTGGGATTTCAAGGTGTTGTAAAACATAAAACAAACCAAGTGACACCGCATCCTCCACGGAAAGTTTTTCGCGATACGCGAATTGAAAACAATCCGGCAGAGGATCGGTAACTGTTCTCAGAAACCGGAGGACCAGGCGCTCAAGCGTCTTCATGACAACTGAGGTCAGAGCGACCGGTCTATAGTCATTTAGGGAGGACACTTTGGATTTTTGTCGGAACAGGAATGATGGTGGACCTTTTGAAACACTGAGGAACAGTGCCCTGAGAGAGAGACATGTTGAAAATGTCGGTAAAGACGCCCGAGAGCTGGTCCGCACAGTTTCTGAGTAAGCGTGGAGAAATGTTATCTGGACCGGCAGCTTTCCTGCTGTCTAGACGCTGAAACATGCACCTGACATCGGCGTCTAGAATAATGAAAGGTGGGTTCTCAGTATGACTCCTCTCCACAGAAGGAGTTGGGGGTCGTATTCTTTTTGTCAAAACGACTATAAAAGTCATTCAGAGTGTCTGGGAGAGACGCATCTGTAACATCAGCAGTCTTGGAAGCTGGTTTTGAGATGTCCCTAGGGTTACTAGCTGTGATTTTCTGTTCTAGTCTGTCTCTGATGTTGCGCTTGGCAGTCTTAATTGCTTTGTGTACTGCATACCTGGCTTGTTTGTACCTTTCTCTGTCATTGTCTTTGTTAGGCGTCATGTTTTTCCTGGAGTTTGTGTTTAATGTCTACTGTAAACCATGGCTTGTCATTAGAAAAACTCTTGCAGGTCTTGGTGGGAATACAGAGGCTCTCACAGAAGGCAATGTAGTCAGTGACAGCGGTGAGTCTCTGTGTACTCGTGAATGTCTGATGTTACCTCCTTAAACACATCCCAGTCAGTGCACTCTAGACAGCCAGGGAGTGTTTCAGCTGCCTCAGGTGACCACTGTCTGATTGTTTTTACTTTTGCTTTTGCACTTTTGAGTTGTTGCTTGTATGCTGGCACAAGATAAATCATGGCATGATCTGACTGTCCGAGTGGAGCACGGGCGATGGAACGGTAAGCGCCTTTCATGATTGAGTAACAATGATCTAAAATTTTACCGTCTCTAGTGGCACAAGATACTTACTGTACGAACTTAGGCATCTCTTTGCTAAGATTAGCTTTATTGAAATCGCCAGCGACAACAACAAAAGAATCCGGGTTTGAGTATCCCGCCGCTCCTCCTCCCCCCCCCCCCCCCCCGCCCCCCCCCCCCCCCCCCCCCCCCCGTTCCCAATACTCACCCGGAATCTGCCCCTGAGAGTCACACGCCGAACTACTGTGTCACATTCCACTTTGTGTTATATATTTGAAACAACCTGTACTTTTTTGGTCGCAGGTGTTACTTCGTTTAAAAAACAAACAAACAACAGACAACCGGTAGCCGATTTACGGGTAAGTTATTGACACTGTGGTAAACGCATTACATAGACCCGATTTTTTATGCTCATGAGTCAGGGATTCACTTAGAACTCTGTCGTCAGTACAACGGATATATATACAACGTGCAGATATTTTGATCTAGATCTGGAAAATTGAATGACGTTTTAATGTATCCAAGTTACAGAAAGCTGTCTTAATTAAAGCTGTCGTAAACCCGCAAAAATTGCGCCACTGCATGAAAAGTTGAAAACACGTCTGCACGGTCTTCCAGACACTCGTTGTTGAATGACTAAAACTAGCCCAAACAAAACCAATAACATCTTTGGGAAGGGAAAAATATAAACTTTATCGCCGTATATAGCACTTGCACAAGTGAAATTATTTAAATGGAAGCGAGTAGAGAGAACAGGTAACAACAGCGCTGTGAGAACATGTGCACAGCGTGAGGCTGCCCGGAAATATTTACGGCCAGGCGATGGCGGACGCTCAAATGCAGTGCCTCAGACTCGTGCCGCTACAATTTTGAAGTAATCGCTTAATATTCAGTGATTTTTTAAAGCTCTGACGTTCCTCTTGATTTTCGCCTAGCAAAATTTGGTGCCCAAGTGAAAACCGGCTTTCCACTATCAATATCAGTGTCGCGGTATTTTTTATTTTTTTATTTATTTATTTATTTTTAAATTCGGAGTGAGGATTGTCCTAGAAATGCTAAGGAGCGCGCGCTGTTTTCAAAACTGTTTTCAGTTTGGCTATAGGTGCAAAACTCGGACGGCACGAGCCTAATTGAAAATGCCATGAAAAAAAGTTTAATTGCTGTAACGCATTCTAGTCTAGTACATATAGCTAATCAAATCGAACTAACTCCTTTAAAAGTGTTTGTTGGTGCAGATTACTCTTCAATGGTGCCTCTGTAAATAATAATAAGTCCGGAAAATCGTGACTCTAGAAAAAAAAAAAATTCCATATTTTGTCGAGCGTTTCACTGGTTTTCGGTGCCATATCATTGCGGCGGAGACGGGTGTGCGCCGTGGTTACTGGGACTATTGTTTTACCGCAAGGTGCCAAAGACGCGGAAAATACCCAGAATAAATATAAAAAGCACAGTGATGTACATCCATCGCCAAGCCATTCAGGCGTAACCGGAACTTATTTCAAGCACGTATGCACACAAAATATAACCAAAAACTTAATTTGTACATCTGTATTTAATTTTCTTGTTAACTGTGCTTTGCGAAGCTAAATTTGTGCGACGCGCTGAGATACAAAATGGCGGAGTGTGTAAAGGTGTGTTTGACATCGCACACTATATGATACAATGGCCTGTTTATCGGCCGGCCGTACAAACTTGAGCGACACAAGTCGGTTTGAATTTGTATGTCTAGTTCATGTGTGTTTCGAGGACGTTTCGCTTTGAATTGACGGTACTCCTCATCGTCAGCGTACCAAACCGTGGAGACTATGAAACTGATGAATTTAGTGTAGCGTTCTGCGGCACGTATCTCGATCTCCTTTTAAACCCCATCCCCCGTATTGGACAATTTTCAGTACTTCAATGCGCCATTTTCCCCCCTCTTCCCCCTCCTCCTTTTATTTCTCCTGACTCTCCTTCTCCCCCTGTTTTCGGGGTGATCACGTCAAAGGAGTCTGTAGACCTTTGTTGTCTGTTTTTTTTTTTAACACTATGAGTAGAATAAAACAACAACAACAACAAAACAGAAAAACTGTGCACACAAACATAAGTGTGCCGACACTTGTGAAAAGAAATACATTCGGAGACTGAAAAAGCAAATAATGTAAAGAACACTCAAAGTGTCTTAAAACAGGGAGCCCGAAATCATTCTTGTTGAAAACGTTAGGGTACTGTACAGCGGAGGACATATACGCGCGCTATTACTTATGCAGGGTGCAAAGCTACCCCCTATGCCACTACTTTCAAAAGGGTGGTTGTAACATTATGTAGCTACGAAAGTCAGTGCCGGGCCCGGCATGAATAGACTAGTTTACAGTGTCCTTGGTGGGCGCATACATACACGTAATGTATGAAGGGCCACACTAACAATAGACAAAAGAATAAATAATATAGCTCCCTTATCCCAAACACGTAACATTGTTCGAAGAAGGATCCATCTAGTTCGAAAAGGACACGAGAGATCTTACACTACCCATCGCGACTCCAAATGTATAACTATTTCTGTTCAGACGACGGAAGGGACAGGACTTGCACTGCAACGAGAATCCACGACTCTACACAGCCATCCTCTGGACTACAGACCACGTGACCTTTCAAGTTCTGTCATCTTTACAAGCAACATGGTCTTCTCTTCACTTAGCTTCCACAGCGTGCAAGATTACACACACAACCTTCCTCGTCACAGCACTGGCACTGACCAGCTTTGCGTCGCTAGACCATAAAACCATAAATAAAAACCATAAAAGTTCACCTCAGAACCAACGAACTTCAAAAGTTTCGTAAATCCACAGAATTCCGCGATAGGGGTGAGAACGGGGCAAACACAACCTACCCCCTCTGTTGGCACACAAAACCAGGGACCAGGGACAAAACCAGGGACTGCAAACGCAATGAACCATACGAGTTCACCCTAAAAACCAGTGAACTGATTAAGTTCAATAAATCCACAGAAAACCTGTGATACCTACTCATAGTGTTGAAAGAACACAGACAACTAAGTTCATCACTCCTTTGACGTAATCAAAGGGGTATCTAAATGGCACCCCGAAAACAGGAAGAGAAGGAGAGTGGGGAAATAAACTGAGGAGGAGGGGAAGAGGAAAAACAAATGTGGCGTATTGAAGTAAAATTGTCCAACACGAAAGTTGAACCTCACAAACGCTAGGATACAACTCTATGCGAGCATCATTCCGAAACTGAGCCAACGACTTACTAAGACACAAGTCAGTAGGAAAGCCCTAGAGCTATCAATCCTAATCCCTAGCCAATACGGGTGATAGGGTTTAATAGGAGATCGAGATACGTGCCGCAAAACGCTACACTCAATTTTCATCTCCAAGGTTTGGTCCGATGACGATGAGGAGTACCGGCAATTCAAAGCAAAACGTCCTCGAAACACACATGAACTAGACAAAAATTCAGACTGACTTCTGTTGCTCAAGTGTGTACGGCCGGCCGATAAACACTTAGTGTTTGTGTGCTCAGCATTGTCAGGAACATTGGAACAAAATGATGTGAGAAAGATAACCACATAAAATCAAGTCTTAAACAGGATGGATTCATCCGGACTTTTTATGTGTTTTTTCTCTGTTTCTAGGTAGTGTTCCAACAAGCAATGCTTTAAAGAAATTAGTCCGAACCGGCTTTGGACCTCATTTCATGTAAATTGACTGGATTATTTTGTGCGGGGAGAAATTAGCGCGTGCCATAGGCTCAACGTTGATTTTGTAATAGGACATAAAACCGTACTGTTACGTGATAAGTGTGCAAGGGATAAAAACTTTCAACAAACATGCAAAATCAGACGTTACTCGTCTTGTAGGTGCCGTTGCGTCGACAGAAAGCATGCGAAAATATGCTCCCCCACAAACGGCGCTCCGCTGGCCTCTCATTTGTGACGCGTTTCACTGTACACATTCATACGCAGTGTACTGTGGAAGAGCGCGGGATTGTCAGCTGCATTTACCTCTCTTATGTCGTCTGCAACCAGTCTTCTGGGCGTTTGTTCCAACAGTCAACAGCAAGTTGATCTTGAATCCGTTTTCTTTACCCAGACAATTGTCATACACTGATCTGCCCTTTGTTTGTTTGAAGCGAGCTAGTCCATAAACTAGGAAGGTCTACCGTGCACACCCCCCCACCCCCCCCCCCCCCCAGTACTCAAAAAGATGGGTTTGAAAGTGTTCCTTAGTATGCCCTGAGATGTTTAAGCCATGTTCCCCGAAAATCCTTAGGAACACACCAGAGATATAGCCGATGGCGCAAGGGTACCCCCATTCACGCTCTTCGCAGGTGCTAAAATGAGGTTGAGAAACATTTTCCTCTAAATAAATCAGAATTCATTCCAGAAGCCCAAATCAGGTAATATTATGTCAAGGCACACCTTCTGCATCCTCTGCAAAAAACAGAATGAAAAAATATTGAATCTCTGGCTCACAGTGAAGGTATTTGTGCACCCAGTAAACGACCATTTCCGCGAAATCGCAAAAAAAGACAAAAATAATGTGTCAGATGCCTTCAGACATTTTCTATAGCACTGACAGTCCATTTGTAGGTTTACATCATTAAAACAGGATGTCACAATTGTTATAAACTTGACTAGGTGATGCTGTGATCACTGTGAGTGCCACAGTGGTTGATTTTGTATCCCTACCCCCAAGTTGTAAAAATACACAAAATTAATTAGAAAAAATTGCTCAAGTTATCCCATTTTATTTTGACCTCTCTTTACCTACTGAGTTTCAATAATGTGAGCATAAAGTGCAAGAAAATAAGGAAAGTCGGCATCCTTTACGGTATGTTCGTGGTGAATGATAGCTTTTTACCATTTAAAATTGCTGAATTGGGAAACGTACATTGTTTCTGATGCCCTCAGAAATTTTGTATACAACTGATAGGTCTTTTTTAGGTTTTATTGTTTAGGATAGAGTACCACAGGTACTCCCAACCTGATTTTATGATGCTGTGATGCATTTAGGGGCCACAGTGGCTGAATCTGCTGCCCTACCCCCATTTTACCTGTACGCAAAGGAACGAAAAATGATCATAACAATTGCTCCTCTGATTAAATATTTTTGTTGCCAGTTTTCTTAACAAAATATGTATATTGAGCATAAACATTTGTGATCATTTCATTAATTTCAATGTGACCCATCGATTTAATTGTAATTCTTTTTATTTAAGGCATGCTTAACAGGGGCTGCCGCTGAAGCTTCTATCGTCTGCACATTCAGCACTCTTGTCAAACTCGGGGAAGGTGTACCTCAGGGAGATGTTGTGTCTGATGCTGTTTTTGGTCTACATTAATGTCATCAGTACAACAGTACCAAGGTTCGTCTTGAACATCCTCCATGCAGATGACTTTGCAGTGTGGAGCGCAGCAGAACATAAAGAAATAGCATCCTCCAGAATCCAGGATACTGCCAATAGAGTCAGCAGCTGGACTGAAAGAGGCCACTCAAACTGAGCTAGACCATCTCTTTCAATCAGACGGAAGAGGTCACCTCAAAACTGGAGACCTTCCAGTACCAAAGACAGACAGGCCAACTTTACTGGCAACAAATAAATTACTGGATTCACGTGGAGGCCTCACATTGAAACATGGAAGCTAGAGCTGCAAAAAAGAAAGAGAGTCTCTGATGAAGAACTGGTGGGGACCACATTGGCGCAAATTACAGCATCCTGGCACAAGCAAACACCTGCTCGGTCAGACCAGTTGTGCGGTACCAAGATACATCGACAACATGAAACACTGCCTGAAACCCAAAAAGCCAGGCTTGACAAGATGCAGAACATGGGTCATTCTCATGATGCAGTGACATTCTTAGAGCCATCTGGAGCACCCCAATTTAGGAAATGGAGGACATTGGAGCCACTGGAATGCAGAACAGCACACACGATGAAGAGACTTACTAAACACCAGTACTCAAACCAAGGGGAATCACCGACAGCATGGGAGACTACAGGAGCAGACCAAGAACCGTCAGAAATGCCCAATCTGAACTGCCAACTGAAGGTCCTGCAAAGGGCTAACACTGACGTCCTGGAACCAAGCCCAAAGATGTGTGAACAGCTCCCTTCAGATACCTGGACATCTCGAAAGAGCCTTCAAGACAACATAATGTTCCAGGACTCTTTGCCAAAGGTCGCACAAAGCCATCTTGCTGGAGGTTGTGCACAAGCGCTACCCTCACAGCAGCTGTGATACCACACAAGATGCCGTGTTGAATGAAGGAAGTGGCGTGTACATCTGTTGTGCAGACCGCACTACCTCCCTCTCCTTACCAGCTAGCGGCAGCAGCTCCAACTATCGTACAGATTTGCAGGTGCTCAACACAGCAGCAGAGCACTAGCTAGGGAAAGGCAGCAGCTTGATCCACTGATCTCACCAGGAAGCTTAAGATAGACTGGATGCCCTGTCCACAAAATAGTGCTGCAGTGGATTCCAGTGCATTCTGGACTAGCTGGGAATGGAGACACTACAACAACAAAGTGATTGGCAAAAGCAGAATGGCGGCTGCAGCCCGTGGGCAGATGACATCAACAAGCTGAACAGGGAGAGCCAGGCCACCATCTTTCATCTACACACTGATTACTCTGGGCTGGGTCCATCCAGAAAAGCAGGAACGTTTCACAAACCCAAACTGAAGCCTGAAGCTTTACACACTTTAATCAGATCACTCTGTATCAGCAATTATTTGAAGCTTCCGTGCCTAATGCGTGAAGAGATACCAAAATAAAAGAACGCTTAGTGAATGGCGGACTTCGGTAGAAGCGTAAACAACCAATCAGAATGTTCGCCATGCAGTCACTTTATGATCAGAGCTAAATATAGATCACTTGCAACAAGCGTCAGCATGATCGTTTGCAATGGGAATAGTCACAAATTGAGGGAGAAAAAAAAAAAGAAGTAGACAAAAGTTTGCCAGTACGTTGTCATTTTTTACAAACTTTCACAGACTTTAAGGAAAAGGACTGAAATTGACAGACTTTCCAGGGCCCTCAAAAAGCCTTGCCATTTTTTTATAACTTTCACAAATGTTCACAGACCGTAAGGACCCTGCTGAACTCACCTCGTGAGACTGGGTCATGTGGAAACAGCCCTATGCGAATTTGGCGTAGAAAATCGGTCTCCTTAGCACATTCTCCAAACATGTCCATACAGAGAAGCGGTCTGCTGGCAGTTCTGACCAGAAGACACGCCCCTATACACCAAACTCTGAAAACATGCTGCCTAGCTCTTGACAGCTCACTTATTGGCAGCCAAAACAATATAAGATTTAAAGACAGCCATAAAAAAGATTGAACGTTGCAGAAGGTGGAAGTGGAGATCTCGTGGTCGACATGTGGAAACTAAGTATTTTTGATAACATTGTTTTGGCTATTAGGAACCATGAAACTTTATTACGCATATTCATATTTACACATTTCTAGATAAAAATAAATGAAAGGAAAAGGGGAGACCTTACTAGAAACGCCTTACGCTAGGTAAAATATCACCTAAAAGACCAGCCAGTTAAAAATAGTTACAATTAAATTGATGGGTTACATTGAAATTAATGAAATGATCACAACTTTTTATGCTCAGTATGCATACTTAAAAAAAAAAAATGGCAACAAAAAATATTTAAACAGAGGACTATTACGTAAGCAATATTTATGATTTTTTTGGTTTACTTTGCGTACTGGTAAAATGGGGGTAGGGCAGCAGATTCAGCCACTGTGGCCCCTAAATGCATCATAGCATCACAAAATCAGGTTGGGAGTAACTGTGGTACTCTATCCTAACCAATAAAACCTAACAAAGACCTATCGGTAGTATACAAAATTTCTGAGGGCACCGGAAACAACGTACGTTTCCCAATTTGGCAATTTTAAATGGGAAAAAGCTATCATTCACCACGAATGTACCGTAAAGGATGCCGACTTTCCTTATTTTCTTGCACTTTATGCTCACATTATTGAAACTTAATAGGTAAAGAAAGGTCAAAATGAAATGGAATAACTTTAGAAATTTTTTCTAATTAATTTTGTGTATTTTTACAACTTGGGGGTAGGGATACAAAATCAACCACTGTGGCACTCACAGTGATCACAGTATCACCTAGTTAAGTTTATAATAATTGTAACATCCTGTTTTAATAAAGTAAGCCTGAAAATGGACTGCCAGCACTATAGAAAATGTCTGAAGGCATCTGACACATTATTTTTGTCTTTTTTTGCGATTTCGCGGAAATGGTCGTTTGCTGGGTCCACAAATACCTTCACTGTGAGCCAGAGATTCAATATTTTTTCATTCTGTTTTTTGCATAGGCTGCAGAACGTGTGCCTTAACATAATGTTGCCTGATTTGGGCTTCTGGAATGAATTCTGATTTATTTAGAGGAAAATGTTTCTCAACCTCATTTTAGCACCTGCGAAGAGCGTGAATAGGGGTACCCTTGCTCCATCGGCTATATCACTGGTGTGTTCCTAAGGATTTTCGGGGAACATGGCTTAAACATCTCAGGACATACTAAGGAACACTTTGAAATCCATCTTATTGAGTACTGGGGGGGGGGGGGGGGTGCACGGTAGACCTTCCTAGCTTGTGGACTAAGCCTTCTTGTGCAGATTTGTCTCCGAGTATCTGACTCTTTCTCGAGTACTGAATCTGAGGACTAATCATATCCCACACTCTCTATGTGCAAATCGTGGCAAAACACGTGCATACTAAAATGATTTAATGGTTAAAATTGTTTAACAAGAACCGGAATAGCTTTGTGTTGCACTGATTAAGTGGCCATCTTCGTTTGATTGAATATGCTTGTTGCTTGTAATTAAAAATAAATAGGGGGACAGCGTGTGTCTGTTGAAACTCTTGTGCCAAAATGTCAAACACCACAAAAAATAACATTTTAAATAGCATTTTAAAATTTCACTGAAAATGTTATTTTTTGTGGTGTTTGACATTTTGGCACATATAATTAAAATATATATATATATATATATACTTAAAATGTGAAGAAAGGATCCACAAACACCACGTAGTTTAGAAGGAGTTACACTTTTATTCTATGCACAAATTTTCGCCCTCTCAGCGACGGCTTTTTCAGAGGAATGCCCAGGTAACAGGTAACTAGGTAAAAAAGCATATTTACGTAAGAGAATGTAGTGGTCAAAATAGATACAGAATGTACATGCATGCACTTTCAAATTCTAAATGATCGTAATACTTTTACATATATAGACTAAGGTACAAAAGCACGTGCACAAGTTCGTGATATTAGTGCGTCATTACTGATGACGAGAAACTTTTATGAAACACGAGTATTGACACGCAGTGTGCGGAGGAAGAAATGTCGCAATGAAATATTTATAATAATAATGTCATCATCAACATTGACACCATCATCATTAGTAGAATTTTCAAACGTGCAGTCAAGAAAAATCTAAAAATCACACACACAATTACAGTGTTCGTATTATGCTTACGGTATAGTCCGAATTAAAATACACGTGCATAAATTCAAGTACGTCATTCCTGTCAGTCCGGAAGACAGCAATAGTTAATGACTCATAAGCATGACGTACTAAGAAGAAAATGCATCTAAAATATAACATATTACTATTTTTACTGTTACGTACATCATCATCGTCATCAATATCGGTAACATACTCAGAACTCACACACAAACAAAACTGACAAAAACATCAAATGTAAAAACTCGCATGCAAATCATGCGGGGGGGGGGGGGGGGAGGGGGGAATGGGGGGGGGAAGGGGGTGGGTGGGGGGGGGGGGGGGGCATAGATTTTCTAAGTTCAACTAGTCACGAATCTCTCTCTCTCTTTCTTTCCTATTGAACAAGTGAAAGACGAGAGAGAGAGAGAGAGATTTTTCGCCAAGGTCAGTGAGGCAGAAAAAGGGAAATCTATCCCCCTCTCTCTCTCTCATTGTCTCTCTCTCTCTCTCCCCCCCCCCCCCCCAGATTATCTCTCTCATCCTCTCTCTCTCTCTCTCTCTTTCTCTCATGGTCAGTGATTAATTACAATTATATATTTGCCGCCTTCCTAGCCTCAGCATGGTAGCTAGGTCTTTGCGTGAATTCAGGCCAACAAAGATAGTTCCAACATTGGCCTGCCACCACGTTTCACGAGAGATCAGTTCACTCTCGTCTTTCACTTGTTCAATAGGAAAGATTTTCAGAAACGGTACTGTCCGATCTGCTGGATGGGTGGTGCTAACGACATGTTGAACAAGTGAACACTTAGAGCACTTCTTGTTGTTGATGTCACTTTTGTGATTTGCCCAATGCAGCTTAAGATTACAAGTAGACCCAATGTACATGGCGGTTGTATGACACGAGCACTGGATAACATACACAACATTTTGTGTTGTACACGTCAAGTTCTGCCGTATATGCCACCGTCGTCCATCCCATGGAGATTTAAACTCTTGGACTTCGATGGCGTGTAAAAGAAACACCACAGCCAGTAGTTGAGCATAGTATAGCAAAGTTAAATTGGTTTTGGAACATCTGTAGTGGGCTTGAGGACCATTTTCTTGCAGTTAAATCGTATGTAATTGGAGGGTTTAAGTAATGATCAAAGGGGTTGGGTACTTTCACTTGAAATAAATCTTGTTCAGACACAGCTATATCGAGCTGATTTAGTTGAATTATTTTCTGTTCATAAGTTGGCGCAACATTGTACTTGGCATCCACATTCAAATTGAAATGCGTTTGTAGTTTAAATGGTTGGTGATTTAAATTCCATCGTGCTTTTTTATGAGATAATAAAAATGTTTATTACCTTAACAAATCTTGACACAAGCAAACCAGTGTGGTTAGCTAGTGGGATTGATAATCGTGATGGTAGCAAGGCTGTAGCTATCCATGAAATGTTCTTCAACTATGTTTATGCCAGCAAACTTTACCATAGCAAGAGAAGCGACAATAGTATTTGAAATTATTATGAGGTCAGTAAATGCTGCCAAAGAGGCTGAATTTGTACAGGGAATCAAACTTACGTGGGATGACACAGTAATATCTAGCTGGGTTTTAGGCAGACCGGAAAGGAGGGAGTTACAGTAGTCTAACCGTGATAAAACAACGGAGACAAGGGTGGCAGTTGCTTCGGGCGTCAGATACTGTCTTGACACTGCTAATGCGCGGACGTTCAATAAAAGCTGATCTGCACATAAGACTAACATACTTATGACAGTTCTGAGCTTTTCGATAGTTGTGGCAGACATTTCTTTCCACAATAAAATGACAGTTGTGAACTTTGATCTGAGGTGTCTCATTTTTCTGTTTCTCCTGTCTTGGTTATGCGAAGATGATGGTACACCTTTTAATACTTGTTGTGTGCTTCCACCCATCAGATGACTTTAAAATAATAACTGTCAAAGTATTATTATAGGCCTTGAAGTATCATGTATGACTTAAATTTATTGCCCCTCATGTGATTACTTTGCAAACTTTAAAACTACTATCTTCTATTTTGTTGGCATTCACATACACGTGCTTCATATCACGAACTACTTTCGCAACACACCATAACTCTGTCACTACACTAAAACAGACTGTAACCCGACACTCTCGCCATACATTATTTCATATATTGGAAAAGACTATACAATGACTTAAACCAACTACATACTACCTTCACCAATCATTTAGGCATACACATCTCACATTCTTTAACTATCCCTGTTAGTAAATAACTAACTAGACAAATCACCAAATATCTCCACAAACCAACCTAACTGAGCCATATCCACGGTACACAATCAAACTACGCTACTCTAACGCGTATTACCATTAACTCCGTAACTCTCAATAATGCATAAACATACCTGAAATCTAATTCTCAGAGTCTTGGAATAGGGGTTAGGGTATCCCACATACAACCGTCCTTGTTGACAGTATAGCTCGTACTAACTACTTTCTGCCTCGATTAGACTGAACGGCTCCCGCCTAAAACTCCGTGCAAACGCTTTCCTTATGTTTGC
>BTPG01000005.1:102634498-102681998 GCA_036245525.1 Semisulcospira habei | reverse complement strand
TGGGTTTGAAGTTGTGAATAGCATTTGAGAAAAAATATATTATGTCAAAATATGGCTATTTTTTACTTATTTCCTGATCCCCTGTGACCTTGACCTTAGTGAGAGGTCACTCAAATTGGTATGTTTAGAAAGGTCTTGCCACAAAGTATCATTGGGCCAAGTTTGAAGACTCTGGCTTATATAGTCTCCTTGAAAATGCCAACGTTAAAGTTTACCACGGACGACTGCGGACGGACGACGGACGGTCCAGAATATAGACCCACTTTTGCTTCGCACGTGAGCCAAAAGAACAACATTCTATTTTTACGCCATTTCCAATATGACGCTTCTGGTGACGCAAAATCATAAGCAGAACTGCGCAGCTAAATTACAACATTCCCACGACGAAAAAAGCTGCAGTCTATGCTCATGCATGCACCGGTTCTGGAGGCGAAATCGTTATGATTTGTTAATACGAATGTCGGTCTTCATTGTCAGGTGCAGCCTTTGATTTTTTTAGGATTTACAAACATCTATGTAAAGGCGTTAAAAACACCCAAACACCATAAGATAATTAGTTAGTTATTAGTCATTTGGGTTTAACGCCGAGCAAACAACTAAGGCCGTCTCACGGAGGACGCAAGACTGTACCAGTGTATTTGCGTATTCCCAGTTTTTTTTTTTTAGTTTCACGTTGTTTTTATTGTTGGTCTTTTTCTGCCAACAGAAGCTGCAGTATGTGACCCTAACTGAACCATGGAAACCACACTCTGCCCCGCCTTTGCAGCAGAGGGATGGACAGAGGGGGTAAATGCGGGCCAGACCAGTGTTCAGCCCCGGATCCAGGGGTGACGGGGGGGGGGAAGGGGGCAGGGGCCCCCCTCCTCTTCCCCCCTAACGCCAACCCTAGAAATATTTTTAGGTTGCTGCCTTTTTTCTTTGTCTTTTTTGGTATAAAAATATTGTGCTGCTCGAAAAACTCAAAGTCCCTTTTCGGGGGTGCGCCAACCCCCCCCCCCCCCCCACCCACCCCCACCCCTGTTGTTTGATATTCTGGCGAATGGTTACAGTCTGAACACGCACACGCCTTTTGTCTCTCTACCCCAAGTATAAGGTTGAAGGTCCCAAAGAACACTTTTGACCCCCACCCCTCTCGAGGTAACTGATCCGCCCCTGAGTGTTAGATCATTTCTGTCGGTGATCGTAATCAGGTACACCCTTGACACATTCGTCAGTTTCTTGCATGTTGCATTAAAACTATTCTTTGTAAAATCACGGACAGGTGTACATATTTGGCGCTACTTTCATCGAACAAATTGTTCTCGATATCACAAAGGCCATACAAAACAAAACATTTTTTCACACACTTTAGAATAACCGTAGCAAAATAATGACCCAGTCACTCACCGATACCAAAACTGCACGTGCTAGCTATGCCGGCGATGTTGCAAAGTTGCAGTTCCAAACACCGGCCATATTCTTGCACACAGCAACTGACAATCATCTCCTTTATTCAAACCGCTATATATCCGGCCTAAACTACTGGTTGAAAAATGCCTTATATTTCTTCTAAGCAAATGTTATTTGCCACATTTATATATATATAAAGTGTGATCTACGGCACGTTTAGGAATACAATTTTAAGTCATGTCATGAAAAATGCAGTCAAAATATCACGGGGCAGCAATGTTAATTACATATAAACATGAAGCTTATAAAATCAATTGGAATTGAATGAGTTTTGTTCATAGACTGTGTTTCTTATCAGAGACATTTGCAAAAGACATTGTGTGTTCTACATCATACACGTCTGGCTGCATTTTGACTCATGTACAGTAGACTACAATGTCAGTATGCAGTAACACCACAGAGGTCTGATTGGTTCACTGTACAAACATGCGATACAACCCATGCGGCACCGCGCGCGCCATCAGTCAACACAATCGCTCAGTAGATACGCCTTGGTAGTGAGTGAGTGTGGTGAATGTGTGCGCGTGGTGGCGTAGTGGTTGTCTCGCATATCAGTACATCGAGCCCGTCAGGCCCTTGTGAGTAACCTCTTCAATGCCAACTCGCTGATCGGCGAGATCGGTGCTCGCACCTTCCAGAAAGCTAGATCCGATCTGAACGTGTTATCTGTGGTTAAAAACAGATACATGTAGCGGTAGTTTGCTTGACAGCAATTATCTGAACGTACACAATGCAGTGATCTGAATTTAGACAATAATGACAATTGACGCCGGACTACTCCAACAACGAAAGAAGAGCAATCATGATGTCACGGCGAATAAACGATGTGTCCCAGAAGCACAGACAACACTCCGAACATCTCCAGCAGGCCGCGATAGATCTTCATGAGCTCGGAGCGTTGTCTATGCTTATAGTGGACACTGGCTATCCGCCATGACTTCGTTGTTTTTTCGTTGTTGGTAGTCTTTATTTATAAACGAGGTACACTGTAAACAAAGACATGTGGGTCAAATGGTGGTTGTGATGCGGTCTAGTGTATTAGTGTAGCGTCCGTGCTTGTCGCTCTCGCTTTCAGCTCCCGCCGCTGGGGAACAGAGTATGTCAGGCTCTCCCCGCCAGTACACAGCCTCAACAACAAGCCTCATGTAGTGCCTCCTCGATGCGACTCACGGCACCGAGCACCTTACGGACTCTGGCTGAACTACAGACTCGGAGGAGATCTGGCCCCCAGACATGCGGCATACAGAAAAATCATCAGCCACGCTCTTTTTTCTCTCCACTAAAGCAAAGGCTGGCAACCTAACACTGTGCAACACCCTGCTGCGGTATGAAGACCAACTGGCATACTTGGGAGTCACCTTTCACAAGAGGCTGACGTGGAAGCCGCACATTTGGAACGCAGAAGCAAAAGCTAAAAGAAAGCTGAACATCATGAGGAAGCTGGCTGGAACACAATGGGGAGCCAATGAAAAGATCCTCAAAAATGTATATCAAAGCACAGTGAGACCACACCTTGAGTACGGATCCAATGCATGGTTGACGGCAGCCAAGTCACACCAGCAGACTGTTAACAGAGTTCAGAACCAGGCATTGCGTATCATCACCGGCGCAATGAGATCCACGCCAATTAAAAAAGATGGAAGAGACAGCAGGCATCCCACCTGTGCACATGAGAAGAGATTGCAAAGCCTTGATACAGTCCACAAAGGTCAAGTCTTCCAAAGACCATCATATGAATGCCAGGATGAAGCAACCAACCTCAGGGAGACTGAAAAGGTAAGCTTTGTGAAGGAGACGAGAGCGCTGCAGAAAAAAAAAACATCAGACAAAGCTCCCTGCGCAGGTAGAGGCTCTGAATCCTGGTAGCGACTGTCTGCCCTATGAAAGCAAGCCAGAAAACATCACCATCTCTTCCACGGTACCCTACATCACCACCAAAGATGAGCACTGGCCATGCTGGAAGAAAAGTATCCCCAGGAAGCATGAATACGGGCATACACCGACGGATCAGGCACAGATGCAGTTCAGAATGGTGGGGCTGGGGTGTACATTCAGTATCCAAACGGAGAATGGCTGGCAGAGGCAGTACCAACAGGCCTTCACTGCACAAATTACAGAGCTGAGGTGGAAGTACTGGGCCACGCCGCAAACACCCTGAGTGGCACTGCAGACCCTGATGCCCAGATTGTCTTCATGACTGATGCCATGTCTGCCCTTCAGGCAGCAACAGCAAGCAAACTGCCACGTCTACAAGAGGCACTGCAAAACATCAAGTGCACCAGACTGGTGCTGCAGTGGAACCCTTCACACTGTGGCATCTACGGAAATGAAGAAGCTGACAGAATGGCAAAATTGGGTGCGGAGCAAGAACAAGATGAAAATGGAGTCAGCTTTACATAGAGATGAAGACCAACATTAAGTCTGTGTACAGACCACCACAACGGCCTCAAGACAGTTACCATTAGCTGTCCAGACAAGAGCAGGTGACTTGAAAAATTCCTAACAACAGCATTCATGTATATGACGTATGAAACGTTTGTCGTACAGTTTTATAAAATAAATGGTTTGTCGTACGGTTTTATAAAATAAATGATTATGTACGGTGATTCGCGTAAATATATTCAAATTATATGCAGCATGAATCCGCGAAGGATTGACGGCATTACAGATTTAACCTGTGTTTCCATATCGCGACGCGTCAGTGGCACGACAAAGAAAGTAGCTCAGGGCGGCAGGCGAAAAATCGCTTGGTGTGTTTCCATACGGCGGCGCGACAAAGCGATTTCGCGCCTTTATTTTGAATTCGAAAAATGGCACGCACGCACGCACGCACGCACGCACGCACACACACGCACGCACGCACGCACGCACGCACACACACACACACACACACACACACACACACACACACACACACACACACACACACACACACACACAAACCCGCCTTAGAATCGCTCAACTGATCAATACAATTTTGTCGCGTCACTGTCGCTTGTTGCACCGCTTCCGCGTCGCGTTAATAGAAACACTCCTTTATTTCTGTTTAAGATTTTTGTCGCGGTCGCCAGCGTTTTTGTGTTGCTGTCGCTCCGCGATACGGAAACTGGTAGATTCCCGCCTGGGGCTTTACAGTCCAACAAAAAGCAGCACCTTATACGAAGGTAGTGCAGTCTGCAAAGCCAAGACCTGAAGCCTAACTGTGCAGGTGGAGACAGTGACTCAAACTCTTATATTAGTTACGCAATCATTCTCACATATTCAATGCCCACTGCGAAAAAAGCCTTTCCGAGCGCAGAGATCCCATTTTGATCGAAATGAACTGAAATGTGAGTATGCTGGTTTGAATTTCTCTGAGTATATTCACGGTGGATACATTTGCGCGTACATATAGGGAAGTTGATCCATTCAGAACAAAAGAAGGTTTTAATTGCACATGAAACCCAAACTATTTCGTATTACAGACCTTTTTTTTTTGCACGGTAGAATAAACGTTTCTTTGTATGACACATTTACATCTGTATTTTCAATTATGTGTGACTGCATGAATGTGCCTTATAAACATTATAATAAATGAGTGGTGCATGATATGGGTAGGGGTGAGTGGGTGGTAGGGTGGGGTACTGTCACGACACGGGTTTTTTTCGTCTAATTTTGTAGGGGAGTAAGTTTAGAGGGGTGGCAGGATTCAGTTAGTCACCGGGTAATGATAGCGTAGGTGTGTAGTATTTGGCCCGTACACGCGTATTTGCTGCCGTACCACACGTGATCGCCCAGTCTGAACGCCATCGGGTGGTACCTGTTTCACGTGAATTTTCATCACGTGATGTAGTGAGCGATTTTTCGCCAACCTAAAGTTATCCAAATTACTAGTCAGTCGCTTTTCCACCAGCGAACGAGTCAGTCGCTTTACCAGCAAGTCTCCGAGGGTGGTTTTTCAGGTGTGGTTCGCCATTTGCTGGAAGCCACAAGCAGCTGTGTCGGTCCTCTGTATCGGCCCTGCGATACGGTTCGGGTCGTCCCCGGAGCCGTTGTCCGAGGAAGGAGAGAGAAGAGAAGAGCTGCGACGACTTTACCCCTGGCTTGTCTTGTCTTGTTTGTCTTTGTCTTAGCCGGGGCGTCTTCACGGATGACGGTGAGTACACGCGACAATTCTCTAGTGGCCATTTGCTCGGGGGGGGGTTGTTTGTGTTTGCTTGTTCTGTATTATTATTTTGGCTAGCGTGTTGGGGGGCAGGTGTGGAATAAAAGAATAGGAAGTAGAGGGCTATTTTGTAGTACATAGAGTATCTAGCGGCGGATTAGTTATTGGGGGTTTAACGCCGAACGGGCGAATAGGGCCATTTCACTATTTAGCGTATGGTTAGTGTAAATATCGGAAGTGAGTCAGGTGGTGACGTGTAGATATGTATTCTGCTGAGGTTGAATTTATTGTTGCGGGGAGCGTGATGCGATAGTAAATATGTATTTTGTTGGGGTTAAATTTACTGTTGCGGGAGAGTGGTGAAGGGAATATAAGAGACGGTAATTAAAGTTGCGGGAAGGGTGATGTGATTATCTTATCTTCTTTTGTTAGTTATTTATGTGTATTTTTGCACCTGTGTTTTAGTGCATCCTATTTCCGACGGGTTCCAATCCTAACCCAGTGGTGTACTGAGAGTGGAGGCTGACGTTGTCACTCCGCCTTGTGGGGCTACGACGCCGAACCTGAGTGCCTTTGCGAGTGTCGCGGCGCGCCTCGTTTAGTCAGGTCCGGCCGTCCCGTTTAAATATTCCTAGCTTGTTTGTTAAGCAAAGTTTTGTTCGGGTATAATCTTGTAAAGAACGTCATACATTGTGAGATTTGTTTCGTCTCCTTGTAGTGACTGTATTGTGAGAGGAGCTTTGTTACAGTGACATTTTGAGTTTTTGTATTATTTAACTGTGTTACGGGGAGGACCTTATCGCGGAAGCAAGAGCGTCGAGTTGAGCTGCGCTTAACGGTTGTGCTTCGGGCGAGAAGGTCCCGTGACGTGAAATATATTTATTCAACTTTCAGTTATACTAAGGACAATTGCTCCATTTGCATATGTGATATTGTTTAGCTTCCATTTGCATATGCGATATTGTTTAGTCTCCATTTGCATATGTGATATTGGTTATTCTGAAACGTTGCTAGTTAAAGGAGCCTTGTGTATTCTGAGACGTGCTAGTCAAAAGAGCCTTTTGCTGTTAATGCCTAGTTTGCTAGAGCGTTAGTTTAGTTCGTGATCCCGCTGGGGATATATAGTAGCGTACGGATTGTATTCATTTTTTCTCATTCTTTATTTGAGTTAGTAAGCAAGCGTATTTGGTTCATATAGTTGATATTGTGCTATTGAACTATTATATTACTTAAGGAGCCACGTGCTGTGATAGAGACTCAGCGGAAGCAAAGGCGTTGGTCTTAACTGGCGTCAGCGCTTGACGCTTGTGCTTCCGGCGGGGTCTTGTGGCGTATGGTTTAAGCCTTTCAGCCTGTTTTCTTTTATATCATTAGTAAGGATAGTAGTTTATTTTATATATTGTTCGTTTGTATTTTATTGGCGATATTTAGTTATTGTATATTTTGTTATTTTGTATTGTGTGTAGATATTCGGGGTGAGGGGTTCAGACGTGTGCGAGTGTGAATGTGAGGTGTGAATGCGTGGCTGTGTGAGAATAGTTGGTCATTGTTAGGGTTTAATTGTAATAAATGTCGTCGTTATTGTTCCTCTGGCGTTTGTATTAGGTTTGTGTTAGTGTGGGTTGGGTGTGTCTCGAGCGGTAGCGCTCATAGTTCGCACCCCGGAAGCGGGGTCGTGACAGGTACGTAGGGTGTACGGTTAAAAAAAATTGCAGGGTGTCAAAAGGGTCCCATTTAGGTCCCATTTTGGTCGAAACAGACCTAAACAGGACCATTTCTACACTATTTCTAGACCGTCGCAGGAAGGTGTCAAAACGGTCCCGTATAGGTCCCATTTCGCTTGAAAAAGTCCTAAAAATGACCATTTCTGGACCGTCGCAGGAAGGTGTATTTCTGGTCGTTTATTACACTCAATTTGGCCGCACACACCGTCCGGCGACGGTATTCACGTTTCATTTAGACCAAATTCATAAAAGGTTTGCGACCATCGGAGGACCACACTTACACCGTAAATGCTACTAGGGCACATACGTACTATGGTAATCAACAGATAATCAGATATATTTTAAAACGCATTATCTTTATTGTCGTCTGCTCTTTCGATTCCGCGTGCACGAGCTGATTTCAATTCGCACGCGCGTTACTGTTCTTAGACTGGGGATTACATGACCGGTCTCATGATTTCACCTAAAGTGATTTCCACCGCAAATTTACAAAACGAAGAGTCATTGTCCATTGTGTAGCTCTGTGATTATAATTTGTAGAATGAGCGAGTGAGTGAATGTAAGCAGCACCTGTGATGGCAAAAATGTGAATTTCCCCATGAGGGATTAATAAAGTATTATTGTATTGTATTGTATTGCAGCGTATAACAGCCTGATAGCACAATCCAAAACTAGTCAGACATAAAAAGAACTAACAGACACTGTCGGTAAAAACAGTACTCTCGCAAGTGGTGTGCGAACGGCCGAACAGACCGTCCAGTAAGCCGAAACAGCCATATGCATGAGACAACGCTTAAACTATGGCGCTCTTCAGTGATATTCAGTGTGCACGGTATCGTAGATTGCTAACATTTTCCCCATAAAAAACACAAGTGTGCGCTATTGGGCGTTTGAACACACACACACATACACACACACACACACACACACACACACACACACACACACACACACACACACACACCATGGGGCGGATCAGTTACCTCGGGGGCGGGGGGGGGGAACAGTTACCTAAGGGGGTGGGGGGGGGGGGGTCCAGACTGACTTTTGTTTGGGACCTTCAACCTGGCACAAAAGGCCTCCCGACTTCTATTGGCCGAAAACTTTAACCAGTCTCCAAAATATCAAACAACAATGGAGGAGAGTGGGGTGGGGGCACGTGTGTCGGGACTCTCACTGCCCGTCAAAATATACACTGGACGGGTGTGTGTGTGTGTGTGGTGGGGGGGGGGGGGGGGGGGTCCAAACTTCCCATAAAGGGACCTTGTTATAGCATTTTAAAGAATATTCGGTTTGGATGGGAGGGGGGGGGGGGGGCGAACCCCTGGAACCCCTCCCCACCCCTCCAACATTTATTGTGTGTGTGTGTGTGTGTGTGTGTGTGTGTGTGTGTGTGTGTGTGTGTGTGTGTGTGTGTGCGTACACCAAATGACTAAAATGGGTTACTTTCTTTACCATCCTTATGCAATCTGGGAGTGTGTGAAATTCTGGGTGACCAGGTCAGACACCCAATTTTTCTGAGGGTTGTTTCTGTATTATCTTTCATTCAAAAGTCAGAAAAAAATATCAAAATACGATGTCCCCATTTTAACAGATTTACTTCATGGTTGTGTTTCAGGGATGCCCTGGGCCTGTGTGTGGACACGGAAGCGGCCGGAGTGTTTTCAGATCAATTTGCTGATCGCCGATTGGTTAGCCCAACACCGATGAACGGAGTTGTTTCCCTTGCTTAAACGTCTTTCGTCTCCAACGGTCACACCGGCCATTCTTTCGCGTTTGCAGAGGTACTTTATGCAATATTTCTTAGTTAAGAGCACGCCCACATGTACTTGTTCAGTGCAGTTATTTAACTGAGAGATGCCTCCAATCCCCGATACCCGTTTGGCCCAGAAAAATAAGGCGTCTGCTTCAAACGTGTCTTCGGCCTCTCGGCCACTCTGACCGTTGAGTCTTGTAGTAAATGATAATAGAACCCCACGACTTTAACAAAAGCTTTCTTCTTCAATGAAAGGAATTCGTTCAATAACCCCATTACAAGGTCAATCTGCCACGCGATTTTGTTTCTTCTTTTTTTTTTCTGACGTGTTAAGTTGCCAAATGCATGCACAGTATCAGTTGACTTTTATTTTTAAAAACAAAAATGGCGCCAGATTTCAATCCTCGTTCGCAAAACTGCCTCGCGATTCGAAGAACAAACGTCCACAAACAGGTCTTTAGGAATGTGCAACTGAAGTGTCGACTTTTTACTGTATTGCCAGTTTTTAGTTCTCAGGGTCACCCTGGTCAGCCCCACAGGGTGGGTTTTTCTCTCTATTCTGGGGCATGGATTTGTCCATTCACCTGTATTTGCCTTTTTAAAACTCTCCCTACTGTCTGCACTGCCTGTAGCTCTTGATATTGGATGTGTGTTGCTAAATGGTCTTAGCTTTATGTCTTGGCCCCATGTGTTAGTTTATTTAACTCATTCTACCCCAGACACACCACGGCAGGATAAGGATCCACCATGATAGTTCAAGGGTGATGCCAGAATAGCTTGGCACCTACGGGCGCCAAGCTATTCTGGCATCTCCCTTGAACTATCATGGTCGATCTGTGCCCTGCACCGCAATGCAGTCTTGAGAGGACAGGGGCAAAATTTAAGGATTTTGGTGTTGGGGTAGAATGGGTTAACGTATTTGACCGGCAGGCGAAATACATGGCAATGTTCTGTTTAGGTGTTTGTTTTTTTCACAAGCAGGTCCTGAGAAAGCCTTGTGGCTGTCGGGACGTTAAGCAATGTACAATCAATCTGATTCAAAATGTCAGTTGGTTTACATGGTTGTATTGGACATGTTCTCAGCAACACCGTTTTGGTCACACCGGCTCAGGACTTTCTGCACACACCCAGCGCCGGATGGCAGCAGGATGTCCAAACCCATCGGGATCTATGCTGCAGAATCATGGCCCCCCAGCCTCTGCCACAGAGGGTGCGTCTGGTAGGAGGGTGCATGGACGGCAGCGGAATGCTCCCAATTACAAACTGGTAAGTAAAGTGATTCTATGATCATCTTCATTTTATTGGCTGGCGTGCGTGCAAAGCAAAAGTGAGTTTATGTTCTGGGCCACTGGTCGTCCGTCCGTCCGTCGTCCATGGTAAACTTTAACTCATTCTACCCCAACACCAAAATCCTTAAATTTTGCCCCTGTCCTCTCAAGACCGCATTGCAGCGCAGGACACAGATCGACCATGATAGTTCAAGGGTGATGCCAGAATAGCTTGGCGCCCGTAGGCGCCAAGCTGTTCTGGCATCACCTTTGAACTATCATGGTCGATCCTTATCCCAGGGGTGGGATTCTTCCGCGTTTCCGCGGAAATTCTTTCACAATTCCGCTGAAGCATATTTATTTTCCGCGTCTAATAACAACGAAAAAGACGAAAAAAAAAATCTTCTTAAATGGCAAAAAAATCTCAAATGGATTGGATTTGTATGTAGTTTGGTTCACTATCGCCCGACACTTCCGGTAGCTTTAGGTCGCAGTGGAAAATGGCGGTGAAAAAGGATATTGTCCAAGACAGAGTGCCGTTTAGTGTGCATCTGAACATAAACTGGTACGCACATTCCATTTTTATACTGCAGATCAGGAGTGTCATAACAAAGTCCATTTTCGAGTGTGTTTGGTCTCGCTCCCCCTGTCGGTTTTTGGATACTTTGGCGAACGGTGGACACGCGCCTATCCCCCACCCCCCCCTCCACCCCTGTCGTTTGATTTTTCGGCCGCTGAAAATGAAGGACATGAACCCCCCCCCCCCCCCCCCCCCCCCCACCGTCTTTTGATTTTCCGCGTTTTCTTTCTTACTAGAATCCCACCCCTGTGTGGTGTGTCTGGGGGTAGAATGAGTTAACGGTGGCATTTTCTCGGAGACTATTCAAGCCACATTCTTCAAGCTTGGCCCAAGGATACTTTGTGGCAAGACCTTTTTAAACATGCCAATTTGAGTGACCTCTCTCAAAGGGTCACGCAGGGTTGACAAATGTGTGAAAACTGCTTGCATTTTCAGAAAACGTGGATTTTGACTGCTGCAGAAGCCAGCCCTCGTCACCGAGGTCACACATATGTAAATCGGTCATACACGGGATTACTCTTTTTATTCTTGTGCAAGGCCCCTTAAACCAAAATTGGGCTGTTTCTGTTTCTAATGCAGCTTTGGTTTTAATCTTTCTTTCTTTCTTTCTCCAGTTGGCAAATGGCGCCTGGGATGGACCCGAGACTGAGAGCAGTGCCAGCGCATCGCAATACGAGGGCAGTGATGACGAGGAGTTTGTTCCTGGCTCGAGCTCACCGGATTCAGAGGGTGTGTCGGCATCAATTGCTGGGATCTCTGACATAGACACAGTATTGTATCGACTATGTTAGATTTCATCAAAGTGGCAGGTTCGGGGTGGCCAGGTGTTGGTGACGCTAGTACCAGCAAGGTGCAGTGTGCGTTAGGGGGTGGCAATGAGAATGTGGATAGGCAGGAGGAACATGATGCTGGAAAGAGTGGGGAAAGAGCACTTACAGAAGAAACAGGTGTGCACGTGTCGCAGAGAGGGAAAGGAAAGTACAAATGGGACAAGAAACATGCATGCAAATTGTGTGGCAAGCTTGTCTTGAAAATGAGCACGCACTTACAAGATGTCCATGCAGATGAGGCAGACGTTGCTAAAATTTTGTCGATGAAAAAAGGGACCAAGCAGAGACGTCGAGCATGGATCAGACTACAAGATGAGGTTGATTACATGCATAACGTTGCTGTTCTTGAAAACAAATCCGGATGTTTGATTCCTAAGTATCGCACCAAAACTAGTAAGGTAGACGACCTTCTCGCCTGTAGCCATTGCAAAGGGCTCTATCAAAAAAAGCTGATCTCTGTACACTCAAAACGTTGCTGTCAGAAGCCAGGAGGGTTTCAGATCACTCGGCGAGGAGACGCGGCGCGCCGTGGTCGACTAATGCTTCCAATACCCTTAGACGTTGAATTTTCATTCTATCACAAGGTCTTGGCCAGCCAGAGAGATGATGAGATAAGCCGTCTCATCAGAACTGACCCCTTGCTTCTTGAGTATGGAAAGAGATTATTTGACCGCAGGGACATTGAAGAACACACGGCTGGACAAATCAGCTCCAGGATGCGGGAGTTAGGGAGACTATTAAAGATTATCAGAGTGAGGTCAGAAATGAAAATCGCAAGTTTAAATGCTGTGATCAATTCAGCTAGCTTTGATCATGTTGTCCTGGCTGTAAAAGAGCTAGCAGATTTTGATGAGGACACACATCAGTTCAATAAAGGCAATCTAGCAATGCGCATAGGCCATGCTTTGAAAAAGTGTTCACAGATCAAACAGTCACAGGCATCCAAACAGCTTGGGCAGGGTTCAGACGACAGGTGGTGACAGGAGCTCTCTGAGGCGCAGCGGTTTGACTCTGTCTTCAACGGGGACTGGTATGATTGTGTGTCCGCTACAGCAGCCCAGTCGGTCGGGAAAATGACCATGAACAAACCCAAGCTGATCCCATCATGTGAAGATGTGAGGAAGGTCCAACAGCTTCTTGAGACAAGGATGGTTTCGGAAGATTATCCGACAGTGGTTAAAGCAACTCTTTGTGCTGTATCACTTTTCAACCGAAAACGAGGGGGAGAAGTTCAGAGAATGAAGGTGTCAGACTTCCAGAATGCTAAGATTGGATCGATCACCAATCAAGATATCTTGAAAGGTCTCACAGAGGTTGAGAAGAAAATGGTGAATCATTTTCAGCGAGTGGAAATCAGAGGCAAGTTTAATAGGAGTGTTCCCGTTTTGCTGACGAAGAAGATGATGACAACTGTGGACAGAATCCTTCAAATGAGGCAATCAGTGCCAGCTCTCGCTGATTCCCAGTACATATTTGCCACACCTTCTGGTCAGAGGCCTTACAGAGGCCATGATGTTCTGAAGGCCCATGCCCTAGAAGCAGGGGTGTCATACCCAGCCATGTTCACATTTACTCAGTTGCGGAAGCAGGTTGCAACTTTGGCTCAGTCAATGGCCATCTCGGAGTTAGACCAGGATCAGCTGGCAGATTTCCTTGGCCATGATATTCGGATACATCGCCATATCTACCGCCAACCTCAAGACGTCCTTCAAAAGGCAAAAGTGGCAAAGATTCTTCTGTCAGTTAACAATGGGATGACAGATTTTGACAGTTGCATTAGAGCTGAGCTGGGCGATGATGAAGAGATTGACTTTGACAATGAAGACACATCAAAAACTGGCAGAGAGGTCTCGGGGGAAATAGCACCTGTGAATGAAGCAAGTAGCAAGTCAGCAACACAGGAATCGATGAGCATGACGGAGAAAAGACGTCCAGAGCCTGATGGCAATCTAGATAGTTTTGATGAGGACAGTACTGCGTCAGCTCCTGTTCGAAAGAAAGCTAGATTTACAAGGAAACCATGGGGGGAAGCTGAAGAGAAAGCTGTTCAAACTCGTTTCAAGACACACATCGTCATGAACAAACTTCCTGGAAAGGCCGAGATACAGTACGCAATGGCAGAGGAGCCTGCACTTAGACATAGGCGCTGGACAAACATTAAGGATTACGTCCGCAACAGACTGAAAAAGTTACAAAAGAAATGAATTGAGGTTCCCCGCCACTCGCGGCATTTTCGATTTCATACAGATTTATTACATGAGTGTTATTATTGGGGTGGTTTCAGCATGTATAGCCTGCTTTTTTTTTTTTTTTTTATCTGATGGACGCCTGGATCATTTGTGACCCTCTCTCACAAAATCAGTCTTAAGAACTCGCATTTTGGATGTTTTGACATATATACATTTATGAAAACTACAGTGTTTGCTGATTACTGTGATATTTGACTGTATGCTGTAGTGCAAAAATTGTAAAAGCTGTTAGTGTTTAAAGTTGTTAAAGCCTCCGGCGGCCATTTTGAGAAAACAGCCTGTGAAGTTTCTGTGTGCAGCATAATTGGGGCCAAGGGCAGACTTTTAAAATCATTTTTTACCTATTTAATGGCATTTTTCATGATAAAGATTTTAACCATACAATACTTTGGTGTATGTAGAATACATTTCTCCCAAAAAGTGAAAATGCCCCAGATTGACCCCCACCACATATTATTGCGTGTAGTGCTGATTGGCTCGCTGCGAGTTAAGACTGGTTTCGTGAGAAAGGGGCACATTTTGTATACTGTATAACCTTTGGATTTGCAAAACGAAACAGCCGGCTGGGGACAAAAGACAATAATAAGATAAGAAAACCATTGACAATGTAAAGATTGATTACAAGAGTGTTATTGGGGGGGGGGGGGGGCGATCATTTTGTAATATACTGCATGCCATTTTAAAAACTCTGCAAATGAAAGAATGGTTGGTTGTACTGCATACCATTTTAAAAACTCTGCAAATGAAAGAATGGTTGGTTGTTTGTTGGAGACGAAAGACGTTAAATAAAAGCTGAAGTTTCAAGTGATTTCTTATGTTGTCAGTTAATTAATTAATGTCAGTGTTCTGTTCTGTCATTTTAACTCATTCTACCCCAAGACCGGAATCCCCAAATGTTGAAGTCGTCTTCAGAAGACTGCGTTGCAGTGCAGGACACAGATCCACCACGATAGTTGATGCCAGAATAGCTTGGCGCCCATAGGCGCCAAGCTATTCTGGCATCACCCTTGAACTATCGTGGTGGATCTTAAATTTTGCTGGGGTAGAATAAGTTAAGTGTTCGTTTCTTCGTCTGGGTCTTTTTCTATCTTTGATATTTTTCCACACTTTTTGACCCGCATCATAGTCATACTGAGGCTAATAGCTTCAAATTTGTTCACTGCCATAATTCTATGCAAGCTACATTACAGTACTTACAGATGAGGACATAGACCAATGGCTTTAGTTCAAGGGTGGTGCCACAATAGCTTGGCGCCTAGAGGCACCAAGCTATTCTGGCACTAACCCTTGGACTATTTCAGTCACACTAGTTGCACACACTGGTGTATTCCGAATGATAAGGGTTAATATTCAAAATGCTCTGTTGCTGTTTGTCTCAAACTCCAGAGTACCCAAAAACACAAACAAAAAGTCGTTTAATTTCCAGAATACATTATGTTGATTCTCACATCAATGCCATGATAAACTGTTTTGCTTCAGAAGGACAAAACGCAGCAATGTTTCAAAGATTTCCTCTGTAAAAATCATAATCGAAAGGTTTCGGGCCAGTGTTTATTGAATTTTGCACCATACAATGTAAAGAATGTTAAAGCACACATACACATTAAGTTGGGGGAAAAAAATTAATGTGAAAAAGAAGTATTCCATGAACTTGACCTTATTACAGACGCCTACATTTTGAGTGTAATGCCAGTCAGTTTTGTGTGAGAGAGACACCCACCCACTTTATTGGCAGAAACCCATTTTTTCGGCATCTAGTGCCTCTGTTTCTAGAAAATGTCTATTTTATTTTAAGTTATAGAGCTTAGTTATAAGGTGAGTTCTAAACATTCGCATCAATTCCAGAGCCCTAGAATAAATAGAAATATGGGAACCCATTTTCACATGAAATGGTAGGTAACCCACTGTGAGGCTTATGTGCGCCTGTGTGTGTGTGTGTGTGTGTGTGTGTGTGTGTGTGTGTGTGTGTGTGTGTGTGTGTGTGTGTGTGTGTGTGTGTGTGTGTGTGTGTGTGTGTGTGTGTGGAGAGAGACAGAGACAGAGAGAGAATTTCAGGACCACAGAGCAGCTAACTTACGAGATTAAATGCACAATTGTACATAATTATTGTGACATTGACCTTAATTATAACGGGTAAACTATATTATAATGTTTCTGGTCATCTCAACTCAAAAGAATATGATTCTGTAGTAAGAGATCCTTTACGTGTTGTGAGCAGATCTTCATAACATCAGAGCAAATGTTTGGCCCCTATAATAAACTGAATATTCTTACGAACTCTTCGAAAATTACGACCTTGACCTTCGTGAAAGTCACGTCTAATCGTTTATCAACTATTCATAGCAATTCCTTACATGTTATCACTGTTAGTAATTTTTTGTTATAACATTTTCAAAACATTTTTTGGGTGTGTCATAAAGTACAACTTTAGGTGACCTTGACCTTTAAGTAACACCTTTCAAGGTCACCAGTCGAAGTCGCTTACGTTTCCATTGATGATATATCATAACATTGGTATATATGTTTTCATCATAGTATGTGAAAGATTGGACACCTATTTTTCTAGCAAGAATGCTATTTCGCGAATAATGAAAGTTAAAAAAGATGGCGCCGCGATGACGTCACTATTTTGCTTTTTACAAAAAGTTAGGTAAAAGGTAGGTAAATGTATTCTGTTTCCAAAGGCACCAGTCATTTAGTTCTGCGTGCTTTTTTTTACGGCAACTGCATCGTTAACACCAACCCTACCCCCAAAAGCAAAATATAGGGCCCAAAGAAGGAAAATATGACCATAGTACATCAGTGTCCTCCTATATTCAATACGGTATTTATTTTGGGCAAACACCTATGGTTCGTCTTCATAGGTGATAGGCTTCCGAAAATGTGGTGTCCTATCCCCCGCAGGGGGTGGGGTGGGGGGAGGTGTTCACTTACTCTCTGAGGGCCTATAACTAATGCATGCAACTCCTCACCATATCTTGGGTGCAAATGTATCCATTGTTTATAGACCTTACCCGTTCATGCTAAGGTGGACAATGTACCCAGACCAAACAGAGCCTTTGCAAATGTACCCAATATGTGATCTCACGAGTGATTTTATAGCATTGCTAAACCGAACGTCGCATTAAAATTATACACTAATAAAATAAACTTGACTAAGCCAAATGATAACACCAGCTTCGAGAAATATATTTGCAAACCTATTCACATTGTAAAGCTCGAGCTTCGAATGTGACCATATCCAAGTCACATGACAATTTCTCTGAAATTCTGTTCTTAGGAACTTTTGCACATATATTCTTTCGCTTTGGTAAATTATTTACTTTAGCATGATGCTGCAGGGGTCAACGATGCTATAAAGAGGTGTAAATCTACCCAGGGTGAAACCCTACCAAGCGGAATTCCACCCAGGCGTAAATCCATTTAAGGTATATTTTCGTCACCACAATTCCACCCAGATTTCTCATTCTTACACTGAATATCACATGCCACACTGTTCAAGGAACGTAAATGCAGAGCAAGGGAAATGAATCAGTTTTGCAGTAGCAGCATGAAATTGAGTCAGCGAGCAATACTTCAAAACCCAGGTGAATTTGCCCCAACAAGAATCTGCTGTGGGTGGATTTGCACCGGGTGGATGCATGCTTGGTAGCTTTCACTGGACAAGTTCAAGCTGGTAGATGTTCGCCTCAAAATAGCGAATTTAACCCCTAGTTGGCACTAGTAATGGGTAATGGGTAAATTGGCAATTGGTACACTGCTAAATGTGTTAAATTAATTGCAAAATAGTGATTGTGTACACGTTTCCACTTACACTGCATGTACAGTCCTCACGTGAAGCTTTGGATGCTACTATTTCAACTGAAATTGATTGAATGCACGTGACGTCACACAGCCAGCGGCTGAAATTCTGCAGTGGCATATCGTAGGGGCAGATGTCGATTGCTGATGTTTTGATTCTATACCGCTCTTTGACGTCTTTATCTTGCAAAAACCAGCCACGTTCGCGATCGTTACAACTAGGCGACGCCATCTCTGCTGCACAAAATGGCGGATGTAGCAGACGAGCACACTTGTGTATCACGTGATCGCTTTGTCTTGCATTCAATCAATTGTTGAGAATAAGTGATGAGCTGATAATGACAAGTTTTGTGAACAAAAAAAAGATTGTCATACAAAAACCCTGCACATGGGAAATTTGCCATATGGCCTCATTCCACTTTCAATGTTCACAAGTCATTCTACGTACCCTGCACAACAAAACCAATGTTTTAAAAATATAGTGACCCTGATAGGCGGGGGCAGGGGATCTAATTGTTTGTCTGTCCGACGCTGAGTGATTCCCCTTGGTCTGTATACAATTCTGCCAGCTCTAGCCTTACCTATCTGGTTTGTGAGTATTTATAACTCGAGGCAAACTTGTGTCGCTATATCGTTACATTGTCGTGTAATGTTCTGTGCATCTACTGCGGGAAATTAGGGTATTTACCTGACCACATATTATGGTAGTGCACCTTCGTGTTTGTGTATGTATGTTTCCCCTGCCTACTTCCTAAGTTCCGGAGAAAGACATGGGTTATATAAGAAACCTGATGCATCTTTTTGAAGATGCAAATGATCGTCTTATTCTATACCTGCGTATTTCTCTGTGGGCCGGCGATTGGGTGCCTGATAGGCGGGGGCAGGGGATCTAATTGTTTGTCTGTCCGGCGCTGAGTGATTCCCCTTGGTCTGTATACAATTCTGCCAGCGCTAGCCTCATCTATCTGGTTTGTGAGTATTTATAACTCGAGGCAAATTTGTGTCGCTATATCGTTACATTGTTGTGTAATGTTCTGTGCATCTACTTTACCTGACCACATACGGTAGTGCATCTTCGTGTTTGTGTATGTATGTTTCCCCTGCCTACTTCCTAAGTTCCGGAGAAAGACATGGGTTATATAAGAGAACTGATGCATCTTTTAGAAGATGCAAATGATCGTCTTATTCTATACCTGCGTATTTCTCTGTGGGCTGGCGATTGGGTGCCTGATAGGCGGGGGCAGGGGATCTAATTGTTTGTCTGTCCGGCGCTGAGTGATTCCCCTTGGTCTGTATACAATTTAAAAATATAGGCCCATGGCGTGGCTAATCAGCGGCATGACTCTTCATTTTGCTGATTTCGATATCACCGACTTTTGGGGAGCACTATATGACCTGTAGATTTAAGGCTGGATTAAAGCAAACCTTGAACATTCATGCTTATTGAAGCTATATACCTGGACCTGTCCTGAGGGTAAATGTATCCAAGGTTTTGCACACACCTAATATGAACTGAGGGAGATAATGGATACAAAACATTACCAGTACATTGTTACATTTTTCTGTGGACATGAATCCATAGGGTACCAATAACTGAGTACATTTGCACTAGTACATTTACACTCAGATAGGGTGAATCGTGAAGTACACCAAATCTGAAGTACGCCAAGCCTTAGCAAATTACAAGCTAGAAAGGCTGAAGTGGTCGGTATCACATACTTTTGACGACACTGTGCTCTGAGTACACTGTCCTGTGTTAAACTGTGCATGGTATATTTTGAATACACTTTCCTGTGTTAATTTATATCAAATTTTCCCAGGTCTCGCTTGCTACGAGTGTGGACTTAGATGTTTGAACAGGTTTGACTCGCTCAGTATTCTGCCATCGTGGACACTGACAAGGCCTCATTGCCACACAGCTTGTAAATACCAGCTCCACATCGCACATGACCTGCAAGTATACTAACCATTTGATGAAGACACTACCTACATAACAGATTTGTACTGGGTGGTGAGCGCCTGAGTTATTTTTATATAATACTATCTCGTGCTTCTTAGTTATATTCATTTAACCAAGATAGCTTTAATGTAGTGCCTGACTGCTGCGTGCTGCTACGTTGAACTCCTACCCAACCTCCACGCCTTTCATCCTCTACCAACTCCCCCCCCCCCCCCAACAAACCCCACACTACTCCCCCCTTTACCCCTTTTCTCCTCTACCAACTCCCCCCCCCCCCCACCCAACCCCACACTACTCCCTGTGATGAAACTCTATGCTCACACACAGGGTTCACACAGAGGGTTTTGTATGGTACGGTTTTGTCAGCGGTTTGCCTTGTGACAGATATTCCGTGTGGGCACGAAACCCACGTGAAATCGTAGGGAAACGTTTTGTACGGGGATTTTAGCGAGAGCTCAGTCTATCAGAGGTCTAAATAGTCAGTGCGGGCTAGGCTGTCATTGTGGACGGATGTATGTCAGATACACTAGCTGTATTCCAAGACTCTGAAACCTAGAATTCAGGTATGTTTATTTGTATTATTGATAGTTGCTGAGTTAAAGATAGTATGCGTTAGTAAGAGTTAATTCAGTTGTGTAGCGTTGATGGGTTTGGTTCAGGTATGTTGGTTTGAAATTCATTGAGGTAACCGGTGTTTTTTCCTATGTGGTTATTTACTGAGATGGATAACTAAGGTATGTGAGGTGTGTATGACCAAGTCGTTATGAAGGTAGTACGTGGTTAAGTATAGTCTTTTCTAATGTATGAAAGAATGTATGGCGAGTGTTAGGTTATAGTCTGTTTCAATGTAGTGACAGAGTTATGGGGTGTTACGAAAGTAGTTAATAATAATAATAATAATAATAATAATAATACCTTTATTATATAGGTGCTTTTTCTCAATTTTTGGGCAAATCGACTCAAAGCGCCGCGAACTGAAACCCAACACGCACACTCACGTAACAAACACGAATTTACGCCATTTAAGACAAACACAGTACAAGACGGACGAAGGGCCAGTTCAGCTACTGAAGTTACAGAGATTTTTGATCGCTTGTATTTGAAATTTGTAAAGTGGCCTGAAACCGGTACCCAAGTGTGGGAGGTGGGGGGTGGAAGAACCGGAGTACCCGGAGAAAGAACCCCCAACGGTCCGAACGAATTAACGGTGACACTTACCAGAAGAGAAAAGTCCGACGCCGGAACCCGTTTTTGAACCTTGCAGCTTCGGCATTGGTGGCAGGCGCCTTAATCACGGCGCCACGAACCGCCCCAATTCGTGTAGGAAGTGACTCAGTTCGTGTTATAAAGCACGTGTGTGTGTGAATGAATGTGTGAGTTATGTGTATCAGCCAGGTTACGTAATGTATCTCATATCATCCAATATGTGTGTGTTTAGAAAGTGTTATGATTAGGACTTTATTGTACAGAGTGCTTGTGGTGGAGTGGAGAGAAAGGGAAACTGACATTTCCAGGACACCCCTTTCATAAACAAAAGGTATCTCTGGTTAATTAACCATTTACGTTAATCACCCTCCATCATTCCAATCACCTCTTTGTATTGCTAAGTACATTAGGTTTATTTCAAAAATCGTTCAAGCAACGTTTTTTGATCGGCTGCCAACCCTTGATTATTAATACTAAGGCAGATCACCCACCCCGCCTAAATTATTAATGCCACATCGACTTCTTAAACAAAGGCTAATTAAAATAACAATGCAGACACAGTGAGATTAATTATAGCATCAAATTTATTATATTACATTATAAAATGAATCAAGACGAATTACTTCTTCTAAGTGATATCTGTGCAGTAGAGAATAAAGAAATAGATTTTTTAAAAAGTGTCTTCTCTCTGTAATTGTTTCCGGCAAATCAAAATCTTATCTCGGAAAACAATACACGACAGAAGATCTAGAATCCCTCACCGCTGACGAGGTAATTAAACTACATGCTAAATATGAAAATCATGTTGGTTCACTAATGACCTGTGATTTGAGTCGATCTCTCGTGTCTCTTATACAAAAGCTGTGAGTCACTTCCTACATGTCGATAGTGACAGTCTATCACACGATCTCGAAAGCAACCCTATTGTTTCAAGTTCAATCGACAAATTAGCATGCCTCATGTTTTACAAGTTTGGAAATTACCTTGCACCTGTGGTAACCTTGCCTGTTACTGGGAGTCATGCTGGTTTTTCTAAAATAAATTTTAAAGCAGAAGAAAATGGACGACACCCAGACAACTCCACAACCAAACCCTGTCTTGATGCAGGTTCAAATGGTGACTAAGGCTAAAAGCCCTGGTTGGGTTGAAGCTGGAAAAAGATTAGCTGAATATAATAGACCCCCCCCCCCCCCAACAAAAAAAAAACAGATTCAGGTGTTAAAAAATGAAAAGAAAAGGGGGAGACTGCCAGTGCTCATATTTTAGGAAGTTTACAAAGTAAAGTAGGTAAGAGCACTGTCAGGGGAGAGAAGTGTGCATGATCGACCAGTGATCATAGATCTATGGGCAGTGGGCAGATGTTCACATCTGCACGGGACATAGACGACCCCGCCCTCCACGAGTCGCCTGCTGCCTTGCAGGCCTGGCCGCTTGGCTGCGGAAAGGCTAAGGGAGGAAACCCCTGACATCAAAGCCCCCGTGTCTCCGGGGAAGGCTTTTGAGCCAGAGACTAGGACAAGGACAGTCTGATATAAAACCTACGACCCGAGGACCTCAATGCCATCGTCCCAGCTTGCTAGGCCATGGCAGATGAACCAAGGGTTTAAAGGGTGGGGCCAGTACTGCGCACACTGCACTCCACCAAAAAGCTCCACCGCGCAGGCTTTAGGAAACGTCCACGGACCATGACACTGACCATTCCAAGTCCTGTAGCGACGGGCGAGGGGCGAAACGGCAGGTGAAAGATGTCACTGGAAGCCGCAGTCTCAAACCTGCATACAGGCGGTTCAGGATATTGGTCGCCTGATGTTGACCTGGGGATGACAACATCACTCGGCACACCCTGAACAACCAAGCAGCCTTCTCTAGGGACAGCACTGCTTGCTCCACACGGAGAGGGGCCTAGAAAAGGTGGCCTAACCAAAGCTCGTCCCCTCGCAACCCCAGTTGGCTAGCCGCGGTCAACGGGCATCTTCTCCTGCGGTCAAAAAAACAAGAAAGAATAACGGATCCACTCTCATGACGACCACGACCGGACTCAGCGTAGCATGCTGGAACGTCCGAACCATGCTCGACAAAGCAGACAGCGGACGCCCTGAACGTCGCTCCGCCCTCATTGCCCATGAATTGCGGAGGTTAAACATCGACATCGCCGCGCTCAGCGAAGTACGCCTTCCGGACGAAGGCAGCCTCCAAGAACTTGGTGCTGGGTACACCCTCTACTGGTCAGGCAGGCCTGCATCAGAAAGACGGCTCTCAGGCGTGGGTTTCATGGTCAAGACATCCATTGCGACTAAGCTGGAAAACCTACCAACGGGCCACTCAGACCGCATCATGTCCATGCGCCTCCCACTGAGACACCAGCAACACGTCACCCTTCTCAGTGTGTACTCCCCAACCCTCCTGGCAGAGCCTGCTGAAAAGGACAAGTTTTACACTGACCTGCGCAGCCTCCTACAGAGTACCCCTGCAGACGACAAAGTCATCATCCTTGGCGACTTCAACGCCAGAGTGGGCCAGGACTCTGAAGCCTGGAAAGGAGTCCTCGGCAAGCATGGCGTGGGGAACTGCAATGACAATGGCCGCCTACTGTTGGAGTTCTGTGCGGAGCAGCAACTGGTCATCACCAACACTACTTTTCAGCAAAAGGACAGTCGAAAGACCACCTGGATGCATCCTCGCTCCAAACACTGGCACCTTATCGACTATGTCCTAGTGCGTCAGAGGGACCGCAGTGACGTCCTCCTCACCAGAGTGATGCCCAGCGCAGAGTGCCACACTGACCACCGCCTTGTCCGCTGCAAACTCAGGCTCCACTTCAAGCCAAAACCCAAGAAATGGGGGCCCCCCAAGAAAAAGCTTGATGTTGCCAGCCTTCAGCGTGACGATGTGAAAGCTGCCTTTCAGACAGATTTACAGCGCAGGCTCAAAGACACAGCTGACCCAGTAGACTCCTCCCCTGAAACACTTTGGGAACAACTGAAAACTGCTATTGCAAAATCCTCTGCAGAAGTCTTGGGTTTCGCCAGAAAGAAGAACAAAGACTGGTTTGACGAAAACGATGTAGAGATCCAGGAACACCTAGCAAAAAAAAAGAGCCGCCCATCAGGCCCACCTAGCCCAGCCTTCCTGCCCTGTGAAGAAGTCTGCCTTCCGCCTCGTCTGCAGCAGTCTCCAGCGCAAGCTCAGAGATCTCCAGAATGAGTGGTGACCAGACTTGCACAGAGGACCCAGCTTTGCGCTGACAATGGTGACTACAGGGGCTTCTACGAAGCACTGAAAGCAGTGTATGGCCCCAGGCACCTGGTACAAAGTCCTCTGCGAAGCGTGAATGGCCAGGCACTCCTCACAGATAATACCTCCATCTTGAACCGCTGGTCGGAATACTTTCAGAGCCTCTTCAGCGCTGAGCGCACTGTTCAAGAAGCAGTTGTCCTACAAATCCCACACCTCCCAGTAAAGGTTGAATTGGACGAACCGCCCACTGCTGAAGAGACCCTCGCAGCCATCCACCAGCTCAAGAGTGGCAAAGCAGCAGGCATTGATGGAATACCGCCAGAGATCTGGAAACATGGAGGCACAGCACTGCACAACAAGCCCCATGACCTCTTTCTCTGCTGCTGGGAGGAAGGAACACTACCAAAAGATCTCCGTGATGCAGTCGTTATCACCCTGTACAAGAACAAAGGCGAGAAGTCTGACTGTTCCAATTATCGGGGAATTACCCTGCTGTCCATTGCTGGGAAAATCCTTGCAAGGCTGCTCCTGAACCGGCTGGTACCTGCCATCGCTGAAGACCAACTCCCAGAGGGCCAGTGTGGCTTCAGAGCAAACAGGAGCACCACCGATATGGTCTTTGTGCTGAGACAGCTACAGGAGAAGTGCCGCGAGCAGAACAAAGGGCTGTACGTAACATTTGTCGACCTAACAAAAGCGTTCGACACTGTGAGCAGGCAAGGCATGTGGCAGATCCTGGAGCGACTTGGCTGTCCCCCAAAGTTCCTCAACATGATTGTCCAGCTACACGAGGACCAGCAAGGCCAGGTCAGACTCAACAATGACCTCTCAGAACCATTCCCTATTCTCAACGGCGTAAAGCAGGGCTGCGTGCTGGCACCGACCCTCTTCACCATCTTTTTTTAGCATGATATTGAAGCAGGCCACAGTGGACCTCGATGTACCAGTGTACATCAGGTATCGTCTCGATGGCAGCCTGTTCAACCTCAGACGACTGCAGGCCCACACGAAAACCCTAGACCAACTGATTCGTGAGCTGCTTTTTGCTGATGATGCTGCCCTCGTTGCACACACAGAGAGAGCCCTGCAGCGCATCACGTCTTGCTTCGCAGATGCTGCCCAGCTCTTTGGACTCGAGGTCAGTCTGAAAAAGACAGAGGTCCTCCATCAGCCGGCACCCAAGACAGTGTATCGCCCTCCTCACATCACCATTGGCGAGTCTGAACTAAAGTCAGTGCACCAGTTTACCTACCTTGGCTGCATTATCACGTCGGACGCCAAGCTGGACAAGGAGCTTGACAGCAGGCTGGCAAAAGCGAACAGCGCTTTCGGGCGACTTTTCAAGCGGGTGTGGCACAATCAACAGCTGAAAACAGGCACCAAGATCAGCGTGTACAGAGCTGTGGTCCTCACCACCCTGCTGTATGGTTCCGAGTCCTGGGCCCTCTACTGCAGCCAACTACGACTCCTCGAACGCTTCCACCAGCGCTGCCTACGTACCATCCTGGGCATTCACTGGAGTGACTATGTCACCAACGTCGAGGTCCTTGAACAGGCTGAAACTGTGAGCATCGAGGCTTTGCTGCTGCGGACACAGCTCCGCTGGGCGGGGCATGTCTCCAGGATGGAGGATCATCGCCTACCAAAGATCACACTGTTCGGCGAGCTTGCTACTGGACACCGTGACAGAGGGGCACCAAAGAAGAGATACAAAGACTGTCTCAAGAAGTCACTTAGTGCCTGCCAAATCGACCACCACCAGTGGTCTTCGCTTGCTGCGGACCGTGACACCTGGCGCTCCACCATTTACAAGGCAGCTGTCTCCTTTGAGGACTCTCACAGAGCTAGCCTTAAGGACAAGCGGCTCAGGAGAAAAAACAGAGATGCCGCAGCTCAGAACCCTGGCCATACCTTCCCCTGCAGCCACTGCGGTCGAACCTGCCTGTCTCGGATTGGCCTCCGCAGCCACGAACAAGCCTGCAGACGTCGTGGTCAACTCCTATAAAATCTTCGTTCGCGAAGTCAAGCCAAGATCATAGATCCACAGTGGCCAAAGAACAAAAAAAAAAAAAAAAGATAGGAAAGAGGGTGCGCTAATAAAGTGACTGAAAGCAATGCTTATGGAAGCCCCCCGAAGGGGGCTTATCACATATCCCACTGTTCCAGCCACTTAGTGCATGGAAATTTAAATCTAGGTCCCCCAAGGGGGGTCCAGATATTAAGCCGGTGTGGACAGCTGTTTCGGTCTTGGTGACCTCTTCAGCACACCATCGGCAACACTGGATTCAGGTGTTAACAGAAAAGACTCATATAACTGACCCACCACCAACAGCACCGGTCCCAGCACCGGTGTCACTACCAACACCCTCACCCCCTCACTCCCTCAACAAAGTGAGAGACTAACAACTGAGTCTAAACCTCAAATAACAAAATATATAGTTGGTGGATTTGTTGTTGGATTTGGTTACATAGGTTACCAATTATACAAAAAATACAAACCACAAACTTGAACAGCGTCCAAAAAATAAGACACTCCAAAAATAAGCAAGAAGTCTCCACATTACCAGCAGCACCAAAACCTTTAAATCCATTTTTTATGCAGTAAATAAAATTAATATTTTAATTTTATATCATAAGAAAATGAGTGACACAAAAACATAATGAACCTTGTCTATCACTCTGCCGTTATAAGTGGACTAGCAGTAGCTTACACTATGCTAGGGTGGAGTTTTCTCAAAATGCATTCTACCCCACCCGGGTCTGCCTGGGGGACTTGGGTGGGGTTAGGTATTTTTTAGTTCCCAGGGTCACCCTGGTCAGCCCCACAGGGTGGGGTTTTCTCTCTATTCTGGGGCATGTGTTTCTGTCTACCCTTTGTTCATTCACCTGTGTTTGACTTTTTAAAACTCTCCCTACTGTCTGCACTGCCTGTAGCTCGATATTGGATGTGTGTTGCTAAATGGTCTTAGCTTTATTTAGGCCCCATGTGTTAGGTTTATTTAATGTATTTGACCGGCCGGCGACATACATTCAATGTTCTGTTTATTTTTTTTTTCACAAGCAGTGCAGGCACGTCCTGAGAAAGCCTTGTTGCTGTCGGGACGTTAAGCAATGTACAATCAATCAATCAATCAATCAAAATGCATTCTGCAGACCTTGGCAAATTAGATTTCAAAGGCAGTGCTAAATTAGTTGCAGTTGTAACAGCGTCAATTGCAACAAAAGACTTTCTCGTCAAGCAAGGAATTATTCCAGAAAATGTATCTATGTAAATAAAAATATGGCTACATTGGCTGTTATTGTTGTGGTGCTGTTGTTAATGCAATTGCATTTAGCGGATCAAGCTATCTCTTTTCAAAAGTTAGTAAAGAGGAATCTGCAGAAGAGATGAGGCTCACAATGAGGCGTCTGAAAAATTAGCACAAGCCCAGCAGGAGTACGAAAATTAAAGAATTGAGAAACTTGATTTTATCGAAGAAAAACTCAGGCTGGAAGGTCACGCACAGCATACATTTTCAAATGTTGACGCTATCAAAGAATACTACCTTCTTACTGGAGAAGACATGACCATCCCACAGCCGAAACTTAGCGACTACTATCAACCAAGCACACAGCAAAGAAACAGAGAAATAATATTTGTTCTAGTAGGAATGACATTTGTATATATTACAGGAGTTTTCATTGCTAGAAAAAATGACCGACGGTGGAGCTAAACTATCAAAAATATATTACTCCCGTATTGGCTACTGGAAAGGAAACACTGCATCAGAGAAATTGTATGCCACTGTGGGTGGTGATGTCACACTCAACCAAGTAAAACAGTGGCTACAAAAACAAGCCATTTGGCAGGTTTATCTACCTGGGCCCAGAAAAATATCAAGACCTCATTTTGAAAACACCACACCAAATGACACCCATTAAATGGATCTTTGTTTCTTCCACACGATACAATAAGAAAAAAATGATACAAGTATGCACTAACTGTTGTCAACGTAGCTTCAAGATACAAGGACGCTGAACCCACAACTGACAAAAATGCTAGTACTGTAGTGACAGCCATATCATCTATTTATAGTCGTGGTCTTCTGAATGTAGGCTTGTGCAAGTCGATGGTGAATCTGAATTCAAAGGTGCTGTTAATCAAGTATTTGCAAAGCATGGTGTGCTTGTGCGGCGAGGCATACCAGGAATGCACAGATCACAGGCAATTGTTGAGAACTTTAACAAGCAATTATCAGAGAGACTTTTCAGCTATCAGTATTCTAAGGAACTCGTGCATGACGCGCGTAACACTAAGTGGGTTAAGAGATTACCATCTGTGATAAAAGCAACGAATAACGAGGGCCACCCCAAACCTGCTGATGCTATTAAATTAAAAACAGTGCCGCCACCGTCAGGGTCAGGGCTAAAAAGAACAACACCACCTGACACAAGCTTGTTTACAAAACAGATAAGATATCTGTATCAACCCGGTGAGGCAGAAAATGACGTAAGACCTAGGGCAACTGATCCAATATGGTCCATGTCTGTTTACAATATAAACAAAATAGTCCCTGGCAACCCATTGATTTATTATCTATATGAGCCTGCCCCTCAGAGGGCATTTGTCAGAGATGAATTACAGATTATTCCCCCAGACACTGTTACTCATTTCATTAACTAATTCATCTATCAGCTTATCAACTAATATATCAACCATTTTTTCAGTTAACTTAAGCTTGTAGTGCCCAGGTGCATAAGCCTTTTCCTTAGTGTGAAACACATGTTTTGTGTCTCCTACTGCAAGTGACCTTTTATGTGTTTGGATCATTTCAAGATTATGTTTGTTTGATTTCAGTGACTTGTTTGGATAATCAGGCATTAGTTCTCCATCTAAAACTTGCTTGTAGTGTTCATGTCGGATGTCTTTATTTTTTATCGCCGTTTTTTTAAAAATACATTTTGCTTTGGAGTGTCTGCCTTTTTGGTGTACAATGAAATACATTTTGACCTCAGTCCAATGTACTCAACTATAGAAACACCATTTAGTTCATCTTTAAACTTTCCAGGCACTTTCTTGTTTTGTGCGCTATACAGCAGGTGATCCTTAGAATAATCAGACGTGTCATACATATGCAACTGTTTTCATGTCTTCATAAAAGTCTTGAGTAGGCACATCTATGATCTATGAGTCTGTGTCAGTGTATAACAGCCGACAGTCAGGATACTTCAGTTTAAAATAATCCTAGTAGAATTCAAGCATCAACAGCTTTGACAGTTCAAGTATTGCCATACCAATGAATGTCGAGTTTAACAATTTTTTTTTTTTTTTGAGTGTTACTGCATACAATGATGGATGAAACTCTTTATACCCTGTATATTGTGGCTTGCCTGTAAGTTTAATTGTACCTGATTCAGTAGTGACTAATCTCACATCTTTGCAGTGATGTTCCATCATTTTGCCAAAACAGGCATTGTTCATAAGCTTAAAAAAGTCTTTGTCAAATGTAGTACCATCCCTTGCACGCAGGGTTGTGTTCTTCATTATGTAATCTTTCATAAAAGCACACTGATCAAATTCAATGCCTCTGTGAACTTTCTTTAGTACTAACCCATGTCTGTAAAACTGTAGTAGGCAATAGTGACAAACATAATTGAATTTGTCATACAAATTTGGAACAAGTTTGGTGTCTTCTTTTTCCCCCATCATAATTAATAATAATAATTATGGTATTATAATGCGCTGATCTTATAATAATTATAACTCTAAGCGCGCACTCACAACTCGCGCACGCATGCACACACTTTAGACAATGACTTGCGTACCACAAACAGTGGAATACATTACGACGGTCAGCTTGGGGTGGGGAGTGTGGTGATATAGTGCTAAAACTGTTGAAAGAGGTGAGTTTTGAGGGCGGACTGGAAGGAGGAGAGAGAGAGTGTTTCTGACGGAGAGAGAGTGGGAGAGTGTTCCAGGTGGATGGACCGTAGACGGAGAAGGAGCGGGGGCCGAAAGTGTTAAGTTTGGTGCGAGGGATGTGGAGGCGGAGAGGGTCAGAGGCAGAGCGGAGGGAGCGGGAAGGTGTGTAGGGTGAAGTAAGTTGGAGAGATAGGCAGGAGCGCAGTTGTTCAGGGATTTGTAGCAGAGAGACAGAATTTTGTATTGGATGCGTTGGGGGATGGGGAGCCAGTGAAGGAGTCTGAGCAGGGGTGTGACGTGGTCGGATTTTTTCTTTCTGAGGACGAGGCGGGCAGCATTGTTCTGAACGCGTTGGAGAGTGAAAATGGTGGAGTGAGGGAGGCCAGAAAGGAGAGAGTTGCAGTAGTCGATGCGAGATAAGATGAGAGAGACAGCAAGTTTGGTGGCGGCTTCGGTAGTGAGGTATTTTCTGATCTGACTGATGCGGCGGAGGTGGAAATAACATGCCTGGGCCGTGGCGGAAACGAAGCTGGTCATGGACAGAGAGGAATCGAGGATAACGCCGAGGTTCTTGGCCGAGTCAGAGAGGGAGATCGGGGTGCTATCGAGTTGAAGGTGGAGAGAGGGAGGGAGCTGGGAGAGTTTCTGGCGAGTGCCTACCAGCATGGCTTCTGTTTTGTCGTCGTTCAGTTTTAGCTTGTTTGCTGTCATCCAGTTTTTCACGTCTTCGTAGCAGTCAGCCGTGCGAGTCAGTAGTGACTGAGTGTTGTCGAGTTTGTCTTTGTCTAGCAGTTGTGAGTCGTCAGCGTAGAGGTGGTGGTGTATGCTGCGAGACTGGATGATGTTGGACAGAGGAGAGGTGTAGAGTGTGAAATGGACTGGGCCCAGGACAGACCCCTGTGGGACTCCGCAGGAGAGCGTGACTGGGTTGGAAGAGACGCCGTTGATGGTGACGGACTGCTGTCTGTCCGAGAGGTAGGAGAGAAACCAGGAGTGAGCAGAATCAGTGATGCCACAGGAGTGGTGGAGTCGGTGGAGGAGGATAGAGTGGTCTATAGTGTCAAAGGCGGCAGAGAGATCGAGTAGTGTAAGAAGAGAGATGTTGCCCGAGTCGGTGGAGAGAAGCAGATCGTTTAAGATATGTAGAAGGGCTGTTTCAGTGCTGTGATGTTTGCGATAGGCAGACTGGAATGGACTGAGGAGGTTGTTGTCGGTGAGGTGGAGGTTGAGCTGGTTGAGAACAACCTTCTCAAGAAGCTTGGACAGGAAAGAGATTGGAGACTGGGCGAAAGTTCTTGAGTTCGTTTGGGTCGAGGTTGTGTTTTTTTAGGAGAAGACGGACGATGGCGGACTTGAAGATATCGGGGACGGAGCCGTTTTCTAGAGATGCGTTGATGATGTCGGTAATGAAGGGCAGAAGTTTTGGAAGGCCGTCACGGTAGAGAGAAGCTGGGAGGGGGTCTAGCTCGCAGGTTTTGAAGGGCATGGACTTTATGGTCTTGAGTACTTCATCCTGAGAGACGGGGCGGAAGGACGAGAGGGGAGTGTCGGAAAAGGGGGGGTCGGGAGGGCAAAGCGGAGAAGGCAGGGTGTCGAGTGTGTCGCGCAGAGTTTGGATTTTGTCCGAAAAATAGGTAGAAAAAGCAGACGGGAGTTCTTCTTTGCTGTGTGTGTTGGGGAGAGGAGAGTCTTTAGAAGTGCCTAGGAGTGTGTTCATGGTGGCGTAGAGGGTTTTGGAAGAAGTGGATTCCAGGATTTGGTTTTGAAGGTATTTGCGTTTAGATTCGGAGTTCATTTTGCAGACTTTGGATCTAGTTGTTTGGAAGATCTGTCTGTGAACGGTGAGGTCAGATGAGCGCCAGCGGCGTTCCGCTTGTCGGCGCTCGCGCTTGGCTTCAGCTATGTCGTCAGTGAGCCAGGGGGAGGGGAGTCGGTTGGGTATGGAGCAGGTGGTGACAGGTGCATGGGTGTCTAGAAGTTTTCGAAGGGAGGAATCGAAATGGGATGCAAGATCAGGAGAGGGGGCGGGGTCCAAGAGAAGGTCGACAGCTTCGTCGAAGAAGCTCTCGCGGTTGACAGATTTTAGTTTGCGACGAGAGACGATGAGCTTGGTTTTTTTCGGGGGAGGTAGATTGAGGGAGACGAGAATAGCGAGGTGGTCAGAACGAAGCACAGAGGAGGTGTCAGAGTCGAGAAAGAGTTGATCGGAGGTGCGGGTGATGATCCAGTCGAGGGTGTGGCCGAGTCGGTGGGTGGGTTTAGTGATGAGTTGTGTAAGATTGTGGTTTGAAAGTGACGTGCAAAGGCGTTTTGTGTCAGGGTGGTCGGGTTTGTCGAAGTGGACGTTAAAGTCGCCTAGAAGGATGTGTTTTCCGGGTCGTGTGCTGTAGTGGTCGAGGAGGAGGTCGAACTCGGTGAGGAACATGGAGTTTGTGAGTTTGTTTTGAGAGCTTGGACTTGGAGGGGGGCGATAGATACATGAGAAGATGAGGGACTGGCCAGGGAGTGTTGCTACGGCCTCGACAGATTCAAAGGAGGGATGAGCAAAAGGTAGAGACTGAGAGAAGGAGAGGTGAGCGGAAAGACAGTCCCTGTATATGATGGCAATGCCACCCCCTCTGGAAGCGCGCGGGAAGGAGGCCAGGCGGTAGCCACTCGGAGTGACGCTGGCGATGATGGGTTCATCGCCAGCTGAGCGGAGCCACGTTTTGGTGATCACGACAATATCTAGGTCATTGTCTAGAATGAAATCGGAAATCACGTCAGCTTTGCCATCTTTGCAGACAGACTGGGCATTGAACAGACACAGTTTTAGGTTGGAAGAGACAGTAGAGGGAGAGGGAGAAGAAACGGACGAAGAAAAGGACAGAGGAGGAGGAGGGTAGGGAGGGGGGAGAGAGGATGGAGGGAGGAAAGAGGAGTGAGGGGTGGAGGGGGGAGGAGGAACAGTCCGGGAAGGAGAACCGGGTAGGAAAGAGGATGCGAGAGGAGGGTGGGGGGGGGGGAGAGGGGAGAGGGGAGTAGGAAAAAATGAGGAAGAGCGAGGGGGAGGGTGAAGGGGAGGGAAAAGGGGGAGGAGGGGACGAAGAGGAGAAAGCAGGCGAAGGAGGAGGGGGTGAGGGGAGGAAGGGGGTGAGGGTGGGGGAGGGGCAGCCGAGGAGGGCAGGGAGCAGTGAAAGAGGAAGAGAGGAGAAGAAATGGGAAGGAAGGCGGGGAGGCGGAAGGGGTGGAAGGGCATTGGAAGAGATGAAGAAGTGTGTGTGGTGGTGCGTCCTGCCTTCTGCTAATTCCGCCCCTGCGGCCTCTCTTACGCAATCTGATGCCGCGTAAGGCGTCTGAAACACTGTCGGCGGCACCGGATGCGCAGTGGGTGGCGTGGCGACGTAGAGATAGCAGTTGTTGGCGTGTGTATCTGATGAGCATGATTGTGAGGACCAGGAAGAGAAAGACGGGAAGAGGGTGGAGCAGGGTGTATGAGTGTGTGTGTGTGTGTGCCGATGTGTGTGTTTGCCGATGTGTGTGTGAGCGGTGCGGTAGGGAGGGGACCTGATGATATGCAAGGGAGAAAACTGATGTACAGTAGGTGTGTGTGTGTGTGAGTGAGTGTGGTAGGGGAGCGACGCTGATAATATGCAAAACCTACACTGAAAGGGGCAAAAAGGATACGAGGGAGAAATAACAAGCGGCAGACAATCCCGGTCGGTCAGCGGCGAGCTCGGACAAAAGCGCCGAAAAACAAAAAGTGGGAAGGGCGAGATGTCAACCGGGTATGTTGTAGCACACTGTGACAAATCATGCAGACGAAAGTTTTTCAAGGGCAAAAACTCACACATTGCCCACCCATACAAATTATTGGCGTCAAGGTACGTAATGTATGACCTTGACCTTGAGGGGTCAAAGCCAAGGTCACCATAACCATCAAGATATTTGTTGTTGGCTTTGGCATAGTTGTTTGTGTCCTCGTTCCACCATTTCAACCATCAGACAACAGGTCTATATATATCTTACTAGATTTTAAAAATGCATCCCATGTCATGCCAGGACTAGTAATATAGCAAGCTGGGTCAAGACTGTAGTGCAACAAACCCTTTTCATGGTAACTTTCAAATATGTTTGCTAGCAAGCAAACGTCAGCTTTCAAGTAATGGTCATGGTAGTCGCCAATCATTTTACAGCCAGGGTTGGAAGATTTAACGATATAACGATTTAACGATTTAACAAATTAAATTTTTGGTTAAAGAAAATTTAACGCGTTAATGTTTTTAAAAAGTTAAAGAAAATTCAACGAATTAAAAATAAAAGTAATGATTATCGATTTCTTTCATTAAAAATTTCGTTACTTCAGTTTGTTTTTTCCACCACGAACAACAGGTGCCTATGCGCAAAGCCGGTTGGACCCAGTTGCAGCCGGTTTGAGGAGGTTTGGAGGATCTATGCCTTGGGGTGAAAAACTTAACGGATCCCCTTTGCTTGAGAAGATCAAGAGCGTAGATTATCCCAGGAAGAGGCATAGATCCTAACGATCCCCCTGCAGTTGCGGGGGCTCATGAGGATCTATGCCTCTTTCAGTTGGGTGGTTTTCGTTTCAGGATTGAGAAGGCAGATGGCACTCATACAGCAAAGATTGGACAGGTGAAAAACTTAACGGATCCCCTTTGCTTGAGAAAATCATGAGCGTAGATTATCCCAGCAAGAGGCATAGATCCTCACAAGCCCCCGCAGTTGCGGGGGCTCATGAGGATCTATGCCTCTTTCAGTTGGGTGGTTTTCGTTTCAGGAGTAAAAAAGCAGATGGTACAGCTGTGGTAGAGTGATCTTTGATCATGCGGTTAAATAGAGGAATGGAAGTGTTTAGTCTATATTTTCCACTGATTATGATCTGTAAGTTAAATAAATGTTAATTAATGGATAAAGCCAAATAGGTTGTTAATTCCTAGTTAGTATTGTCTTCTTAGATCTTTTCTCTTTTAACTTGATCTACTTCATTCCGTTGTCTTGTTTTATAAGGTGGTATGGATAAACTGCACTGCATACCAGACATGTTTCACTGTAAGTTAGAACAGTTTAGTCAGTGGGAGCATAGAGTTATATTGTGTTAGCTCTAGCCTAAATGTAGAAGTATTACTGCCTGACTCTGTGTTTGGACAGCATGTAGCTATAAATGCTCCAAGAATCCAGTGCATCTTGGGCGGTATGTTTTGTCATGAGTTTTCAGTCTTGTGCATGAGCTTTAACTGAACTGTATTCACCTATAGCTGTTGTGACATTTTTGGGCAGTCAGACACAGCAGTTTTATTACTTGACTGCATCTGGTCACATGAAATTCAGTATAACCTTCATTGTACCACTTTGACACTTTGCTAAGGTATGTTGAATAACTAAATGTAGTTTCTTAAGGTAATAGAATATTGCATTGACTGAAAAATGTTGTTATTGCATTTTGTTATTTTTACTTGACTGTCTGTTTTTATAATTCATTGTTTAGAGCCGATTTGTACTGTACATTCTTTTGTAATTTCGGTTGCTTGACAATAGCTAGAATGTATGTTCAAGCTATAGTGGCATATGTATATTTATGGTAGTTTGATAATAGTAATAGCTAGAACGTACGTTCACGCTATATTGTATATGATTTATACTTATGACCTGTAATATTTGTTGCAGGGTGGCATTGACTTAAAGGCATTGAATTAAGGGCATTAATATAAGGACCTTGGCTTACAGCCTTGATTTAATGCCGTAAATAAAAAGATGTTCTTGAAGTAAGCCTCTTCTCAACCCTCACGGAAGTGAACCCCAGGGTGTGAGTGCATAAGAAAGACCCCATACACCCCCCGACTACAACACAGCAACGATTGGACAGGTGAAAAATGTAAGGGATCCACTTTGCTTCAGCAAAACAAGAGTGCAGATTATCCCAGCAAGAGGCATAGATCCTCATGAGCCTCCGCAGTTGTGGGGGCTCATGAGGATCTATGCCTCTTGCAGTTAGGTGGGTTTCATTTCAGGAGTGAGAAGGCAGATGGTACAGCAACGATTGGACAGCACAGGTGAAAACCTGAACTGGTGCATGCATACATTTTTAATAGTAGTAGGCATAGATCGTCATTAACCCACCAACCCCCCGCCAAGACTGCTGGAGTTCTTGAGGATCTATGGCTCTTGCAGATGAGTGGATTTGTCAGCAGTGCGAAATAAGATCAAACAAGCCTGAATTGTTCCATTTTTAACCGCATGACTTTTTCTTGAGCTGTGCAGTTTTCCGAGTTTTTTTTTTCTTCTTTCTTCCCCCTTCTCAGGGGTCGATCTTGGGACCTCTTCTATTTATAATATTCATTAATGATTTGCCTTTGCATATTACTAACACTGATGTCAATTGCAACCTGTTTGCGGATGATATGAGCCTCCATGTTTCGGGTAAAAAAAAACAGCTGACAACACCTTAGCTTACAAAGTAGTTTCAGCGAGGTTTCTGACTGGTGTAGAGAGAATCATATGGTTCTTCATCCAGGAAAAACAAAGTGTTTTAATCACTACACGACAAAAACACCAACGCCGACCACAGCCGTTACATTTACAACTGAACGCTAAACCGATAGAACAAGTCACAGAGCGTAAATTCCTGGGAATACACGTTGACAAACAATTATGTTGGGAGACGCATATAAATACAGTCTGTAAAACCATTGCTAAAAACACTTTCCTGTTGTCCCAGCTTAGACAAGTAATGGATACACATACTCGTAAACTGTTTTTTCATGCCCATATCAAGTCTCACGTTGATTATGTTTCCACAGTGTGGGACGGTTGTAGTGATGTTCACATGAACAGGTTAAACGCTATATATAAAAGAGCTGTCAAAATGATAAGATACGCGGCCCATTCCTACCACAGACAAATTTAGACATCTAAACATTCTCGGCCTGCGTCAACAACTTAATTTCAATGAATGCATCCTCATGCACAAGATATTAAATAACATGACACCGCAGTATCTAACCACCAAATTTATGCCACAGCAAGAATGCGAACGGACCTCAAGGAACAATACTTTACCCTTACCTCTACCTAGAATTGACCTCTTTAAAACTAGTTTATCCTTTTCTGGACCATCTGTATGGAACACTATTCCTGCACATTTGAAGACTATAGCCTCGCTTGGAATCTTTAAAATGAAACTTTTTGATTACCTGATGAGCCAAATATAACAACACTGGGCATTTAAACAAGCCCTGATGGTTAATACTTTCATGTAATATGTGCATTTATCTATATTGTTTGTTTGTGTGTGTGTGTGTGTGTGTGTGTGTGTGTGTGTGTGTGTGTGTGTGTGTGTGTGTGTGTGTGTGTATTGTGTATGGTATAAGATGAATGTTGAGTGTTATTATTATTTTGTGTAAATTTTTTTAAATTTTATTTATTTTATTTTATTTATTTTTTTAAATTTTATTGTTGCATGAAATAATATGTGTAAATATAATTCTTTATTATTATTATTATTATTATTTTAAAATCTATTTTATGTTGTAGATGTTAGCAATGGCAAGTTTGTAAAATGACGATTTGTTTCTGTCAAAACTTTTAACTGTTGATAAAGTTTCATCATCATCATAACTACTGCATGTATCTGGCCAGATAGTGTTTTAGATAGTGGGTAGAGAAGGAAATCTGGTGGCATGTCACTTTTCAACTGCATGCCACTTTTTTTGTCTGAGCTGAGCAATAAATGATCATTCATGTATTTAACGCAAATTTATTTCATTAAAAAGAAAAATTAAAGAAAATGTTTTTCTTTAATTTAAAAAAAAAAAAATTTTCTTTCTTTAACCTTTTACCAGAATTAAAGAAATTAATGACTATCAACCCTGTTCACAGCCTAGTTTACCCCAGGCATCAAGAGCATGCTGGTATTCAGAGTCAGAAATTCCTTTACCATTAATTTTAGTGTAGAATAAAATGCCTCTTTTGGAGGCAGTCTCCTTTCCTCAAACACAACCCAGTGATCAATGTACTCATAGGGGTAGACTCCTTTTTTGATCAACTCTGGCTCAAAATATTTACTCATTATTGGAAACTCAGACTGTCTGCCAGAGTAGCAAGACCATAGGTCAAATGTTGCATGGAGTCATAAAATGCTAATTTGTCTAACGTAAAAGTCAAGTAATTCTCAGTTGTCTGGGCAATACAACTATTTTTTTTATAAGACTCGTCCACAGCCTGCATGATAATGTGTGAATCATACCCCTTGAGATTGTGGAAAAAGATATGCAATTTATATGTCTTGGGACCTATTTTAGTTTTAAGTTACATGCACCATGTGCAGCACCTCTGTAACGCCCAGTTATGTGGTCATGGTCGCGAACTTGATCACCTCCTAGGGGTTGTTCACAAATCCAATACATTGCTGCTGTATCAAAATTCAGCTTATCCTCTTCTGTCATCATCAAAGGCACCTGACAGTTTTTCAGATACTGTACTACCTGACTATGCAGTTGTCTCATTTCTGATAAAAACTGAGCTGCTGCATTTTCACCTCTGTAGATAACAGGTTCTCTATGCTCACCGTGTGTCCTAACAAGAATGTATCCAAAAGAACACACCACTTGGTCACTCAACTTTACAGTCTTTGGTAATGATTCTGGAACAGAAACCTCATATAACTACCAGTTATTCAAAATCGGCATACACAGCAAACGGCTGCATCTGCTGATTCCTATGTTAAAATATACTACCAGGGCCTAGATACCTAAGTATTGTTTGAATGTCATCAGGTGACCTTCAGTGCTGGATATGTTTATGTGCCAACTTTATGGAGGAAAACTTTGTAAACATCTTTCACACACTTCATGTTTCCCATCATGTTTTGTTGTATGCCCATGAATTAGTCATGACATATTTCTAATAATTGTCTAGTGAAAGTTATCACCATTGCTTATTAATAATAGGTCATCATGCTTATCTTCTGGCTGTCTGTAGGTGGGGGCAATTGGTGATACTCTAATTGGTTTTAACTTGTTAGACTCATTATCCCATACATAAATATTCAGATATACCAGGATTTAGTTCTTCAAACAAGTCTATATCCTTTACCTTAACAGGAAAATCTATACCACTGAAGTTGAGTTCCTTTACAAATTTTGAATAGTTGGATACACGTTCAGGTTTTATTTTTATAAAATGCAGTTTGGCAAGCACGCACCACATAACACAACAGTGATCATTGTTTTGAATATTGACGACAGCCTTTTTGTTTGCAACCTCAGTTGGCAGTGACAACCATGATTTTCCTAAAATAGGATGATACCTTGACTGTCTCAGTTGTAGTTCATGTACATGACCTTCATGCCAACCAGACCCCTTCATTTTTGCTCTGTCAATTGCTTTGAGGAAGTCAGGCAACATTTTGTTTCTAAACACTTTCTCCAGCCCCAGTTCTCTTTTTGAATTAACAATGTGTTGTCTTGTCAAGATATAATCACTTCACCATCTACTTTGTTAAATGCTATTTTACACTGCTATTTTTGCTGAATCTTTACACTACCTGTAAGAAGATTATCTTGTATGACAGAAAAAGAGTTTTCTATTGATTCATAAACATTGTAAGTATTTGATATTGGCAAGTTTGTTGTGTGAAACACGTTTTGTAAGCTTTGCAAGCTTGAAGGGCTTTGAGCATTGTCCATCATTTTTAGTTGTCCGACAAAATAATAAAAAGAAAAAATTACTCTATGTGTAATACCACTTTATTGACTGTAACACCAACAATAAAAAGATTCAGTTTGCATAGTTGTCTGAATATTTGTTCACACATTGTCTCAAACTAGCACAAAACATCAACTTCAAAAGCATGTGTCTTTAGATCAACAGGCATGTACTCTACAAATGGTAGCTCCTCAAATATTTTTAAAGTCATATGTGACACAAATATCATTGTTGGTGTCAATATTGGCGTTATGTCTGGCTGTCTGAAATCTGTTCTTAACTGATCAAAGTGCTGGATATGCCCGAAGCAGCCTGTAACATTGAACATGTTATCCATCATTTTTATTTGTCAGACAAAATAATAACATAAAAATATTATCACCGACATCGCTCGTGCTGTATATGTGCTTATTAACAGTAACACATTCAATATAACCATGTAGTTTACTTGGTTGACAGCATAATTATGTGTTTCATCACTGTCTCAAACCAGTTACAGTTTAGCATTATTAACTTTAAAGGTATGTGTCCTAAGATGAACAGTCTCATACTCATAGCATGGTAGACCATCAAAATATCCCAAAGTCACATTATATGTCATGTATATCATTGTTGGTGTTGAGTTTTATTCCAGGCTCAAACGGCTGTTTAACATGTGTTTTTAAGTCATAAAAGCGTTCAACATCTTTGAAGCAGACAATGGTTTGTCCTTATGTCATTTTTATGGCCAAAACAAAAGACTAAATTAATTTTACTAATTCATATCCAGTGGGCTGATCTGTCTTTAAAATTGTCTTTAGATGCTTAGTCGATTTCAGTTTGTTTTTCACATCAGCTCATTCAAGTTTGTTGGGTATTACATCGTTTTCTCTGAGACAGTCTTCAAAGCTGTCATGATCCTTACAGTAAAACAAACAGATAAACTTTAGTTGCTCTCGAAATCTTTCAGTACGGCATTATATTTTTGAGTGAGAATCCATACACTGATGTTTGCGTGTCTGCCACTGAAGGCAAGTTCTGCTAGAGTGTTTCTCTTCTTTACAATATCTTTCTCTGCAGAGCAGTGATCAACAATAAACAAAGTTGGCTGCCCTTCAAATTGCTTGTAAAAATACTGCAGGTAGTCATTCAGTTTTTTCTCAGGGTCGACTAAATAAATGTTGCAATCTGTCCTGATGAATAAACGGTTGTGATAAGCTTTGTTGTGTTTGATCATTGGACAAAATATCACAATGTTTTCCAAAATGATAGATGTATCTTGTTTGTAAGAGATCAAGAACAAATTCAGTTTTCCCGCAGCCTGTGGCACCACAAAACAAACCACAGTGTGGGTCGAGTGTCAGCAAGTTCATTTTATTACTAATTATAATTTTAATACACGTGACCAATTGCTTTCTTGAATATTCAGTTGAGCACCATAATCAGATACAAATATATATTTATTGCTCCTCCTGTTTCACTCTTTTTTTTGTATCTGGATTGTAATTCAATCACAACCATTTTTAACAGTATGTCCTGACCCGTGTAGGTAGTCATCGTCTGTGCTATGCAGGTCTAGCTAAAGTGCATATTTATTTGTCAGATATTGACCAATTCTTACATCATACAAATGTAGATCTTTGTTTGCTGGTTTTCTATAAGCCTTCGACCCGACCATTTTACGATCTCGTCATAGTGTTGATAAGGTAGCATGCCTGATGCATACACTTGATTTGGACACCCTTCAATAGTGCAGGATAAGTGTGTTATCTTTGGATTGTAGAATTTTTCTGACTCCCTTTTGAATTGATTTTTCGGTTCAATGAACAATTTAAGTATATTTTTCAGTGACCTGGCAGGCGTGTTTAAGTTAATGTTCCACTTTGGGTATTGTACTGTGTCTTATCACGCAGTCATAATAAATCGGTAGTCTTGACTGGTACTGATTTTGAATGAGTCTGGCTAGTTCATGTGTGTGACAATTTCATATTCCAAGGAAATGTATGTTGTATGTTGCATCTGTGTCAGATGTTCTGATAACTTTTGCACATTCATTAAAAGTTAGTTCAAAGCTTAGACGGTCATTCAGTGCTCCTTGGTAATATGGCAAATGTGCTGTTAGGATTTCAAATTCCGTATGTTTCTGCCAATATAACATCCTCATCTGCTGTTGTTGATTCTGATTGCATCGATTCTGAGTTTGGCAACATTATCAGACTGTATGCCTTGGTAAACACGGTGCTCTCTTTCTTCTTGAGTGAGCCACAGATCTTCATAGCAGTAAAATACATCAGCATCATCAAGACTAAACCCTTCCTGACCTTCAAGTTTAACTTTAATAGTTCTAATAATTGCTCTGCCCAGGTAGTCAACTAGTGTTCTGTTTGCATCTGATTCTGATAAAAGTTCAATATTAAATGAAAGGCGTGTATTTAACAAAACGGGTAAAGAAGTAATATCCCTAATCCAGTAAGGCCTATTACCAATGCAGTTCTCTCTGACTCGTGTGTTTACTGGAGAAGCTGGCGTTACTGACTGTAAGGGTGCTGGTGTCTGAGCTGGTGTCGGTGCTGGGGCTGGGGTTGTTACTGTCTGTACATTGATGACGTGACTGGTGTTACTAGCGTTACTGGTGATATTAATGGTTTTAGTGTCTGTAGTTGTGTGGTTGTTGGACCCAAGTTTACAGATTGATTGAGTCCTAATTTCTGATCAGCACCGGCAACAATTATTTCATTATTATAATTTTTAGTACTGGTCCAAAACAGAGAATTGTACCAATTGTGTGTCCAGTAATAGAGTTGAAAGATTTGGCTGATGTGCAGGGTTTTGATAAAGGAGAGGTAGGAGAAGTGTATGGTCTTGAACTTGATTCCTACAGATTGTACAAGCAGAAAGTAATTGATCACATGAAAGATGACACAGAAAAAGGTATCCTAAACTTAATCAGCTTCACGATGAAAACATGTGGGTAATAAGTGGGTAGTTCCTCCTGCTCCTACACCTGCACCCACAATTGACTGGGACATAAAGTTTGAATTTAATAGTCCTTACATATATATTGATGAAGCAAACTTAGTATTTAAAACAGTGCTTAACTCTGGACCATTGCTTGTGAGCCGTGTTCCGAGCTTTTCCGAAGACAGCATTAGCAGAGATAAACTAAAACTGCAAGAGTATGAGAAATGAAGGTATCTTCTTACAAATAGAAAGGGTAGATCAGATACTTCTGTTGTGTTTGTACCAGCAAATGTTACCATAGCAAGAGAAGCCATAATAGTTTTTGAAATTATCATGAGGTCTTTGGAAGTTGCCAAAGATGCAAATATTGCACAAGGAATCAAACTTACGTGGGATAGCTCAGTGTCAGAGTCAGCAAAGGTCTTTATGTAAAAGTATCGAGTAGTAACCCAGCTGTTAAGGAAGTAGTTGATAAAACAACTCTAGTTTTTCTAAGTTACATTAACCTAGAATACATAGATCTTGTTTCGTTTTATTATGCTAGCAAATTATATACTCTTGAAGAGTTGCAAAATGTAATCATTGATTAAATAAAAACATATTAAAAAATAGTGAACTTGTATCCGCAAATACCACCTGAGCCGCTTGCACCTGACGGAAAATTACAGGCACAAGCAGACTCATTTCATTTAATAAATATTACAGATGTGTTGAAGTATTTGGAAGGAGAAGAGGCAAAATATTCAAGGTGTAAAAGACGGTATGGCACAGTTTGTAATTCTGTACAAAACACATCAATGGCTGTGGGTGCGGTTTCAGCTGGTTGCTCTATTGTTCTGTTCGCAATGGGAATTGGTAGTGTCATAGGGATTGCTATTGAAGAAGTTAGCATTGCCACATGCCTGGCTTGCTTTGGTTTGGAAGCCCTTAACAGTATTAGGACCAACGCCAAGGGGAGGGAGAGGGTTGTGGTAAGTCAGGTGGGTGAGGGTCACGCTGTCTGTCAAGCTATCTGTCATCAGCCCTAGCGCTGCCTCGTGTTTGTTTTGTTAAGCTGTTACTCCGGCGCTACTCTGTCCTCTCTTCATTTTAGCTGGTAACAGTGTCTAATAGCTAAGTCACACCAGTACAACAGCAGTTGACATAGATCACTTTGAACCCCCAGATATTGAATCGGCTCATGGGAATCTGTGCATTTTGCAGACTCACTTTACATCCTTATTAGATCCCTCGGATGAGTAAGCCACTGAGGACTTATTTGCGTATCCAGGGCCTTCCATTCACAAGAAATCCAGACCACAAAGGTGACTGCCAAGCATGTAAAATGCAAAGAAGTACCCAACGGAGAAAGAAAAACGCTGAGAAAAGACGGTTACAACACAATTTATTAATATTTCGGGTAAATACCCTTTGTCAAAATAGACAAACAGAGAGATCAGTCCCTACTTATCTTCATCCATAGAAGGAATGTGGCAAGATTAGTAGCGACTGATCTAAGCATGTTTCTTTCTCCGTTGGGTAATGAGCTGTTGTAAAGGCTGCTGCCAAATCAAAGTGCTCTTTTTCAATTTTTACATAGATTGGCCTTGTTTGCATCCTAAAGTTGAGGGTGTTATTATTGATTCAGTAAAGCGATTGGATTCAGTAATTTCAAGTGGCTCCGTCAGCCATACAATATAATTATGATATCAATCAAAATTAAAAAAGGATAAAATAGCCAACGAAGTTCAAAATCAAGTAAAAAAAAAACCTTTATTTATCCCAGGAAGGGGTAATTTCAGTCTGGACGGGAGCATATAAATATATATATATATATATAGGTATCAAGTAAAGTGATAAAAAATGGACAAGACGGACATACACAAACATACACACAGGCACCCATGCACGCCAAATTTAGAAACTATACTAATACTGACATCTATACTAATACTGACAACTATCACATAAACCTTACAAGAACAAACTGGCACCTTCCATCCCCCTCATGATCGATTACAGATCTCACAGTTGAATATATTTAATATTGTAATTTATTAAAGTTGCACGCACACATAAATAATGAGGAGGAAAACAGTTATTGTACTCTGGCCACTTAACATCAGATGTTGCATGTTATTGCCAAAGTAGTGACTCAGTCGTGACGTTTGATCGAATTACCATATCAATCTTCTCATGTTTTAATATCCAAATTGAAGAGAACAAACGGCTGTTCTGGCAGGAAATGTACAGAACATGACATGAAAATACGCTGTTGTGAACGGAAAAAATTAGTAAAAACAAACAAAAAACAAAAACATGAAATACGCTAGAAAATATAACTATATAGCTGAACGGCCTCCCCGTTAAAACGCTACCCCACCTCTCCACCCCTCCTCCTTCCTGGCCCGCGCCTAAACTTCTCCTCACCACTCTCAAGGAATATGGGCCACTACAGTCAGTGTAACTTTATGAAAACAATGTTGATGTCAATTGATAGAAAAGGCAGAATGAATGTTTTTAGCAGGAAGAAAAACAAGATATAAACAGTTACTTAGCAAAACCAGTAACTAGAAGTAGAACACAACTATAACAGACTGAACAATTCATTGATCAACTATCCACCTAACTAAATATCTAGCAGATGTCAATGATCCATTGCTAAGACGCACAGGAATACCACCGCGAACATGTTCGTCTTCGCATTAAAGTACAAAATAGTACATTTATAATTTTGTTATATGTATGTCTTGTGCAGTTGTGTGAACTGCTAAATGGATAAGATACTAATGTGTAACCTGAATTTGAAAACAATGCATTAGAATCGATGTCAGTTGTGTAAACTGACACAGTTCTAACATGGGTCATATTTACTTCAGTCTCCGACTCAAGCTGCGACAGTCGGCACGATTGAACAGATTGTCTATAACCGCTGTCCATGTTCCAGCACAGAAAGGGCGCAGACTGACATTTTTTCCACACGTTCAGGGTCACAGCCGGCATCACTCGTATCAATATACGCATTTTCAAAGTAAAACCAAACACGCACTGAACAGGAAACAACGGAATTAAACAAAATAAAATAAAATATGGAAATGTTTAACGCTAATGTATATTAATGTACATGGCGAATACACACACTTACACTAGTTCACACATATTGAGTTGTGTTCGGCAGTGTTTGTCTACAGCGGACTTCATTTTGTTGTTCGTAAGCCCGCCATTAGGCTTAGCACATGTCACTGCACTGTCATTTAAGTGTGTATATTTCAGATAAAAAAGTTTATTTCTCTGCAAATTTTACAATGATGCTGTGAAACCTCAATTTCTATAGCCTTGGCTAAAAAGTCTAGAGTTTCTTGCTTTCCAAATTTTCCTTCAATGAATATATGCACACCTTTTTCGTGTCGGCACAAACTCACGTGACAAGGGGCACATAAAAGTCTTCCTTCCCTTCGCCAATCGCCTACACAATGCTCTCGTTGATGACTTTTGGTAGATGTTGGCACCGACCGATGAGAAGGACGCCGTCTAAGTAAGCAGCTGCTGCCTGTCGGCGTGTGTCACATCGGACAACTTCTTGAAGAGATTTCTGCAGCCCAGGCTGCTATTTATTAATTGATACGCAGTTTAAAAAAAAAAAAAACACCATTTTCTGTTACACAGTTCTTCGTAACTAAGCTGGGTGTGATCTTGAAAATTATGATGAAAATGTAGTTCAAAATCCTTTATCCTTATCCACTCAATACGAGAAAAATGCTCTTTGTATTCTGTATGCAGATTGTGAAGTTCCGAATTATCAATGTCCCGAGTTAAGAGAAGGCTTTCAACTTCATCATGGTGGAGTGGTTGTTTGGATATTTCTTGATAGTTTCAAAACAGATTTGTCAACAGATGCACCACCATCACACAACTCTCCCTTTTTATTAACAGTTTCAACACAGTTTTGTGAAACTTCAGCAGCCACTTGTTTGCACAAAGTCGACTTTTGGGAATTTTCAAAACACAATTTGATGACTGACCACAAGTTCACAAGTAGCTTTACTCGTTCGCACGAACAACTGGGTCCTGTCAGTTTCTTGAAATAAATAACCACATTGTCCTTTCTCGGCACATCAGGGTCAGAGGGTAGTTTCCTTTGTTTCAGAGTTTCATAAAAATGATCAAAGTGTATCCAGAAATTTTCGTCTTCTGCTAAGACACCGAGATGTTTCAGTGATGGAATTAGAATCGCAGGCAGCATCTACAAAGAAAACATCAGTCCTGCATAAGTAAGCGCCGGCATTGTTTAATCATCGTCATTGCTTGGAATATTGTGTTTTATGTGCTTTCTTATAATTTTTAAGTTGATGGACGGTATATGCAGGTCAGATCGATCAGGGGTTTCAATCGAGGCATAAACATGGACACCCTTGAATCATTCCATTGAAATGTAAGCGTAGTTGTGTGTGCTGAGTGCTGTTAAATTTTGGGGTTAATGAGGAGCGGTCCACAAAAGCCATATCCCGATGGGTGTACTGTCTTCTTGAACTGATATTTTTTCAGGATATTAATGCACAAGTGCATGTTTTCAACCATGTTTTCGTTATATTTGCAACAACAGTTACACAGTGAAAAATATCACGGCAACCTGCCGCTGCAGCTGAAGTGAATGAAATGCGAATAAAATATAGTAATAAAATGTCTCTTACCTTTGGTCGGATAATGCCGACATCTTCGCTGAGTTCAAGTTGATGATGGCCGCAAATTTGGAGACCACCTCAGACTTGTTAT
>BTPG01000005.1:102571998-102629498 GCA_036245525.1 Semisulcospira habei | reverse complement strand
CATGAATAACCGGAACAGAGTGTGGAAAAAAAAAAAAAACAACTAACACACAACTGAACCATTTGGTTAAAAGAGGTCACTGCTTTTGGGCGCAGCAGACTTTGGGGGGAAAACAAAGTGCTGGCGTACTCAGCAGAGAAAATGTAAAATCGATGATCAGTCTCAGTGCTGGAATAGTGGGGAATAAGATAATTCTTTTTTTAAAAGTCAGAGTGGACTAGTCCTCTCTCTCTCTCTCTCTCTCTCTCTCTCTCTCTCTCTCTCTCTCTCTCTCTCTCTCTCTCATCTCTCTCTCTCTCTCTCTCTCTCTCTCTCTCTCTCTCTCTCTCTCTCTCTCTCTCTCTCTCTCTCTCTCTCTCTCTGAAGGAAGAAAAAAGCCACAACTGACTGCCGTAGAGGACGGAGAAGCAGGCTGGTTAAATGTGCTTCCTAGGAGGTGGTGTTTAAATATTTGATGAGGTTTCCTTCTAACCTGATCAATGGAGCACACGACAGACACCTTGCTGCCATCAGCCGCCTGCACGTGGACAGGTTACGGACTGTCACTAACGGAAAAGTCACTAACGGAAAGTCACATACGGACTGGTCATTACAGACAGGTGACTTGCGGACTGGTTCTCACGAACTAACGGACTGACCATTACCGACTGGTGTCAAAATGACTGGTGATTAACGGACTAGCGCCTAACTGGTGACTAACCGAATGGTCATTACAGACCGGTCAATAACAAATTTGTAACTAGCTATCGGACTGATATCTAATGGACTGGTGACTAACGGATTGGTAACGGACTGGTGGTAACTAACGGACTGGTCACTGACGGACTGGAAATTACAGACAGGCTCGTCAATAATGGATTACAGACTGGTGACTAACGGACTGGTGACTAACGCATGTGTCTGACGAATAGCAGACTGGTCAAAAACGGACTGATGACAAACGGACTGGTTACTGACGGACTGTGACCAACGGACTGGTCACTAACATACCGGTCACTAACGAGGTCAGTAACGGACTAACAGTCTAACAGTCTTGATGCCGCGAAAACAGGTGAGGAACAGTAGAATAGTCCCTAACACCGAGTGTTTGAAGCAGCTGGTCTGGAATCTGTTTTTCGTGACTTGGACAAAGACCAAATCTCCCAAATTGGAGCGGTATAATAGGATTACATATGGTGTGGGTGTGTTATCTATGTAAAAGTGGTCTTGAAAGGTTCTTTAACATCCTGGTGACCCCAGACCACCGCATGCTCTTGTTTACGGCATTTTTGTGGATGATCTTTACGTCATGCATTAGACAATTTTGCTTCATTGTCTCTGTGTCTGCACCACTCGCAGCTACGTGTTGCTTCTTTGCCCCAAGCCATCAACGTAAGATGTAAAAGTGAAACACGGAGCATCATATTCGTTAATAAGATGTTTGTGTCCGATCTCACAATTTGTTTAACTACTCACGACAGCACAGTGGCGCGCTTTTTTGTGCGCCGGGTCGATTGTCAAAGGCTGTTTTAGCTTTCTAACGCGGATGGGCTAAATAAATGGTGAAGTTTGGTGATTTACTCACGCTCACGCTTTAAAAGCGCTTCTAGAGCAGCCTACATATGTTACGAGATGTTTGAATCCGATATATCAGGATTGATCAAAATGTCTCAATGGCCTTTTTGGACTCGACGGTTTCGCGTCTCGTCTTTAAGAATGTTAGGCGAATAATCAAAATCCGCCCTGGTCAATCAGAACTTGACTGTTTGGTACAAAAAGTACTGGTCTTTACAAATCCATGGCTATGTGTCAACCTTCAAACAAGTGTGTGGTTTTAAGGGTGCAGACAATAAAGACTGTTATTTTTTAAAACACAAAATACGAGTACTCCATAATGTGTTTCCTTTCTGACACGTGTATTGATATTTTGTATTATTAGCAAATTAATATTAACGAGTTTGCATGATATCCTTTCCTTCCTAAAATCACTTGCAGTCCAAGACTATACAGTTTGACTACTTGCATTTGTCACAACGAAAACGCAAAATACGGTCGTTCTGCTACCTGAACAAGCTCCTTATGCCCGCTAGTATGTATCCTCGAATTTTCCTTTCCATGCACACAAAGGAACGGAGGACAGACAGCAGGAAACATACGAAGCTAATCGCTGCAATAGTGAAATTGATTAGACCTCCGCTAGCATTTCTCAAGTAAGCGATGACCCGAGAAGATGTTTTAAGATGTTCGCCTAAAACGACACAGCTGTCCACACTGGCAAATACAATCTGGACCTGCAATAGGGGGACCTAGATCTAAATTTTCAAACCAGAGGCTTGAAATCCAGTGAATGTGTAATTTACCCCATTCAGGGGACTTGAGCATTTGCTGCTTCCAGTCGCTTTCATAGCCCCCTCCCCCTCCTTCCCCCGCTCTTTCCCCTTTTTATTGTGCTCAGAAAAAAAAATGATCCTTGGTCATTAACGCACAGTTCTCCCTTATCAGTGCTGCTCCTAACCAAATGATGTTTTCCGGAATCATAAGCGTTGGCAGTCACCCATCTGGTTTCTTTTTGTTGAACTCTTTGCCTAACCTTTCTTTATAATGTACTCTGTCAATAATTAATTCTGTTAAGTGTTCATTTCATGCCAAGTAACGGCTTGTAAAGACACATTCTGCACTAATAACACGCACAGCAAGCGAACCTTGGCTTGACAGACCTTGCTGCCTATAGTGTTCTACAGGAAGTAGACTCGCAGCGACTGGAGCAGCCAGCCGTAGGCAAAGAGCTACTACTATTATGTTGCATTGATAGGAGGTATCCACACAAAAAACAAAGATACTACACTCTAGTTTCAGTTACAGCCTCAGTTTAGATTCAACCAATCAGATGAAAGCCTCGCCGCAACCAGCAGCAGGTCCAGTGAATACAATAAAAGTCTGAATAGTGAGGCCTGGATGAAATGATTTCATTAATTATTCTGACAGATGAAATGAATCAATGTATCAACAACGTTAACAAAAGGAGGAAAACAATCGGAGCCAAAGAAACGAAAGGTGCGTGTCATTTGTCGTTCAGGTTGCACCGGCTGGTATAACTGTAAAAAAGTAAATCTGTACTGATATGCATCTCTACAGTCCACCAAAACTACTGAGTGAAACTGGTGACCCGCTGTACGATAGTGCAATCATGATGGAATTAGGGAATTAGCAGTCACAGCTACCTATAGGGAAGTCTTTCACTAACTATCAAATGACTATCATGGACAGTGATCGGATCAAACGGTGATAAAAGCATCTGCAGTGGAATTTCAGGGTATTTACCCGACCACATTTAGTAGTGCACCTTCTTGTACGTGTATGTGTTTCTCCTGCCTACTTCATAAGTTTCAGAAAAAGGCATGGGTTAAAGGGATACACTGATGCACTCTTAGGGATGTATTTTATCGTATTGTTCTTTTCCTGCGTATTTTTCGGTGGGCTGGCGATTGGGTGCCTCATAGGAGGGGGCAGGGGATCTAACCGTTTGTATGTCCAGCGCTGAGTAATTCTTCTTGGTATGTGTACTGTTCTACCAGCGCTAGCCTCACCTACCTGGTTTGTGAGTATTCTATAACTCGAGGCAAACATTTGTATCAGCTGTGGGATTTCAACTTACCCGACCATATTTAGTAGTGCACCTCCTTGTTTGTGTATGTGTGTTTCTCCTGCCTACTTCCTGAGTTTTAGAAAAAGATACGGGTTAAAGGTTTGACCTGATGCATCCTTTTAGGGATCTATATGATCATCTTGTTCTTTACCTGGGTGATTTTTGGTGGGCTGGCGACTGGGTGCCTGATAGGAGGGGACAGGGGATCTAACCGACTGAATAATTCCACTTGGTATGCGTACTATTATCAGTAGCTGTTCTTTTAGCATCAGTCAGGTCAATGACAACAGGTAGAGACCCTTGACAGCGAGGACAGGAAGGGACATTGTGTGATATGGTTCATTCCATCTTGTTGTTTTAGCGATGTTTTAGTTGCCTGTTTAAAATACTTGTGTATTCAGGAACTAATAGGGCGTGCATTTTCGTCGTCCTCTCTTGTGGTTAAAGCCTCTATGAGCGCACATTCCCTGCTTCTTGTTTTCTGTCAATGGCTGTTCTTTTTTACTTGAAGAATGATTAGTGGAGTAGGAACCAATATGGCCTGGTATAGCAAAACCGTATCGAACAGACAAAGGCCGACACAGTGACTGATTTGAAACAGAATTAACTATGGGTTTCGTCTGACTTCCGTAAATGTACTGTATTGAAGTCAAACTCAATTGCAGATTCTTTTTGTGCCATTCACTGCCTGCGCTCTACCTCCTTTGGCTTTGTAGGGCCAGAGCTATTTTCTATTTGGACAAAATAGTTAAACGTTTAGGACTTAACGTCTTTTGTCCACGACAAAGGTATTTTAAATACGGGGCACCGACAAGAGTCTGAACAACTTTTGGCCCCAGCTGGGTTCGAACCCGCCACCTTTCGAACGCTGTGCCACGTTACCGAGCTCGCCTCTTTTCTAGTTGAGTTTGGTAGGGTCCGGCTGTACCAAACTGATTCAGTTCACTCACTTAAAAACATGATGCACAGTTAATACAAGGTTTACAAAAACACACGTGTCAATGTAAATATGTTGCAAGAGTCGCAAGAGAAGATGTAGGCATGTATCTGCGGATATGAAAGCTTGTTAATAGATATAACAAATTCGGACAGACTAAAGTTAATAGTGGCCCCCTATATTTTTGATAAACATATGTCATCGTACGTTGTGAGGGAATAAAAGACAGGTCCCACCCCGGTATGCATCCTGCCGTTTTTTTCGCCGTAAAAACCCTTTATCGGAGGCTGTAGTTACACACTACGAATACCGATGGAAACGCATCCAGAATGCTTCATAAACATAACGGCATACACAACAGGAATGACTACAAATAACTCGGAGAATATCAGGAGTCGGAGCCAGAACAGCAGGGTGCATACCTGGGTGGGACCTGTCTTTTATTCCCTCACAGGGTGGTGCCAAGTTGAGATGTACGTCATGCAGGCGATGGCCTATTCAATGGCGTAGGAAGGAGGTGGATGGGGGTGGGAATCTAGCAACATATATCTAATACAACATTTCTTATATGTTCAATGCAAAGATTCAAATTGTACATTATTATCCTATATTTCGCAAATAAACGAAGCGTTGCATTTTCTCTGCTAGTATGAAGAGTTCTTATTTGACCATTTATTCAGGTCGATGCATGTTCCAAGTATATATTTTCACATAGTAGGGACCAACGACTAGGTATGACCAGAGGTATTGCCAAAGATAGACTGGCCATAAAAAAAGTCCTTAAGCCATAACTGCTCCCTCTCCTCCTCCACCCCCCACTCTTCCCGCGGGTCCGTATGCCACTGCTTATCGTCATTGAAGGAAACAATTTCAATTCATTAAAAGGGCACACCCGACCTTTTCTAAGGCTTCGATTTGCAAAAGCTATTACTGGGCTTCAGTATACATACCCACTTAGTGACCACCCTATTGTCCCACCAAATGCTTTCTTTCGTCCGTTCAAAGCGAAAAGATGCCCACCGGAATCTTCTGACAGATACGTAAAAAAATTCTTCTGTGATAGGCGATGGTAGCTGACGTCATAACTATAGGTCATCTGCATAATTATAACCAATCAGAGACAATATGGCGGAATGAACCAGCGAAGAAGAAGAAAAAAAAAAGAAAGTAGCATCGATTCGCGCCGACATTGACAGACTCGGAATTGAAGAGAAGAAAGAGGAAGAGAGACAAGATACCCTTAAGTAGAATGGACATCGGACAAGGGAATATGGACATGTGGCAACGCGTAAAGCAAGATCTTGGCTTGACTACCCACCCGGAATTTGTCACTTAACTGTTGAATCAGTAAGTAATCTACGGTCTTTCTCGATCTTGCTAAATTTCCGCCAGTATAATTTATCTCTTACTGATTTCGCAAGATTTTAAACCTGTTTTATTACGAGCTAGTTATCACATTTTATGCTGCAGAGATCTGAACTCAACTACGGTGTCTGTTAAATTTGCACATCGCTGGTCGTTAACATGTTTTTGTCTGTGCCGGCTCTCATTCACTCGATTCAGAGAGGTAATGTTTCTGCTGCGAGGGTAAATTTGTCGTTTCTAATGATGCGTTATGTAGATCTCGACGCCGTGTGAGACGTGAAATTGACTACAGTGCAGAAAGTCGGTATAATTACCAATGTTCTGTTTCAATGATGGAACTGAGGCGTTTTTCCGAGGGGTAAACTTAGGATCAAAGGTCAAACTAGGCACCGTGGATGCACGCTCGCTCGCCGGCTTTGAGAGCGCAAACACTGCAGCGCAAGCCCTCGGTGCACTACTGTACGCACTATCGTTAATAGCAGGTCGAGCGGAACCCGCATTGTGATTTTGACAGCATGGCTAGTACGGAAGGTTTATTCTACTTTCTGGTGAAAAATTACGTGAAAACATCAGGAGAACAACAGTACACGTGTACACTGACACTGAAGTGTGTACATCAAACCGATGACCTCGTGACCTGCAGTATTAGTGATACACTGATAGCCGGGTTCTGCCTTGTGACGTAGGCTCATAAATATGCATATTAATTAAAAATGAGGCCGATGCAGACGATATATTCACGACTGACTCGGGTACAAAAACAATACGCCCTCCAAACGATGAATTTGGGCATTTGGCAAACGGTATTTACATCATGTACACAAAGGACCCATACACATACTGTCAGCAGTATCTGTTGAGACAGTTTTCTGACTGTTGAGATGCTTGATCCTGGGCCATATAACTTTAAGCGAGTCTAAAACGGGATGTGAGCATGAACAAGGTTATTATGTTTGCACGCATGTTTATTATTCTCATATGTTCTTATGTGTGTTTTAATGTCGAAGCAGAAGAAAAATTTCCATCTCATGGACAATAAAGTGCATTGTATTATATTGCATTGCATTGCATTGCATTGTATTGTATTGTACTGTATTGTACTTCCCAACCCACTAATTTTATTATCCAAGCCAGTGAAAAGAATAACATCATTTCATTACTGAGGACAACACGGCTCACGCTCACGACCGCATCGAAAAGAAGAATCCTTAGGCTCAAAAGTGCACGCGAATTCGAAGGGTAGCGGGATCCGACTGAAATATATCACACACAAAAATACATAAAATAGTTGAAAAACCTGTTGTTTTACCACAAACAAACCACTCTTATAAACTGATTCTACATAAGTAGGAAGCAAATCTTTGACGATATGTCAAGAATATTACATCATCAAATGTGACACTTTGCTTACAACAAACTTCTCTTATAACAACAAAAATATCTTGTTACATACATAAATATCTTGTTACATCTAAACCAAACACAAACGAACAATTAAAACTAACAGAGAAAAGAGACACACAACAGATCAATGTCCTGTTATGCCTATTATAAAAACACTAGCAACAATTTCTCCTACAAGAGGAACTCGGCAGTTCTGACTGTCCTAGAACAAACGAAGATCAAGTCCATACTTCATTCAGGACCAAGCACACTATATAAAGGTTGGTCTGTGTCTCCGCGACAATGCGTAAGTCCTGAAAAGAAAAAGGGATGGCCATCCACCTACCCGCAGCTCCAATTTTCTGGTGAATAGATTTATTTAATTTCGAAACATTTGTATCCAGACGTAAAGACAACAAGCCATATTTGTCACAAAGACTGGACGTGTCCGAGTCATCATTTTTCCGCTCTTTGTCAAGGACAGTAATTTGTATTCCCTGTTCAAAGGGCAGCAGCTCAGTTGGCATTTCTAACATCTTGATCTGCTTAGACTACTCCAATACAGTTCTAGCAGGTATACGCAGTGAACAAACATCTCGTATTCAGCACGTTAAGAATAACCCAGCAAGCCTTGTCCTTACAAAAAATCGCAGTCACCGTGTTGCTCCTTTTTTTAAGGCAGCTACACTGGTTTCCACTAAAGCAATAAAATCGAATTTTAATTTGCAACAATCGCCTTTTGCTGCGTTAACGGCACCATTCCTTCTACACTGACCTTGAGAATGGTAAAACTTATGCTAGAATTTTATTCCTGGATCCGAGTGCCGCGTTTAACACGCTCCAACCACACTTGCTCTTCTTGAAACTTACCAATGTTTTTAAGCTGAGTAACAGTGTGGCCTTGTGGATCCTAGACTCCCTCGTGTGTAGACCACAAAGAGTTCGGGTAAACGGCACATTGTCTACTGTTAAATCGGTTTTTACAGGCTCACCACAAGGCTGTGTGCTTTCACCACTTTTATTTATATTGTACACAGATGACTGCAGGAGTGCACACAGTGACAGGCACTTAAGTTCTCAGACGATTCTGCTCTGCTGAGCCTGCTCTATGATGACGAAACCAGTCACGGTCCATTAGTGCAGGATTTTGTGGACTGGTGCCGTGACTTCTTTCTGTGCATCAATGCTTCCAAAACAAGAGATATGTGCATAGACTTCAGGAAAAAATCATCAAACGCAGTCAGACATTGTCATTTTTTTATGAAATAGAGGAAAAGGTGACCGAGTACAAATACCTCGGAACCACCATTGATGACAAACTTAAATGGGACAGTCAGTGTGATGTTTTGCACAAGAAAGGCCAACAGCGCCTGTATCTTTTGAGGAAGCTGCGCAAGTTTAATGTTGACAACTCTGTTTTAACTCTCTTTTATCAGTCTTTTATTTAAAGTATACTTACCTTCTCATGTATCTGTTAGTTTGGGAACATGAAATTAAAAGATACACAGACCATATGCGTTGTCATACTGTCACTTCTCGTCTCTTAAAGTTCTCAGACGACATGGCTCTTGTACGCCAACTCCAAAAAGAAGACAGTCTGGCTGAGTACTTTGCACAGATAGCAGTATTAGAGTCATGGTGAAAAGACAGTTTTCTGGATATGAATGTACAGAAAACCAAGGAGCTCGTCATTGATGACAGGAAAGTTGATGATATTTTTGTACCTGTCTCAATTAATAATCAACCTGTAGAATTGGTCACTGAATTTAAATACATTGACACAGTTGTTAATAGTAGGCTGTCTTTTACTGAAAACACCGATCTGATTATGAAAAAAAAAAAAGCAAACTAACGTCTGTACCTCCTAGGAGGCTGAGAAGTTTAGATGTCAGTTCCAAGGTTTTAGAATCCGTTTATAGCAGCCTGATTGAAAGCATACTGACTTTTAACATCACTGCATGGTATGACAACCTCAGTATGAAAAACAGGGGCAGACTGTCACGTATCGTCAGAACAGCTGGGAAAATCATTGGCCTAGGACAGTACCCATCAGATGATCTGTACCATAGGGCTGTCCGAAGAAATGCTGCTAGCATTGTCAGTGATCCTCGTCACCCACTATTTGATCAGTTTCAAGTGCTACCATCAGGTAGACGTTTCAACATGCCACTTGCCCCAAAAAATGTTTTTAAGAAGTCTTTTATTCCAACTGCTGTCTCGATTTTGAACTTGTTTATAACGACTTGATGTATAATGTGTGATCTACTTAACATTACCTCCCATCTTGTGATAGATTGCTTGTGATAGATTGCCTGTGATAGATTGCTGCAATGATAATTTTAATGGAATGTTCTTTTTAGTGTTTATTAGTGTATTGTTTAGTTGTTTTATGACGAGCCAAAAGGCAAATTTCTGTCGTGTTTGACTCGAACAGACAATAAAGTTGTATTGTATTGTATTGTAAAGATAAGACTAAGCTCCAGCACATTATCAACATCAGTACAAAATAACTGGTGTTCAGCAGCCCTGCCTTTATTCTTTGTATGAGAAGCAGGTGCTTAACAAAGCCTCCCACATTGTATCTGATGATTCTCATTTTTTATCCGAAGAATATGCATTGTTGCCTTCCTCCAGGAGATACGGAACTGTGACGTGCAAAACAAATCGCAGACGTCTTTCTTTCGTGCCATCATCATCCGTCTCCTAAATGATGCCATGGCATAGACCTATAGTCATGGCATCATTTGAAGGACGGTCGTCGGCCTCAGGTCTATGCATTTGCAATGTCATGTGATACGCAAGTGTGTGTGGGTTGTTTGCGTGTGTGCGTGCGTGTGTGTTGTGCGCGTGGTATAAGGTAGTGTCGTCTCAGTTAATTTTTAAGAACGTTTTTTTTTTCTAGGTGGATATTAACATTACAGATGGTTGTGACGTTATACTCACTGTACTCACATACTCACTGTAATCGGTCGGTGTGTTCTAGTCAGTCAAGTGTATTTATTTGTTTTATGTTCACGTTTGTTGTTTTTACAACTGTTTCACAAAAATTCCGCTGCAAACAAATTTCTCATCTTGGGACAATAAAGGTATTCGTATTCCTACCTGTACTCCTCACTCACTATGTACAAACCCTCTAGAACTGACCCGCAGGTCCAATTTTGAAAAGCTCCGGTCTGTCATCCGTGTGAAACTCACTTGGTAAAGGTTTTTTACATTTCAGGTACCCCATATCTGGAATGATATCCCATCCCATTACATGTCCACGCAGGCTCCATCTCTTTCAGCGTTTTTAGCAGCAGTTTAGGACGCTTCTTTTCTGTAGCACTTCCCTTTAATTCCATATCAGTTCTCTCTCCATCTGTGTGTGTGTGTGTGTGTGCGTGCGTGCGCGCGTGCGTGGAGTGTGTGTGTGTGTGTGTGTGTGTGTGTGTGTGTGTGTGTGTGTGTGTGTGTGTGTGTGTGTGTGTGTGTGTGTGTGTGTGTGTGTGTGTGCACGCTGGGTAAGACTTGACACTTGTACTATGTGGTCTACATGTATATGACTGATTTTGTATCACATGATGTACGTATGTGTTGTGTGTGTGTGCTTTGAGCCTGTTCGAATGGAAATGCGCTCTGTATGATTTATTATCATCAATATTAATGATGATGATAATGACGATGATGATGATGGTGATATGCTGATACCAAGTGGAGTTATTATCATCAACGTGTTGGGAAGAAAATCAGTGACGAGTATTTGAAAAGAGGCTTTCGCAGAGAAATGTTGGCGGCGATTGTTTTCTAGTTTAAAATATCAGTACGAACTGACGTTTTAGTAAAATATGATAAGATAAAACTGTATAAAACAAAGAGAGAAATAGAGATTCAATGATTTGATGAAGCATTTATCTATCAACGGTTGAGGCATTGACATCGTCACAGCCATTTTTTCAAACCTGCCGTTGAGAGAGAGAGAGAGAGAGTGAGAGAGAGAGAGAGAGAGAGAGAGAGAGAGAGAGAGAGAGGGAGGGAGGGGGGAGAGAGAGAGAGAGAGAGAGAGAGAGAGAGAGAGAGAGAGAGAGAGAGAGAGAGAGAGAGAGAGAGAGAGAGAGAGAGAGAGAGAGAGAGAGAGAGAGAGAGAGAGAGAGAGAGAGAGAGAGAGAACGTAAAACGTCTCTAGGCCCCTAAGCGGATAAAGACGCAGCACTGAGGGAACTGTAAGCTGCTTGTGGAACACAGGGCGGCGGAGGACAACTGAAACTGGATACCGCAATGTATGACGGGAAGAGCACAGCCATTAGCTGTGTTCATGTGTTTTTTTTGTTTTTTTGTTTTTTGTTTTTTTTCCCACGGACACACATGAAGTGCAGAAAAAGTTTGGCGCAGAGGCCGTGCCAAAATAATAACGTATGCGCCAGCCAAAGTAGCTCTCTGGGCGCGGTCGGTACTCGGTCCCCAATGACTAGAAACAATTGTATACATTTACTCATTAAGTTGCATGTTAACAAACACCCCCATCCCCTCGCTCCCCGCCCCCGAAAAAGAAGTTCTTAAATATAACTGTGTATGGCTGTGAAATGGTGGTGTTCTGTTTGTGCATGTCTGTGCACAATAGTGGAGGAAAAAATGTGAAATCAAACGAACAAAGAAGGACAGCAACTTATCACGAAAATTCGAAACTAAGCTGGTGTTAATAAACATTCGGTGGTTATATACATGACACACATAGAACTGAGATCATACAGAAAAATAATTTTCTCAAACGCAACAACACGATACATAATTATGTAAACCTCAACTGTCAGTCATACATTAATGAAAAAAAACAATAACAAAAACTCACCGACATTCAAAGTTTAAAAATAATCAAAATAAAGTAAATTAAAATTTGTCGAAAAACGCGGCAGGTTTATGCAGACTTATCGACGTACTCCATTCACAAATGATTCCGTGTTTAAAGAGACATGACAATCTGCTTTATTTGTTCTGTAGGCTGGCGCGAGTACTGCCAGCACAGAGTACTGTTCTAACGTAATCTCAGTGTGCTCACAAACAATAATAAAGACTGATGGAGCCTTAACATACACGGAAGACGTTTAAATGCATGTAACAGCGACAAATGGATGCACAGACTTGCGTTTTTGTGTTAAGGCTGTACCAGACAAAAAAGCAGTTAAAGTACCATTACGCGTAAATCTGACGACACATTTCAGCACCATTTGTGTTCATTATGCCTTGTCGACACACCTAATGAACTTTAACAGCAGTTTGGACACGCAGCAAAAGCACACGCGTAATCGCGCTTATTTATTCTGCGCAGTGGTTAGCGTGTCGATCTATCTTTAGCTGTTTCTCTCTTACTGGTACCGTTGTATTTATAGAGCGGCGAGAGGAGTCATTGTCAGGTTACTTGATATTAAGACGACGTGTGCTGAATTGGACTGTCCCGGCTGTATCTAAATGAACCATAAATAGACATGTGTGTAACCATCTGTTACTGAAGTGTATCTTTGAACAGCTACGGCGGTATTGGGCCTTTAGTGGTACCGCTCGATAATTAACTAGCAGAATCATTCATACTTTGATTACGTTATACGTTATAGTATCGACACGTGGAGACTGAAAAGTGAGTAAGATACATATGCACGTGCCCGGTTATGTACTAAGGTGCAAGTCTGATTAACAAAATACACACAAAAAACAAACAAACAAAAAAACAAGCAAACAACCCCCCAAAAAAACTCAAAACGTGATAAGTTAGACAATATCTTCAACGGAAATTCCAAAGCGATTATCACATTCCGCATGATGTTTTAGAGGCAGGTAAATGTCCGAGTCAAAATCATTTAGAGTTGTGTCCCGGCAGAATGTTTGCTTTGCGAGTTCTAGCGAGTACGTTCTTCGTGCTTATACCACTTACGATTGAAGACGTTGTTTTACAAGTTATGCTTCTTGTCGCCTCTCGGGTCTCTTGGAGAAGCTGATGTAACTGTAAAACTCTCAGGCTAAAGCCCTTGACTTTTACCTTTGACATCAACTCCCTAATCGGACCCTCGATCGAGGCGACAAGAACCGCTGGCAAAGTCCAACTCGTAATACAATTGATAATATAGTGCTTATCCTACGATTAGCATTAACTGTTTTACAAATAATTATAGAGTGGGGGGGGGGAGGGGGGGGGGGAGAGGGGGGGGGGGCAGAGAAGGGAGCAACATGTGCAAGATGCAAAAAAGCAACTATATGATACAAGCTCGCGCACGCGCACCCCCCCCCCCCCCCCCCCCCCCCCCCGCCACACACACACACACACACACACACACACAAACACGCGAGCGCACACACACACACACACACACACACACACATACACACAAACACGCGAGCGCGCGCGCGCGCACACACACACACACACACACACACACACACACACACACACACACACACACACACACACACACACACTGTTTATATACTGTGCAAATAAGTATGAGATATTGAGATTTCAACTTCGGGTCGGGATCCAAACCGGCGAAATAGGGATTCAGAATTCCTGTCGCTACTCCAGCCCACAGAGCGTACTAATGGCGGGGGCGGGGGGGTGGGGGGGGGGAGGGGGGGATAGAATAGCACGAGCAGCAAAATGACGTCATTTTATGGGCTCGTGCTATTCTTCCTCTTCAAAATTCCTGCCTATATATCAGCCCACAGAGCGTGCTAATGGCGGGAATCGCCATGTGTCCGTCTTTATTTGTGTGCGCCGATGTGTTTTGATCACAGGGTGGGTTGGAGAGGAGGGAATGGATCAGAAGGATAAGCTTAAAAATATGAACATGAACTCTGAATGTTCCTCAAAGAAAAACGCGTGTGAGCTCCAAACAATACGGTAGACATTGGGATGAAAATCTCATCTGGTTTTGCATTCGCTTATGTTTTCACTCTGCACTACAATAAGTAAACTGTGTGCGTATGAAGTCAAAAGGACATCTTTCAGTATCTGCTGAGAACAGAAACCTTGTATTTAAAAAATAAAATAAATAAAATAAAATTTTAAAAAAACTTTAAGGGATGTCACGACATTCTTTTGCAAGTTCAGTACTATCAGTCATTTCAAGTGTTTATGTTTATTTATAGCGTACCAATGACACGTTGGTAACGCTGGGGATAAATTGACATGAAAATGTACTGCCAGCTGTAGCACACTGCAACAGTACCTCTGTCAATGTTAGGCTATTTTATAATCAGACAAAGTCTGACGGTGATTCTGAATGTTATTTAGATTGTTTTAAGAAAGCACTTCCGGTGTGTTACTGATTAACAATAAACGGTGATCAGGTGCCTATGCATTACTGCTTAATCTTCTGACAAAGGTCAACCAGATTTAATAATGGTATACATGTCCTTGATTATCACAAGACAAACCCAAACAAAATTGAAGCAATTTTCAAATAAATAACCTGCATGTAATCTGTACCATAAGACACAACGCCATAGTCATCGCTCTCAATCTGATCACGTCACCTGCACTACGAAACCAATGTTGTGAAAATGTAGGCCACTGGCGTGGCTAATTGGTAGCATAACTCATCATTTCGTTTATTTTTAAAATTCTCGACCATTTAAGTTGAAATCTCAATATCCCTTACTAAACAGTATACAACAGATACACGGTCGAGAAAAAATGTAGTATCAAATAAGCGGATCTTTAGGGCAAATTTAAAAGCAATAAATGAGGAGGCGTGTATATCTGCCGACAGAGAATTCCGCATTACAATGCCATAATGTGCAAAACAACGGTCACCTCTGGTTTTGAACTTGCATGATAGATGAAAACAAAAACTCAACATTGGCCAAATCTACTCTGCCAGCACTTACGAAGACGACATAAAACCATACGTGCAAGTTGACTAAACAGGCATGATTGCAACTTGCAGCCAGACAGACTGAATGATCACATGTTTTCATGCGGAAATAATACAGATAATCCATTGAATGACACAGTCCCATAAAGAGTTGTAGATCAATGACGAAATCCACAAACAAATGTCTACCAGCGTGCTGATGTTGCCAGATGTGTAACTTGTACTGGTGCGGAAAAAGTAGGCGTATCCCGCCTGTTCCCCTTGCGTGGGCAATCGGATGATCGGACAGTGCAGACATTTTTTTTCGAACAACAGGCGAGTAGTTCGCATCACTCTAACCTAAGTGAACGCCGGGGTACACTTGCCGTTCTCACGGTATCCAACACCATACATACAGTTACAGGATTTCACTCGATAAAAACGAAACTGTCTGCGTTTCGGCAGTTATAGCTATTGCCATTCAAAATTTAAATCATTCGAAAAAAGTACATCTTCAAAGGGTTTTGTTACTCCTGATGACATGGGCATACATCTTTGAATCACAAGCCGTAAATATAATTAATAATAATAATAATAATAATAATAATAATAATAATAATAATAATAATAATAATAATAATAATAATATAATGATAATAAATCCGCATTCATTCCGCGAAAAACACTAACTGTCATGCTTGGCTTTAGAAAGCGAGAAATCTGTGAAAAACACACACAAAAGTACAGCCTTTACAGGGCACTGACTTGCCGTAGAGATGTGCATGTATTATTTTCTTTCTACCACTGTTACAGCACGGGTAAGGTGTAACCTTCTGGTGTGGATATCGTCGTCCGTTTGCTGTTGATATCAGTATTACTGTTCGTGTGTATTGAAAGGGTACACGTTATGCCTCGAAATGTTATTATCGTTGTCCACGTGCGTGTTGTGGAAACTTCGCTTGCCTCTTTGTCCGTTTTGCTTCGCAAATTCTCAGTCCACATAGAAACTGGTCATACAGCACACGGATTAATATAACAATTCTTCCGGCTGAAATTTTGAGCTTTGCAAAAAGTGAAGCCATGAAAACACCACAAAATGCAGCTGTGGAAAACAATACACTGCACTTGTTTGTGCAACGACATTTAAGCTGTGTGCTTGCGACTAGCCGTGGAAAAAGTCTGCATTCGCCCTTGGTGCGGCCTATACGTTCGCCAGCTCAACGACGACCAGTACTGACACCGCCTACAAGACCCTAGTTTATCAGCGTCAACGCCACACGGCAGAAAACGAACAATGGGCAGTGGCCAGAGCACGGTTCTTGATCAGCGAGGCAAGCTGCCCAGCGTGATGAGTGCCGACAACACTCGGCATACTTCGGTCAGGTGTCACTGGACCACAATACATCACCAACAGTAGATGCAGGCTACGTTGCCATGTTGTGTTTTGGTGGCACATTGCAGTGTCAGTGGTGGCTATGTAGGTGTTAGTGGTGGCCCATGCCGGTGGCGGAGAACTTCATGCGTTTTTGTTTTTGGCGCTGGTTACAGAACCACACACGCACCACGTTCTTCTTAAGGTCCAACTTCTCCGCTATCTGCGCTATCTTTTCACCCGAGGGACGGGGCTGCACGGCAAAGTAGGCCTCAAGACTGCGCTTCTCTGGCGCCGCGATGGATGTCCTCTTGCGCTTCTTGTCACCCGCGCCGTCCTGGTCCGCCTTGCGCTCCCGCGCCTGTCGCTCCGCCTCCTCCAGCCAGGCCATCAGGATGGGTTTAAGCGCGATCATGTTGTTGTGGCTCAGCGTCAGCGACTCAAAACGGCAGATGGTGGACTGCGATAGACACCCGACCCCGGGAATCTTGAGGTTGGCCAGGGCCGCACCCACATCAGCCTGCGTCACCCCCAGCTTGATCCGCCGCTGTTTGAAGCGTTCGGCAAACATCTCCAGCTCGCGCGGATCGCAGTCATTGTCGTGCACAGCATGGTGGTGGTGGTGGTGATGGTGGTGAGGGAGGTGATGGGGATGGTGGCCGCTGTGGGGGTGCATACCCGGCGGGTGGGCGGTTGGTAGCCCCGGGTGCGCGTTCATGGAGGCAGGGTGCGTTGCGCTGTACATCGGCGCGTACATCTGGTGGTGGGCCGGTGAATGGGGCGCGTGGCCATGCGACGACGACGATACGACGGCGTTTGGGTGGTGGGGGTGGTGGTCGCTGGCCATGGACGCCACGGGGCCAAGTGGCATGCCGGGAGGGTTGCCAGACGTGAGGGGTTCGAACATTGAATCGCTAGGCCCGAAGGCCGTGGTGTGGGGATGCATGGGCATTTGGGGTCGGCCGGGCCCGGGGTGTGGCGTGACGGTAAAGTCTGGCGTGTGTCCATACAGCCCCTCGGGTTTCATCAGCTGGTGTCCGGCGGGCGGCTTGCCCATCTCCACCACGCCCATTGCCTCGGCGCGCGCCAACAGCCCATCGTCCAACCCTGAGAAAAAGTTACCCTGCAACACACCGTAAATACACAGCACTTTAATCATAATCACACGCATCATACAAGCAGGAGTGATACTCGTGTCACATTATATGTACTTTTATTATGTAAAGTGCGTCCGAATTTATTGTTACCTGTCTACTAACAAGCCTTTATATCGGAAGTTACATGCCTATTTATATTTTACCTGACAAAACTTACATAACGATAACATTCATACGTTGTTGTTTGTGTGTGTGTGTGTGTGTGTGTGTGTGTGTGTGTGTGTGTGTGTGTGTGTGTGTGTGTGTGTGTGTGTGTGTGTGTGTGTGTGTGTGTGTGTGTGTGAACAGACGAGGCTGCATTAATGTGCATCAAATTGTTAAGCAGTTACAGCAAAAGCATTTGCAATGAGTGAGTGAACGGAATCATTTAAATAGAGTCTGACCCTATCAAACTCAAATACTGTGACATTTCGCTTATAACAAGATCGGATATAACAATAGTCGGAAGGACGCGTTCGGGAAGGACGGCCAAGCTCTTTGATATTTTGTCTTTGTAAAATTAAGTCGCTTATGACAAGGTCGGATATAACAAAAGGTCTGTTATAATAAAATCTTTTCCTTTCGGCACCCCGCGGTGCTGTCAACCTTGCTCATAACAAAGTAAACTAATGAACGCTCTAGATTTCACAAAATATTATTGTGGGTTGTTTTTTGTTGTTGTTTTTGGTCATGTTTCAGTTGCTCATTAAAAATTTTGTGCGTGCATTTCGCGCAATCCCTGCTTCTTAATTTTTGTCTACTGCTGTTCTTTTTGACTTGAAGAATTAGTGGAGTGGGAACCAATATAGCAGAACCGTACCGAACAGACAAAGACCGACACAGTGACTGATTTGAAACAGAATTAACTATAGGTTTCGTCTGACTTCCGTAAATATACTGTATTAAAGTCAGACGAAACGCAGTCCAAACCTTAAGGTAAACTCTTCATTTCATGAGTTCCGCGCAGAGTGCGGGGGCTTGTGAGAAGCTAAATGTATTTCTGAGTCGAATTACCTTCATGCTGCTATGTTTACGTAGTTTAATCGGGTTGTGGTGATGAAAAGAACACAGGCAAAAAGTCGACAGCTGCAAGAGTCACATAATTATGCTCATACGCGTCTAGGAGTAGGCGCGGTCATAACAATCTGTATGTATCTTGCTGGCTAGTGTTGCCTCTATGCTGCTATGTTTACGCATAAAACGGGATAAAATCGCGACCACCGAGCCCAAAACCAGACACCCACGCGACACGCGCGATTCGACGACCGTCCCGGCTCTGCGGCGTAGAATAGCGCGATTCTCATGCTCCCTATAGGTTCACGGCAGTGCAAATTCGATTCTGGAGACTAACTGTTTACCTTTGTTTCCAAATAGAAAATAGTGCCCAAACGTACTCTGGCACTACCAAGCCAAAGAAGGTAGGGCAATGTAGAGAATGACACAAAGGAATCTGCAGAAGAGTTTACCTAAGGTTTGGACTGCGTTTTGTCTGCCTCTTGGGGAGTTTTGTCTATGGTTATAGGCAAACATTGCTAAACAGTGAATGCCATCCGTCTGATGTAAAAACAAGAATATATTTATCCTCGTGAAGGTATGCGGTAACGGTGGAATAAATTTTTCTTCATAGGTTCATTTGTCTCTGCACATCAGACGGAACAGAGAACCTCCTGCCGTACCATCTGACGGCAGTTCCGCTGAAAGCCTTCAAGGCCTTCAAAGCCTGAAAGCCTTGTACTGCCCCCAGCCCTCAACCAAATAACAACCCTGTCCAAGCCCATGTCACTATGTATTTTTTTATTTGTAACCTGGCTTTTAAATTTCGAAGTTTTCAGAAGTAAACCCGCCCGCATATGTGCCTCAGCAGATCCAAGTATATTCCGTAGTGAACCCGACTCTGTCTTTACCAGAACGAAAGCGGGGGGGGGGGGGGGGGGGGGGGAGGGGGGGGGAGGGGGAGGGGGGTTCATTTATATGGTCATTGATGTACGGTTACTGAAAAACAAAAGAAACGGCTGAAACTCACTGCAAACCACAATAGCGCATCTCCCTCCCCCCTCCCCCACTCAGCCTGGAAATTAAAATTGTGTGAACTGAAAAAGCAAAACTTAGGCACAGATTCTCATGGGTCACGGTCCTGCAACTTGCATGACTGATGGACTCCTGAGGATCTATGTCTTTTCCCCATCTGTAGAAAGGGCCATTATCCCACTGTACTGATGCGCACCTCATGTCTGGAATAAACATAGATCCTCATGGCGCCCACAGATGCGAAAGCTAATGAGAATCATGCCTCTTGCCTGCCTCTATCATTATGCTGGTCTGTACGTGGAAGAAGCAGCGCGAGCTGATTCACTGACTACCTTCCATAATGTATTAGACGAGTTGACAGCAATTACAAACAAACCGCTCTGCAGGAGAAAAAAAAAGGGACAGAAACCTCAGAGAATAGCGCGAGCTCACATTCCAGCGAATCAAAATGATTAGGCATTTCGGAGTCTGAGTTAGAACTGTAAACGTTTAGGCCTAAAGTCTTTTATCCACCACAAAGGCATTTTAAACAACTTCTGACCCGCCACCTTTCGGATGAGAGTCGAACGCTCTGCCACGTGAGTTGCCCAGCTTCCCTATTTTCTATTTGAGTTTGGTTGGGTCCGACAGTACGCAACTCAGTGGTTCCGTTCACTCACTGACTGCGCATGCTTTTGTTTGTGCCTGCTTAAAAAATGATGTACAATTAATACAAGGTTCACAGGAACACACGTGTCAATGTGAATATGTAAGAGTTGTAAGAGAAGATGCAGGAATGTAACTGCGGATATGAAAAGCTTGTTAACGGACAGATCATAACAAATTCGGACAGACTAACGTTAACAGTGGCCCCGGGTATTTCTGATAAACATAAATCACCCTACTTTGTAATTAGGGTGTCGCCAGGAAGAGATGTGCGTTATGCAGACGGTGGCCTATTTAGTGGCGTAGGAAGGATGTTAATGGGGTAGAAATCTAGCAATACATGACCAATACATACAGAGAAGTCTTAAGCACCAATTCCTTTATTTCAATGCAAAGATTAAAATTGTGCAAGATTACTGTTCTCTTCTTGGCAAATGAACGAAGCGTCCTTTTTTTCGTTAGTACGAGGAATTTACTGTTGACCGTAAACTTGAACGTTATTTTCATTTAGTTCGGACCGAAGACTAGGTGTGGCCAAAATAAAATACGAAGAATACGCAGACTATTAAAAGTATAGAGGCATGTCCAGGCCATACCTGATGCCGCGCCTTCGAACTGCTCCGTATGTTTCGGATATAATATTGCTAGATTCCCGGCTACCCCATCCACCTTCTTCATATGCCATTGAATGGCCACCGTTTGCACGCACGAAAGCAATCCGCGTTTCGACTGACTTCGATACAGTACATTTACGAAAGTCAGACAAAACCCATGGTTAATTCAGTTTCAAATCAGTCAGCGTGCTCAGCCTTTGCCTTTTTGGTAGGACCCTGAAGAGGACGTGAAAGTGCAGCCGGAATTACGATCATAGCGTTATAAGAGGCCGATGAAATGTAGGAAGTAGCACTTTGTGAATACACAACAAGGTTTAAATTATTAACTAAAACTGATCACACGCAAATTTGGTGAAATCTGGAGTGCCCCCCCCCCCCCCCCCCCCCCCCCTTGCCCCGATGTTTTTCATTTACAAAGTTGCGGGGTCCGAAAAGGAGTTGTTACAGCCAACCTTTTGTTATATCCGATCGGAAAGATTTTACTGACAAAGTACAAGTTTGGCCGCAAGCGTTATTATTTCATACTTTTGTTATAATCTATCCTGTTGCAAGGGAAGTTGACGATCATTTCTGGAAACTGTACGCCTACTAATCACACTTTCTACGGCACTACAAAATCTTGAAATAAGTGAGTGAGTGAGTGAGTGAGTGAGTGAGTGAGTGAGTGAGTGAGTGAGTGAGTGAGTGAGTGAGTGAGTGACTATGAATAAATAAATGAATGAATGAATAAATGCGCCGGAACATAACAGCGCAGCTTCCATCAACAGGACAAATAAACAGAAACATCACGGCAGCCTTGCTGTCATCAATTTGATACTGTTCACAACAATGCCCAGAAATAGTTTTATGTCCAGAATTGTGTTGGGACGCTATTGAGCTTAGGTAGCACTTTATCATGCGCGAATATCGTGTACAGCACAGAGAGGTGTCATTGACAGATCTATGTCAGTGTGACAGTATTGATTGGATAATAACAATCAGCTTATTTCACGCACACTTTATTTTACCAGGATAGAACAAAGGGTTATATGAACGTTTCGAAGCCGTTACCGGATAGCATTCGTCTCCTGTAAAAAGCAGTCATGTTGTGAACGGGGAAAACTCAGTCATGAAAAGATAACCACCGGCAATTCATAATTCAGTCGGTAATTTTATGCAGTACGTAGTTCTTTCTCTAATCTCGCGATAATAATCATAATAATGATAAAGTTAACCTCACATTTAACATACTTAAATATGACGACAAAAGTGTGGGTTCCGGCCCTGACAATGTGTTACATCCAACGCTCACTGCAATAAGTTGATTGACTTCACCACTGAAATCGGACACAATAAGACACGGTGGCTTCATAAACATAGTCAAATACACCCCTTCCCCCGCACGCACACACGTACACATTATCATATAACGGTAGACACACGTTTCACACAACCACTTCAGGTGATTTATTAAACCCGGGGGTGGAGCTCTTCACAGCACTGAAACGTCTGGCGTCGCCGTTAACTGCAGTATCCTTTCTTCCCCACTGAGCAGTTGTGAAATATTAACGAAGGCGGCAGGGCCCGGTACACAAAGCCGGTAGAAGGATCGGAAAAAGCATGCTTGAGTGGTGGTGGTGGGGATGGTTTCGAGAGGCGACCAGAAGGGGTATCGGCGAGTCAAATCACTACCGAGTCCCTGACGTACTCGCCGGAAGACAAGTTGTGAAATATTAACGAAGCTGTGCGGAGAAGTAGGATCATAATGACAGCGGCGGATTAGCACTGAGAGAAAGAAAGGGTGAGAGACGTTGGTAACAACTTGTGATACATACCGTAGATCCGGACATGCATCGCATAGAGCGCGAATCGGGGAGGCGGTAAGGCGGCGAGTAACGACCCTGGGGTAGCGAGGACGGGTGGATGGTCGGGGCCAGGCCCAGGGTGGGTTGCTTCATGTCCATGGGCCCACACATAAGTATGTATCGGGCGGCAAACGCCACTGGCACAGCTTATAAAATAATCACGATGTGACTCGCGTGGGCCCGTGCCGCCGCTGGGTGGGGGACTGAGCTAGCTCGCCGCTGCGACACCACAATCGCACGGCGCGGGGAGACTAGTGGAGAGAGTAACTCGTTTCTCTCGCTCTCTTCCACCGCCAGCAGCAGTATACAGACGCTACGTCAGGGCTTGGACATCAGGTCCGTATGCTGTCACTCACTACACTGAGTGTTTGTTCCCCGGCAGCTATGTACGCGACCGGCGGCCTCCACAGTTGTGTGGGCTGCTACTCCCTCTACCTGCAGCTGGCTGCGTTCACGCAGTCGTGGTCTGTTTCGTTTGATTCACATGAGAGATTCCCCCTGTCGCCGGTTTTCTACTTCTCTTCCTGACTGTTCTATTTCCGCAGTCTCATTTTCTCTACACAGTCTTCTCCAACCCCATCCCCACATCTTTACCATTACTTCCCTCCCCCAGTTCACCGTCCTTCCACCTCAATCAGCCGTTGGTTCCACATAGTCAACCACCCCCACGCCACCCCGTCCCCACCCCTACCGTGCCTTAGCCGCCGGGCTATCTGACGACGGCGCTTATTGCCGGGAGTGGCAGTTGTGGCTGTCGCTCGTCATTACCACCATCACGGCCCACCCTTGACTACAAGCAAGCAAGGACGCCTGTGGTGACATGGGCGGGGCTAGATGGCCGACTGGCAGGCCGCATGGCTCGAGCTGGCTCCTCCCCCTGTCAACACTTGCAGTTTTACAACAGGAGTGGAAACCGCCCGGCCGACTGCCTTTTGGGCCGGCACCGCGGAAAAGCCTAACGCCGTAAGCGGAGTCAAACCTTTCAGAGGGACCATTCTGTTCGGCAGCTGCAACGCTCCTTGTGCGCTTTTCTAACGAGTTAGACTGACAAAAACGGCGGGTGTATGACTGATACTGACAGTGCCGGATGAAATAACATTTATAAGCGACCGAGTCTGGGCAGTAAAGGTTACTAGTTCGCAATATCTCCGCCGGTATAAATGTTTTTCAGTACTGCGGTTTTTTTTTTGTTTTTTTTTGTTTTTTGTTGCAATAATTCCATGCTGCAAGACCGACTGAGAGGACTAACCGTTAAAGCTTGAATGTCGTAAAATGAAAGACATAACTCAGTTGTCTGAAACGCTGTTCTTGTCCTTTGTAAGCCGCCAGTACTTTGAGGAGAGTTCCCGGCACCGACACCGATGAGACGCAGGGCCGGGCAGTAGCCTTGAAACGGCCCTGCCCGGCACTCTCGATCGGCCCTTATTGATGTGTGCCGCATTCAGTTGTAAAACTGAGAAGGCCGGGATAGAAACTTCAAGTTGTTTAGTCTTAGTTGAGGCAAGACAATACCGAGAACCCGTTGTACCTGCGAATCCTAGCACTAATCACTGAAACCAGCCATGGAGCATTGTGCGAGCTTTGATTGCCGCAAGACTGATTCGCGGAGGCCGCAAAGGGGTTCAGTCTCACTGATGTCTTGCCTCAACTAGGATATTTTTACTCAGTCTGCCTTTCACATGACAATAAGTGCGAGTAGGGTTTAACAGAGGCCGGTTTTCCACTGGTAGCGGGAGACGTCTATCGCGTAGCAAACGAGAAAAAGAGGCAGATGACTGAATGTCTTTCAATGTACGACATTCAAACCTATTAAGATAACCATGTGAAGTTAGTCCTCAGTTTTGTGCAGCATTCCTTACGTGTTTGTTACGTATTCTTCTTATACTACTTGCATTGGTTTCCGCTTGTTAAAACAGCACGGCCGGGGAAACGACTCTCTAAATGATACGTCAGTGCATGGGAGATATGGTATCGCTGATCACATGTAACTCAGTCACGTGATGTTACGTGGAACAGACCGACTATACCTTATGACTGTGTTTTGGGCCTAGCATTCTTTGAGTTTTGTACCTTACAAGCTATACACATGCACACACGCGGCTTTCTGCAAGTTCGATCTGTCTCTTCTCCGACTCAACTGCACGTTTTGATTACACTGAAGGGAGACCGTCAAATTTGCATCGAGTATCTCACCAGTAAACAAACACACCTCGAACTGGCCACAGTATTAATTTCTCAGTATTAATCCTTTGGTTTCACAGAGTAACATCAGACTGATCGAATAACACAGACCAGTTTATCTATGGCTGTAATCACCGGCTGCACACAATGTTCGTGAGCAACATTGAAAACGCAGTTTATGGAACAGCTACTGACTATTCTACGTCCTGTGTTTCTATTCTGAGTAGACACATAGTGTGTTTACATAGTTGTGTTAAACTACTGTAATCTAAACAAGTGAAGCAGGTGTGTGACTGATCTTCAGACTGCACAAGACTTGCACCAAAAATCCTCTGCACTATATTAATTTATAAAAATGACCTCATTGTGGTTAACTCGGTTTTGACAAGTGTTTTAACACTCGTACGAAAATATGCATACAAAGAGTACAAGCAGAATGACAGAAAATAATCCAATATTAAGAATAAATGGCCTTCTGTTCCATTTCTCGTCATACAGATGAATAACACCTAGTTTCAGTGAACGCAGTTTGCGGGGGAAAAAAAAGTGCGATAACCAACCCATCGTTGCTTAGTGTGTGAAAGGATGTGCATACTAGTGCATGTCATTAAACCATACCCTGCATTTTCACAATGCGAAAAACAGAAAGGATGGTCAGAAGAGTTTACTGCATCCAGTACTGCTCCGAAACATACAATACGTAATATTTGTTTTCCGTTACTATTGAATTTGCGATAGTGGTATTTTTATTTCGGTACATTTCCGAAATAACAACTGTGGTTACTCCTTCAACAGGAGTGAAGTTTACAAACACGTCAGTTCGTGGTGACCCGTTAACAGACCCGCGATGCAGTGACCAGAGGCGTTCAAGCCATGTAACGCGGCCGAATGAACGAATAAATAATATGAACATATGATTATGAGTTTTAAGCTGATTCTATAGTCAGCATGTGGCAAAGATCTAAAGAGTCCATGTCAGCCATTTGTAAATATGACTGAAACTGTCCTTTATCCTCATTCACAGGACAGCTGGTTTCGGGTTTTAGACGATTAGAAGAAAGTTACTCCGAAGCCAGAGAATAGTTGCCAAAACAAGTCGAGCGAATAGGTTCCAAGTCTGAATCCAACCGTTCGCGAAGCAAAAAAGAAAAGAAAAAAAAAAAAAAAAAAGAAAGAAACCGTGGGCGAAGCGTCTGAACTACTTTCGCGACGTGGAAGTTAGTCCGGTTAAAAACGGGCTTATGGGACGGGGATAAATATTACGATGCTCTGATGTGTTTCAGAGGGCTTAGCAAACGAAAAATTTAGAGCTTAGATAGACATCAGCAAACTAGTACATGCTTACGCTAACAAAGAAGCAAATTGGCTTCTTTCCTTCTAAGTATTTCACATGTTTGACGCGTCTTAGTACGTTAGCGGCGAAGTGTGCTGAAAAATTGCCTTTCAAAAAGTCTGATCAACTCAATATCCATATGAAAAGACTGGAAGAAAATTACGGGCATCACTTATATACTTTCTGCATATGGGTCATGATCTGTTCTCCTTTGTTCCGAAAGGAAATGTCTCGTGTTTTGACGTCACAAATATACATCAATTTGACGTCACAGTACAAAATATAACGTCAAGATATCCGCCAAGCCATGATGGAGGATGTGTTGTTGTTATTGTGTGTTCCGAAAAAACCCCAACTCAAATCGGACTATTGTAAAATCATGTGTCAGAAATAGATTCTTACATGGGTGTTTAGGTGATATTGAGAATCTCACTCTCACTTTCACTTATAGGATAAGGTTTTGAAACTACTCGAGTGGGATTCTCAGTATCAAAACGCAGGCAATCTGTCGGCTAGGATACAAAATGAAGAGAAGAATGGTTTTCTTACATGATGATTAAAAACACATAGATGCAACCTCCAATACTGTTCAGTAGTATTTTTTCCGAAGCAGTTAAATATAGCATGAGAATTTGAGACTCAGAAACTACATTTCAACAAATACAATTGAAAAAAAAAAAAAAAAAAACATAGAAAGGGTTAGTTAAACCGATGATGTCAAATGCCTTCACGTGTCTACGTATTACCACATTATCATACATTATGGTATATGTCAACTCGTTTTCACAATGAAATGAAATTGTGACACACACAGCCGCTTTTCACAAGACCCAAAAAGCTTGAAATGAATCAAAATACGCGATATAAACAGTAAATTCTCATTAGTGCACACGTTCCTCTTGATGTAAAAAAAGATGATGTCACGTGTAATGTTTATAGCCAGGGGGTACCTTTCGGGGCTTTATTCGTGTTTTTTGTTGTTGTTTTTTTGTTGTTTTTTTTTAAAGGGGGGGGGGGGGGGGAAGGGGGGGGGGGGGCTCCAGGACTGAGGCCCCGATACCAGCCATGTAGTATCGGTGACGCATAAACTTAGGTGATGAGATGGTGGTGACGCATAACTTGAGATATTTTGATTCCTCACGCTCTCGGAACGGCTAAGTATACTGTAGATCTGATGGCGCATACTGTAGCTTGAGCAGATCCGTGCTTAGGATGAATCGTTGTCGTCGTTAGACCGAAAACAAATCTTCATGTTGATCACGTGATGTAATTTATCTCCGCCGTAGAGTGCCTTGGGAAAAAGATTTAGATGGTGGTATACAATTACTTACTCTTTTTCTTCCCGTGAAAGCCTTCTCAGTGAGTACAGTGTTTTAGAATAATCCTATGTACTACAATAATGTGACGTCAAAGAAATTATGTGCTACAAGAAGATGACGTCATCTTGCTGTCAAGCGACGTGTTTCTGGTTACCGTCATTATATTCTAATGACTTAGAATCTATTTATCCCAAAATCTTGTGGACAAAATGGCGGGAGCCGCATCTCTCTCTCTCTCTCTCTCTCTCTCTCTCTCTCTCTCTCTCTCTCTCTCTCTCTCTCTCTCTCTCTCTCTCTCTCTCTCCACACAGCTGAAAACCAAACTGCGCGCAGCTTCACTAGGGTCAAGATGAATGAAAATCCGTCCTGTTTGATCTTGACCTACTTTTCATTTGTCAACAGCACCTAAAATATGAACATGACTTAAAAACACGACAATTAACCTTTTTTATTTTTATGGTAGTGGCCATATTTACCTGATCAAATTGGTTATGGATGTGTTCCTCATTTTTTTATCTTTATGATTGAAGACAACAAACGTTAATAACATTACATTCTCAACATGCCTTATGATAAATTTCAATATTCTTGTTAAATAGCTGACTTGTTGTCTTGGCTTAAACAGTTTTCATGGCATAGACATACGTCCTACTGAAAAATCAGTTAATGTTTCAACAATACCGAAACATCAGCAACGAGCACTAAAACAGACTGTGGCAACGGAGTTGAACAACTTCTCAGTTCTTCTCAAAACAAGTTAATGGTGCTTAGTGAACAGTGTGTTTTTAAGTCCCTTCTATTTGTAGAAGGGACTTTTTTGGACGGGTCACGGTGGGGCGAATATAATAGCATGTCCATGATGTCAAAGGCGGGCAGGCCTAAACCTCTCACAATTGAAGTAACAAGATATAAATTACGTCATGTCTTGTTACGCTAACCTCGCTGCCGAACGTACATTTTGCGCGAAGCGCCGTATGTGCGTATGTGTGTATGTATGTATGTATGTGTGCGCGTATGTATTTAAACAAGAGAATCCCCGATATTTCTGTACACACCAGCTTGAAACTTGGCGAAATACTTTCTTAAAGGGGTGGCTAAGAGAGCCTCCGAACATATTGTAATTGAATGTCTCATTTAAGACATAAACAACGCTTATAGGAAGTCGGTTGACCCAGATTAGGGTCCGTAGTTTTTGTAATATTTACTTGAAATTTTGGATATAGCTAGTTTGGATAGAGGCATTAGATTCGTTAGCCAGCTTTGTATCCTTTCAATTTCTTTAGTAAAAATTAATTCTTTTCAGAAAAGAATTAAAACAGTAAAAAACCACGACTTGTAGAGAAAGTCAGACAGTGGCGGTGAAGTAAAAGAGGCAACTCCGTCACCACGCAGACATTGACATAATACTCTAAATATGACGTAATTCTCTCTAGCGCGCCGAAGTCTCTCTCTCTCTCTCTCTCTCTCTCTCTCTCTCTCTCTCTCTCTCTCTCTCTCTCTCACACACACAGACATGCGCGCATCTCAAGAGGCATAGATCCTCATGTGCCCAGAGAGCACATGAGGATCTATGTCTCTTGGAGATGTTTTGAGCGCGCGCGCGCATGCACGCACTAACACACACACACACACACACACACACACACACACACGCACGCACGCACGCACGCGCGCGCGCGCGCACACACACACACACACACACACACACACACACACACACACACAAGGCACACACACAAATCGTCGCGCTTTCAGAAGAGCATGCAGGTGACCCGATATAGCTAGCTTGGAGAAAGACATTTCTCCAGATTGACCCGTAATTTTTGTTATATTTACTTGAAATTTTGGATATAGCTAGTTTGGATAAAGACGTTGGATGAGTTCGTTAACCAGCTTTGTACCCTTTCAACTTCTTAAGCAAAAATTAATTCTTTTCAGAAAAAAATTAAAACAGTAAAAAAACCTTGACAAAACTTGAGAAAGTCAGACAGTGCCGGTGACGTGAAAGAAGCAACTCCGTCACCACGCAGACATACTCTCTCTCTCTCTCTCTCTCTCTCTCTCTCTCTCTCTCTCTCTCTCTCTCTCTCTCTCTTACTATCTCTCTCTCTCTCTCTCTCTCGCTCGCTCGCTCTCTCTCACACATATGCGCACATCTCCACTGAAGAGGCATAGATCCTCATGTGCCCAGAGGATATTTGGAGCGGACGCATGCACAAGGCACACGCCAGGGATCGTGTTGAAACAACACTGGTCGCTGAGACCTGCAGCGAGTCGGGGCGACAGCGAGAAAATTGCAGTAAACGTCACAAGAAGGAGTAATCAGTCATGGGAACCTAGCACGTGCCACGTTAGAATTCGCTCAGTGCCAACTAGGACTTTAAAAAATCCTGACCTTAGAAAAAAGGCATTAGTCTCCGTTCTGGGAGGTAATGTACACTGATGGACGGACAAAAAAGTCGTTAATGAGACACTGACTTTCCTCGCAGCTGTAATCTTGGGCGGTCTGATTAACTGTATACAGCCACAGCCTGGATCCAAGCCGGGCAGTGTGTGTGCCTGTGTATGTGTGCGTGCGTTTGAGAGGGACAGAGAGGTAAATTCACACATCATTCCTCCTTCCCTTCCTCTGAAAATATAATTATTAAGGAAAACGCGTTCTTTCATCGAAAACAATCGCTTTCAGTTTCCTCAATGCCATGCACGTGCTCCTGTATTTCTAACGCTGAAAAATTCCGTACACTTGCAGTACCGGTGCTTTGGTGTCTGTATCAAACCAAGTGGCCACTCTTTCACTGGGCACACGTGTTTTTGAATAGAAGCCTGCACAAACAATCTTTTACATCGGTGTTTCATCGGTGTTTACTGCGATAGTCTGAGGATCTTATTCCAGGTGCAAGCATACAGGTTAAATTGATTGGAAGAATTTGTTTTGATTTTTTTTCTCTGCACAAATTCATACCGATGTGCAGTCTGATCAATATGAAACGTTCATCTGACTTATTCGTGCTCGCAGTAAACAATGATGAGTATTTCATCCCAAAGTCTATGGTAGGCCTACTGATTTTATCTCACATGCGCTTTTCTTTAGAAACATTACAATTAAAAAAAAGAAAAAATTGCTTATGCTTCTGTTTTAACTCACTCTACTTCCCCCCCCCCCCTCCCCCTCCCCCCACCTATTTGGGCACGGCAATGGCACACACAAACACAGACCTGACACACGGTTCTTCGCGCCAGTTACACGTTCTGTGGGCTGGCGATACGGCACAGCCATTCAGAAGAAGACGGCCAAGGGATGACCCGATGCCCACAAACCTTTTCTGCATGAGCTTTCATGCATTTTCACACCTGTTCCACAATACGTTTGCAGACGTCATAACAAAAGTAGAGAGACTGTCTTCCTAAATCAAATTGTCAGAGAGGGAGAGCATTGCGTCCACTCATACACACGTATGACACTGACGTGATGGTGTTTTGCGTCAGTTAGGAACATTGTATAACACTCTAGCATTTGGAGCTTTTACGTCACCGTCACTGTCTGATTCCTCTCCTGAAGTCGAGGGTTCTTACTTTTGACATTTTATCTGCAATGAATTTCTATTTTCAAAAAGTTTGAAGAGGTACATAGCTGGCTAACGAACTCATCCAACGTCTTTCTCGTATATTCAAAATGTTAAGTGAATATAACGAAAATTACGGACTCCAATGTGGGACGACCGACTATTTTATAAACGGTCAATTAACTCTTCAATGAGACATCAAATTTCAATATGCTCGGAGGCTGTCTTGGACATCCTGTAAATGAAGCATTTCCTATATTTTCAAGCTTGTACATACGCAAACATCGGAGATTTCCGTGTTTATAAACACGCGCGCGCGCACGCACGCACGCACGCACTCACGCAAGCACGCACGCATGCACACACACACACACACACACACACACACACACACACACACACACACACACACAAACACACACACACACACACACACACACACACACACACACACAGCGCTTCGCGCCAAAAGTGCGTTCAGCAACGAGGTTAGCGCAAATAGACATGACGTCATATTTATCTTGTCACTCCCGGAATTTGAGGCCCGCCCACCCATAACGTCATCTGCATGCTACAAATTGGGCTCCGACCAGCCCCATGTACCGTATTTTCAATATAGTAAACAAAAACAGTATGACAGTTGTTTGTAAAAACGCATCTCATTAGATTCTATAAGGCGGCCATCAAGATAATTTCACGTCGCTAATGTAACAATACAACAATAATGGCGCCACATAATGACGCTACAATCTTGGAGTGGAATGATAAACGACACAGATCCTAGGTTTCTTCAGCATTCTATAGATGATATTAATGGAGATGCCTATGCGTTCACCTAGCTCGTAGGACAAGCGAATACCTATTTTCGTTAAAGTAGTCCAGTTGATCAAACTTCAAACGTCTGCAATAGTTGACCTAAATTCGTGTTCTGGACAGCCCTTGCTGACCTAAATAGTTGACCTAAATTCGTGTTCTGGACAGCAAGGGGTCACGGACATGCGCAAACACCGATGTTCCTGTTTAAGTTCGACTGTTGGAAACGTTTTACGAGCCACGCTGTCTACATACAGTCTGAGCAATGCGATTTACCATTGAGTACGTGTTCTTTTCCGATTGTTGTTCAGCCCAAAAAGGTCCAGCACTTAATATTTGGCATTGAAGCGACGTTCGTGTGACATTGGTGTGCTATTCATGATCGGGGTAAGGCCTGCTCGATTTTTAGTCTCGCGCGTTTGGCGACGGAAAATATTGTGAAAATTGGATGCTGCCGTATTAAAAACAACTGCGTGCGTATTGTTTCGAACTATGCTAAGAAGCTTTCTTGTCTGGCGTGTGTGTTTTTCTTTTGTCGAACAATGAGTGGAGAGTCGAAAATGAGGTCATAACGCGTCATACAGCGGGCTATAAGGAGTCAGGCATTAGTCGCTACAAGGGTTTTTGCAGCGAGGTCACGTGGTAGGGTTTGTGATTGGTCGTGTGACGTAGGGATGGAATATATACCCACTCCATATTTTAATAATAATAATAATAAGCGCATTAAATAGGCGCTTTATCTCAATTGAAAATCGGCTCAAAGCGCCGCCGCGAACTAAACCCAACAAGCACGCTCACGTGAATCACGCGCATTCACTCACACATTGTACATATACACAGAACATTCACGTGGTGCTAAGGGCAAGCTCAAGCGAGCTACTGTAGTTTTTGGAAATTCAAAATCGTTTGTATTTGAAATTTGATTAAGTGGGCTGAAACCAAAGTCCCCCGCCTTCTTTGGCACATGTACTCATATATTGTATAACAAGCAAATTAAGTATTCATGAGCTTGCTCGATATACTTTCCTTCCCGAAAGGCCTTGCAGCCCCCTGACAAAGTTGTTGATGGATTCTCGAGCCAGGGTCTTACAAAATAAAACACAAAATACCGTTCTGCTGCAACACTACTGCATCCTTCTCAACTATGGCAACGTTAACACTTTGATTAATTTTAAACTTGCCATTCTTCACCAATGTCGATGATACTTTTCAGTCTCGTCCGTGTACGTGCCATCGCTGCCATCGTGTGCTTCGGCACTCGCATTGAACGTGGAAACCCGTAAAGAGCGATACAAAGAGTACAAAAAGCTAACGACACTAGCCTATAACTTAAAACCTTCATAGTTGTAGATAATAATGTAACACGAAAAATTACGTCCCTTGGAGCTAATCTGAGTGCATTTTTTGGCTTTGGGCGACGCCTTTGTTAAAAGTATATATATATATATATATATATATATATATATATATATATATATATATATATATATATATATATATATATATATATATATATATATATATATATATATATATATATATATATATATATCCTCTCTCTCTCTCTCTCTATGTGTGTGTGTGTGTGTGTGTGTGTGTGTGTGTGTGTGTGTGTGTGTGTGTGTGTGTGTGTGTGTGTGTGTGTGTGTGTGTGTGTGTGTGTTTTAATGTAGATAGATTACCACACACAAAGATGTTGCGGCTGTGAACCCGACCGACCCATGGTCCTATGCATATTTTTATATTTGTGTCTAAAATGCTATTTTTGTTTCAGCCACCTGTCTCTCAGACCCCTCTTCCACCCGCCTCAATTCATTCAAAGTGCGTTAAACAGTGATTTGAACATGAAAGAAACATCCAGGTCACTTCATGTGATGTGAAAGTATTTTGTTTGGTTAGTTGAATTCTGAGTGCAACTACAAAAAATCTGATGTTACCAACAGAAAAACGTCACCAAGGTGAGCATAATTACCTGTGTTTGCAGCTTTTAGATTGCTATTCAGTGGCGTAGGAAGATGGTGAATCAGGATGGGTCCTGGGAATCTAGCAATGTATGACCAATACATACTGCGCGTTATGCAGACGGTGGCCGACCCATTTTTTATTTGGCTCCGCCCCTTTAGTCGGGGTCCGGCAAGAATGTAACGCGTGCTTCACGTTAAGAGCGCGAGTGCAGTCTGCTAGCTCAGTAAAGCGCGCTATTCGACATTAATTTTATTTTAAAACCATTTTTAGGATGGTATATCTTCTACCGTATACCATTATCTGAGCCGAAAAAAATAAGTATTGGGTTTAATCACTACAGCAAGTGGGGATATTGTCAGTCAAGACGACCCTGAACGTAGCATTTTATGACATGCGCAAATCGTCTCATTTTCGCCAAATCAAGTTGTGATTATTAATTTTAAAGAAAGAAAAGGTAGAGCTTTGAAATTTTTCACTTTAACACGTTTGTATGCGCTCTTTCCGATCGTAATATAAGTTTTTATGTGTTTACAGTCTGAAAATGTTGGATGATCCTAAACTTACATGTGGGCATATCACGCTACTGAGTCTCTAAAAGAAATTCTCGCTTAGGCAATCATCAATACACTTTAAGTCTGTCTAAAAACGTCTCTTTTTTTCCCCCTGAAAACTTCTGCTCGTACTAATATAGTCTGTTTACATCAATGAGGCGTCTCAGTCTCAATCACTCTCAGTCATACGGGGTCAGCGTACATGAACGAAAGCTTTACACACAGCTGAAGGGTCTAATTTACGTTCCAATTTAGCACGAATGCGTCACACACAATTGACAGATCTACGATCCAAGTTGGCAGACCAACTGTAAGTACCAGCGATCGAGTCAGTCTGTGAGTACTATGGTGGAACACGAAAAGTAGAAATTTTACTTTCGATCATACGTAGTGATGTCCTGTGATTCTCTCAGGGTTCAGTTGACCATGTGGCCGACCGGCCAAGCTTTTTTTTTTTTTCGCATTCTTTCGTGTCTGCCGGTCGTGATAAAGGATCCGGGAAAGAAACATTCTTCACCTGAATATAGATATCAGGAATCTGATCTACACTCCCCATAACAACAGTGCTTTCCAATACCGCCGACATTGGCTAAAATAATGGAAACATCGACGCTCTTCCATGCCCCGCAAGCATAAACATCCATTGTTATGCCGTCGTGCCTTCTGTTAGGCAGTCAGAAGCACATGGTCTACAGCGTTTTGATTGGTCGACAGGCTACGTCTGATTGACATTTCACCCCCAAAACGGGTCGGTCTATTCAGTAGAGAGAGAGATTGCAAATTGTGTGTACCCAAGCAATGCCGGAAGGCAACTGCACCTCAATGCTATCCCTACATCCGTGTTCTCCTGTACGCTGACGAAACCAGTTCCACTTGAAGCCCACGTGTGATCAGGCTACACACGCGGATTTCTGTTTGAAGTCCGTGCCGTCTTCAATACGTTCCGTTGCGCGAAGTTGTATTTCAAGCTGATTAAAGTGACCGTGGTGGGAAAGCGGAGTCACGGTTTATTGCGGCTTTAATGATCAGGTCCTGATGACAGAACGCAGTCTTGCGTGTCGGCCGCCGCGAACAGGCGCCGGCACGCCATGTGTTTGATCAGGTGGAAAGGTATTACCCTTAGACAAGTGAAGTGATGCAATCAAAAACTGTAGAAACAAGTAATTACTGTTTTTCCCAGAATCTTAATTACTTTTTTTTTTTTTTTTTTTTTTTTTTTTTGGGGGGGGGGGGGGGGGGTTGTTGTCTAAAGTTATAAATCTGTACAAAGCAAGCGGTTATTGCTCCGTTTCTCATTTTGTTTGACCGCTGGTTCTCTGGTTTGTGTGACCTCCGTACCAACCAGTGGTGCAGTCTGTCCCCTGATTTCTTCATTTTGCAGTCCAATCGTTCCAAGCAGATTTAGGCATACCGACCTTGCGACGGACTTGAGATATACTCTTAAGAAAAAGCCCAACAACTGTTTAATAATAATGAATAATAATGATAATATACATCATTCCCTTTATGAACCCTCGCAGAGAGGGCACAGATTTTGACATTTTAAAATAAAAACCTAACTCCAAAAACAGTTTTGCCGTAAATGGATTCTAGATTTCTTCAAGCGTTTCTTCGATTTCTTCGTCTCTTGAATCAGTTTTGGAACGTGTGGTGTGGTGCCAGCTGTCCTGGACGTTTATAATATACTAATGGTCAAAACGTAAGGGCCACCCCACTTTTTGTGTCATTGTTTATCGTCGCAAGTAAGCTAATAAAATACAATGTTCTTTCGATCCAAATGGGTTAAACGTTGACCTTAGACAGTACGGGGAACAATAAACAACATTTCATCAATTTCCACGAACGTGTCAAATACACGTGAAACATCGTTCTGTGAAAAGCTGTGCGATATTGGCAAGCGTACCAAAGGCAGGCAGGTGGAAAAACTCAGAAAAGTCGTGATGCACGTGCTTGAGGGGTCAGTCGTGAACACAACACTTCTGTTTCGCTACAAATACCGGTACATTATGGCCATAATTCAGTGTCATTTTCCTAACCATGCCACCAGGACGAAGCCTAACGTGAGTATATCAAGGCCGGGCGCTAGCATGGCTGCAGGATGGAATTTTCTGGACGAGAAGTTGGGAGACGTCTTGGGGTGTCCCATTCAGTGATCCAGAGGCTGCGGGCACGATTCCAAGAAACTGGAAAGGCAGAACGTCGACCCTGCTCAGGACGCCCGCGCTGCTCCAGCAGAAGCGAGAACAGATACCGCTGTGTGGCGGCTCTGCTCGACCGAACTGTCACGTCAACCACTGTGCGACGTCAACTGATGCAAGCTGCAAACGTTAACGTCAGCACAAGCACAGTCTGCCGACGTCTGTGCGAAATTGGCCTGGCTTCATGCAGAGCAGCAGTGAGAATGCCCCTCACTCCAGCTCATCGCAGAGTCCGGGTTGCCTGGTGTCGTCAACATGTGAGGTGGAACAGACTCCAATGGATTCAGGTTCTGTTTACTGATAAGTCACGGTTCACTGTGTCCTTCAACGACGGCAGGGTGAGGGTCTGGAGACGCCAGGGCGAGCGATTCACGGATGGATGCGTCCAAGAGGTGGATCGCTACAGAGGAGGCTCAGTCATGGTCTGGGCAGGCTTCAGCAGGGAAGCCAGGACCCCCCCCCCCCCCACCTCCCGCCCCCTCCAAGTCATCCGAGGCACCCTGACTGGACTGCGCTATCGGGACGAAATTGTGCAGCCTCTCATCCAGCCAGCTCTCCAAGCCATAGGCGGCAATGCTGTTCTGCAGGACGACAACGCTCGACCTCATCGCGCCCGTGTGCCGTGTGGTGGATGAGTACCTTGAGCAACGGGGCATCATGAGGATGGAGTGGCCAGTTCGTTCCCCTGATCTGGCTCCCATCGAGCACCTCTGGGACGTGCTGGGGCAACGTGTAGTCAGCAACCACCCCCCACCTGAGGCGTCCCCTAACTGACTCAGTTCCTGCATCAAGAGTGGGAAGCGATCCCACAACATGTTCTCCGAACCCTGGTAAACTCCATGCGTCAACGCTGCATTGAATGCTTGGCTACAAACGGTGGGTACACTCGCTACTGACTGGACCAGTCTTGTGTGACTTTTCAAATGAGGGGTGGGTGAACATTCTAACGTACTGCTGTTGGTACAATTGCTTGATTTACTCAAACTTAAATGAAATAGTTACTGAATAAATTAGCAAAGTACTGACTCCAAGTATTGTTACATTATTTGTGTGTGTGGTGTTGTCGGTGCGTCTGCGATAAAAGTGGCCCTTACGTTTTGACCATGTATATAATCTGCCTTATTTAAAAAAGCCAATGATAGTCCAGAAACACAAGAAAAACAGTTCAGTTAAAAGGTCTCCAAAGCACTTACCCCTCATTTGTTTCTGATCTAAAAGTCATGATGAGCTGCTGTGAATTGCTGCCCAATTTTCCAAAACAATATATAGTCAAGTCCGCTTATAACAAGGTCGGATATAACAAAAATCGGATATAACAAAGCTATTGGGGAGGTCCCGGCCGAATCTTTTCTTTGCCTTTGTAAAATGAATCCGCTTATAACAGGTCGGATAAACAATATTTCGGATATAACATGTTTTTTTTCATTCCCCCCGGCGCTGCTGAGTCCGCTTATAACAAACCTTTCCATTATAAGCAGTAAAGGAAACAGGAGAATGCTCTATTTTCACAGAATTTGCATGTTTTTGTTTGCGTCCTTAAAACTGGCTGTGTATTCAGACATTTCGTGCGTTTTGCTTTGTCACTTTACGGTCTCGTAATATCGCACTTCAACTGACGTGCAGTCCTGCATCTACCAGTACTGAGCATTTTGATCGTGGTCTTGTACAAAGGTTAGCTGTGATCAGCGGCAGCAACTTTGGTTCTTGGTAGGACATACGAACTGTATACAATATCCAGACCCAAATCAGTGCAGAGAAAAACCCAACGAAGAAAGAAGCATGCTTAAAAAAGACAACACAGTTTATTAATATAAACTCAGTTTTTAAAAATAGAGTTCCCCCGCCCCCACACTATGAATACCAGAAGCAGTAGAAAGCCACCGTTGCGTGTGCCTACTCAGATGGTTTGTGACAAGAAGAGTAGAAAAGTCTCAGTTAAATCAAGACAACATTGAGAACTGGGTCCGTTGTATCGGCGAAGGCCCGCCCTAGGGCAGGTCGCTTTAATATGTGTTCGAACTTACAGAAGAGTGATAATTTACTGGAGCGAACAATAACGAGAAATACTTTTGAAACCAAAGTAAGATTATTATTCAAGCTAATGGTGAGTCGTATCCACATCGCCAAAAATCTCGAGTTGGTTCGGGAGTAAACGCTCAATCCACCCGAAAACAACACTTCTTATTATTTTCTGTTTTTATATAAAGTGGAGACGTGTTAATCATCTATCTACATTAACAATGTACTTGTAAGACATTTGTAGAACTTTATTTTAAGAATCTGAAACTTTGCTTATAACATAAAAAGCTGGGTCCCATGGCAATTTGTTATATCCGGTGTTTGTGGTAATTGTGAACAAAATAACTTATCCAAGCCAATGAAAAGGAAAACCCGTTTCATTATGGAAGCTACGACGACTCGCACCTACACCGCAAAGAAGGGACGTTAGGCTCAGGATGGATACCAATTTGGAGAGTAGCTGATTTGACTAAAGTCTTCCCGCCATCTCCTCCCCGTGATTTTTACTTAACACATTAAAATTTAAAAAACTCGTTTACGTATGGTAATTGCAAACTACTCTAATTAGGTGATTCTACATTTAAAATGCCCCTGTAAATGAAAGAACTTAGGCTGAAAACAAGTCATTGTCGGTATTTTGGGGTTATTATATTAGAAAGTCTGACATATCGCTTATAACAAATTCCGCTATAACAGCAAAAACAAAATCTCGGTCCCCTGCGAATTCGTTATATCCGGACCATACTGTATATGTAATTTTACATTTCAATTCTGAGAATGCTCTGCAGTGCTAATGCCATGGAATTCCAGGCTGGTCATCAGGACATCAGCTGCTGCCCTTTTTGTGACTTCAAGGCTTCATGGCTTGACTTCGCGAACGAAGATTCTATAGGGCTTGCCCACGTCGTCTGCAGGCATTTTCGTGACTGCGGAGGCCAATCCGGGACAGGCAGGTTCGACCGCAGTGGCTGCAGGGGAAGGTCTGGTCAGGGTTCTGAGTTACGACAACTCTGTTTTTTTTTTTTCTCCTGAGCCGCTTGTCCTTGAGGTTAGCTCTGCGAGAGTCCTCAAAGGAGACGGCTGCCTTGTGAATGGTGGAGCGCCAGGTGTCACGGTCCGCAGCAAGCGAAGACCACTGGCGGTGGTCGATTTGGCAGGCACTAAGAGACTTCTTGAGACCGTCTTTGTATCTCTTCTTTGGTGCCCCTCTGTCTCAGTGTCCAGTGGCGAGCTCGCCGAACAGAGTGATCTTGGGTAGGCGATGATCCTCCATCCTGGAGACGTGCCCCGCCCAGCGAAGCTGTGTCCGCAGCAGCAAAGCCTCGATGCTCAAAGTTTCCGCCTGTTCAAGGACCTCGACGTTGGTAACATAGTCACTCCAGTGAATGCTGAGGATGGTACGCAGGCAGCGCTGGTGAAAGCGTTCGAGGAGTCGTAGTTGGCTGCGGTAGAGGGCCCAGGACTCGGAACCGTACAGCAGGGTGGTGAGGACGACAGCTCTGTACACGCTGATCTTGGTGCCTTTTTTCAGCTGTTGATTGTGCCACACCCGCTTGAATAGTCGCCCGAAAGCACTGTTCGCTTTTGCCAGCCTGTTGTCCAGCTCCTTGTCCAGCTTGGCGTCTGACGTGATGCAGCCGAGCTAGGTAAACTGGTGTACAGACTTCAGTTCGGACTCGCCGATGGTGATGTGGGGAGGGTTATGCTCTTCCTTGGGTGCTGGCTGATGAAGGACCTCTGTCTTTTTGCAGACTGACCTCAAGTCCAAAGAGCTGGGCGGCATCTGCGAAGCAGGACGTAATGCGCTGCAAGGCTCTCTCTGTGTGTGCAACGAGGGCAGCGTCATAAGCAAAGAGCAGCTCACGAATCAGTTGGTCTAGGGTTTTCGTGTGGGCCTGCAGTCGTCTGAGGTTGAACAGGCTGCCATCGAGACGATACCTGATGTACACTGCGTCGTCATCGTCGAGGTCCACTGTGGCCTGCTTCAACATCATGCTGAAGAAGATGGTGAAGAGGGTCGGTGCCAGCACGCAGCCTTGCTTCACGCCGTTGCGAATGGGGAATGGTTCTGAGAGGTCACTGTTTAGTCTGACCTGGCCTTGCTGGTCCTCGTGGAGCTGGACGATCATGTTGAGGAACTTTGGGGGACAGCCTAGTCGCTCCAGGATCTGCCACATACCTTGCCTGCTGACAGTGTCAAACGCTTTTGTTAGGTCGACAAACGTTACGTACAGCCCTTTGTTCTGCTCGCGGCACTACTCCTGAAGCTGTCTCAGCACAAAGACCATGTCGGTGGTACTCCTGTTGGCTCTGAAGCCTCACTGGCCCTCTGGGAGGTGGTCTTCAGCGATGGCAGGTACCAGCCGATTCAGGAGCAACCTTGCGAGAATTTTCCCGGCAATGGACAGCAGGGTAATTCCACGATAATTAGAGCAGGCAGACTTCTCTCCTTTGTTCTTGTACAGGGTGATGATGACTGCATCACGGAGATCCTTTGGTAGTGTTCCTTTTTCCCAGCAGCAGAGAAAGAGGTCGTGGAGCTTGTTGTGCAGTGCTGGGCCTCCATGTTTCCATATCTCTGGCGGGATTCCGTCAATGCCTGCTGCTTTGCCACTCTTGAGCTGGTGGATGGCTGTGAGGGTCTCTTCGGCGGTGGGCGGTTCGTCCAATTCAACCTTTAGTGGAAGGTGTGGGATTTGGAGGATGACTGTTTCTTGAACAGTGCGATCAGCGCCGAAGAGGTCCTGAAAGTATTCCGACCAGCGGTTCAAGATGGAGGTATTATCTGTGAGGAGTGCCTGTCCATCAGCGTTTCGCAGGGGACTTTGTACCAGGTGCCTAGGGCCATACACTGCTTTCAGTGCTTCGTAGAAGCCCCTGTAGTCAACGTTGTCAGCGCAGAGCTGGGTCCTCTGTGCGAGTCTGGACCACCACTCGTTCTGGAGTTCTCTAAGCTTGAGCTGGAGACTGCTGCAGATGAGGCGGAAGGCAGACTTCTTCACAGGGCAGGAAGGCTGGGCTAGATGGGCCTGGTGGGCGGCTCTTTTTTTTTTTTTGCTAGAAGTTCCTGGATCTCTACGTCGTTTTCGTCAAACCAGTCTTTGTTCCTCTTTCTAGTAAAGCCCAAGACTTCCACAGAAGATTTTACAATAGCAGTTTTCAGTTGTTCCCAGAGTGTTTCAGGGGAGGATTCTGCTGGATCAACTGTGTCTTTGAGCATGCGCTGTAAATCGGCCTGAAGGGCAGCTTTCTTGTCGTCACGCTGAAGGCTGGCAACATCAAGCTTTTTCTTGGGGGGGCCCCCTTTCTTGGGTTTCAGCTTGAGGCGGAGCATGAGTTTGCAGCGAACAAGGCGGTGGTCAGTGTGGCACTCTGCGCTGGGCATCACTCTGGTGAGGAGGACGTCACTGCGGTCCCTCTGACGCACTAGGACATAGTCGATAATGTGCCAGTGCTTGGAGCGAGGATGCATCCAGGTGGTCTTTCGACTGTCCTTTTGCTGGAAAGTAGTGTTGGTGATGACAAGTTGCTGCTCTGCACAGAGCTCCAACAGTAGGCGACCATTGTCATTGCAGTTCCCAACGCCATGCTTGCCGAGGACTCCTTTCCAGGCTTCAGAGTCTTGGCCCACTCTGGCGTTGAAGTCGCCAAGGGTGATGACTTTGTCGTCTGCAGGGGTGCTCTGCAGGAGGCTGCGCAGGTCAGAGTAGAACTTGTCTTTTTCTGCAGGCTCTGCCAGGAGGGTTGGGGAGTACACACTGAGAAGGGTGACGTATTGCTGGTGTCTCAGTGGGAGGCGCATGGACATGATGCAGTCGGAGTGACCCGTTGGTAGGTTTTCCAACTTAGTCGCAATGGGGGTCTTCACCATGAAGCCCACGCCTGAGAGCCGTCTTTCTGATGCAGGCCTGCCTGACCAGTAGAGGGTGTAGCCAGCGCCAAGTTCTTGGAGGCTGCCTTCCTCCGGGAGGCGTACTTCGCTGAGCGCGGCGATGTCGATGTTTAACCTCCGCAATTCATGGGCAATGAGGGCGGAGCGACGCTCAGGGCGTCCGCTGTCTGCTGTGTCGAGCATTGTTCGGATGTTCCAGCATGTTGAGTCCGGTCGTGGTCGTCATGAGAGTGGATCCGCTGTTTTTTCTTGTTTTCTGACCGCATGAGAAGATGCCCGTTGACCGCGGCTAGCCAACTGGGGTTACGAGGGGATGAGCTTTGGTTAGGCCACCTTTTCTAGGCCCCTCTCCGTGTGGAGCAAGCAGTGCTGTCCCTAGAGAAGGCTGCTTGGTCGTTCAGGGTGTGCCGAGTGACGTTGTCATCCCCAGGTCAACATCAAGCGACCAATATCCTGAACCGCCTGCATGCAGGTTTGAGACTGTGGCTTCCAGTGACATCTTTCACCTGCCGTTTTGCCCCTTGCCCATCGCTACAGGACTTGGAAAGTTCAGTGTCATAGTCCGTGGGCGTTTCCTAAAGCCTGCACGGTGGAGCTTTTTGGTGGAGTGCAGTGTGCGCAGTACTGGCCCCACCCTTTAAACCCTTGGTTCGTTTGCCATGGCCTAGCAAGCTGGGACGGTGGCATCGAGGTCCTCAGGTCGTAGGTTTTATATCAGACTGTCCTTGTCTTAGTCTCTGGCTCAAAAGCCTTCCCCGGAGACACGGGGGCTTTGATGTCAGGGGTTTCCTCCCTTAGCCTTTCCGCAGCCAAGCGGCCAGGCCTGCAAGGCAGCAGGGGACTCGTGGGGGCCGGGGTCGTCTATGTCCCGTGCAGATGTGAACATCTGCCCACTGCCCAGGCGGTGACACTTACCAGAGGAGAAAAATACAACGCCGGAACCCGGTATCGAACCTCGCACCTTTGGCATTGGAGGCAGACGCCTTAACCACTGCGCCACTTCCCCGCCTTACTATATCTATAAAAGAAGGGGGCTGGGAGAGAAGGCTTACTAGATCTATAAAAGAAGGGGGCTGTGCGTGCATACATTCCACTCCAGCAATTATTCATCTAAACGCAAATTAGTCTTATTTGGCCTGAAAGTGGGGCACAAACAAGGCAGATGTGTCGCAGGTCCATCTAGTCATTTACATCCTTCGTTCTGGACTTTGATGGAAATATGAACATAATTCCATCTCGTTTCTAAATGTACAGTTGTAATGTGGTGTGATAACTGTCACCCAAGACACGTTTACAGAGGGTCTTTTCAGGACTTGTTTTGGTACAAGCTATGGTCAAGTGCCACATTTCAGTTTATCATCTCCACATTGTTCAAAACGCAGAAATGAGACGAAAGGACGATGTCTTTTATAACCCGTTTACGTATTTCATAATTTTAATTTTGCGTGCGTTGGGTTGGTGCGTGCCACGGTTATCACTGTTTGAAGTAACGTGGCAGGCCGGTTGTTATCACTATTAATTAGCTAGTTCAGTCACCTCACTTGCTCACCCGTTTCGGCGCGCAATGAAAAGAACTGACCGCTAGATTGGGCCTGAACCCAGAATCAAGCATGAGTACGGGAGAGGGTGGCACTCAGCAAATGAAGTGCTGACGATACACACCGCACGTGTAGGCCACGCTCCAAGCGCGAGCGCTCCCTACGGGACCTGCGACCCATACAGGCCAACATATGGCTGCAGATTAGGCGGGCAAAGTCACTGGACCGTGGTCGATCTCTCCATGGCAGGAAGTTCTAGTCTTTCCCTTACATTCTTTCTCCCATTTTAATTTGTTATGTTTTGTTACAATTATCCATATGTTTCACTGCCTTTTATTCCTCTATTGTATTTGATCCATTCAGCTTTTCAGTTCAAATTACTAAATTCGTTGTCAGCAGAGAACACACTTTCATGATGGGAGAAAGTTACCAATTGTCGTCAACATATACCCGGATTCCCGTATTACGTTAAAAATTCATCGAGTGCATCTCTTTAAAGAGCTTAAATTAGTTTAATAAATACGCAGTATGTGTAGTCAATTTGAACATGGAATGTGGATCCATATGCTTGCTTGCATTCTTATCCACAATAATTTCTGCTGTGATAGTTTGCGAGGACAACAAACACAAAAGGGCCTGCCTAAATCCTGATTACAAATCACCACTGAAATCGTCATGGTGCGACACAAAGTTACGCAAAGCCTATCGTATATATGGTTGTCATGCGTTTTCGGCCAAGTATATTTTCCGATTTTAAAACATTCGCAATGGAACCGTACACTCGGCCGCATGACCGGAGACAAATCTGGCCGGAACGCATTCAGGCGATGGCGCGGAGCACGATTGACAGGTAGACAGAGCTATGATAACGTTATTCGTGTTTTACATTACTGACTGTAACAATTTCTTTCAATTTACGATCTCAAATGTGTATGCTAGAAAGTAGATTTCTGTTTGGTTCGTTTTTCTCTGAAAATAGCAGTTAAAGTACTTATTAGATAAGATTCTAACGCACATCTAATTATGACAATGCAGATACCGCTGTCACGTGGCGGAACATCATGTGATGGAGTTTACCGCCAAAAATACGGCAGGTCAACGGTATTTGTAAACAGGCTAATTTTATCGATAGTTGACAAAAGCGATACACTGTCTGAAATTGGTGTTTCAGCTGATCCTTTCTGTTACATCAAATATAATGTTTCTCATAAATAAGATAATTTAACAAACATTGCGACAATCATCCAGCGTAACGCACTATCCTTTTGGCGTCATTGTGTATGTGTGCCAGTGATGACTAATAAGATCTTTTTACGCCACTGTACTTTGCAGGGTCTTTTTTGTTTAATATAGTGCCGTTGGTTTCGAGTGCTCACAGAATTAGGTTCACCACGATGTTCAAGATTTTATTTGATTCCTTTGACCTCTATCAGGGTATGGAGGAATAATGCAATAATCAACATCTAAAACATTACCTCATCTGTGCACATGCACTCTCAAATGAATGTTTTACACGTTCAGTAAAGTATATAAGTAACAGAAACAGTCAAATGCATGCATGCATTACGTTACACATTAGAATTGTAGTATATTTAAGACAGAAAATGCATGTGAATGGCGTTTGCGTAATTAGCTTTTATTTATTTAACTGTACAACTTATGAGAAACTTCGAAAGGTTCAAGACGGATGACAGTAGGTTGCATACATTAAACATCGACTTCGTTTTACGATATTTCAAAGGTATAAATTTAAGTCTCTGTGAAAACTTTGGAAATTTGTTATAAGAAAACCATGCATACTAGTTTCCACAGTGAAGGAAAACAGTAATAAAAGATACAACTTGAAATAAGAATTGTATTGTATTGTATGGTATTGTATTGTATTGTATTGCAATATCACACACACACACACACACACATACACACACACACACACACACACACACACACACACACACACACACACACACACAGGGCAGAATAAAAGAAGAAATAAGAATAAAAATCTTAACTGCGAATCGAACCCGGGTTGCTGTCGTGCCAGTCTGCGTGATAAACGCATAGACTATTGTAAGTACGAGAGACAGTAATTTTTTAAAATTTATTTATTTATTTATTTTTATTTTTATTTATTTATTTTTTTTTTTTTTTTTTTTTTTTTGGGGGGGGGGCGTTGTTTGTTTGTTTGTTTGTTAACATATTACAATATCGCGGCTCGAATAAAACATGCCCTTAGCAATGGGAAACTACCTATTAAACTGCTTCCCCTGAAAAATGCCAAGCAAAAAACTGATGAAAGTGTCGATTTTTCGCGCGGAACTACATAGTTTAGACACATATTAGTCAAATACAAAAGGTCTGAGCAACTGTACAAATTTAATTTGAAGATATTGTTTATCTGCCGTTTGCATTGAAAAATAAAGCGTAGGAATGTGTGTTGGTGTCGTTAAAAACATCATAATCAACAATAAGAAAACATGTATACTCTATCACACAAAAACAATGCCATAAACACACTGGGAGAAGCTTTAAAAACTAGACAATTAATTTGCATAGCTAGACGTGACGTCATTTTTATCTTGTTACTTCTTTGCCAGAATTTCTGCACCGCACGCCAAAAACGTCATGTGCATGCTCCGGAATGCGCTCCGACCCAGCCCCATTTCAAAGTCTCCCGTATTTTCAATACGATAGACAAAAACTGTGATATCATATAAAGTGACCTGGATGTTTCTTTCATATGTATACTCACTTTTAACATATTTTGAATTTGTTCTAGGAAATGGATGTTTTGGGGGATTTCTGAGAGGCAGGTGGCTGAAACAAATGGCATTATCTACACAGTTATGCATGGGACCATGGGTAGGGTTCGTAGTAAACTCTATAGTCAAGAAGGAACTCACTGAGATTATAAAAAGGCAGTTTTCGTACATCTTAATGTGGGTAAATCCATCCACCTTAAACATTTAATAGTGTGTTGTCGAATTCATGCGTTTGGTGAATCTAAAGAGACAGTTTCGATATTTGATATTAATTAATTGATTTTCAATCACAAAGTTGAAGAAAACTCTGGCAAACAAACTCTTCCAATGCCTAACCCGAAGAGATCCGAATTTCAAGTGAATATTACAAAAACTACGGACTCAAATGCGGGTCAACTCAACCGTCTTTCTCCAAAGTGGCCATTTCTCTTCAATAAACACTCCAACTTCAATATCCTCGGAGGCTGTCTTTCTTAGATTAACTTAAGAAAACATACCAACATTTTCAGTTGTGTAAGTACAAATTGATAAATTGATATTTACATAAACACACATGTATACACTCGGCACTTCACGCCAAAAGTACGTCAGTTCTGAAGCTCGATTAGCGTAGCTAGACATGACTTAATTTTTAGCTTGTTACTTCATTGCCAGAATTCTGAGGCTTGCTCGCCGATGACGTCATCGACATGCCATTGAACGCGCTTCACGACGATCCATCTGAATAGTCTATTTATATCGTATTTTCTATTCGATACACACACACACACACACACACACACACACACACACACACACACACACACACACACACACACACACACACACACAAACACACACACACACACACACAACAACAACAACAACAACAAAAAACAACGGCATTCATGAATATAGAAATTGTGGACATGTACATAGGCATTTTTTGTGCAACGTTTTTCTCTGAATCTAGCAGGTTGATGAGCTGTGACTTCGGAACAAGCAATCAAATATTTATTATTCGCTTTGAAGCGTGTTTTGCAGCTTCCTTTTAAAAACTTACATTTCGGCATTTACATGCCAACTTACACTTACATGCATCTTCATATTTTAAAAAAAAATTGCATTGCATTTTGGCAGAACCTAATCCACTCCGCACGTCATCCATATTACAGACCACAAGAGCAGTTATTAATTCACAACATAAACACCCCAATAGTGTGTACTGGCGTTCCCGCACCGTCACGCCCTTGACAGGCGCCACCGAACTGAACCACACCGAGTGTTGCTTTACACCCGTCCGGCCTCGCGTGCAGCACGTGCACCGCAAACATCACGCCACGCGCCACATGTGGACATTACCATCAGGATTGGCATCAAGTCTAAAGTACCAGGTAAGGTGTGCTGATTAAGTGACCATATGTTTATTTGTGGATCAACAAGCAAAGAAGCGCTTAACACAGCGGATACGAGTGTAACATAGCCCAGAGTGAAAATTAATGCATACATAAGACAACATTAGGCCGACGGCAAGCAGGCTGTGGGAAGGATGACGGTGTACTGTATTGTTGTATCTGAATCTAGCTACTATGCGACTCTTGATATTTCAGAACCCGACACAAAGAATCGTGATTAAAATGGCGGGGGAACTTCAAATGGCACGACTGGCCACTCTATCTGCGTTTGTCCATTTCATAATTAGAGTGATCTCCCACGGGATGAGCGCGCGCGGTGGGTTCTGTTTAGGGCGAGTTGCACGAGGCTATCCCTGGGGTGGCGCGAAAGGTTAGGCGGGTTGCCGACGAGCCATGGGTGTCTTCATCTCATCGCAACGAATGACAGGAGGAGATGAAAGAGATAGGATATTACTCAATGCACAACGACCGCTACATCCACTCTGTAATTATCGGTTGAGCCAGTAAAATATTGCCGGCCAGTTACTACTTTCATGTTAAAGGCGCGCCAAAAGTACTATGAATTATATATATATATATATATATATATATATATATATATATATATATATATATATATATATATATATATATATATATATATATATATATATATATATATATATATATATATATATATATATATATATATATATATATATATATATTTGGGCTTTGGGCGAAGCCGTTGTTAAAATAAAGAATAATTGCACCACAAAATTGCCTAGGTGTTGCCTTTTCAAAATTAGTCTGTCTTCTTCCACTGCAACACCTCATTAAGTTTTAGGGATGCAATCCGCGCTGTACTAGTGGTGCTACCGGTAAATTCTGGAGGCGGCTTCTAGTACATGCGTTGTGTTTGCAACTTTCAGGTTACGCCGTATGCCTACCTGAAGAGCCCCCCACCCCCCACCCCCCACCCCCACCCTTGGAGCGAAACCGGTCGTAGGCGGCAAAAAGCCAAATCTACTCAGCAGGCCCAATATCTGTTTGGGAATATTTACTAGCATCCCCCCTCGGGGGGAGGACTGGATATTCTCCAGCGGATTGCGGGGCGCCTGGGGGTAGTCCCTACTGCTTTATGTAGTAGGTGTTCAGTGGAAGGCTCAAAATGATAGGTCTGTCATTCCTTCTCTCCCACTACCCTCTCTTTCTAGATCTAGTGAGCGATGCAGTCACAAGAATGGCAGCTGATGTCCTGATGACACAATGACACAGCCTGGAATTCCATGGCATTAGCACAGCAAGAGCATTCTCAGAATTGAATGAAAAATTACGTCCCTTGGAGCTAATCTGATTGAGTGCATTTTTTGGCTTTGGGCGACGCTTTTGTTAAAAGTAAAGAATATATATATATATATATATATATATATATATATATATATATATATATATATATATATATATATATATATATATATATATATATATATATATATATATATATATATAATATTTTCCAGCGGATTGCGGGGCGCCTGGGGGTAGTCCTTATTGCTTTATGCAGTAGGTGTTCAATGGAAGGCTCAAAATGATAGGTCTGTCATTCCTTCTCTCCCACTACCCTCTCTTTCTAGATCTAGTGAGCGATGCAGTCACAGAAAGGGCAGCTGATGTCCTGATCACGCAATGCAAGCTTACCAGCCTGGAATTCCATGGCATTAACACAGCAGAGCATTTTTCATTTCAATTCTGAGAATGCTCTGCTGTGCTAATGCCATGGAATTCCAGGCTTGTAAGTGTAACGAACGCCTTTGGGGCAGGTTTCGGTCGGACGATGGTGTGACGTCATTAGCAGTTGGACCGAATGTACACATGCGAATAATGTAGAGATAAGCATTGTTCACGAGCGGTAATATACAGATAAGCCATGTTCACGTGCGGTAATGTAGGTGAGCGATGTTCACGTGTCACGTGTGGGAGTGACAGTGTGGTATCGGGAATAATTGCCGGTTAGAGATGCTATACCAGTCGAGTCGAGCGGTCGTTTTCACTAGGGCTCTGAGGAAGAATTCTGGCTAGAGAATTCGATAGCTGTATATTAAATACAGCGGGGCCGGTACGGAGCGGACACCCCTGGTGTAGGGCCGATGAAGCTGTCCTGAAGGCATCACGTACGTGACCAGGTGCGGACATCAAGCCTTCATCTCTCCTTCGTCCTACCATCACTGGTGCTACGAGCAGCAACGGTAGCGAAGTAAGCCACAGATTCGTGCTACAGGACCACATGCAGTGTTCCGTCAGTGTAGCTATTGTCGCCTAGCGCCGTTAATTTCACGCCTAGGAATGTTCTGAATCTGTGAGTAGTCATTGAATAGTAATATTCAGTTCGGGAATCTCCGTCAAGTCGTCAATGTGATATTGACTGTGTCGACACTAGTATAAAGAGGAGTCGAGTGACGTCTCTCGAGAGAGACAACGACCTCTACGGTAGCGAGTGAATGTGTGTGAGCGCTGAAGTTGTGAATAACCTATATGCCACTTGTTAGTTATTGGTGCAGATTGGTTTATATGATGTGAATTGTTATTGGTGTAGATTGGTTTATATGATGTGAATTGTTATTGGTGTAGATTGGTTTATATGATGTGAATTGTGTGGTTTAATGTATGTTATGAGTGCATGTTAATATTTAAACAGAGGGCAAAGAGATATAACTGTGTGGCCTTTGTCCTTCGTTTGTAAGCGCGTGTGTGGTGGATGAAAGAGTATAGTAAACAGAGATAGAACACCCACCTTTATACAGATTGGCACAAAGCCCACGCACACACTCATTCCATAAACGTTTATATATAACAATATAGTCCAGTAGTACACAAAAACACCGTCGTTACAGTAAGCTTGCATTGTGTCATCAGGACATCAGCTGCCCTTTATTGCCTACCGTATATTTCTCGTGCAGAAATTCGGGCATTGAAGTAATAAGATAAAAATGACGTCACGTCTAGTTACGCGAACCTCGCTAGAGAGCGTCTTTTGGGCGCCAAAGCGCCGTATGTCTGTGTGTGTGTGTGTGTGTGTGTGTGTGTGTGTGTGTGTGTGTGTGTGTGCCGTGTGTGTGTGTGTGTGTGTGTGTGTGTGTGTGTGACTAGAGCCCGCGTTTGAGGTCTGATACGCTTGAAATTTTAGGATATTGTCCCTAAAAGAATTATCTCGGGACCTTTTTTTCGATTTTTTGATCAAGATGCTCATTGGCGAGAAAATGGCCGTTTCACACACACAAAAAAACGGTTGATTCACACTGGGGTTCGTTTTTTTTTTTTTAATTTTTACTAGATATTTTGCATATAGCTAGATAAAAGGGAGAAATTGAATGAGTTCGTTAACCAGCATTGTTTCTCTAGAACATTTTGACTGATAATTAAATATATTTTCACGCTTTAGGGATTAATTTCACGAATTATATGGGTTAATCTTAAAATAATTAAATCTTTTTTTACGAAAAAAAAAAACCCCCAACAATCTTGTCATTAATAATCGCATGATTTTTTTGTCTATGGTATTTACATTAGCCTACAGTTTGTCTCGGCTGTCGGGTACGATTACGTCAATTGTGACCTGTTTGCCCTAGGTGTGAAAATCATACAATTTTCTGCACCACTTTTTCGGAGTCATTTGTAAAACAGCTAACATAACTTTAATTTTTCTTTTACGAAAAAAGCTAACTTCTCATTAATACCCGCATGATTTTTCATAAACAGTGTTTACATAAACCTGCTATTTGTCCCGATCTTGTGGTAGGATTAGGTCAAATTGTGACCTGTAGTAAGCTGTAAGCATGTCAAAATGGGATGAACCATAACCCACAAAGTCCCTTCTATATGAGAGCTGTCTTCGCTGTCCAGGGTCTCTACCTTTTGTCTTTGGCTTGATTCTGACGTTGAAATATCTCCTTTTGAAAAAGCCTCGCAGACGTGCCAATGCATCATAGTGAACTCTATAAGGGGAGCGCAGTGCATACGCGTCATTGGTTTGTCAAACGTCATTTGTCCTGACGTATTTTGTAATATTTAACGTAATATGAGTTTCGCTTTCGCTTCAAGACTTGGGAAAGTCGTGACAAAACTAGAATTTTACGGTAAAATTTCAGTCTTGTTATAATTTGTGTGAAATCAGGTTGACTTTACCTAGCTGCATGCTATACTAAGTACACCTGCATGCTCTTCTGAAAGCGCGTCGATGTGTGTGTATGCGTGTGCGTGCGTGCATGCGCGCGCTCCAAACATCCTCAAGAGGCATAGATGTACATGCGCCCTCCGGGCACATGAGGATCTATGCCTCTTGGAGATGCACGCATATGTGTGTGTGTGTGTGTGTGTGAGAGAGAGAGAGAGAGAGAGAGAGAGAGAGAGATTACGTCATATTTAGAGTATGTCCACGTGGTGACGGAGTTACTTCTTTTACGTCACCGCCACTGTCTGACTTTCTCCAGATGTCAAGGTTTTTTACTGTTTTATTTTTTTTCTGAAAAGAATTAATTTTTACTGAAGGGTACAAAGCTGGCTAACGAACTCATCAATTCCAAACTAGCTATATCGGGTCAACTGAATGCTCCTCTGTGTGTGTGTGTGTGTGTGTGTGTGTGTGTGTGTGTGTGTGTGTGTGTGTGTGTGTGTGTGTGTGCGTGTGCGTGTGTGTGTGTGTGTGTGTGTGTGTGTGTGTGTGTGTGCGTGCGTGTTAGTGCGTGCATGCGCGCGCGCTCCAAACATCTCCAAGAGACATAGATCCTCATCCTCCGGGTGTATGAAGATGTCTTCATTTTACGATATGCAGTTGTAAGATATACAGAGTACTTGTATAAAGACGGCATTGCTTACTAACCCTTTGTTGCCTGGAACAAAAGTCATTAATCCGCCACAAGCTACAGACGATCAGGCGAAGGATCGACCGTGCTAGTATAAGTATTAGTTACATGATAAGTCTGGCACCCTTTCAATAACAAATACTAATATGGTATCACTCCTAAAATATCACGGTCGATTTATCACCTGTACCTGGTAAATAGTCGGTGTTGCGGACAACATGACAAACGATTTGGCAGGCTTTGGTCCTGGAAGAGCTAAACAAACATTTGTAGACCAAATCGAACGCCTGTAAACTGCGGGTGGGAAATTAAAGACGACACGGAAACAGCACTAAACATCGCTCGGCAAATCAGTCGATGATACGTGTTATGACAGTAAGCGGCAGAATAAAAAGTCGGATCTGTAGCGTAGCGGGAACGCAGCAGATGTTTTTCTCAGTACCGTCTACGTTTAGGCAGAGCAAAGACTCACGAGCGCGCACACACACACACACACACACACACACACACACACACACACAGAGAGAGAGAGAGAGAGAGAGAGAGAGAGAGAGAGAGAGAGAGAGAGAGAGAGAGAGAGAGAGAGAGAGAGAGAGAGTCTTAACATCGATACGGCGCAGTGTTTGCGCTCTTTCTTCCTGTGCTTCTCGAGCGCACGTGCCGTGTTTCCGATCAGCAATTAAAGAAATCTCCCTTTCAGTTACACACCAACGTCGTGTGGTGCATTCTGCTCCGCTGAGTGAAGAGGAATGTAGTTTTCAATAATGTATTGACCAGCAGTGTTTTGCTTAGTTTGCTTTAAATAAGATTCTGTTAATCATTTGTTTTGCTGGTTGCTTAGTTGGTCTGTTTGTTTGTTTGTTTGTTTAATCCCGTTCTTCTAATCCTTTCGCAAATCATAAGAAAAACACTATTTAACTGTAACAGATAAAAAACAAAACACACCCAACAGAATGATTTTAGGCAGTCGGCTTTGCTGGCCTTCGTTATCCAATGTTGTTTTGAACATCCTAATGTAAACATAACACCATCACAAGGACTGGCTGTCGGCACAGACCTTGAAGAAGATAGAAGAAGTGAGGAAGCAGAAGAAAGCAGTTGTCAACAACATTCGCACGAGCCGAGCAGCCAAAGCAAGGGCACAGGAGGAATACTCGGAAGCCAACCGCAAGGTGAAGAAGAGTATCAGGGCAGACAAGAGGGCCTACACAGACAGCCTGGCAGCAGAGGCAGAAAAGGCAGCAGGCAGCGGCAACATGAAACAGCTCTACGACATTACCAGAAGATTGTCGGGCAAGTATGGCCATACAGAAAGACCAGTAAAAGACAAAGAAGGCAAGCCTATTGCAGACAGAGCAGACCAACTCGACAGATGGGCCGAGTATTTTGAAGAGTTACTGAACAGACCCAGCCCACCCGATCCCCCAGACATCCAGCCAGCAGAGACCGACCTACCCATCAGCTGTCACAGACCCAGCCGGGAAGAGATCAGAAGAGCAGTGGCATTTTTGAAGAACGGCAAAGCAGCAGGGCCAGATGGCATCCCAGCGGAGGCTCTGAAAGCAGACCTAGAGACAACAGTAGAGATGCTGTACCCACTGTTTGGAAAGATCTGGGAAGAGGAGGTGATGCTGGCTGACTGGAAGGAGGGGTACCTAATCAAGCTTCCCAAGAAAGGCGACCTCAGCAAGTTTTCCAACTACAGAGGAATCACCTTGCTGTCAGTACCAGGAAAGGTCTTCAACAGGATCATCCTGGAGAGAATGAAGAGCTCCGTTGACCCCCAGCTGAGAGACCAGCAAGCAGGATTCAGGAAAAACCAATCATATACAGACCAGATCGCCACTCTCCGCATCATCGTGGAACAGTCTCTGGAGTGGAGCTCCCCGCTGTACGTCAACTTTGTGGATTGACATTTGACAGCGTGGACCGAGAGACTCTGTGGAAACTCCTACGACACTATGGTATACCCACAAAGCTCGTCCGCCTGTTCTAGAGCAGCTACGATGGCATGACATGTCGCGTGATCCACGAAGGGCAGTTCACCAGGGCCGCTCCAGGTCAGAACCGGTGTCAGGCAGGGGTGTTTGCTTTCTCCGTTCCTCTTCCTACTGGCCATAGACTGGGTCATGAAGAGGACCACAGAGCACAGACGAAGTGGAATACAGTGGACATTGCGGACACAGCTTGACGACCTCGATTTTGCGGACGACTTGGCTTTACTGTCTCACACTCATCAACAAATACAGGACAAGACCACGAGGCTTGCTGACACCCACCCCCACCCCCACCCCCGATCCGACCCTGCTTTTCCGAAGCATGTTAAATGAGAGCACGGAAAGCAGGAGTCTTAGAAACCACGCGCCATTAATGTGATTTCAAATTCAGCAAAAACGCTTTAGGAACGACTTCTTTAAGTTGCCTAGGGTACCAGCCCTTCACTAGACACAATTCCCACTCCGCCCAAGCTCTCCTAACACTCGTTATTACCGTTTTAAAAAAAAAACATAAGTATAGATTAATATTTGTGTATTTTGGCAAAATAGTCTCTCTTGTCTGCGTTCTTTAAATCAAGAGCGTGTTTGAAGTGTTACAAAGAGCCGCGGCTTTGGAACGGTCAGCCATTTCGGCACTAAACAGTCAAACTTAGACGGACCTGCGCTCGCGGGTTTTGATTAAACATCGTCACACAAAATGTAGCATCAAGCCATAACATTTGTTCTTTAAAATCGTTTTCGGTCACTTTTAGCACTGAGAACAAAAACCTATGCAGGGAATTAAAGTACATTTTCTTTAGTATTGTCATCATTTTGGAAAAAAATATCCGCACCCATAATTAAATAGCCAAGCTCTGCGTTTTTAGATTGCCTGTTCTAAACGACTGTAGTAGGCATTTCTAATTTTGTGGGCAGGCTTTTGAAGCCCTTTATACTTGCATATCAATCCAGGTTGGTGCGTTTACACTTAGTCCAAACCGGGTGAACCATCCGAAGCCGGGTTGAGCCGGGGTTGGATCTAAACCGCATTCCATTCCGCGTCATCATGTGCATGTTGCCAAGAAATCCGACGTGACGTCACTGGCGGGTATTTAAGTACACAACAGTCCATTGTGCACATCGACAGTGAAACATGAGTTTTTTTTCCACGGCTTCTCGTCCAACTCTGGACTGCAGATGCTTATTGTAAGTTTGCAGAACAGTTTGCCGCCATCTGCCATGAGACCTTGGTAGAGATCAATCACATCCGATAATTAAATACGTGTTGGCCGAACTGACAATCTACGAACGCCGTTAATTAATTACGTTGCCATAAAAGGTTATGATCTGTAAGAAATGTTTCTTCTTCTTTCCAAATATTGCTGTACGAAGAGCTTGAATCCCATGTTTCGAGATCTCGAGATTGTCTCCTTCTGTGCCATTAGGATTAACAAAAATAAATAAATACAAGTAAATATATATTTTTAAAAACGAACAAAGAACGTCCACCACCCATCTGCAAGGTGTTGTTTTCTTTAGGGCACTTTAGCTTTCGTAAGATGCTTTATTGTCTTTGGTCACATGGACCTGTCAACCCCGGTTCCAAATGTAAGTGTAAACACGCACCAACGCGGGTTTTACTGTACTCCTGTTGAACCGGGGTTGAAAGTTTAAACGGCTTCGAAGAGAAAAAGACCATTGTGGAACCGCAAAATGCAACATTTTTCCGTTCGAGCGTCAAAAATAACGAACCGCAAATTGGCGCAGCTGCTACAACGGTGTGCGGTGGCAGCCTAGACCTAACACGGAGATAGCGAGGCAAAAATGTTGCGGCAATTGTTGCACTTGTGTAGCAGGGCTACATTTGCGGTTCAGTGAAAGAAACATGAAACATTCTCTCTCTCTCTCTCTCTCTCTCTCTCTCTCTCTCTCTCTCTCTCTCTCTCTCTCTCTCTCTCTCTCTCTCTCTCTCTCTCTCTCTCTCTCTCGCTCTCTCTTTTCATTTCAGTTTATTTCTTCATGTTTCGATTTATTGTGTTTCTCTTACTCTTTGCTATCAATGTTTCTTTTCTAACAGGACAGTTTGTAAGAGAGGCGTTTCGCCTAAAACTTCAATAAAACGTTTCATCATCATCATCATCATCATCATCATATCTCTCTTTCTCTCTCTCTCTCTCTCTCTCTCTCTCTCTCTCTCTCTCTCTCTCTCTCTCTCTCTCTCTCTCTCTCTCTCTCTCTCTCTCTCTCTGATCAAGTGGGGGCACACGTTAAATGGTGACACGTGAATATATATACTCTCTCATTTTCTATTAGGCTCGGGGATGGAGTTTGGGGGTGGATGTGAATTAAATAAACTTATGACACATTTCTCTCTCTAGGCCCACAG
>BTPG01000005.1:102494498-102566998 GCA_036245525.1 Semisulcospira habei | reverse complement strand
CTAAATATAAAATTTTAGTTTTTGCAACCAATTCAACCAATCCGCACTCAAGTACTCACAAGGACTCTTATGATTAAGCTTTATCAGGACTGCATGAGACACAATACAGATAGTAGCCCTCTCTATTATATTACATGTTTTATTTATTTATTATTGATTCATGTATGTATTCACTTACATATTTATTTATTATTTATCCTTTTAATTATGGATGGAAGGAATTCCTTGATGCACATGATCACTATAGTGGTATGGTAGTGGTCACCAAGGAGAGGAAATTTGTTTTCAATATGCTTACATCTGTGCATGTTCATAATCTATCCTTTACTTAACATGCATATTCATAGGTCCCAGGTATCCCCAACTTATTTTATTAATTTATTATTTGTTTGTTTGTTTGTTTGTTTGTGATGTATGTTTGCACATACACATCAGCATAAAATGATTAACGTCCCGACAGCAACAAGACTTTCTCAGGACGTGCCTGCACTGCTTGTGAAAAAACCCAAACTAAACAGAATATTGAATGTATGTCGCCAGCTGGTCTAATACACTAAATAAACCTAACTAGACCCTTTAGCAACACACATCCAATATCAAGAGCTACAAGCAGTGCAGACAGTAGGAAGAGTAGACAGAAACGCACGCCCCAGAATAGAGGGGAAAACCCACCCTGTGGGGCTGACCAGGGTCACCCTGGGAACTAAAAAGTAGTTAACCCCACCCAAGTCCCCCAGGGTAGACCTGGTTGGGGGACATCAGCATACAAGATGAGAACATACATATACACATATATGATGTGAACATAACATGTACACATATATGGTAATAGGTGCATACCACCCGCTCCCCACCCCACATACAAAACCATTACATTAACGTACATTAACGTCCCGACAGCAACAAGACTTTCTCAGGACGTGCCTGCACTGCTTGTGAAAAAACCCAAACTAAACAGAATATTGAATGTATGTCGCCAGCTGGTCTAATACACTAAATAAACCTAACTAGACCCTTTAGCAACACACATCCAATATCAAGAGCTACAAGCAGTGCAGACAGTAGGAAGAGTTTAAAAAAGGTAAATACAGGTGAATGTACCAAGGGTAGACAGAAACACACGCCCCAGAATAGAGGGGAAAACCCACCCTGTGGGGCTGACCAGGGTCACCCTGGGAACTAAAAAGTAGTTAACCCCACCCAAGTCCCCCAGGGTAGACCTGGGTGGGGGACATCAGCATACAAGATGAGAACATACATATACACATATATGATGTGAACATAACATGTACATATATATGGTAATAGGTGCATACCACCCGCTCCCCACCCCACATACAAAACCACAGAACAAACATCTGTGCATGTTCATAATATATCCTTTACTTGGTATTCATATGTCCTAGTTATTTAAATTTATTATTTATTTTTATTTGTTTGAAAAGTAGGTTTTGTTCATATGCTGATGTTCACATACACATATATGGTAATACTGCCAACCCCACTCCACAACCAGAGAACACCCACCAAACGACACTTACATCTGTGCATGTTCATAATCTATCCTTTACTGAGCATTCATATGTCCCAGGTATCTTGACTTACTTTATCTTTTTTATTTAACCGCCATGAGATGGCATTGGTCGCCTGCTCGACATTAAACCCAAATAAGTATATATTTAAATTATTTATTTATTTTGTTTGCTTGTAATGAAGGTTTTGTACATACACATCAGCAAACAAGAAAATATACACATATATAGATGGTAATAGGTGCCATACTGCCTGCTCCCAACCCTTACCTAAATACACACATAAAACCGCAGAACACCTACCAAAAGAAGGACATACACATCTGTGTATGTTCATAATTTGTAATCTATCCTTTACCTAGCATGCATATGTCCCAGGTACCTTAGACTTACTTTATCTTATTTATTTAAATTATTTATTTATTTTGTTTGTTTGTAATGTAGGTTTTGTACATACACATCAGCATACAGCTCAAGAACATACACCATGGTACCCCTGTGCATGTGGCCACCAGTACTATTCCGTCAGATCTGTCACACCCAGCCAATCATCTCTTCGAGCTTCTGCCCTCTGGCCGGCGGTTTCGTGCTTTTAAAGCCAGAACCTCTCGATTCAGATGCATTTTTGTTTTTCCAGAAGCTGTCCTCAATACATCACCATGCATGGAACAACGTGATTCCATGATTTGTGACATATGACTGATTTGTGTTTAATATTGTGTTTATCTATCTTTTAGTGCTGTATATCGCCAACTAAGTGTATGACATGATGAATGCCCTACAAGTGAGGACATATTTTACTGTCGCCATGCCACACAAAAATCCTTGTAACGTTTTACTTGGTGAATAAATGTCTTATGTCTTATACACGTACATGGTAATAGGTGCAGTATCGCTCGCTCCCAACCCCAATTCAGTTACACACACAAAACCGCAGAACATCCAACAATGTACATCTGTGCATGATCATAATCTATACTTTACTTAGCATTCTTATGTCCCAGGTATCTTTGACTTACTTTATCTTATTTATTTAACTGCCATGAGATGGCCGTAGTCTACCGCGAGGCGTTAAACCCAAATAACTATTTATTAAAATTATTAATTTATGTGGGCAGTGGGCAGATGTTCACATCTGCACGGGGACATAGACGACCCCGCCCTCCACGAGTCGCCTGCTGCCTTGCAGGCCTGGCCGCTTGGCTGCGGAAAGGCTAAGGGAGGAAACCCCTGACATCAAAGCCCCCGTGTCTCTGGGGAAGGCTTTTGAGCCAGAGACTAGGACAAGGACAGTATGATATAAAACCTACGACCCGAGGACCTCGATGCCATCGTCCCAGCTTGCTAGGCCATGGCAGATGAACCAAGGGTTTAAAGGGTGGGGCCAGTACTGCGCACACTGCACTCCACCAAAAAGCTCCACCGCGCAGGCTTTAGGAAACGTCCACGGACCATGACACTGACCATTCCAAGTCCTGTAGCGACGGGCGAGGGGCGAAACGGCAGGTGAAAGATGTCACTGGAAGCCGCAGTCTCAAACCTGCATGCAGGCGGTTCAGGATATTGGTCGCCTGATGTTGACCTGGGGATGACAACATCACTCGGCACACCCTGAACGACCAAGCAGCCTTCTCTAGGGACAGCACTGCTTGCTCCACACGGAGAAAAGGTGGCCTAACCAAAGCTCGTCCCCTCGCAACCCCAGTTGGCTAGCCGCGGTCAACGGGCATCTTCTCCTGCGGTCAAAAAACAAGAAATAATAACGGATCTACTCTCATGTCGACCACGACCGGACTCAACGTAGCATGCTGGAACGTCCGAACCATGCTCGACAAAGCAGACAGCGGACGCCCTGAACGTCGCTCCGCCCTCACTGCCCATGAATTGCGGAGGTTAAACATCGACATCGCCGCGCTCAGCGAAGTACGCCTTCCGGACGAAGGCAGCCTCCAAGAACTTGGTGCTGGGTACACCCTCTACTGGTCAGGCAGGCCTGCATCAGAAAGACGGCTTTCAGGCGTGGGTTTCATGGTCAAGACATCCATTGCGACTAAGCTGGAAAACCTACCAATGGGCCACTCAGACCGCATCATGTCCATGCGCCTCCCACTGAGACACCAGCAACACGTCACCCTTCTCAGTGTGTACTCCCCAACCCTCCTGGCAGAGCCTGCTGAAAAGGACAAGTTTTACACTGACCTGCGCAGCCTCCTACAGAGTACCCCTGCAGACGACAAAGTCATCATCCTTGGCGACTTCAACGCCAGAGTGGGCCAGGACTCTGAAGCGTGGAAAGGAGTCCTCGGCAAGCATGGCGTGGGGAACTGCAATGACAATGGCCGCCTACTGTTGGAGTTCTGTGCGGAGCAGAAACTGGTCATCACCAACACAACTTTTCAGCAAAAGGACAGTCGAAAGACCACCTGGATGCATCCTCGCTCCAAACACTGGCACCTTATCGACTATGTCCTAGTGCGTCAGAGGGACCGCAGTGACGTCCTCCTCACCAGAGTGATGCCCAGCGCAGAGTGCCACACTGACCACCGCCTTGTCCGCTGCAAACTCAGGCTCCACTTCAAGTCAAAACCCAAGAAATGGGGGCCCCCCAAGAAAAAGCTTGATGTTGCCAGCCTTCAGCGTGACGATGTGAAAGCCGCCTTTCAGACAGATTTACAGCGCAGGCTCAAAGACACAGCGGACCCAGTAGACTCCTCCCCTGAAACACTTTGGGAACAACTGAAAACTGCTATTGCAAAATCCTCTGCAGAAGTCTTGGGTTTCGCCAGAAAGAAGAACAAAGACTGGTTTGACGAAAACGATGTAGAGATCCAGGAACACCTAGCAAAAAAAAGAGCCGCCCATCAGGCCCACCTAGCCCAGCCTTCCTGCCCTGTGAAGAAGTCTGCCTTCCGCCTCGTCTGCAGCAGTCTCCAGCGCAAGCTCAGAGACCTCCAGAATGAGTGGTGGACCAGACTTGCACAGAGGACCCAGCTTTGTGCTGACAATGGTGACTACAGGGGCTTCTACGAAGCACTGAAAGCAGTGTATGGCCCCAGGCACCTGGTACAAAGTCCCCTGCGAAGCGCGAATGGCCAGGCACTCCTCACAGATAATACCTCCATCTTGAACCGCTGGTCGGAATACTTTCAGAGCCTCTTCAGCGCTGAGCGACTTGGCTGTCCCCCAAAGTTCCTCAACATGATTGTCCAGCTACACGAGGACCAGCAAGGCCAGGTGAGACTCAACAATGACCTCTCAGAACCATTCCCTATTCTCAACGGCGTAAAGCAGGGCTGCGTGCTGGCACCGACCCTCTTCGCCATCTTTTTTAGCATGATGTTGAAGCAGGCCACAGTGGACCTCGATGATGACGATGCAGTGTACATCAGGAATCGTCTCGATGGCAACCTGTTCAACCTCAGACGACTGCAGGCCCACACCAAAACCCTAGACCAACTGATTCGTGAGCTGCTTTTTGCTGATGATGCTGCCCTCGTTGCACACACAGAGAGAGCCCTGCAGCGCATCACGTCCTGCTTCGCAGATGCTGCCCAGCTCTTTGGACTCGAGGTCAGTCTGAAAAATACAGAGGTCCTCCATCAGTTGGCACCCAAGACAGTGTATCGCCCTCCTCACATCACCATTGGCGAGTCTGAACTAAAGTCAGTGCACCAGTTTACTTACCTTGGCTGCATTATCACGTCGGACGCGAAGCTGGACAAGGAGCTTGACAGCAGGCTGGCAAAAGCGAACCGCGCTTTCGGGCGACTTTTCAAGCGGGTGTGGCACAATCAACAGCTGAAAACAGGCACCAAGATCAGCGTGTACAGAGCTGTGGTCCTCACCACCCTGCTGTATGGTTCCGAGTCCTGGGCCCTCTACCGCAGCCAACTACGACTCCTCGAACGCTTCCACCAGCGCTGCCTGCGTACCACCCTGGGCATTCACTGGAGTGACTATGTCACCAACGTCGAGGTCCTTGAACAGGCTGAAACTGTGAGCATCGAGGCTTTGCTGCTGCGGACACAGCTCCGCTGGGCGGGGCATGTCTCCAGGATGGAGGATCATCGCCTACCAAAGATCACCCTGTTCGGCGAGCTTGCTACTGGACACCGTGACAGAGGGGCACCAAAGAAGAGATACAAAGACTGTCTCAAGAAGTCACTTAGTGCCTGCCAAATCGACCACCACCAGTGGTCTTCGCTTGCTGCGGACCGTGACACCTGGCGCTCCACCATTTACAAGGCAGCTGTCTCCTTTGAGGACTCTCACAGAGCTAGCCTTAAGGACAAGCGGCTCAGGAGAAAAAACAGAGATGCCGCAGCTCAGAACCCTGGCCATACCTTCCCCTGCAGCCACTGCCTGTCTCGGACTGGCCTCCGCAGCCACGAACAAGCCTGCAGATGTCGTGGGCAACTCCTATAAAGAAGTACCCAACGGAGAAAAAAACACGCTTAGAAAAAACGGTACAACACAATTTATTAATAATTCGGGTAAATACCCTTTGTCAAAATAGACAAACAAACAGAGACATTATTTGCTACTTATCTTCAGATGCAGAAGGAATGTGGTCTGGATTGCTAACTCCTATAAAATCTTCGTTCGCGAAGTCAAGCCAAGAGAGAGAGAATTTATAATGAAGGTTTTGTACATACACGGTAATAGGTGCCATACCGCCCCACTTTCAACCCCAGCCCACATACAAAACCACAGAATACCCACACAAGACATGCACAATTGTATACTGATGGGCATTAGTGGACTGTAAAATCTATATATAGAGACTTCAGGTTAAGCAAGTGGCTTGTATTGACTGCCTGTATTTTAGCTGCCCACCTACAAATTTCATGTGTACAGTTAACCACACTGCACATGCAGCCATCAGTTATGTGAAAAGTACTGTTGGCCTCATGCACAGGGGCACCAAAACTTAGAGATAAGGCCACACCTGATAACAATAACAGTACTAATAATAATATGCCTACTCAGCCACTAGTTCTGTAAACAGCACCTTTGTAAACAGTACCAGTGGCCAAATGCACACATACATCATGATACTACCACTGATCACTTCAAACAATAGGCTGCCCAGTTCACATTTTGATACCGTGAACTAGCCTGCACATGCAGTCATCAGTTCTGTACTGAAATAGTACTGGTGGCCACATGCACAGCGGCACCAAACTTAAAGGTGAGGCCAAAACTGCCACCTCAAACAAAACCAAACGCTACCTACACACACATATCAATGATACAGTCAACCTCTGTGTGCGTTAGGGGGAACACGCTTAAAGTATGGGACTGTAAATCTTACAGCGAAATGTCAAAACCAGTAAGAAGATAATGTAACAGCAACAAGTACATGTATTTTGTAAACCACTCAAAACATGACAACTCTAATGGTGTTATGAGTGGGTGATGGAAACACTGAAAGAAATAGTACGTGTACATTATAAAGTATGTGCCTCCTCCCCCCCCCCCCCCCTTCCAATAACTAGCTGTTTATCATAAAACATAGATATCTCATTCATTTCATCACTTGACTGATTTATTAAATCATCTCTGTGTCACCTTTCTCCGTTTTCTTTCTCGTTTTAATCCCAATATGTCAGTGCTAATGTCAGCTGCTAAGAATCCTTGCAGCGAACTTTTAATGTCTATGCAGACAAACTGCAAATAACACAGCAGCAAAATAAGCTCCTCTTTTGTGCAGTAGGCTACTGCTAGCAAGATAGGGTTCAATTTTAAACAAAGCATTGCATGAACTTCCAAGCGTGTTCACATTGTGCTGTGTATTTTTTTTTCAGTGTGAAGTGTACTGTACCATCAGTGATCACTGAGACTGCATAATTGGCACTGGCAGTGATCGCACATCACAACATAGCTTGTCAGTGCAACTGATTAAAATAAATGTTACTGCTGCATAAAATAATTAATCAAGTTCCGAAACTTTGCTCAGCCATGACAGTTAAAACCAAGTGGTGTGGCACTCTTTTTCTTTTACAGAATGCAGCATAGGTTTTGAAGATAGCGTTTGTGTTGTGGGTTGCGTTTTGTTTTGGTGCTGTGTTGTCGAAATGAAACGGGCAAAGCGATGGTAAAGTGAATGGAAATAAACGTGACAAACCTTTATCAAGCCGTAAAAATCCACACAGCAACTTTACACGTTTGCTTTTTTTTTTTAAACAAACAAGCTTATGTAGAACAAATCAAAAAGAACCCGTCGGCACACCAAAATTCACGTCCGCGGAGGTCTTGGCATCAGTGATGTTTGATCACGTGATTTGGGATACCTTATTGTTGAATAACGATATTAATTTTGAGTTCAAGGCAAGCGTTTTCGTAATTGTTTCTTCTCTTAATATATCTAAGTGTGAAAATTTTACTTTAAAAATGAAATCCTTTTAAGTGACATATAGTGCATACTACCACTGAATACAGGAACAATGAGACCCGTGTAAACTACTGATCCCCTGTAAATATGGCCGCTACGGTACTGGTTTCGTCTGCAGCCATACTGGAAACAAAATGTGCTACAGAAAAATGTCTCCATCCTCCGGCAGTTTAAAACGAGTGCGTACTGCTTTTATTCATACTAGACTTCATTTTGATATACCCAAACCTTTCTTACTCTCTAGAAAATCACTATCTCGTAAACGGCTGATCGTCTATGAAGGGCAGCTGCTAGACTATAACCTTCAACTGTAACTATTGAGGAACTGAAAATATCACACACACACACACACACACACACACACACACACACACACACACACACACACACACACACACACACACACACACGGACACACACACACACATATGCACACACGCACATGCGAACATGTGTGCTAATTGTAAGGCAGCACAAGAATAAAGTAAAACACCCATTACTCGAGTGATGCGTTACACAAGCACGCACGCGTGCGCGCGCACACACACACGCACATGCGAACATGTGTGCTAATTGTAAGGCAGCACAAGAATAAAGTAAAACTCCATTACTCGAGTGATGCGTTACACAAGCACGCACGCGTGCGCGCGCACACACACGCGCGCGCACACACACACACACACACTCAAGTGATGCGTTACAATCACGCACGCACGCACACACACACACGCACACATACTCACACGTGCACATATAATAGATTTTTTTTAAAAAATGATCATAGATTATATGAAAAAATTAACTCTGAGATTTTAACTAAAAACTGAAAGATTAAAGTTAAAACTTCAAAAGTAAACTATTGAACACATCAACTGTAACTATTGAGGAATTGAAAATATTACACACAAACACACACACACGCACACACATACACACACACACACACACACACGCACACACACACACACATTCAGTCAGATGTAAGGCGGCACAAGGGTAACGCATGATGCTTGTAACTCGAGTCATGCGTTACAATTACACATGCACACACATGTGTGCCAGATGCAATGCAGCGCAAGAGTAATGCAAGACGGTCATTACTCGAGTGATGCGTTGCACCACACACACATACACACACACACACACACACACACACACACATACACACACACACGCGTGCGCGCGCGCACACACACACACACACACACACACACACACACACACACACACATTCAGTCAGATGTAAGGCAGCACAAGGGTAACGTATGATGCTTGTTACTCGAGTCAAGTGTTACAATTACACATGCACACACACATGTGTGCCAGATGCAATGCAGCGCAAGAGTAATGCAAGACGGTCATTACTCGAGTGATGCGTTGCACCACACACACACACACACACACACACACACACACACACACACACACACACACACACACACACACACACACACACACACACACACACATTCAGTCAGATGTAAGGCAGCACAAGGATAACGCATGATGCCTATTACTTGAGTGATGCGTTACAATCACGCACACACACACACATTTGAGCGTGCAAATACGATAAAAGTTGAATGTATGATAGCAGATCAAAGTAGCATGATACAGAATCAGAATTAATGATCATCTTTATGATACTATTAATAAAGTTTGTAGATACATCTAATCGATTATTTTTGAGTAAATACTGTAGTAGCTGGGCTTTGAAGGAGCTCACAGACTGTGCTGATTTAATCTTTTTGGGGACTGCGTTCTACAGTATTGAACCCCAGTAAGAAAAAGACGTCTTGAATATGTCTATTCTGGGCTTTGGAACTACCAGGTCATTTTTACGTGTGTTGTAGGGTATGCTACAAGTCTTGAAAAGATTAGATATGTAAGCTGGTGTTTTTCCTACTGTAGCCTTATATACCATAACGAACTTATTAAAAACAAAGTGTTGACGGAGAGGGAGCATACGAAATAATGCAAGTTTTTCGTCGGTACTGCTTTGTTGTGGAATGTTTTTATCTAATATAAGTTTCGCCGCTCGCCTATAGAGTGAGTTTAATCTTTTTAAATTTGCATCGCTACAGCCATCCCACACAAATGAGACATAATCAATATGCGATTTAATATGTGCATTATAGAAAAGTTGTCTTGTTTTTCTGTCAGTGAAATATTTTAGTTTTGCAAGAAGAAACAAATTTCTTGAGACCACCTTGCATATCTTATCTGTTTGGCTCTGCCAGCTGAGACAGTTATCAATGTGTGTGCCAAGTACTCGATGTTCTTTAACTTGCTGAATTTGTTCTAATCCCAGAAACAAGTTCAAAGGAGGGGGATTGAGCTGATGTTTTGGTCTGGTGGCGACGAGCATGCACTTTGTTTTACCAGTGTTTGGAATCATGAAATTATCAGCACACCATTTTGATGTAACATTTAGACTTTGCTGAAGGGTGAGGTTGACACTGAAAACATTTGCATCAGAAAAGTCTAATGTGCCATCATCTGCAAAAAGGCTGCAGGTGACTCCAGTGGGAGAAATATGTAGAGGAAGATCATTTATAAAAAGAGAAAATAATATGGGGCCGAGTATTGATCCCTGTGGCACACCATGACGATTGTTTGCTATTTACAAGAACAAATTGAGTTCTATTCTCTAGGTATAACTGAAAAAACGGCACAGCCTATATGCTCTAAGTTTCTGTATAAGTAAATTATGATTGACTAAGTCGAACGCTTTGCTAAAATCTAAGAATACTGTCCCTGTCGTTTGCAGTCTGTTCATTACATCGAGCCATCTATCAATCAGATGAATCAGCGCTGTATGACAAGAATGGCGTTGTCGAAAGCCTGATTGTAAGGGTGTAAAACTTTGATGATTTTCCAGGAACTGCTGTAAATGATGGTGAATATGTTTTTCTATTGGTTTCGACAAAGTCGAAAGTAAGGAAATTGGCCTAAAGTTATTTGGCTCAGAAAGATCTTTGGTTTTGGGCAAAGGAATGACTTTTGCTTTCTTTAGGTTGGACGGAAATGTTCCCTGTCGAATACAAAGATTGTAAATATACGTCAGAGAATCAATGACATATGGGAGAGCAAGTTTTAGTATTGCAGTACTAATGCCGTCATGACCAGTTGATCTCTTATTTTCAGTGTCGTTAGGAATGCGCTACTGAAACGTTTTCGGAGGGACGCTGAGTACTACTGGAAGCAGTTCAGGGAGGTACGTAAGGAGGGTGCCGAAACTTTTCCTCAGTTTTTGAGTAGGTTACACACTCTAGTGAAGAGATGGTTTTCGTTCGCCAAGAGAGACATGGAGAGTGTAGTTGACGTGTTGGACGCTTTCATCACGGAGCAATTATATTCTATGATGAGTCCGGAGTTACAGCCATTTGTGAGGGAACGACTTCTCGAGAACGGTGAGAAGGCGGCAGAGTTAGCACAGCTTCACATAGACGCTAAGAGGGCCGTGACTAAGAGACCTGTGTTTGGGGGGGGGGGGGGGTACCATTTAGGAAGGGACCAAGACCCAGTGACCCGACTGTTAGAGTAGATAAACTGTCTGGTGGAAGTAAGGAGGAGGCTAAACCGAAGGAGAGTCAGGGAGGAGGTAGGCAGAGTTTTCATTTATTTTTAAAACTAAATAAACTCCGTGAATCTTCACAGCTTGATTCCGCCCAGTATAAAGCGACTAAAGCTCAATTTACTTAATCAGCTAATTGAATGAAATGTTACAGTAATATATAATTAATCAAGTTTTGTTCTGCCATGACAGTTGTGATGAAACTCTATGCTCACGCATAGGGTTCACACAGAGGGTTTTGTATGGTACGATTTTGTCAGCGGTTTGTCTTGTGACAATTGTTCCGTGTAGGCACGAGGCCACGTGCAATCATAGGGACATGTTTTGCACGGGGGTTTTAGCGAGAGTTCAGGCGAACAGATCTGTAGGAAAGTCAGTACGGGCTAGGCAGTCATTGAGAACGGATGTATGTCAGATACACTAGCCATATTCCGAGACTCAGAAACCTAGAATTCAGGTATGTTTTTATATGTATTATTAATGGCTACTGAGTTAAAGATAGTATTCGTTAGTAAGAGTTAATTCGGGTGTGTAGCGTTGACTGGTTTGGTTCAGTTATGTGGGTATGGAATTCGTTGAGGTAACCGGTGTTTTTCCTATGTGGTTATTTACCGAGACGGATGACTAAGGAATGTTAGGTATATGCAAGTCGATATGAAGGTAGTACGTGGTTGGTTAAGTATCGTCTTTTCTAATGTATGAAAGAATGTATGGAGAGTGTTAGGTTATAGTCTGTTTCATTGTAGTGACAGATGGGGTATTACGAACGTAGTTCGGGCTATGAAGCACGTGTGTGTGTGAATGAACGTGTGAGTTATGTGTATCAGCCAGGTTGCGTAATGTATCTCATATCATCCAATATGTGTGTGTTTAGCAAGTGTTATGATAGGGACTTTATTGTACAGAGTGTTTGTCGGGAGCGGAGAGACGGACGCCGAGACGTCACTCAAGAGAGGCTACCGCCGACGGACCTACTGTGAGGTCATCTCTTCACTCAGGGAGTGAGCGACCGGGGCCAAGACACCCGGGTCAGCAGGGACTGCGCACGGAGCGAGTCCACGGTACGAGAAACGGGACGACTCGGAAGCGTGCGAGGGAAGACTTACACGCCTAGTCGTGAAAGAAGTACCCAACGGAGAAAGAAACACGCTTAGAAAAGCCGGGTACAACACAATTTATTAATATTTCGGGTAAATACCCTTTGTCAAAATAGACAAACAAACAAACAGAGAGATTAGCCGCTACTTATCTTCATTGGCAGAAGGAAGACATTCCTTCTGCCAATGAAGATAAGTAGCGGCTAATCTCTCTGTTTGTTTGTTTGTCTATTTTGACAAAGGGTATTTACCCGAAATATTAATAAATTGTGTTGTACCCGTCTTTTCTAAGCTTGTTTCTTTCTCCGTTGGGTACTTCTTTGCATATTACACGCTTGGCAGTCACCTTTTTGGTCTGGATTGATTAGTCGTGAAATGACAGAAAGTTACCAAGCGAGAACACCAGCAAACAGGTTGGATTGTGAGAGACAATTACCTAGCCTGGCGTTTACATTGTGTATGTGTATGGTGCTTGAAGTGAAAAGGGGTGGTGTACATAATCTTTTCAGTGCTCTTTTATTGTTTACTTTTATAAAGGCCCGTAGAAGAAAGGAAGCTAGTGTGTTGAGTTTTACCGCGTGAATGCGCCCGACTGAGTCAGTGGCAGTGTATGCGTCTGTTGTGCGAGAGTCTGTACGTGCGACTGGGGCAAGTCTGCGTGCGTTTCACAGTTAAAACCAAGTGGTGTGGTACTCTTTCTCTTTTACAGCATGCAACATGTTGCACTTTGGACATCAGTTTTGAAGATAGAGTTTGTTTTTGTGGGTTGCGTTTTGTTTTGGTGCTGTGGCGTCGAAATGAAATGGGCAAAAGCGATGGTAAAGCGAATGGAATTAAACATGACAAACCTTTAATAAGACGCAAAAATGTACAAAGCGACTTTTCATGTTCACTTTTCTTGGGGAAAAAACAACCAAAAAGAACAAGCCTATTTAGAACAAATGGAAAGAACTCGTCGAGATACCGAAATTCACGACGAGTCCGCTTGCATCTTGTATCATGTGACGATACGTGATTTGGGATACCTTATTGTTGAGTAACGATATTTGAGCTCAAGGCATGCTTTGTCAAGTCGTAACTGTTTCTTTTCTTAATAATTAAGTGTGAAATATATACTTTAAAGATCAAATCGAAATCCTTTTTAGTAATATATAGTGCATACAACTGAATACAGGAACCATGTAAACTACTGATCCCCAGTGCGACAGTTCTGGTTTCGTCTGCAGACGTACTGCAAATAAAATGTGCTACAGAAACATATGTCTCCATCCTCTGGCGGTTTAAAATTAGTGTGCACTGCTTTTATTCATACTAGACTTCATTTTGATATACCCAAACCGTTGTTACTCTTGTTACATTACTCACTATCTCGTAAACGGCTGATCGTCTATGAAGCGCTTCTGCTAGTCTAATAGCGTTTCGCCAATTGATGTTGTCGGGACGGACCAATCAAGACAGCTGAATAAATTCAAAACATGTTTTCTTGAAGAGGTGTGCACTTTCTTTCGACGAAAAAGGCCTGTCACCTCAGACACTTTTTTTTTAGACGACAAGGACTACGTTTGGCGGATACCATCAAGAAAAAAGTCAGACCCTCCTGAACGATCGATTCCAGAGCTGCTGACTTTGGACAATGTTGATGTTCGGACCAACTCTGTGGTAGAAACAGCGCGCAGTGTCGAAGCACTTGGAAAGAAAAAGTACAATGGCTTCTACGTGTCAGTATTAACAGACTGTACATGATCCAGACTAGAAGAGCACCCTTCGACTTTTCAAGCCCTCTGGATCACCGCCCAAAACAAAAAAAGTTGAAACGATCTGCCATTTGAGGAGTGACGCGGATCTTTGATCGAGGCTTTACATTGCGGCAAAGAGCAAGGAAAGGGTAAAAAAAAGTGTGTTTTTCATGTACGAGAACCGCAGGTCGTCTCTTGGAAAGAAATTCGACTTTTTGACTGGACCTATGCCATTCCTTGAAATACAACTTTAAGATAACGCAACAGATGTCGCTACATTTCTGGAGAACGTCATTCAGACAGACACTTCAGACAAAGACATCAAGATTTTGGAAGCTTCTGAAGCGCTCATCTCTCTTGAACAATCAGCCAGTACAGATGCTCCAAACACATACGAAACAAATATTCTAGATAGAGCAGCAGTCGTATGCTAACTCCCGACGAATTGTGTCACAACATTTTATTTCTGCCTCATACTCACAGCCAGGGCACGAGAGTGAAAACTGTTGGCAAAAAAACAAAATCCGTGGAAGGTGACTAGACTAACTACGTGTAAGCCACCCCATTATTAATCTGCTTTGTTTATCGAAATCCCCCAGCCACTTTTCAATGGTATGACGCATTTACGGAAATGATGGACAATGCAACCAAATGTACTTCTGATCTATTAATATTAGGCGATTTTAACATCAATTTGTTTTCTTCCAATCCTGCTTGGGAAACTACTCTTACTTTGTTTGGTCTCAAACAGTTGGTCATTAAAGCAAAAAGAGTAACTGCCAATTCCTCAACATTGATCGACCATATTTACACAAACAACAAGACTAGAGTACTAGGGGTGCAGGTGCCTGTGGTTGCTATTAGTGACCATTACCCTGTATGTTGTAGCTGGGCTGTGAAAGGTGACCGACGCCCCCAAAATCACCAACACATCACTACTAAATTCAGATCTTATAAACACATTAACAAAGATGTTTTCCTATCGGATCTCTGTCAAGTATGTTTCAGTCACGTTTATAAATACACGGATCCCAATACTGCGCTTGCAGAATGGTATGAGCTTTTTCTAAGTGTAAACATGCACCATACCGAGAAAAACGTGTAAAAAGTGCACAGCCTCCCTTGTGATTAAATAAAGATATCAAGGATGCTATGTCACTTCGTAATGAACTTAAAAAGCACAAGAAATTTGATGCCTATCGTAAACAGCGAAATAGGTAAAGTATCTTGTTCATGAAGCCCAAAAGTGTCACTTTAAACGAATTATTGATGAGAAAAGGGACACAGTTACAGTGTGGCGCGCCCTGAACACTACCAAACAAAAGCCGGCATGCACCAGTGTCTCAGAAGATACATTTACTACACATTTCCTATCTGCTGCTGATGTCCTATTACAAAGTTGTCCAAACATGTCACAGATATCTGACGTACCTGATAAATTCTGTGCTGAAAAACTCAAGTCAAGTATTTTCAACATTCTTGTTATAACGGTTTATGATGTTGGTAAAACTATATCTCAGCTAAAAAATAGGAGGTCAGCTGGTCATGACGGCATTAGTATTGCAATACTAAAACTAGCTCTCCCATATGTCGTTGATTCTCTGACGTATATTTACAATTTTTGTATTGGACACGAAACATTTCCGTCCAGCCTAAAGAAAGCAAAAGTCATTCCTTTGCCCAAAACTAAATATCTTTCTGAGCCAAATAACTTTAGGCCCATTTCCTTACTTTCGACTTTATCGAAACCAATAGAAAAACATATTCACCATCATTTACAGCAGTTCCTGGAAAATCATCAAGTTTTACACCCCTTGCAATCAGGCTTTCAACAACGCCATTCTTGTCATACAGCGCTGATTCATCTAATTGATAGATGGCTCGATGCAATGAACAGACTGCAAACGATAGGGACAGTATTCTTCGATTTTGTCAAAGCTTTCGACTTAGTCAATCATAACCTACTTATACAGAAACTTAGAGCATATAGGCTTAGTAGCAACGCTGTGACGTTTTTTCAGTCATACCTAGTGAATAGAAGTCAATTTGTTCTTGTAAATGGCAAACAATCTGCAGAGGGTATAATTCGTCATGGTGTGCAACAGGGATCAACACTCGGCCCCTTATTATTTTCTCTTTTTATAAATGATCTTCCTCTACATATTTCTCCCACTGGAGTCACCTGCAGCCTTTTTGCAGATGATGGCACATTAGATTTTTTTGATGCAAATGTTTTCAGTGTCAACCTCACCCTTCAGCAAAGTCTAAATGTTACATCAAAATGGTGTGCTGATAATTTCATGATTTCAAACACTGGTAAAACAAAGTGCATGGTCGTCGCCACCAGACAAAAACATGAGCTCAATCCCCCTCTTTCTAACTTGTTTCTGGGATCAGAACAAATTCAGCAAGTTAAAGAACATTGAGTACTTGGCACACACATTGATAACTGTCTCAGCTGGCAGAGCCAAACAGATAAGATATGCAAGGTGGTCTCAAGAAATTTGTTTCTTCTTGCTAAACTAAAATATTTCACTGACAGGAAACAAGACAACTATTCTATAATGCACATAATAAATCGCATATTGATTATGTCTCATCTATGTGGGATGGCTGTAGTGATGCAAATTTAAAAAGATTAAACTCACTCCATAGGCGAGCAGCGAAACTTATATTAGAAGAAAACATTCCACAACAAAGCAGTACGGACGAAAAATTTGCATTACTTCATATGCTCCCTCTCTGTCAACACTGTGTTTTTAATAAGTTAATAAGGCTACAGTATGAAAAACACCAGCTTACATATCTAATCTGGGTGCCATCTTGTTTGCACGACCACCATGTGTTTCTGTGCTCCCGGTGTTTTAGTGCTTTTCGTTGGATGTACTGTGTTTATGTGTGCTGAAAGTTTGCTGAGTCTCGCATAAGAGTGTACTGATGAGGATTGTATGCTTGTTTTCGTCGGATCTGCTTGCTGCTGATTTGGTATCGAATGGAATAATGTCTATCGTTTGAACTTTGTTTACGTCGCCATTTTTCCACCACGTGTTTTTGTGCTCCCAGTGTTTTAGTGCTTTTCGTTGGATGTACTGTGTTTATGTGTGCTGAAAGTCTGCTGAGTATCGCATAAGAGTGTGCTGAGGAGGATTGTATGCTTGTTTTTGGTCGAATCTGCTTGCTGCTGACTTGGTATCGTATTGAATCGTGTCTGTCGTTTGAACTTTTGTTTACGTCGCCATTTTGTACTCCCCCGCAGCGTGGCCCGTTGCGGGCCTTTTCCGCTGCCCTGTTTTTACGTGCTATGCGCTAGTGTGCTAAGTGTTTACTGTGTGAGTATGTTCGCTACCCACATCTGTTGCTGGTTGTTGTTCGTGTTCATACCGTCCTATAGGTTTTACGTGTGCTGCCCTAAATTAGTTATTTCTCGTCGACATCTCGCCCTCCCCACTTGTGATCTCGCCGCTGACCGACCGTGTTTGTCCGCTTGTATTTTTCTTCCCCTGTATCCCTTCTGCCCTTTCAGTGTTGGTTTTTGCGTATTATCAGCGTCGCTCCACTACCATACTCACACACGCACACACACAGACACACACAGACACACACACACACACACACACACACACGCACGCACGCACGCACGCACGCACACACACACACACACACACACACACACACACACACGCACACACACATCTACTGTACTTTTTCTCCCTTGCGTATTATCAGGTCGCTCCCCTACCACACCGCTTACACACACACACACACACACACACACACACACACACACACACACACACACACATACACACACACACACACACACATACACACACACACACACACTCACACACACCTTACTGCACCCTCGTCCCGTCTTTCTCTTTCTTGTCCTCACAAACAATCATGCTCATCAGATACACACGCCAACAGCTGCTATCTCTACGTCGCCACGCCACCTACTGCGCGGCCAGTGCCGCCGACAGTGTTGCAAATGCCTTAAGTGGCATCCGGTCGCGAAAGAGAGGCCGCAGGGGTGGAATTAGCAGAAGGCACGACTCACCGCCACACCCACAACCACACACTTCTTCCCCTTTTCCTATGTCCTTCTACCCCTTCCGCCTCCCCGCCTTCTCCCCATCCCTTCCTTCTTCTCCCATTTCTTCTCCTGTCTTCCTCACCTACCGCTCCCTGCTCTCCTCGGCCGCTTCCTCCCCCACCCTCCTCCCCCTCCCTCCTCCCTCCCCTCACCCCCTCCTCCTCCGCCTGCTTTTTCCTCCTCGTTCCCTCCTCCCCCTTTCTCCTCTCCTTCACCCTCCCCCTCGCTCTTCCTCATCTTTTCCTACTGTCCTTCCTCCCCCTTTCCCCTCCCCCCCTCACCCTCCTCTCGCATCCTCTTTCTTGTCCGGTTCTCCTTCCTCATCTTTTCCTCCTCCCCACTCCCCCCTCCCTCATCTTCCCCCCCCCCCCCCCCCATCCTCTTTTCCCCCTCCCCACCCTCCTCCTCCTTTGTCCTCTTCTTCGTCCGTTTCTTCTTCCTCTTCCTCTTCTGTCTCACCCAACCTAAAACTGTGTCTGTTCAATGCACAGTCTGTCTGCAAAGATGGCAAAGCCGACGTGATTTCAGATTTCATTCTAGACAATGACCTAGATGTTGTCGTGATCACCGAAACGTGGCTCCGCTCAGCTGGCGATGAACCTATCATCGCCAGCGTCACTCCGAGTGGCTACCGCCTGGCCTCCTTCCCGCGCGCTTCCAGAGGGGGTGGCATTGCCATCATCTACAGGGACTGTCTCTCCGCTCACCTCTCCTTCTCTCAGTCTCTACCTTTTGAATCTGTCGAGGCCGTAGCAACACTCCCTGGCCTCATCTTCTCATGTATCTATCGCCCCCCTCCAAGCTCTCAAAACAAACTCACAAACTCCATGTTCCTCACCGAGTTTGACCTCCTCCTCGACCACTACAGCACACGACCCGGAAAACACATCCTTCTTGGCGACTTTAACTTCTACTTCGACAAACCCGACCACCCTGACACAAAACGCCTTTGCACGTCATTTTCAAACCACAATCTTACACAACACATCACTAAACCCACCCACCGACTCGGCCACACCCTGAACTGGATCATCACCCGCTCCTCCGATCAACTCTTTCTCGACTCTGACACCTCCTCTGTGCTTCCCTCTGACCACCTCGCTATTCTCGTCTCCCTCAACCTACCTCCCCCCCAAAAAAACCCAAGCTCCTTGTCTCTCGTCGCAAACTAAAATCTGTCAACCGAGAGAGCTTCTTCGACGAAGCTGTCGACCTTCTCCTGGACCCCGCCTTCTCTCCTGATCTTGCATCCCATTTCGACTCCTCCCTTCGAAAACTTCTAGACACCCATGCACCTGTCACCACCTGCTCCATACCCAACCGACCCCCATCCCACTGGCTCACTGACGACATAGCTGAAGCCAAGCGCGAGCGCGGACAAGCGGAACGCCGCTGGCGCTCATCTGACCTCACCATTCACAGACAGATCTTCCAAACAACTAGATTCAAAGTCTGCAGAATGATCTCCGACTCCAAACGTAAACACCGTCAAAACAAAATCCTGGAATCCACTTCTTCCCAAACCCTCTACGCTACCATGAACACACTCCTAGGCATTTCTAAAGACTCTCCTCTCCCCAACACACACAGCAAAGAAGAACTCCCGTCCGCTTTTCCACCTATTTTTCCGACAAAATCCAAACTCTGCGCAACACACTCGACACTCTGCCTTCTCCGCCTTGCCCTCACGACACCCCCTTTTCCGGCACCCCCCTCTCGTCCTTCCGGCCCGTCTCTCAGGATGAAGTCCTCAAGACAATAAAGTCCATGCCTCACAAAACCTGCGAACTAGACCCTCTCCCACCTTCTCTCTACCGGGACGGCCTTCCAAAACTTCTGCCATTCATTACCGGCATCATCAACACATCTCTAGAGAACGGCTCCGTCCCTGACATCTTCAAGTCCGCCATCGTCCGTCCTCTCCTCAAAAAAACACAACCTCGACCCAAACGAACTCAAAAACTATCGTCCAGTCTCCAATCTCTCTTTCCTGTCCAAGCTTCTTGAGAAGGTCGTTCTCAACCAGCTCAACCTCCACCTCGCCGAAAACAACCTCTTCAGTCCCTTCCAGTCTGCCTATCGCAAACATCACAGCACTGAAACAGCCCTTCAGCATATCTTAAACGACCTGCTTCTCTCCACCGACTCGGGCAACATCTCCCTTCTTACGCTACTCGACCTCTCTACCGCCTTCGACATTATAGACCACTCTATCCTCTCCCACCGCCTTCACCACTCCTTTGGCATCACTGACTCTGCTCACTCCTGGTCTCTCTCCTACCTCTCCGACAGATAGCAGTCCGTCACCATCGACGGCGTCTCCTCCAACCCAGTCACGCTCTCCTGCGGAGTTCCACAGGGGTGCGTTCTTGGCCCGTCCTTTTCACACTCTACACCTCTCCCCTGTCCAACATCATCCAGTCTCACCACCTCTACGCTGACGACTCACAACTACTAGACAAAGACAAACTCGACAACACTCAGTCACTACTGACTCGCACGGCTGACTGCTACGAAGACGTGAAAAACTGAATGACAGCAAACAAGCTTAAACTGAATGACGACAAAACGGAAGCCATGCTGGTAGGCACTCGCCAGAAACTTTCCCAGCTCCCTCCCTCCCTCCACCTTCAACTCGACAGCACCTCCATCTCTGACTCGGCCATAAACCTCGGCGTTATCCTCGATTCCTCTCTTTTCATGACCAGCTTCGTCTCCGCCACGGCCCAGGCATGCTACTTCCACCTCCGCCGCATCAGTCAGATCAGAAAACACCTCACTATCGAAGCTGCCACCGAACTTGCTGTCTCTCTCATCCTATCTCGCATCGACTACTGCAACTCTCTCCTTTGCGGCCTCTCTCACTCCACCACTTTCACTCTCCAGCGCGTCCAGAACAATGCTGCCCGCCTCGTCCTCAGAAAGAAAAAAATCCGACCACATCACTCCCCTGCTCAAACTCCTTCACTGGCTTCCCATCCCCCAACGCATCCAATACAAGAATCTGTCTCTCTGCTACAAATCCCTGAACTGCGCTCCCGCCTATCTCTCAAACTTATTTCACCCCTACACTCCTCCCCGCTCCCTTCGCTCCGCCTCCGACCCTCTCCGCCTCCACATCCCCCGCACCAAACTCAGCACATTCGGCCCCCGCTCCTTCTCAGTATACGGTCCATCCACCTGGAACACTCTCCCACTCTCTCTCCATCAGAAACACTCTCTCTCCTCCTTCCAGTCCGCCCTCAAAACTCACCTCTTTCAACAGTTCTAGCACTATACCACCACACTCCCCACCCTAAGCAGACTGTCGTAATGTATTTCACTATTTGTGGTACGTGAGTCGTTGTCTAAAGCGTGCGCATGGATGCGCGAGTTGTGAGTGCGCGCTTAGAGTTATAATTATTATAAGATAAGCGCATTATAAATACCGTAATTATTATTATTTATTATTATTATTATTATTAATCTTTTCAAGACTTGTAGCACACCCTACAACACACGTAAAACTGACCTGGTAGTTCCAAAGCCCAGAATAGACATATTCAAGACGTCTTTTTCTTACTCGGGTTCAATACTGTGGACCGCACTCCCCAAAAAGATTAAATCAGCACAGTCTGTGAGCTCCTTCAAAGACCAGCTACTACAGTATTTACTCAGAAATAATCGAACACATTAGATGTATTTATAAACTTTATTAATAGTATCATAAAGATGATCATTAATTGTGATTCCGTATGATGCTACTCAGTTTGATCTGTAATCGTACATTCAACTTGCATCGTATTTGCACGCTCAAATATGTGCATGTGTGTGTGTGTGTGTGTGTGTGTGTGTGTGTGTGTGTGTGTGTGTGTGTGTGTGTGTGTGTGTGTGCTTGCGTGCGTTTGTGTGTGTGTGTGTGTGTGTGTGTGTGTGTGTGTGTGTGTGTGTGTGTGTGCGTGATTGTAACGCATCACTCGGGTAATAGGCATCACGCGTTATCCTTGTGCTGCCTTACATCTGACTGAATGTGTGTGTGTGTGTGTGTGTGTGTGTGTGTGTGTGTGTGTGTGTGTGTGTGTGTGTGTGTGTGTGTGTGTGTGTGTGTGTGTGTGTGTGTGTGTGTGATGCAACGCATCACTCGAGTAATGACCGTCTTGCATTACTCTCGCGCTGCATTGCATCATGTGTGCGTGCGTGCGTGATTGTAACACATGACTCGAGTAACAGGCATTATGCGTTACCCTTGTGCTGCCTTACATCTGACTGAGTGTGTTTGTGTGTGTGTGTGTGTGTGTGTGTGTGTGTGTGTGTGTGTGTGTGTGTGTGTGTGTGTGTGTGTGTGTGTGTGTGTGTGTGTGTGTGTAATATTTTCAATTCCTCAATAGTTACAGTTGATGATTAGTGTTCAATAGTTTACTTTTAAAGTTTTAACATTAAACTTATCTTAGAGTTAATATTTTTTCATATAATCTATGGTCATTTTTATGTTTATTTAAATCTATTGTATGTGAGAAAAACCCAGAGAGAGCTCCGCAACATGCAGGACACCTGGTGGGACGGCAAAGCAAAAGAACTTGGAACACTTTGCTGAATCCAGCAACTCCAGTCCAAGCGCTATGAAAGCTGTCTACGGCCCTGCCAGACCCAGCACAACCCCTCTCTTTTCCGCCGACGGTTTCACCTTGCTAAAGGACAAAGGCGCTGAGCGCTGGAGAGAACACTTCTCAAATCTGCTGAACCTGCCTTCCACTGTCGATCCCGCGGCCCTGGACATGATTCCCCAGAAGCCGACATTGGATGACCTTGACCTCACGCCAACCCTGGACGAGGTCAAGAAAGCGATCAACCAGACTAGCTCCGGCAAGGCTGCAGGCATGGACGGCATCCCCGCAGAGCTCTTCAAGGCAGCTGGACCTGACACCCTTGATGCCTTCCTCAACATTCTGGCAGAGGAGAACATGCCACAGGAATTTAGAGATGCTACAATCGTCTCCCTGTTCAAGAACAAGGGCAGCAAAGCAGACTGTGCCAATTACCGAGGGATCTCACTCTTGTCCATTGCTGGCAAGATCCTTGCGAGAGTCATCCTCAACCGCCTGATCAGCTCTTTATCTGAGGAAGCACTCCCAGAGGTTCAGTGTGGCTTCAGACCCGGCCGCAACACAGTCGACATGGTCTTCTCTGTGAGACAGGTCCAAAAGAAATGCATTGAGCAGCACATGGACCTCTACGCTGTCTTTATAGATCTGACCAAAGCATTCGACACCGTAAACAGAGAAGCGCTTTGGGTCATCCTCGCAAAGCTCGGCTGCCCTAGGAAGTTCACCAACATCATCCGTCTCTTCCATGATGGAATGGTAGGAGTTGTCCAGTCAAACGGCGACACATCTGCACCCTTCGACATTTCCAACGGTGTGAAACAAGGTTGTGTTCTTGCCCCCGTGATGTTCAACCTGTTCTTCACGTGTGTCCTGACCCATGCAGTACGCGACCTTGAGAAGGGGGTGTACCTGAAGTACAGACAAGACGGCTCTCTCTTTGACCTCCGTCGACTGAACGCCAGAACCAAGACATCGAGAGACTGATCCTTGAGGCGCTGTTTGCCGATGACTGTGCGCTGATGGCGCACACGGAGTCTGACCTCCAGACCATCGTCAACAGGTTCTCGGAAGCCTCTCGACTGTTTGGTCTCACCATCAGTCTCAGCAAGACCGAGGTCCTGCACCAACCAGCCCCAGGCACAAGAGCCCCCCCCCCCTCCCCCCTCCCCCCACACACACCCAAAGTGTACATCGAAGGCACCGAGCTGAAGACTGTCGACCAGTTCAGGTACCTTGGGAGCATCATCTCTTCTGACGGTACTATCGACAAGGAAATCGCAGCTCGCATCAGCAAAGCCAGCAAAGCCCTGGGTCGCCTGCGCACTCGTGTGTTAAATAACAACAACGTCAAGCTCTCCACCAAGATCAAAGTCTACAAGGCAGTAGTTCTCCCTAGCCTCCTCTACGGCTGTGAGTCATGGGCGCTGTACAGAAAGCACCTCAAGCAGCTTGAACATTTCCACATGAGATCCCTGCGCTCACTCATGGGCATCAAATGGCAAGACAAGGTGACAAACCTGGAAGTCCTGGACAATGCTGGTTTAGTGAGTGTTGAAGCCTTGATCTTAAAGACACAACTCCGCTGGACAGGTCATGTCATACGCATGGATGATTCTCGCGTGCCACGCCAACTCCTGTATGGTGCACTCTCAAAAGCCACAGAAAGCAAGGACGCCCAAAGAAACTCTTCGAAGACTGCATAAGAGACAGCCTCAAGCACTGCGTCTTCCCGGTAAAGGACCTTGAAGCACAAGCACAAGACAGATCCAGCTGGCGTGCCGCCACCAGGAAAGCCTGTACGCTCTTTGAACACAATCGGCGCGAATGGATCACCAGTGCCAGAGCTATTCTTGTGCTGCCTTACAACTAGCACACGTGTGCGCATGTACGTGTGTCAGTATGTGTGTGTGTCTCTGTGTGTGTGTATGTGTGATATTTTCAATTCCTCAATAGTTACAATTGATGGTTAGTGTTCAATAGTTTACTTTTGAAGTTTTAACTTTACTCTTTCAGTTTTTAGTTTTAAATCTTAGAGTTAATATTCTTTTATATAATCTATGATCACTTTTGGGTTTATTTAAATCTAATGTATGCTCCCTTGTGAGTATGTGTGCGTCTGTGTGTGTGGGTGCGTGCGTGATTGTAACGCATCACTTGAGTAATAGGCATCATGCGTTACCCTTGTGCTGCCTTACATCTGACTGAACGTGTGTGTGTGTGTGTGTGTGTGTGTGTGTGTGTGTGTGTGTGCGTGCGTGCGTGCGTGCGTGCGTGCGTGCGTGCGTGCGTGCGTGTGTGTGTGTGTGTGTGTGTGTGTGTGTGCGTGCGCGCGCGCGTGCGCGAATATTTCTGTTATTATTATTATTATTATTATTATTATTATTATCTCTTCTTTTTATTTTATTTATTTGTCATGTTACCTTGTCTGCTGTTATATTTATTTTAATGTTATAAAGGACAGACATGTAAAAAGGCCTGCGTGCCAACTGTCTTCATCCTTAGAAAATATAGTTTCAATTCAATTCTCTCTCTCTCTCTCTCTCTCTCTCTCTCTCTCTCTCTCTCTCTCTCTCTCTCTCTCTCTCTCTCTCTCTCGCTCTATAGATAGATAGATAGATAAGATAAGATAAGATAAGATAAGATAAGATAAGATAAGATAAGATAAGATAAGATAAGATAAGATAAGATTAGATTAGATAGATAGATAGATAGATAGAGAGAGAGAGAGAGAGAGAGAGATCTATAAATCTAGCCTACTATTTTTAGGTAGTTCTGTCTGGAACGCATTGCCTCTAAAAATCAAATTATTTTGTGGTAAAACCCATTTTAAACGTGCTTTACACACTCAGTTCCAATCAGCGTGACTTCACAGTTCGCCTGATAAACATAATACTGCTGATGACACGTGAACATCAAACATTTTCTCTTTCTCCATATAATTATTTGCTGACTGAACGTCTAGTGTCGCTATAAGCTATTGATGTTGCTGATTCTATGACATTGTCTTAGATGCGTATAAGACTAATGCTATGCACCAATTTATTTCCCTTGATTTTGCATAGGTGGCAGTTAAAATTCTCCAACGCCATTTAAAAAAAAAATAATGTCACCTATTCGTTAATTTTTTTCCTTGCTTTTTTTCTTTGTATGCTGCGTTTATTTTTCTGTTGTGTTCTGTTTTGTTTACAGGACAGCTTGAAAGACAGGCATTGAGTTGCCTAATAGCTTTATCTTGAAATATAAGAACCATCTCTCTCTCTCTCTCTCTCAGTCTCTCTCTCTCTCTCTCTCTCTCTCTCTCTCTCTCTCTCTCTCTCTCTCTCTCTCTCTCTCTCTCTCTCTCTCTCTCCTCTCTCTCTCTGGTAGTGAGCCAAAAGAACTGCCGACATTTTCAAGTTTCTCGTAGAAAACGTGGGTCGAGGTCGCGCGCGTACACATACACACGCGGGCGCGCGCGCGTTCGACAGAAGAGAGGCCCGGCTGAAGATGTAATAAAACAAAAAGTTGCAAGTCTTGCGGCCTTCCATTTAGTGGTTCATCCACACTTCGGCGAGGTGTTCGGGCAATTGTCACTCCCCGCCTCGCCACACCTCACTTGTAACGGCCCCTTCCGCTAGGGAACGAGTGCCATCCGTTATTAAGGCTCTGCTAAGACCTTCAGGCGTCAACGTCTTTCAGACTTATTGAATTTGTCGCGCACCACTCCTTCCGTCCCTGGCACCTCTGCAGCTGGGGCGGGCTAGAAACTAGAGGGGATCGTACGACACGTTTGGGACTGGATGGAGAAGTGATGAGCGACACACCGCCTAAATATGACGGCCACTGCCGTGCCAGATCGATCCATCTTCTGGACGCGGGAACTTGCAAAGGAACACTTTCGCCTAGAAGGAGGTGTCAAAACTAAAATAATCTGTCCCAAAGAAAAGAGCGACTTCTGGATTTCTACGCGTGGAGCGTTTCCAATCTCAATTCCACGCTTAAAACAAACTTCACGAATGATTGCCTTGTGGAAAAGTGTTAACGAAAAGTATCGATTTTGACATGCAGTTCTGGGGTGATACTGACTTCAGGCAAAGATGTGTCATAGGACAAAGTGGTATGGGTAAAATGTGAATATTGTCTCAGTAACGGACAGCCTCAGACTCAGAAAAGAAAATCCAGGCCTTTGAGAACAAGTGCCTGAGGAAGTTGCTCCGCATCTCGTACAGCGAGCACAAGACCAACGAATATGTACGGAGCATCGTCACTTCCCTGGTGGGCCCACATGAACCCCTTCTGGCAACCGTGAAACGGCGCAAGCTTGCTTGGTTTGGCCACGTGACCCGACACAACACCTTGTCCAAGACTATCCTCCAAGGCACTCTCGAAGGAAGTCGTCGGCGAGGTCGTCAGAGAAAGAGTTGGGTCGCAAACATAAAAGAATGGACCGAACTCGAGATGCCAGACTTGCTTGCCACCGCCCAAAATAAAACTCAGTGGAGAGCACTGTCTGTTGCTGCTGCCTTTCAGTCCCCCCAACGCCCAGTTCGGGCAAGGGACTGATGATGATGATGATGAACGGACAGCCGTTAGAAAACTGGATTCAAATTTGCGTTTGAATCTGAAGTCGACAGGGGCGGATCTGGGGGGGGGGGATCCTAGGAACCCCCACCCCCACCTCCCAAGACCCAAAATTGTTGGAAATGCTTTAACAAAGTCCATTTTTGGGGTGTTTGGAACCCGCTCCCCTTCGCCCTATTTGGTTTTTGGGCGAGTTTTCACATCCCCACGCTACACACACGCCTTCTTCCCCTACCCGCCCCCCCCCCCCCCCACCCCTCTATGAACTCCGAGAAATTGATCAGTTTAAAATCCGAATAACTGTAAGTCACTTTTTTAAGAATGTAGAAGTGGTCCATCTGTACAGAGACTAGGTTTTTCTACGTGCGGTTGACCTAACTAGTTAGAGGTTCATAATACGTGTATTTACCGTATTGACAATTAGGATTGTGTCCTGGTGCTGAAAACACACGTACACATTTACAACCGTTCAACAAAATGCATACATAAAATAATCACACATCATAAAGAACGACTAAAATGAGATCAGATGTATGTAGACTACAAAAGGACTTTAAATTGATATAACTTCGCGCACACACACAGATACACACACACGCACGCATGCAGGCACGAGCGCGCGCGCACACACACACACACACACACACACACAAACACACACCGATGCTCAGACAAAAGTTGCGGTATTTAAAACTAAATTCGGACAGCAAATATGGACAGAATTTAGATCTAATCATCTGCGGTTTGCCTTCAACTTTTGAGAGAAAAAGTGGTACATGTTAGGACTAACTAAGGGTGGGTCTAATGATTTTCGGAGCCAAAAACTGTTACCTCGGTTTCAGTGGCTTAGGAACGAGGAGAACGGACAGGCACGCTGACCTCTCCCCCACCCTTCTCAACTCCACCCCCCTAAAAAGGTCTTCTTCCTACGACGATGGGTTTTATAAAAACTTTGAAAATTCGACCACTCTGCCTGTCTTTCAATTTCATACCCATGCAGCAGGTTTGGGAGTGGCTTCAATACTATCTGTGGGGTCCGGCCCTTCACTACACACAATGCGGACCTCACCGAAGCTTTTCGTTATACGCAAAATTTCATTGTGTTTCTGTTTGCGTTTGTCTGCTCACATGGTTTGTGAAAGGAAATGTAGAAAAAGCACGACAAACGCGTTTATTGGTGCATTGTAATACTGACAGTATATTTTTGTTCAATGTCCTGGTGAATTGTGACACTGATAGCAGTTTTGTTTTGTTTTGTTCAATGGCCTCTTAAAATAAATATTGGACGCTTGAGTAATTTTCAAGGTAAGCTACAATAGCAATATTAGTCGGGTAATATGAACATGTGTTTTTGTAGGAGCCAGAAAATCTTCAATTTAAAACAGCGAGATTTTCATTGTAATACTATGACAGTCGTACCTTTCACACACACACACACACACACACACACACACACACACACACACACACACACACACACACACACACACACACACACACACACACACACACACACACACACACAAATAGACTGACTGTCTTCTGCCTTCACAGGTGAGCATTGCAAACGCATCTAGAGAAGTCGCCATTTTCCATGCGCGAGAGTTAAACAATTTTTTTAAAAATCGCGGGGACGATGTTTGTCCACTTGGTTACGTACGGTAAGAAAAATGAAGTGGGTTAACCACATCAGAAAGTGATTTTGAGAACAATGGAACCGAATCAGAAACCTCATTAAACTAGGGTTGTTGTTTTTTTACGTACAACATAACCATCAAAACTCGCATTGAAACTTTTCTCGGTACTTTTAAAGTCGACGACGAGCAGAACCTACAGGAGAAGTTCTTTTTCGTTAAAATGATCCGTCATTCCACTTGTCCGTCTTTCCGATAAGTCGAAGTTTTCGAGTTGTTCAACTGACGCGGGTTTTAGTTTTTAAAATAATAATAATAAAAGACTTTTGTTTTATAACGAATTAAAATATCCGATCATCTCAAAAATAATTTTTACAATACAATTTAAGAAAGAAAACATTATTTTGTCCTGCACATGATGTTTGCTTTGAAATAATCCAAAAGAAAGTTGGGTTCATTTAAAAACCTCGCACCTCGCACTGTTCAAAGATTCTAAGATTCAAATGATTAATTAATCCCATTGAATGATAAATTGAACCGTCTTGTCTCAGTAGGAAAATAATAAAACAAATACACACATAAACAGCATATAGCCACACATAAAAATAATTCAATCAGCATACAATAACATTGCTATTATACATATCACACTATGGCAATTATTTGCATAGTACACTAAGTACGGATAAATATCACCCCCCCCACACACACACACACACACACACACACACACACACACACACACACACACATTAAGAGGCCGTTTACACTTGCGCATCAATCTGTGTTGAACTCGAGTAAAACCCGGGTTGGTGCGTTTACACTTAGTCCAACCCGGGTTGGAGCAGGGTAGAGCTCAACCCTGCTACGAAGCAGAGTTGGACCGGGGTCAGGATCTAAACCGCATTCCATGCATTGTGCATGCTGCCAAGAAACCCGACGTGACGTCACTCGTGAAAATATCAGTACACAACAGATTTCATAGCCGAAAGCGATTAAGTCTCTTGTGCACATTGACAGTGAAACGTGAGTGGCCACGGCTTCTCATCTAGGTTTGGGCTGCAAACGTTTATTGTAAGTTTGCAGAACAATTTGCCGCCAGCAGCCGTGATTGAGACCGCGGCAGAGATCAAACACTTATGATAATAAAATACGTGTAACCAAACACAGTATATTATCCTGTCTTTGGTGTAACTTGCCGAACTTACTATGTAAGAACGCTGTGAATCAGCAACGTTGTCTTAAAGATCATGATCTGTAAGAAATTTGCTCTTCTTTCCAAAATTTGCTGTACGAAGAGCTTTAATCTCATGTTTCGAGATCGTCTCTTTTTCGTGCCGCAAGGAATAGTACGTAACAATTTTTTTTCCATATTTTAAAAAAACGGGTTGAACTCTACTTGGGTACAAGTGTAAACGGCCTCAGAGAGAGAAAATTTTACATTAAGGTCTGAAAAAATTAACTACAGCCTAATAATTGTTCGATTAGTTCATAATTTTTATCAAAATGAAAAGCCGCAACTTTCGTGATGAGATGTGAACTTCTCAAACAATTAGTCGCCTGCAGTCGAAACGTATGTTCATTACACACAACATTCTTCTGATATAAAAGGTCATGTTGAAACGTGAAAAAAAGAAAAGATAAGAAGTTTTCTGACACAATTTACCGACACCTAACATGAATCTCTCAAATGCAGTAGAGAGAGAGAGAGAAAGAGAGAGAAATATTACAAAGGCTTTTCCCCAGCGATATCGATAACCAAATGTCTGAAGTCCGAAAGCAACTATTTCAGGATGCGTTTTATGTTTATAGAAGAGGCTTTTTAGGATGGGACGCGTTGGAGCGCTTTCAAATGCACACCCATGACGTGATAAGCGGGCCGGCCTCAAACTCTGACAGTTAAGTAACAAGATACAAATTGCGTCATGTCTAATTACGCAAACCTCGCTGTAGAATGTACTTTTGGCGCCGTATGTGCCGCCCGCGTGCGCGTATACATGTAAAAAAAAATACCTCCGAAGTTTGCGTACGTACAAGCTTGAAAATAAAGACATTGCTTCAGCCAGGGGCGTGTCTAAGAGGGTCTCCGAACATATTGCAATTGGATGTCTCATTGAAGAGTTAAGTGATCGTCTATTGAAAGTCAGTTGACACATATTAGAGTCCCGTAATTTTTTGTTATGTTCACTTAAAATCGTGGATATAGCTAGTCTGGAGAAAGACATTAGATTAGTTTGTTAGCCAGGTCTGTACCTCCTCAACTTTTTCGCAAAAGAGAATTCATTGCAGAAAAAAAGGCAAAGTAATATTTTTAATGCCGTAAGCATACTCGCGTCGCTAGTTCAAAATGGCGGTCAGCGAGATACCTTCGAACGAAGTCAATCAGAAGCGCACGGCTGATGCACGTTTACTTTGCTCCTGAAGTGAGACAGAGATTATTTTGGGTTTGAACTTTGAAGTACATCTTATCAACGTCATATAAGTTAATTTTTCTGGTCTTGAAAGCAGCCTTTCCCATAGAACTCAGTCTTTTGTGGGAGGAAAGCCGATACTGAAAGTAAACTCGCTTCGTGCATGTTTAGCATTGTGTCGGCCGACCATCTTAAACATTCTGAAGACTTTTTGTGCAGATACAACATGCATGTTGTTCGTCTGTTTTCCAGCCTACCGGTTCTGAGTGTAGGCCTGTTCTTTTTGATTAGTGGAGATGGGATTTTTAACTCGTCACGCACGGTCTTATCCGTCTGTGGTCTTAGGCACAAGCCAGGCAGACTGATATCCATCTCCGAACCTTTTCCATCTAAATCACTATGTTCAGCTGAACACCTAAATGTTGTAATTTTTGTTTTTGCAACCCATTCAACCAATCCGCACTCAAGTACTTACAAGAACTCTTATGATCAAGCTTTATCAGGACTGCATGAGACACAATACAAATAGTAGCCCTCTCCATTATATATAACATGCTTTATTTATTTATTTATTACTGATTCATTTATGCATTCGCTTACACATATATTTATTATTTATCCTTTTAATTATGGATGGAAGGCATTCTTTGATGCACACGATCACTAGTGTTATGGTGGTGGCCACAAAGGAGACGGAAGGAAGAAAGTTTTCAATACGCATACATCTGTGCATGTTCATAATCTATCCTTAGCATGCAAATTCATATGTCCCAGGTATCTCGGACTTATTTTTGTAATTAATTAATTTATTTATTTATTTACTAGTTTATTTATTATTTAATTTTATTATTCATTTATTTAATTATTTTTGTGATGTAGGTTTGTACATGTACCCATATAATTATAAAAAATATGGTAATAGGTGCCATGCCACCCGCTCCCAACCCCACCCCACATACACACACAAAACCAGAGAACACCCATCAAAGGCACTGATGCACATCTGTGCATGTTCATAATCTATCATAATCTATCAAATTAGCGTTCGTATAACCCAGGTAATTTGACTTACTACTTGGCATACTTATGTCCCAGGTATCTTTGACTTACTTTATTTTGTTTATTTATATATTTATTTACTCTATTTATTTATTTATTTATTTTATTTTGTTTGTTTGTAATGTAGGTTTTGTACATACATATCATCATACAACAAGAAAATATACACAAACATGTATATATATGGCAATAGGTGCCATACCGCCCGCTTCCAACCTCACCCCACATACACACAAGAAACCGAAGAACACCCACCAAAAGACATGCACATCTGTGCATGTTCATAATCTATCCTTTAATTAGCGTAAGTATAACCCAGGTAATTTGACTTACTTTATTTTATTTATTTAAATTATTATGTATTTAAATTATTTATTGTTTAAATTATTTATTTTTGTTTGTAATGTGGTTCTTGTACATACACATCAGCATCAGCATGAGAACATACATGGTAATAGGTACCGTCCGCTCCCAAACCCACTCCACATACACACACACACACAACCGCAGAACACCCACAAAAGACATGCACAAATGTATACTGATGGGCATTAGTGGACTGTAAACCCTATGCAGAGACTTGAGGTTAAGAAATTGGCTTGTTTTGACTGCCTGTATTTTAGCTGCCCACCTACAAATCTGCACATGCAACCATCAGTTCTGTAAAAAGTGCTGTTGGCCTCATGCACAGGGGCACCAAAGCTTAGAGACGAGGCCACAACTGATAACAATAACAGAACCAATATGCATACACAGCCACTAGTTCTGTAAACATCACCTTTGTAAACAGCACCAGTGACCAAATGCACATAGACAACTTGGATGATGCCACCACTGATCATTTCAAACAACAGGCTGCCCAATACACCTTAATCAGTGATATCGTGAACTAGCCTGCACATGCAGCCATCAGTTCTGTAAATAGTACCGGTGGCCACATGCACAGGGCACCAAAGTTAAAGATGAGGCCACAACTGACACCTCAAATAAAGCGCTAGTCCGTCCTCAAACGCGGGCTCTAGTCGCTGTCACACACACACACACACACACACACACACACACACACACACACACACACACACACACACACACACACACACACACACACACACACACACATACACACACACACACACACGGCGCTTGGCGCCACTAAAGGACGTTCTCTAGCAAGGTTTGCGTAGCTAGACGTGACGTCATTTTTATCTTGTTACTTCTTTGCCAGAATTCGGACCGCCCGCCCAGCACATCGTGTGCATTCTCCGAAATGCACTCCGACCAGCCCCATTTCAAAGTCTACCGTATGTTCAATACGGTAGACAACAAAAGGACTAACGTAACATAATAATGTAAAATGAATACCGTTTCTGCCGTTTGTTGTTTGTTTTTGTTTTCTTTCGCTATGCAGAAGAGTTCCCCTATCGAGTACCAGAAGAAGGAGAAAAGAAGAAAGCTGATTAGTTAAGGCAAGATCACAATAAGAAGCCGGTTCGTTGTATCGGCGAGTTTTAGCAGTTAAGACCTTGGAGTAGATCGCTTTAATGTGTTTTGAAATTGGATAAGCGCACCTCTTACTGGAGCAATTACGAGGGGCGCTCGAAATGCGTCCATCTAAAAGAGTAGAGTCTTCAAATGCAATGTCTTTATAAACAGTATGATCATATTACTAACTGTCTATCTATCTATCTATATCCCGTAGTCTTGCCGACCGTTGGGGTACCATTGATGACTTGGCAACCAGCTCCTTCCATTCCTCTCTGTTCTCTGCCATTCTTAGCGTATCGCCCAGCTTCAGTCCTGTCCACTCTGAGATATTGTCCTCCCATCTTTTCCTGTCTTCCTCTCCTTCGTCCTCCTTGCACAGTGCCTTGCAGGATTGTTTTGGCAAGCCCTGCTGAACGCGTGACATGCCCATACCACTTCAGTTTGCGTTTTTTTCACAATGGCTAATAGGTCTTCATAGTGCCCGATGTCTTGCCTGATTCTGTTTCCCACTCCCTCGTTCGTGATGTGATCTCTGTATGAAATGCCAAGCAGCCTTCGAAAACATCTCATTTTAGTGGCTTGTATCCTCTTTTCAAGGTCTGCTGTGAGGGTCCATGACTCGCAGGCATACAAGAACACTGAGATGACTAAGGAACGCATCTCTCTAATCTTGGAGCAGAGTGCTATGTTTCTGTCCTGCCATATGGTATTTAATCTTGTCAGTGCTGTTGTTGTCTGCGCGATCTGGACGGTATTTCTGGTTTTGATCCCTCATCTGTCACAATGGCTCCTAAGTATTTGAATTTATTAACTGTTTCCAGTTTTTGGCTTCCAATCATGACGTCAGTGCCAATGCCACTGGTGTTATTGGTCGTCAGTTTGGTCTTCTCTGCACTGATTTTCATCCCATACGCAATGGCTGTACTGTCCAGCTTTTCCACCAGCTGAGATAGCTCCTTCTCTGTTCCTGCAAGGTCATCAATGTCATCCGCAAAGCCCAAGTTCGTGATTGTTCTGCCTCCAATACTGACAGTTCCTTCATGATCTTTCAGAGCGTCTGTCATGATTCTTTCCAGGAAGATGTTGAAAAGAGTAGGTGAGAGCGAGCAGCCTTGTCTGACTCCGACTGTAGTCCTAAACCAGTTTCCTATTTTGCCGTTGAAGCAGACTGCGCTAGTGGCCTTGTTGTACAGGTTTGCTATGACTTTGATCAGGTTGGCAGTGATGTTGTATAGCTTCATGGTGTACCAAAGGGCTGCATGCCACACCCTGTCAAACGCTTTCTTAGAATCCACAAATACATGATAGAGATCTTGCTGGTGCTGGAGGTACCTCTCACATATAACTCTCAGGTTGAATATCTGCTCAGTTGTGCTGTGCCCTGGTCTGAAGCCTGCCTGTTTCTCGTCTATGATTTCCTCTGCCTGTGGCTTCAGCCTGTTCAGTAGGATCTTTAACATGACTTTGCTTGGGTGGCATATAAGACTGATCGTGCGATAATTCTAGCATTGATGTAAGTTGCCTTTTTGGGGGGGGAGAGTTATTATAAGTGATTGGGTCTATGGTGTGGGCCAATCCCCTGACTGCCAGATCTTATTGCAGATTGTTAGTAAGGCGCTTATCATGTCTTCTCCCCTTTCTTGGACTAGCTCTGCAGGGATGTTGTCTACTCCTGATGCCTTCCCTTTTTTCAGCGACTTCACTGCAGCCTCTACTTCCTCTCGGAGGATGGGATAGTTGCCATTGTTGGTCACGGGTGGGTTGGCAAGTATGCCTGGGTCCCCCGTAGCTCGGTCGTTGTACAAATCTGAGCAGTACTCTGTCCATCTCTTCAGTATGTCTTGGTCTTCCGTAAGACAGTTCCCTTCACGATCTTGAATGATCGAGGAGCGTACTTGTTTTACACTGGTCATGTCTTTTATCAGCTGGAATTATTTTTGTTCAGATTTTCTTCTACGTGTTTACACTGATCTTCAATCCACTTATTCTTTGCCTTTTTCGTGATTTTCTTGATATCCTGGTTAATTTCCCTGTATTGTTTAGCTCCTTCTACCTCTGATTTATTTTTCTTTAATTCTCGACGCTTGTCACATAGAGCAAAGATGTCAGCTGTAACCCAAGGTTTCTTTGCTTGTCGGTGTTTGCCAAGGATCTCACTGGCTGTTTGGGTTACAGCAGTGTTAAATGTGTCGATCAATGTGTCCACATCCGTGTCTTCTGCACCCAGAAGTAGCAGTGGCGCGAATTTTCCGCCTATCTTTGCCTGGAAGGCTTCCGCTACCTCTGGGTCTTTCAGCTTCTCGAGGTTAAACTTGATTTTGGTGGGGCCCTACTTGTTGACCTTCTTTAGGCGGAGTCGGAAGGTCATCATCACTAAGTCATGGTCGCTTCCAATGTCTGCTTCTGGAAAACTTCTTGTCTTGGCAATGTTCACACTGGTTTGGAAGCGTCTCTTCACCATGATGTAGTCAATTTGGTTATGGTGCTCTCCGTTCAGGCTGTGCCATGTCCACCTTCTGGATGCTTTGTGTGGGCCAAACGTGTTCATCAGCTTTAGATCTTATTGAGCTGTCAAATTCCAGGAGCTTTAAGCCTCTGTGCTTTGGTCTCTGCATTGCAGTAGCGTCCGCATGTGCCTTTCCAGTTCCTAGCAGCATCCTCTCCTATTTTGGCATTCTAGTCTCCCTGTACCACAAGAATGTCTTTCTTGGGGGTCTGGTCCAGGACTTCTTGCAGTTGGTCACAGAAGTCTTCTATTTCCTCATCGCCATAGTCTGTTGTTGGGGGGTAAACTTGTACAATGGTGATATTGAATGGGTTTGCCCTCAAGAGAATGGTGATAAGCCTACTGGAGACTGGCCGACAACTCATGACAGTGTTCACGATGTCTTTGTGGACGAGAAATCCGACACCCTGTACAACATTTAAAATGCCTACGACATACGCTTGTTTAGATAACGACTTCCAAAGTATGTACCCTGCATGTCTCCAGGATGTAGCTGTTCGTGTGATTTTGGAGGGTGGCTCAAAGAGAAACATTAGGTCGTTTTGTTTTTAGTAGGGGCGCACGAACCCTCTCTATTGCTAAAACACGGAATGGATTCATTGCATTGAAAACGCGTGGGCAAGGTCTTCAAAATGATACACCTATTATTACTGCAGATCGTTTAAGGGAACATCCCTTTAAAAGTGGGAACCAAGCAGAATTGTGAACTGTCGATTGTGAGATACAATCGAGAAGAGCAGACATGATCCAAGTCAGATACGTGAGTGACGTCAAGTAGAAAGAGGGTAGGGTTGTTTGGTGTCAGGTATTTTGAAGTGATTCATTAAGTGCTTGTCCGAAACTGTTACTGGACACTTCCAATGAAAGCATCTTTGACACTATAAACGTTACATTTGAAGGAAAGAAACCGATCAGGAACCCGTTCAAAGTTCCTTTGAACAAAGAATATTTCAAAACTGGAAAAAGAACACAAGGTTCCGACGTATCATATCGGAAGACGGGTGGGGGGGGGGAGGGGGGGGGGGGTGGGGGGTGGGGGGGGGTCTTCCATATTCATTGCTTCCAGTCATTTACTTAGCGCACCCTTTTTTCCTATCCTTTTTTTTTTTTTTTTTTTTTTTTTTTGGGGGGGGGGGGGTGCTTTGACTAAATTAGACATGTGATCATTGGTCGATAATGCACAATTCTTTCCCCTGATAGTGCTTTTACCTACTTTATTTTGTAATCTTCCTAATTAGCACTAGCAGTCTCCCTTTTTCTTCTCAGTTGATGACAAATGTTTTGCACGTTTATAAAAATCAGAATAATAATAATAATAATAATAAGCGCTTTATCCCAATTGAAAATCGGCTCAAAGCGCCGCCGCGAACTGAACCCAACAAGCACGCTCACGTGAATCACGCGCATTCACTCACACACTGTACATAAACACAGAACATTTCACGTGGTGCTAAGGGCAAGCTCAAGCGAGCTACTGTAGTTTTTGGAAATTCACAATCGTTTGTATTTGAAATTTGATTAAGTGGGCTGAAACTGATACCAAAGTTGTACAACAAAGGGGAATTACTCAGCGCTGGACAGACGAACAGTTAGATCCCCTGCCCCCGCCTATCAGGCACCCATTCGCCAGCCCACAGAGAAATACGCAGGTATATAACAAGACGATCATCTACATCCCTAAAAAGGATGCATCAGGTCTCTTATATAACCCATGTCTTTCTCCGGAACTTAGGAAGTAGGCAGGAGAAACATACATACACAAACACGAAGGTGCATTACTATATGTGGTCGAGTAAATACCCTGAATTCCCACAGTAGATGCACAGAACATTACACAACAATGTAACGATACAAATTTTGCCTCGAGTTATACTGAGGTACTCACAAACCAGATAGGTGAGGCTAGCGCTGGCAGAATTGTACAACAAACCAAGGGGAATTACTCAGCGCTGGACAGACGAACAGTTAGATCCCCTGCCCCCGCCTATCAGGCACCCATTCGCCAGCCCACAGAGAAATACGCAGGTATATAACAAGACGATCATCTACATCCCTAAAAAGGATGCATCAGGTCTCTTATATAACCCATGTCTTTCTCCGGAACTTAGGAAGTAGGCAGGAGAAACATACATACACAAACACGAAGGTGCATTACTATATGTGGTCGAGTAAATACCCTGAATTCCCACAGTAGATGCACAGAACATTACACAACAATGTAACGATACAAATTTTGCCTCGAGTTATACTGAGGTACTCACAAACCAGATAGGTGAGGCTAGCGCTGGCAGAATTGTACAACAAACCAAGGGGAATTACTCAGCGCTGGACAGACGAACAGTTAGATCCCCTGCCCCCGCCTATCAGGCACCCATTCGCCAGCCCACAGAGAAATACGCAGGTATATAACAAGACGATCATCTACATCCCTAAAAAGGATGCATCAGGTCTCTTATATAACCCATGTCTTTCTCCGGAACTTAGGAAGTAGGCAGGAGAAACATACATACACAAACACGAAGGTGCATTACTATATGTGGTCGAGTAAATACCCTGAATTCCCACAGTAGATGCACAGAACATTACACAACAATGTAACGATACAAATTTTGCCTCGAGTTATACTGAGGTACTCACAAACCAGATAGGTGAGGCTAGCGCTGGCAGAATTGTACAACAAACCAAGGGGAATTACTCAGCGCTGGACAGACGAACAGTTAGATAGGCGGGGGCAGGGGATCTAACTGTTCGTCTGTCCAGCGCTGAGTAATTCCCCTTGGTTTGTTGTACAATTCTGCCAGCGCTAGCCTCACCTATCTGGTTTGTGATACCAAAGTTGTCTTTGGGGATATGTTGTTTCTGTTGGTTTTTGGGTGGATTTGCTTTTACTCCCGAGCTAATCTGAGAGTCCAATTTTGGGCGATGTGCGATTAACCTTTAGCTTGAATAACGATTTATTTTGTTTCACGATTATTTTTCTTATTACGTGAGGTGCTCGTTAAGTTTGCGAATGTGCTTTACTTGTAAAGTTTGGCCACAAGTGTGTGATGTCAGCTTGTAGAGCATTTTGTTGTGAGATGTTACACTCTTGCTCAGCTCAAACCCTGTAGCCCACGCTACAGCTGGCGTAAAATCATTTAGGATGAAAAAAACCCGCGTGAACGCTCGGTGGACAGCTTTACCTCGATGCATTTTTTTCTCTCAAAAATAAAACGTAAACAGGTATCAGACATGGATAGATGAGACTGGCAAAAGTGAAGGACATCTTGGATGTTGACGCCTGTCAGGAATCACGTTATCCCATCATAAGGGTGCACACTAGAAGTGTCATGGAAAAATGAACGTATCTTAATCCAATGCAGCTTGCTCCTAGGGTAGAGCATCTATCCAAAAAAGGAGTGCATTTTCCAGTCGGTTGTTTGTTACCATCCATTTGAGTTTAGTTACCGAAGTGGTGACATTACAGAAAGTCCCCCCCCCCCCCCACCCCCCCCCCCCCACCCCCATCCCCCCGCCCTCCCCCCCCCCCCCCATCCCCCCCCCCCAAATTTTTTTTAAAAAAAGGATAGGAAAAAAGGGTGCGCTAAGTAAATGACTGGAAGCAATGAATATGGAAGACCCTCCCCCCCCCCCCCCCCCCCCACCGCCACCCCTCTTCCGAAGAGGGGCGTATCGCATAGTCACTGGATCTCCAGCCCCTTAAAACATTGTCATCAACTGTTTCTAAGTGAACGATGTATCTAATATATATTAGTCTTAATGCAGAAATTTGTAGGATTATATTTTTAAAATATGAAACTTCGCCCCCCCCCCCCCCCCCCCTACCCCCCAAAAATTTCCGATTTCCGCCCCCCGCCTTTCCGTAAAAATAAAAGAATACAATTAGGAAAAGAAGCTGCCGTTTTGTTATGGTGATATCAAACTACTCTTAATTCAGGCTGAAGTAGTCATTGTCGTACTTTTTTTTTTTTTGTACACTGTATGTCACATAAAGTGTCTTGTGTTACAGTGACTGTGACATACTTTGTCTTGTGTTACACTGTGTGACACATACAATGTCTTGCGGTACACTTCTCGCTTGGAAGGCCACGTGACCAGACCATGATGAGATAGCACAGTGAACAGTCTCTACGTGAACTCCCAGTCATATGCATTTACACAAGAGGAGTGTATCTTTGCTTGTGCATATTGAGAGATTCTCACGAGCCCAACTTGTACTTCAGATCTTCATGAGCCCCTACTTTCATGGGCTTGTGCAGAACTGTAGATCCATTAATTATCCCCATCTTCACTGTATTTTCAGATACTCTTAGAATACGTGGGCTCCTAAGGATCTTTCAGTCAGTTGCGCTCATGAGAATCACGCAGTGTGCATGAACTCTTGTAAATATTTCAGTGTTTGGGTTCACTCAGCATGATTATGCATCAGTAACTAGGAGTTCACTGTACAGCCCACCTCACAATCCCGTGGTCACGTAGCCGCAGCATGAAAATAGAAAAATCATATACGGTGTAACGCTAGACACTGTCGGTCACAATCACCGTAACACAAGACACTGTATGTGACATACAATGTAACACAAGATACTGTATTTGACATACAGCGTTCCCCAAAAATATAGGAGAGTGACCATTTCAGCCTGATTGCACATTAAACTGCCCTTGTCCATTAGCAACGGTAAGACGGTGACTCTGTGCGAACTCTAAAAGGAGGCCTGGTCCATAACCAGATTGACTTCATCTTGCTGCCTCGACGATTCAAATCCAGCGTTAACAAAGCACAAACGAGGTCCTTTCCTGGCGCTGATATTGGCAGCGACCACAACCTCGTCCTTACTAGCCTCAAGTTGAAGCTGGCATTGAAACGAGACAACAAGAGCCCTCGCATCCGATTCGACCTCGAGAAGCTAAAAGACCCGGAAGTAGAAGAGGTCTTCCAAGCCCAGGTGGGAGGCAGATTTGCAGCCTTGGCTACTTTGGACTGGGACGTAGACACACTTGCTGGAAATATAAAAGAGGTGTTACTTTCTACAGCAGAAGAAGTGCTGGGGAAGCAGAGGAAGCGCAAACAGCCCTGGGTCACCGATGACATCCTTGATCTCTGTGATGAGAGGAGAGCCTGGAAGAAAAAGAGAGGCCAAGACCTCACATCAGCAAACAAGTACAGACTTGTCAACAAGAAGATCAGGAAGAGGATGAAAGAAGCCAAAGAAGATTGGATTGAAGACCAGTGTCGTAGCGTGGAAGAGGGCATGGCAAACGGCAACAGCAAGAAGGCTTATAAAACGCTAAGGACCCTCACCAAGACTCAACAGCGAACAGCCACAGTCATCGAAGACAGCAGCGGCCAACTCCTTACGGAAAACACTGCTGTACTAAACAGATGGACTGAGTACTGCCGAGACTTGTATAACTACAAGGCTGAGCCAGACACCAGCATCCTCCAAAACAACCAGGCTGGGGCCAGGCAGGCCGAAGACCTGCCAGTGTTAGCTGAAGAGGTGGAAACAGCCGTACGCGGCCTGAAGGGAGGAAAGTCTCCAGGTGTAGACAACGTACCTGCTGAACTGTTGAAACATGGAGGAGAAGTAACAACGAAGGTACTCACTACACTCTGTCAAAAGATCTGGGAGCAAAAGAAATGGCCAGTAGAATGGACACAGTCTCTAGTGATCCCGCTCCCCAAGAAAGGAAACCTGAAACAGTGCCAGAACTACAGAACTATCAGTCTGATAAGTCACCCTAGCAAAGTAATGCTTAGAATCATTCTCAACCGCCTCAAAACTTTCGCCGAGGAACTGCTGGCAGAAGAACAGGCTGGCTTCAGAGTTGGAAGAAGCACTGTAGAGCAGATTTTCAACTGCCGCGTCCTGATCGAGAAACATCTGCAGCATCAGCGCGAACTCTACCACAACTTCATTGATTTCAGGAAAGCATTTGATCGCGTCTGGCACGACGGACTCTGGCAAGTCATGAGATCGTTCAACATAGAGGAGGGGCTGATCCAAATGATAGAAGCGCTTTACAAGAACGCATGCAGCGCGGTTCTACTTAACAATCAGTCAGGCGAGTTCTTCAGGACGACGATCGGTGTCCGTCAAGGATGCCTGCTCTCTCCTGTCCTTTTCAACATATTCCTAGAGAAGATCATGCAGGAAACCCTCCACGACCACCATACTTCAATCTCTATTGGTGGCAGATCCCTGTGCAATCTTCGATTCGCAGACGACATTGACCTCATGGCAGGCAGCAATAGTGAGCTTCAAAACCTGACAGACAAACTTTCAAGTAGCGCAGGGTCTTATGGCATGGAGATCAGTACGGATAAAAGCAAAGTGATGATCAACACCACAAGCGACAGCAGCAGCAACATTCACATGAACGGCCAGAAGCTAGAAGAGGTCAATAGCTTCAAGTACTTGGGAGCCACCCTGTCCAAAGACGGTAGTTGCATAGCAGAGATCCGTATCAGGATAGGTACAGCAACATCCGCAATGGCCAGGCTGGACAGGATATGGCGAAGTAACTCCATCAGCTTCACCATCAAGTACAGGCTTTACAAGTCCCTCGTAGTGTCTATTCTACTCTACGGCTGTGAGACTTGGACACTGCTTGCAGACTCAGAAAAGAAAATCCAGGCCTTTGAGAACAAGTGCCTGAGGAAGTTGCTCCGCATCTCGTACCGCGAGCACAAGACCAACGAATATGTACGGAGCATCGTCACTTCCCTGGTGGGCCCACATGAACCCCTTCTGGCAACCGTGAAACGGCGCAAGCTTGCTTGGTTTGGCCACGTGACCCGACACAACACCTTGTCCAAGACTATCCTCCAAGGCACTCTCGAAGGAAGTCGTCGGCGAGGTCGTCAGAGAAAGAGTTGGGTCGCAAACATAAAAGAATGGACCGAACTCGAGATGCCAGACTTGCTTGCCACCGCCCAAAATCGAACTCGGTGGAGAGCACTGTCTGTTGCTGCTGCCTTCCAGTCCCCCCAACGCCCAGTTCGGGTAAGGGACTGATGATGATGATGATGATGATGATGATGTCCATGAGTGCACTTAGGCTGAGAACGCTGTCGATACGGCGGGATTATTACTTTAAAAAGCAACAACTGACACTTCACATATAACAAACTTCGTTTATAACAACAACAAAAATCATGGTTCCCTGCGAACTTGTTATATCCGAATTTTACTGTATTTATTTTCACCTTTCTTGTGTTGTTTTAGGACCGCCGTTTTAGTCTTGCCCTTCCCGCCGTGAGATGGCATTGGAACCTGCTCGGCGTTAAATCTCAATAACTAACTCAAAACGGAGTTATATCGCTTAAGCCATAAATTTGTTATCTACAAGTATAAGTATGCAGCACACGCACTAACATGTAGTAATCGGCATGTAATTTCAATCCCCCAAGCGTGGAGGTTCCATAATGACGTGAAAAGCAAGTACTTCAAAGAATAAAAATCAATCCGGCATCATGGAAGGTTACGTGGAAATTTCCAACGCTACGTCATATACGCCAAATGATGTAATCAGATACTATGCAAAATGGCGAGTAATGCAGGCATTCCTTGCAACGTGATTTTTTTTTTAAAGATCGAAGAGGCCAAAAATACGTTGAACAACAAACGACGACGAGTGAAATGTGCACGTACAGTAATCATACTTCCGCCTGATGAGAAGCATGTTTGTTTATTGACTGCAGTTTTATTATAACTGCAGGTCCTCTGGCAGAAATGAGAAAATCGTACTCTTTCTTGTGCAACAATTTGCAACGCGCGCGCACGACCGCGCACACACACACACACACACACACACACACACACACACACACACACACACACACACACACACACACACATGATGAGAAAATCGTACTCTTCCTTGTGCAACAATTTGCTACGCGCGCGCGCGCACGCACACACACACACACACACACACACACACACACACACACACACGCACAGAGTGAGAGAGAGAGAGAGAGAGAGAGAGAGAGAGAGAGAGAGAGAGAGAGAGAGAGAGAGAGAGAGAGAGAGAGAGAGAGAGAGAAAGAGAGAGAGAGAGAGCAAAACCCTGCATATACCTTTAATTAATTTCGATTTCCTAGATTAATAGGCATGTGTGTTTGTGTGTGTGGAAGATGAGCGTGGGTGTGTACGGTACGCATTGGTTTGTGATATTAGTTGTTTAGTTTTAACGTTTTTACAGTGTGTGTAGGGCATTGGATTTGTGTGATAGAGTATTAATTGTTTTGTTTTTTATTGTTGACTGTGATGTTTGTAATTGTAACGACACCAACACACATTCCTATGCTTTATGTTCTTAAGGCAAATGGCAATAAACAGTATCTATCTATATGTAGGGGAGGAGCCCCTATTATGAAACAGTGCCTATTATGAAACACCTTGCTCCCGGCGAAACGGAATAACTTTTCCAATTCCGCCTGTGCAGTAATATAGAGCTACTTCAGTGAGACTTATTTCCGGTACAAGAATGTCAGGCGTGATGAAAACGAAAACACGCCGAGAAAATGTTATTTTTGACCCTTCTGCTTCTTATTTTTCGCCATTTTATAACACATAAATCAGCATTCAGTTTTGTGATTTTTTTTTTAAATAGCACTCTTGTCATGAAGAGCAATCTTCGGACATCAGATAACTAGCGGCATTCGTTTGGTTCTTTTTTTGTTGTTTTGGAGGCAGGCATTTTTCTGGAGAGGTATCTTGTTCCTATTATGAAACACAAAGAGCACCTAATATGAAACGTGTTTCATATTTAGAACAGTGTTTCATATAAAGAGCAGTGTTTGTCTAGCGTATATATCGGAAACCATCCAGCCAGTTTGTTCCAAATTTCAGATGTTAATACTTTTTCTCAAAACAGAGTATTCCACATCAGGATTATGTCACTTTCGTCAAGGTAACAGCGGCTGCATTGACTATGTATGCCAGGGTCCAGGCAATGTTACTGTAAACGCCGAAACGATGTGATCCAAATGGCAAATTGTAATATTTTGTGACGACACAGAGTGTTGCACACCAGAATCTATGCACTGCCTTGAAGGCCAAGGTCACAACGGACATATTTGTTTTGTGCAGAATTGTGTGCTAGGCAATATCTCAATAACCGTTGGGCCTATTCAATTCAATCCAAATTTAAGATAATAGTATTTTACCACATCACACATCACCATCAATCTAAACTGCGCCTCTACCTCAAGGTCAAGGTCATAGTTGCCATATTTGTCTTGCAGATTATTGAGTAGACAATACATTTGAACCGCTGTACTGATTTGCTCTGATTTTTAGGAAATGATGCCTTACCCTCATATGTGATGTCTTTAACAGAATGAATTCACGACCTGTAAGGTGAAGGTCGCAGAGGCTATATTTGTGTGAACCTTTGTGCAGGCAATATCTCTGAAACCACAGGCCCGATTTGTTCCAAATTTCGCTTGATAAAATTTTCACTTAACCCTTTCACAGCCGAGAAACTCTCAATAGGATCCATCTGCAAGACACATAGACCCTCATGAGCCTCGCGCGATCGCGGGTGCGGGGGCTCAAGGCGATTTTGGCTCTTGCTGACACAACTTTCATATATTTATTTGACGGTTGGGAGTCCTTGAAACTGAATTAAGAAAGATTTCAGAGCAATATTTGTGTCCAATGGTAGTGAAGGGAATAAAACAAATATGTCAAAAACCAGGTTTATGTCGCTACATCACTTCAAGATGACGAGCACAGTTGTTGGGAATGATTTCAGACAGGCAAAATGGCGCATTACTGTCTGCGGGGAGGGGGTGGGGCTAAATAGTTGTTCCAAGAGCAAACCTTGTTGGCTTAGATGTGACAGCAAATGTGAAACAGTATAAATGTAGTCACCAATCGTCCATGCATCCGCTCTTCAGCCGTCGTTTGTGTATGCGTGCGGTTTTTATAAGGCAATTTCTTAGGGACTATAACATTCAGAGACTTTAAACTCGACACAAGTGTACTTTACAAGAACAACTTTACCTACATATTTCACCTGTAGAAAAGGTCAAGGTCATCATAGGTCGATGTGTTTGTAAATATTATTCATTTTTCGCACACAAATTTTTTTAAAGTTAACTTTGGGCGCAAAAGTTTGAAAGTACCTAAGTATGCATTTTATACCACGAACACTATTTCGAATGACCTCTCTTTCAGGTAGAGAGTAGTTTAAAAAAAAAAAAAAAAACGTGCGGGAGATTCTGTAGACCTTTTCGTGGGAACTCTTTCTGTCGGCGGAGTCACAGTTGCTGAAAATGTGAAGAGGGTGAGGATCTACCAATGCGCCACCTGTTATCAAACGAGGCATGGGTGGTGCTGGTGTTAGTGCGAGTGGGGAGAATTGGGGTCGAGGGAAGGGGGAGAGAGGTCTGGAGACCTTTTCACCAATGGCCGAAAAATCACACTACGGACCATTTACAATTTCCAATAAGAGTCGCGGGAGGGTGTGTGTGTAGGGGGGAGGGGGAGGGGGTCCAAACTCCCCAAAATGGAAAATTACACATTAAAAATATCCTGGGAGCCGTGCACCTTGAAACACCCCTCTCCCACTATATTTGCTTCTGAATATGTACATAAACCTGTGTCGATAATGCTAGCTTTTATCAAGTTTTACTTCTGACGTGGAAAAACTAAATACAGTAGCTTTTATTCCCCCATACATAGAACATTTTCAACACACTTGTTGACCACGCCTGCCCTTTGACCTTTGGAAGGAGCCAATAAATTAATATGCATAGACAGTGTAACCTCTAGCAAAACATTTCTACTGGGATCTTACTGCAAAGTTCACATACAAGCTACCAGTAATAACAACCTAAAATAAAAGCCTTCTTACTCCCCGTGACCTTTGACCTTAACGAGAGGTTAACTTAGTAGAGCTGCAAACAAAAGCCGTATCATCAGTTTTCTCTTTGGCAAGTTTTAAAATAAGATTATAACTAGTTTCTTTCAAAACAAAATTCGCCCTTTATTGACCTTTGTAACCTTGACCTTTCATGGAGGTCAGCACAAGTGACAATCAAAGCTATTGTCAAATAGGATCACTGTGCCAAATTAGAAATCTGTGGCTCTGATGGTCTCTCAGAAATTCAAAATGATAAAATCTGTCACAATGATTGATGGATAGACCAATAGTGGACCAGTGGCGGAAGACTCGTTATATTTAACTCACTTTCAATGTTAAATGAGCCTATAATGTGTGCTACCCATCTCTCATACCTTAATTTTCCAACAAAATGTAAATGAAACTTGTAAAAAAAGACATATTCGCACTGTTTCATAATAGGAGACCTAGTGTTTCATATTAGGCAAATGGTGCCTAATATGAAACAATGTGTCACTTTTTTTCAAACTGGAACTGCTTCTGCATCGATTCGAGATTTGAAATTTGGTTTTGTTATAAGATGCATCAATATAATCTATATCAAACCCTGGTTTCGGATTGATTCTACCTTTCTTTGGACGGTCGCGCGAGACGTTTTTGCTTATGTGTTTTATACATGGGTCTCCTCCCCTACAACAAATGCTACTGCACTTGAACAACAAATGTATTGTTTCAAAATCCCATGCCTAGAACATTAAATGCCGCCAAAATGCCAATACATCAGAAGACTAACATTTTATAACTGGTTCATCCTAACTTGTTTTTTTTTTAATTCGAGAAGGTCGCTTTAAAACTGAAATATATGACTATGCCTTGATTACAGTTGAAATGTCAATTAATAAACAAGTAACCGTTGCGCAAGTGTTGCTGGTGCGCCACTGTAACGCGCAAGCGAGTATACGGTTAGGAAACAAAACTAGCCAATCAGAACAAACAATAACTGAAGCCTATATTAAAGTGACCCGCTGCGCCAGGCTATACAGGGTGGGTAGTTCGTAAAAGCTGCTTTATAAATGTTCTTAGTATGTTTTATAATAATGCTGGATATAACGGCTAACAAACATTTGCGCCATAATTCGCCGATACAATGCTGTCTTGCCTCAATTTCTACCCTTCGTTTCACAATCCAAGTGAGTAAGCACACATACCAAAGGTTTTCCACTGCCTTTTAAACGTAACGGAAGGAACTCTCCTGCCAAAGGAGAAGAAGAGCAGAAAAGTCTTTCATTTTACGACATTCTCCTTCATAATTAAGTTAGCCCTTTTGTCCAGCATTATTGTAAGACATATTAAGAACGTTCGTGAAGGCGATCTTGCAGACTATTAGCCCTTTACTGCCTTGAATAGATCGCATTAACTTATCAAGTTTAAATGTTGTTTAAGGAAAGACTATACTGCTCTTCTTCTCCTTTGTACGTATGAAAGATCCACCGACGTGTACCAGCCGCGGTAGAAAAGCTCTGATACATGTCTCTATTTACATAGATTGTGAAAAGAAGGGTTAGTGAAGTCTCAGTTGAGGCAACACAACATTGAGAACCCGCTGTATCAGGAAATGTTAGCAATCAAAGACCGCCCTGGAGACGAATGCTTTACATTTGAAACCTGCCTAATAATAATAAGCGCATTAAATAGGCGCTTTATCCCAATTGAAAATCGGCTCAAAGCGCCGCCGCGAACTGAACCCAACAAGCACGCTCACGTGAATCACGCGCATTCACTCACACACTGTACATAAACACAGAACATTCACGTGGTGCTAAGGGCAAGCTCAAGCGAGCTACTGTAGTTTTTGGAAATTCAAAATCGTTTGTATTTGAAATTTGATTAAGTGGGCTGAAACTGATACCAAAGTGGAAACTAATAACAACTATAGTACCATAACTTTACAGTTTATAATCCCACGCTTGCTCACGCGCGGTAAAAACAAGATGTGATGAACCCACAACGTCCCTTATATATGAGATCTGTCCTCGCTGTCAAGGGTCTCTACCTTTTGTCTTTGACCTAATTTTGATGTTGAATTATCTCCTATTGAAAAAGTCTCGCAGATCTTCCAGTGCGTCAGTGAGTTCTATAAGGGGCGCAGGACGTACGCGTCAGTGATTTGTCAAACGTCATTTGTCATGACGTAAGTTTTAGTTTTTACGTAATTTTATATTTTACTTGATATGAGTTTCACTTTCGCTTCATAGGATTGAGAAAATGGTGACAAAACTAGAACTTTACGGTACAATTTCAGTCATGCTATAATTTGTGTGAAAGAAGGTTGAGTTTACATGATATACTAAGTACACGGGTCACTTGCATGCTCTTCTAAAAGCGCGTCGATGTGTGTGTGCGTGTTAGTGGGCGCATGTGCGCGCGCTCCAAACATCTCCAAGAGGCATAGATCCTCATGCGCCTGGAGGATCTATTCCTCCTGGAGAAGCGCGCATGTTTATGTGTGTGTGTGTGTGTGTGAGAGAGAGAGAGAGAGAGAGAGAGAGAGAGAGAGAGAGAGAGAGAGAGAGAGGGAGAGAGAGAGAGAGAGAGAGAGAATTACGTCATATTTAGAGTATTATGTCAATGTCTGCATGGTGACGAAGCCACTGTCTGATTTTCTCTAGAAGTCAAGTTTTTTTGGTGTGTTTTAATTCTTTTCTGAAAAGAATTAATTTTTACTAAAGAAGTTGAAAGGATACAAAGCTGGCTAACGAACTCATTTAATGTCTTTCTCCAAACTAGCTATATCCAAAGTTTCAAGTAAATATGACAAAAAATACGGACTCTAATTTGGGTCAACCGACTTCCTATAAACGGTTGTTTATGTCTTAAATGAGACATTCAGTTACAATATGCTCGGATGCTGTCTTAGCCACCCCTTTAAGAAAGTATTTCGCCAAGTTTCAATCTTGTGTGTACAGAAATATTGGAGATTCTTTTGTTTACATACATACGAACACACATACATACGCACATACGGCGCTTGGCGCCAAAGGTACGTTCAGCTGCGAGGTTAGTGTAACTAGACATGACGTAATTTGTATCTTGTTAATTCAATTGTTAGAGGTTTAGGCCTGACCGCCTTTGACATCATGGATATGCTATTAAATTCGCCCCACCGCGACCCGTCCTAAAAAGTCCTTTCTATAAATAGAAAGGACTTAAAAAGGAAAGTCAAGTATAACTCGCAACTACAATGCACTAAACATATACCTACAACAAGCTTATAAATGTGTTCGTTGCTGACTTGCGTGCTAATAAAAACTAAATTATGTATTTAAGAACGGCATGATGAATACGGCAACGACAGTATCAACATTTACATCAGCAGCAGCAACAGAACAACTTCTTTTAAAGCAAGCAGACGACGCTAAAAGCTCATACCCATACCTTGTCACTGTTTCACCTCTGCCCTCCAACATCTCGAACACCACAGTGACGGCAACAACAACGACAACGGACCTGCTTTTAAAGTTGAGTCAGGATAAGAGTATGGCGGCTCTTTCTCCCTAACTCTACGCCGTGTAACTGTAGTTGTCAACAATTTCTAACGGCGTTTGCGGCGCCGGGCCGACTCTTTATACACGCGTATTCTTATCGCATCAATATTTGAGTAGAATTTCATAAATAATAGAACGCATCACCTTGGTTCCTGCTCCGAGGTGCAGCAGCGGGCCGTGCTGGTGTTAGCGGCCACACCGCCACAAGATCACCGGCATGCTGCTGCCTGGCACGATTATTAAGGCACTGGGGGTGGGTCGCGGGTGGGGTGGGGAGATGGGGGACAATCGGAGTGTTGCATGTGAGGTGCTAAAGCCTGAAAAGAATAATATGTCTTGCAACAGTTTCACAAAAATAACAAGATGAGGATTTCATCCCAAAGTCTACCGTATTGTTTGGAGCTGACATGTGTTTTTCTTTTAGGAACATTCAGAGTTGTTCACATTTTTAAGCTTATCCTTCTGATCAATTTCCTTCCTCTCTAAGCCAACCTCTGATCAACACACACGCCGGCACAAAACAAATAAAGACTGACGGACACACGGTGCTTCCCGCAATTGGTACGCTCTGTGGGCTGGAGTAGCGACAGGAATTTTGAAGAAGAAGAATATCACGAGCAGAAAAATGACGTCACTATAAGCTTCACATCATGGCATCGCTAGTCTCACGACGCCATGTGACGAATTTAAAGTTTCACGTCACTCATCCGAAAGGCACGCAGCCTCTTCCAGGGCTGACTGTTTCAAAACTTCCTCACAGCCTCTTCCAAGGCTGACTGTTTGATGGGAGTATATAGTGGCTCCAAAATTTGCAAAAATGAATTAATTATTATTCAAAACGATGAAGAGGTATAAAGCTGGATTACGAACTCACTCAATATCTCCCTTTAGTCTAGCTGTATGCAAAATATCTAGTACGAATAACAAAAAATAATGACTCAAATGCGGATCAACCGGTTTTTGTGAAACGTCCATTTTCTTGTCAACGTGTAACCTAATTAAAATAATTTTTTTAAAAACTGCTTCGGGAGAATTCATGTAGGATAAATATGTAGGATGTCTGTCCACAATTGCAGGCTCTAGTCGCTGTCACAAACACATACACACACACACACACACATATGCACGCACGCACGCACGCACACACACACACATGCATACATACATACGGCGTTTGGCGCCAAGTGTACGTTCTCTAGCAAGGTTTGCCTAGCTAGACGTGACGTAATTTTTATCTTAACGACCAGCCCCATTTCAAAGTCTACCGTATTTTCAATATGATAGGCAACAAGATGGGATGAACCATAAACTTGTCTTTGACCTGATTCTGATGTTGAATTATCTCCTATGAAAAAGTCTCGCAGATATTCCAATGCGTCAGTGAGTTCTATAAGGGGCGCAGGACATACGCGTCATTGATTTGTCAAACATCATTTGTCATGACGTAAGTTGTTAGTTTTTACGTAATTTTATATTTTACGTGATATGAGTTTCACTTGCGCTTCATAGGCTTGAGAAAATGGCGACAAAACTAGAACTTCACGGTACAATTTCAGTCTTGCTATAATCTGTGTGAAAGCAGGTTGATTTTACCTAGCTACATGATATACTAAGTACACGGGTCACCTGCATGCTCTTATGAAAGCGCATCGATGTTTGTGTGCGTGCGTGCGCGCGCGCTCCAAACATCTCCAAGAGGCATAGATCCTCATGCGCCTCATCTATTCCTCCTGGAGATGCGCGCATGTTTGTATGAGAGAGAGAGAGAGAGAGAGAGAGAGAGAGAGAGAGAGAGAGAGAGAGAGAGAGAGAGAGAGAGAGAGAGAGAGACGTCATATGTTTAGTATTATGTCTATGTCTGCGTGATGACAGAGTTGCCTCTTTTACGTTACCGCCACTGTCTGACTTTCGCTAGAAGTCAAGGTGTTTTAGTATTTTAATTCTTTTCTAAAAATAATTCATTTTTACTAAAGAAGTTGAAAGGATACAAAGCTGGCTAACGAACTCATCCAATGTCTTTCTCCAAACTAGCTATATGCAAAAGTTCAAGTAAATATGACAAAAATTACGGACTCTAATCTGGGTACTCAACCGACTTCCGATAAACGGTTGTTTATGTCTTCAAAGAGACATTCAATTACAATATGCTCGGAGGCTCTCTTAGCCACCTACTTAAGAAAGTATTTCGCCAAGTTTCAAGCTTGTGTTTACAGAAATATCGGAGATTCTCTTGTTTACATACATACGCACACACATACATACATACATACATATATACATACGCGCCAAATGTACGTTCAGCATCGAGGTTAGCGTAACTAGACATGACGTAATTTTTAGTCTTGTTACTTCAATTGTTAGAGATTTAGCCTGCCCGCCTTTGACATGGACATGCTGTTAAATTCGCCCCATTACGACCCGTCCTAAAAAGTCCCTTCTGTAAATAGAAGGGACTTAAAAAGTAGTTCTAAGGGAAGCGTCCTATGTGGAAGGCTAGCACTCTCAGATTTTGATAACGTTCCTTATGAAAGAAATAACAAAATAAATATTCTTGAGACATTTATCTCGCTTTTTGCCAGTCCCAGCTTTTTCTGTGTCTAACCGCCTCTAATATAGAGTGCAGGCCTATTTTCTGTTGTTGATCAGGCGTCGAGGTTTTGTGAGAGGCATCGCTATCTGCGGCCAAAGCCGATTATCGGTCTGGCGATTGGTGTCACCATCAGTCACAGCCACAATAGCAGCGACTTGCAAGGCGCGCCAATAATGGGTTCCAGCAGCTGCCGCTCTGACTCGCGCCATGCCGCTCGCTGTCTCCAGCCACATACCCCAGGGGAAAACACACACACACACACACACACACACACACACACACACACACACACACACACACACACTCTCCCCCGTCTCCTCTAGTATAGCAGTCTCGGTTGTGCAGGGAGAGAATGAGCATGGGCGGGTGTGTGTGGGGTGGGGGGGGGGGGCGGTTTTCATCACGTCTTCACGACCATTTAAAAACAAAACTCCAACAACGTGGGAGGTGTGGGGAGGGGAGGGGAGAAGCGTGTGGGGGGGGGGGATGTATGCTATGATTGACTGGATGTTTATGTGTATAAGAAGATACAAAATTCTTCTTCTGTTGACCGGAAAATCAAACGCGGTGAGGTGGAGCGGTGGTGGTGGTGATGGTGGGGGGTTGCTGCAGATTTTTCAGTAGAATTTAATCAGTGCCAACAGACTTACACGTTTCACGAAATAAGCATGACGTTTTCACGCATCCACGAACATCGGATTTCACGTTTGTGGACGACCCTTCATGTCTTTCACGGGTGGCGGGGATTAAAAACGATTGATTGTACATTGCTTAACGGCCCGACAGCAACAAGACTTTCTCCGGACGTGCCTGCACTGCTTGTTAAAAAAACACAAAACTAAACAGAACATTGAATGTATGTCGCCAGCCGGTCGTTAAATAAACATACGACATGGGGCCTAAATAAAGCCAAGACCATTTAGCAACACGCATCCAATATCAAGAGCTACAGACAGTGCAGACAGTAGGGAGAGTTTTGAAAAGGCAAATACAGGTGAAGGAACCAAGGGTAGACAGAAACACATGCCCCAGAATAGAGGGGAAAACCTACGCTGTGGGGCTGACCAGGGTGACCATGGGAACTAAAAATAGTTAACCCCACCCAAGTCCCCCAGGGCAGACCCGGGTGGGGAGGATTAAAAACAAGATGGGATGAACCATAACCCACAAAGTCTCCTCTATATTTGAGCCATAACCCACAAAGTCCCTTTTATATGCGAGTTGTCCTCGCTGACAAGGGTCTCTACCTGTTGTCTTTGACCTGATTCTGATGTTGAAATATCTCCGGTGGAAAAAGCTTCGCAGATTTGCCAATGCCGCGTCAGTAAGTTCTATGCGGGGCACTGTGCTTACACGTCAATGGTTTGAAAAACGTCATTAGTCATGACATAATTTTATATTTTACGTGATACGAGTTCAACTTTGCCTTTTAGACTTGAAAAAAAATGGTAACAAAACTATAATTTCATGGCACAATTTCAGTCTTGCTATTATAATTTGTGTACAGTGAGGTTGACTTTACCTAGATACATGATATTCTACTGTACACGCGCATGCTTTTCTGACAGTGTGTCGATGTGTGTGTGTGTGTGTGTGTGTGTGTGAGAGAGAGAGAGAGAGAGAGAGAGAGAGAGAGAGAGAGAGAGAGAGAGAGAGAGAGAGAGAGAGAGAGAGAGAGAGAGAGAGAGAGAGAGAGAGAGAGAGAGAGAGAGAGAGAGAGAGAAATACGTCATACTACAGTATTGCGTCGGTGTCTGAGTGGCGACGAAGTTTTTTGCTTTTACGTCACCGTCACTGATTTTCTCCAGAATTTGAGGTTTTTTCCTTTTAAATTTCTTTCTGCTTAGAATTAATATTTACTGAAAATGTTCAAAAGATACAAAGCTGGCTAACGAGCACATCCAATGTCTTTCACTAACTAGCTGTATCCAACCATTTTAAGCGGACATGACAAAAATGGACTCTAATGTGGTACAACCGACTTTATATAATCTATCTATCTATCAATATCCCGTAGTCTTGCCGACCGTTTGGGGCACCACTGATGACTTGGCAACCAGCTCCTTCCATTCCTCTCTGTTCTCTGCCATTCATAGCGTATCGCCCAGCCTCAGTCCTGTCCACTCTGAGATATTGTCCTCCCATCTTTTCCTCTTTCTTCCTCTCCTTCGTCCTCCTTGCACAGTGCCTTGCAGGATTGTTTTGGCAAGCCCTGCTGAACGCGTGACATGCCCATACCACTTCAGTTTGCGTTTATTCATAGTGGCTAATATGTCTTCATAGGGCCCGATGGCTGCCTGATTCTGCTTCCCATTTCCTCGTTCGTGATGTGATCTCTGTATGAAATGCCAAGCAGCCTTCAAAAACATCTCATTTCAGTGGCTTGTATCCTCCTTTCAAGGTCTGCTGTGAGGGTCCATGATTCACAGGCATACAAGAACACTGAGATGACTAAGGAGCGCATCAGTCTGATCTTGGAACAGAGTGCGATGGTTCTGTCCTGCCATTTATGGTCTTCAATCTTGTCAGTGCTGTTGTTGCTGGTTAATTTCCCTGTATTGTTTAGCTCTTTCTACCTCTGATTTCTTTTTCTTTAATTCTCGACGTTTGTCACATAGAGCAAAGATGTCAGCTGTAACCCAAGGTTTCTTTGCTTGTCGGTGTTTGCCAAGGATCTCACTGGCTGTTTAAATGTGTCGATCAATGTGTCCACATCCGTGTCTTCTGCACCCAGAAGTAGCAGTGGCGCGAATTTTCCGCCTATCTTTGCCTGGAAGGCTTCCGCTACCTCTGGGTCTTTCAGCTTCTCGAGGTCAAACTTGATTCTGGTGGGACCCTGCTTGTTGACCTTCTTTAGGCGGAGTCGGAAGGTCATCATCACTAAGTCATGGTCGCTTCCAATGTCTGCTCATGGAAAACTTCTTGTCTTGGCAATGTTCACACTGGTTTGGAAGCGTCTCTTCACCATGATGTAGTCAATTTAGTTATGGTGCTCTCCGTTCGGGCTGTGCCATGTCCACCTTCTGGATGTTTTGTGTGGGCCAAATGTGTTCATCAGCTTTAGATCATTTGAGCTGGCAAATTCCAAGAGCCTTAAGCCTCTGTCGTTGGTCTCTGCATTGCAGTAGCGTCCGCATGTGCCTTTCCAGTTCTTAACAGCATCCTCTCCTATTTTGGCATTCCATTCCAGTCTCCCTGCACCACAAGAATGTCTTTCTTGGGGGTCTGGTCAAAGACTTCTTGCAGTTGGTCATAGAAGTCTTCTATTTCCTCATCGCCATAGTCTGTTGTTGAAGCGTAAACTTGTACAATGGTGATATTAAATGGGGTTGCCATCAAGCGTATGGTGTTAAGCATACTGGGGACTGGCCGACAACTCATGACAGTGTTCACGATGTCTTTGTGGACGAGAAATCCGACACCCTGTTCGTGTTTGTCTTCTCTGCCACTGTAATACAGTTTGTGGTTTTGCTGGGTTGTAGTTTCCACAAGGTTCTTCCATCGTACTTCGCACAGTCCTAGGATGGTCCAGTGGTATCTGTTCATTTCGTGTGTCAGTTCCTCTACCTTTCCAGGCGTTCTTAATGTTCTGACGTTCCAGGTGCCAATGCTGATGTTGTTTCTGGCACGGAGTTTTGGTGGTGCACCAGTATCACACTTAACACCTCTGCCCTGGCGCAAGACAGAAGGCGCGGTCCTTGTTCCGGGCGACGACCGATCCGGTATGATTGTCATTGCATGTGGTGTGTCTTGGGCAAAATAACCTGGCGGAGCCCATCCCTTTCCAGGCTGTTAACCACAACCGAAACTCCACATAACTTGTGGCTCACCTTGGTCCTGGACACGTGGCCGATGAGACCCTCATGGGACTCTTTCACCCTGGGTGGTGACTTCATCAAAGAAGTTCATACACCCAATCAGGTACCGTGTCAGCACCCTAGCCTTTGGTTATCCAAAACCTAACCTGCAAGGCAGCAGGGGACTCGTGGAGGGCGGGGTCGTCTATGTCCCGTGCAAATGTGAACATCTGGCCACTGCCCTCTTTCTATAAACGGTCTTTTAACTCTTCAATGAGACACCCAATTTTAATATGCTCGGGAGCTCTCCTAGTTTAGGCACCCCTTAAACAAAGCACTTCCCGAAGTGTCTAGCTTGTACGTATACAAACATCGGAGATTCTCGTGTTTGAGGTATCTTCGGTGTTTATTTTGGGCAAACACCTAGGAAGCTATGTGTTTTTAGATAGACTCTCAGAAAACATTGTCTCCGATCCCCCGTACGGTGGTTGGGGGCGGTGGCGGGGGGGGGGGAGGGGGCAGGGGGTAGGAGGGGGGTCTACGGAGGGCCAAAGGTCTACCGACAAATCACTTAATAATAATAATAATAATAATAATGTCCATGAGTGCAGAGATGGTGGATGTCAAAGTGGATGTTAAAGTCACCAAGGACTATCATAATGCAAGCAAGAGAATTACAGTGATCAAGAAGATCATGAAACTGATGGACAAAACATTGAATCAGTTAATTTGTTCTTGCGGTTTGGCGGGGGTCTGTAGAGGCACAGAAAATGAACAGTTTTCTGAGTTTAAGCTAGAGTAAACTGTACAATCTTAAAAGACTCATGGGAGAAACTAAAAGACGTTGAGAATGATGCAAAAGGCTTCAGTGCTTCATGGAGGACGACAGCAATACCAGCCCCACGAGAAGCGCGGGGGAAGGATTTCACAGAGTATCCAGATGGGGCAAGATCAGCACATTTGGACTCATCACCTGAGGCACGAAGCGAGGTCTATGTTAAGAACGAAATGTCAACATGATGGTTGGTGACAAACTCGCACACTTCAGAGCGCTTCTTGGCACAACCAACTGAGCGCACGTTAAACAGTTCCAAGCACAGCTGATCTGGTACTTTGGTAGTGTCTTGAAGATGAACCTGAATAAGGTTAGATACATTACAAGTCTGATGAGTATGGCTTGTGATTCTCTTGGAGCTGATGTAGACTGAGACGGGTTGTACTCTTTCTTGGGACAGGTGTGGTCGTTCAAGAAGTTGTGAGGGTGATGGAGAGGTTTGAGGGGGTGGGGATGGTTAGAATGGGGCCCAATGAAGTGGAAGTGGGGGCTGCCACACGAATGATAGTGATGGTGGGGGCTGCAGTACCAGAGGTTGTAGCGGTGGGACACCGGGTGTAGGATGGTCCCACTGGTGTACTGATAATGCAAGCAGCAGGCACTGTGTTGGCGGAGGAACCACGGGCGCTGCAGGCATGTAATGACTTTTCTGCTGTGATGGCGATGGTGAGGCCTGCGGAATGGACGCTGTAGGCATGTGATGACTTTGCTGCTGTGATGGCGATGGTGAGGCCTGCGGCATGGGCGGTGGTAAATGTAGGGACAGCAGCGGCAGGGGAAGAGGTATTGGGTCGGGTGGGGGAAACGACACTGGGGTAGGCCACTTGGCGGAAGAAGAGTGAGGCAACTGAAGCACTGAAAACAGGTGCTGGGGTACGGATGACAACACCGAGTACCCCTGGGGTGGACAGCAGGTCACCGACGACAGGCACTGGGCCGAAGATGACAATGCCGAGTACCCCTGAGGTGAAGGGTGGGGCACTGAAGACAGGTGATGGAGTGGAGGTGACATCACTATGTGCCCCTGGGGTGGAGGATGGAGCACTGAAGACAGGTACTTGGGTGGAGATGACATCACTGACTGTCCCTGGGGTGGCAGGTATTGGGTCGGGTGGCATCGAAGACAAGCGCTGGGGTGGCGCGGACATTACTGAGTGCTCCTGGGGTGCAGGGTGGAGCGCGGAAGACAGGCATAAGTGTAGAGATGACAACACTGAGTGCCCCTGGGGTGGACGGTGGGGCACGGACGACAGGTGCTCGGGTGGAGATAACATCACTGGGTGTCCCTGGGGTGGAGGGTGGGGCACTGAAGACAGGTGCTTGGATGGAGATAACGTCACTGGGTGCCAGTGCGGTGGAGAGTGTGGCACTGAAGACAGGAGCAGCGGTGGAGCAAGAGGTGGTGACTGAGTCACAGAAAGGCAGCAGCGAAGACACCATAGGGTGCCCCTTGGGTGGAGACAGGAATTGTGAAGACTGGCTGTTGGAAAGTGCTAAAAGTCCAGAGTGTTGGTGGCATAATTTGGCACCTCTGCAGCCACGTTTACGTCCAGGCTTGGCAAGAATCGCAAGCTCTGATAGTTCTTTGCTTGAGAAATAAAAGTCCGTATCAGGGTGCTGTAGGTATCCATCTATATAGTATCTATACAATGTACACTTCAATGCCAAAACTAGGCCAGGTCACAAACTCTATTGTTATGCAGGACAGTCTGACAGACCACACTATTGTGTTGTCTACACTGTTGACACTGACTACTGAGTACAGTTCATGGGCTGCTGAAGAGTCACCGAGACAGATTTCAACTGAAAAATGTCTTTTCTTTTCCAATTAAATATTCCAATGTTTTAAAAAAAATTAAGAAAGAAATGACACCATGACAAACATGTTGATACCAAAATGATGCCTGTAATCCTCCGAGAACCAACACAAATACACAAAATGTGCAAAGAGCAGTGCTAAGGGCAGAACACAACTCACTCTAAAACTACAAAAGGAACTATGTTCAAACTTTGCATACTGATTGACAAAGGAAGGGCCTGTGTGTAGAGACATGAGTATCCTTGGCCTGTTTGGGAAGTGAAGGTCATGAAGGACTGCCAGATTTACCAAACTAAGCAACAAACTTCACACACATATAATATATCCAGTCCTCCTCCCCCCCCCCCCCTCCCTCCCGAGAGGGGAGGCTAGTGCATGAATATTCCCAAACAGATCTTGGACCTGCTGGATAGATTTAAGATTTTGCCGCCTACGACCGGTTTCGACCCAAGGTGGGTCTCATCAGGTAGGCATACGGCGTAACCTGAAATTGCAAACACAACGCATATACCAGAAGCCGCCTCCAGAATTTGACTGGTAGCAACCACTAGTCCAGCGTGGATTGCATCCCTAAAGCTTTATGGGGTGTTGCAGTGGAAGAAGACTGACTAATTTTGAAAAGGCAACACCTAGGCAATTTTGTGGTACAATTATTCATTACTTATAACAAAGGCGTCGCCCAAGCCAAAAAATGCACTCAATCAGAGTAGCTCCAAGGGACATAATTTTTCAATAAATTCTGAGAATGCTGTGCTAATGCCATGGAAATCCAGGCTGGTAAGCTTGCATTGTGTCATCAGGACATCAGCTGTCCTTTTGTGACTGCATCGCTTATTAGATCTTTTGAGCCTTCCACTGAACACTTACTACATAAAGTAATAGGGACTACCCCCAGGCGCCCCGCAACCCGCTGGAGAATATCCAGTCCTCCCCCCCCCCCCCCTCCCCCCCGAGAGGGGAGGCTAGTGCATGAATATTCCCAAACAGATCTTGGACCTGCTGGATATAGTCCAGCAGCTTTTCGCAATTTCTGCAGACTAAGTAGTTCGTCAAAAGAGTAACAATGGTTTGCAGGTACGAAACGAAAGTTTATGCATGGCAACAATATTTGTCCTTAGGATGGAGACATTTTTGTAGAAGTGTTTTTCGAAAGCTATTTTTCGATGTGAGGGAACCAGTCCTCGTACACCGCCCGGATAAGGTGCAAGACATTTTTTGTGCATAACATTGAAAATTTCAAGCATACAAGTTACAAGTTTATTCCAGTGAGTAAATTAAAATCATCAGCAAGTAAATATGCATACATATATACGATAAAATAAGTTTAAAAGTATTATTTTTAATGCGGTAAGCATAGTCGCGTCGCTAGTTTCAAAATGGCGGTCAGCGAGAAGCCTTCTAAAGAAGTCAATCAGACGCGCACGGTTAATGAAGCTTTACTTTGCTCCTGAATTGAAACAGAGATTATTATCGATTTGAACATCTTATCAACGTCAAATACGTTATTTTTCCTGGTCTTCAAAACAGCCTTTTCCACAGAACTCGGTCTTTTGTGGGAGGAAAGCATATCGAAAGTAAACTCCCTTTGTGCATGTTGTGCAATGTGTCTGCCGACCATCTTCAACATTCTTTGGCCGGATACAACATGCATGTTGTTCGTCTGTTTTTCAGCCTAACGGCTCTAAGTGCAGGTCTGCTCTTTTTTTATTTATTTTATTAGTGGAGATGGGATTTTTAACTGGTCAAGCACACTCGTATCCGACTGGTCTTAAGCACAAGCCAGGCAGAGTGAAATCCATCTCCGAACCGTTTCCATCAAAATCACCATGTTCAGCTAAACACCTAAATATAAAATTTTAGTTTTTGCAACCAATTCAACCAATCCGCACTCAAGTACTCACAAGGACTCTTATGATTAAGCTTTATCAGGACTGCATGAGACACAATACAGATAGTAGCCCTCTATTATATTACATGTTTTATTTATTTATTTTTTATTGATTCATGTATGTATTCACTTACATATTTATTTATTATTTATCCTTTTAATTATGGATGGAAGGAATTCCTTGATGCACATGATCACTATAGTGGTATGGTAGTGGTCACCAAGGAGAGGAAATTTGTTTTCAATATGCATACATCTGTGCATATTCATAATCTATCCTTTACTTAACATGCATATTTATAGGTCCCAGGTATCCCCAACTTATTTTATTAATTTATTATTTTTTTGTTTGTTTATTTGTGATGTATGTTTGCACATACACATCAGCATAAAATGATTGATTGTACATTGTTTAACGTCCCGACAGCAACAAGACTTTCTCAGGACGTGCCTGCACTGCTTGTGAAAAAACCCAAACTAAACAGAATATTGAATGTATGTCGCCAGCTGGTCTAATACACTAAATAAACCTAACTAGACCCTTTAGCAACACACATCCAATATCAAGAGCTACAAGCAGTGCAGACAGTAGGAAGAGTTTAAAAAAGGTAAATACTGGTGAATGTACCAAGGGTAGACAGAAACACACGCCCATGAATAGAGGGGAAAACCCACCCTGTGGGGCTGACCAGGGTCACCCTGGGAACTAAAAAGTAGTTAACCCCGCCCAAGTCCCCCAGGGTAGACCTGGGTGGGTATGAGAACATACATATACACATATATGATGTGAACATAACATGTACACATATGGTAATAGGTGCATACCACCCGCTCCCCACCCCACATACAAAACCACAGAACAAACATCTGTGCATGTTCATAATATATCCTTTTAAATTTATTATTTATTTTTATTTGTTTGAAAAGTAGGTTTTGTTCATATGCTGATGTTCACATACACATATATGGTAATACTGCCCACTCCCAACCCCACTCCACAACCAGAGAACACCCACCAAACGACACTTACATCTGTGCATGTTCATAATCTATCCTTTACTGAGCATTCATATGTCCCAGGTATCTTGACTTACTTTATCATTTTTATTTAACCGCCATGAGATGGCATTGGTCGCCTGCTCGACATTAAACCCAAATAAGTATATATTTAAATTATTTATTTATTTTGTTTGCTTGTAATGAAGGTTTTGTACATACACATCAGCAAACAATGATTGATTGATTGTACATTACTTAACGTCCCGACAGCAACAATGCTTTCTCAGGACGTGCCTGCACTGCTTGTGAAAAAAAAAACTAAACAGAAAATTGAATGTATGTCGCCAGCCGGTCAAATACGTTAAATAAACCTGCAACATGGGGCCTAAATAAAGCTAAGACTGTCTAACAACACACATCCAACATCAAGAGCTACAGGCAGTGCAGACAGTAGGGAGAGTTTTAAAAAGACAAATACAGGTGAATGGACCAAGGGTAGACAGAAACACATGCCCCAGAATAGAAAGGAAACCCACCCTGTGGGGCTGACCAGGGTGACCCTGGGAACTAAAAAGTACCTAACCCCACCCAAGTCCCCCAGGGCAGACCCGGGTGGGGGCATCAGCAAATATACACATATATAGATGGTAATAGGTGCCATACTGCCTGCTCCCAACCCTTACCTAAATACACACATAACACCGCAGAACACCTACCAAAAGAAGGACATACACATCTGTGTATGTTCATAATTTTTAATCTATCCTTACCTAGCATGCATATGTCCCAGGTACCTTAGACTTACTTTATCTTATTTATTTAAATTATTTATTTATTTTGTTTGTTTGTTTTGTTTTGTTTGTTTGTAATGTAGGTTTTGTACATACACATCAGCATACAGCTCAAGAACATACACCACGGTGCCCCTGTGCATGTGGCCACCAGTACTATTCTGTCACACCCAGCCAATCATCTCTTCGAGCTTCTGCCCTCTGGCCGGCGGTTTCGTGCTTTTAAAGCCAGAATCTCTCGATTCAGATGCAATTTTTTTTCCAGAAGCTGTCCTCAATACATCACCATGCACGGAACAACGTGATTCCATGATTTGTGACATATGACTGATTTGTGTTTAATATTGTGTTTATCTATCTTTTAGTGCTGTATATAGGATGATCGCCAACTAAGTGTATGACATAATGAATGCCCTACAAGTGAGGACATATTTTACTGTCGCCATGCCACACAAAAATCCTTGTAACGTTTTACTTGGTGAATAAATGTCTTATGTCTTATACAGGTACATGGTAATAGGTGCAGTATCACTCGCTCCCAACCCCAATCCAGTTACACACACAAAACCGCAGAACATCCACCAATGTACATCTGTGCATGATCATAATCTATACTTTACTTAGCTTTCTTATGTCCCAGGTATCTTTGACTTACTTTATCTTATTTATTTAACTGCCATGAGATGGCCGTAGTCTACCGCGCGGCGTTAAACCCAAATAACTATTTATTAAAATTATTAATTTATGTTTGTTTGTAATGAAGGTTTTGTACATACACGGTAATAGGTGCCATACTTTCAACCCCAGCCCACATACAAAACCACAGAATACCCACAAAAGACATGCACAATTGTATACTGATGGGCATTAGTGGACTGTAAAATCTATATATAGAGACTTCAGGTTAAGCAAGTGGCTTGTATTGACTGCCTGTATTGTAGCTGCCCACCTACAAATTTCATGTGTCCAGTTAACCACACTGCACATGCAGCCATCAGTTCTGTGAAAAGTACTGTTGGCCTCATGCACAGGGGCACCAAACCTTAGAGATAAGGCCACACCTGATAACAATAACAGTACTAATAATAATATGCCTACTCAGCCACTAGTTCTGTAAACAGCACCTTTGTAAACAGTACCAGTGGCCAAGTGCACACATACATCATGGATGTTGCTACCACTGATCACTTCAAACAATAGGCTGCCCAGTTCACATTTTGATACCGTGAACTAGCCTGCACATGCAGTCATCAGTTCTGTAAATAGTACTGGTGAGAGAGAGGAACTATGGGCGGAAATGGACAATTTATATCTATTCCAAATTTCCAGGATTTTTCGACCGCTTACTCCCATGCCTTGACGCCGCCCGTTTTTTTCTAGAAATGTTCGTATTAAAACAGCGCCCCGACAATCTTGCCTAACTGAACACGCCACTGCCGACACGCGCGCAAACCTCTTACCGTGCCACAGGAACACTAATTATGTAAACACCAGCATTAACACAATGACTGAGCTAGTTAACCCTCTTAATTATAACTTTTGACCCCTTATTATCTATGTTCCCACACAGAGTAAATACCGTCGAAATTTACCCTCTAAATCATCGTTTGAACAGTCACCATTTTATGTACCTCTCAGCAGAGTAGGTACCAACAGGGGTTAATTAGATTGCGTGTATCAACATACTGTATAAAACTTAACCTGATACAAACACGCACACACTGCCCGCCACCTTAATGTATACCCGTCGCATGTGTTTACGCAACAGCCAGTGGCAACCGTGCCAAGCCTTTTGTGACAGTCTACCGTTCAATACTCTATTATTAGCAGCTGGGTAAGCCCTGACTAGACGTCACGTCCAAACTGGATTATTTTTAACCTGACATAACACACCCCCCCCACACACCCCCCCACACCCCCCCCACCCCACCCCCCCCCCCACCCCCCCCACCCCCACCACCACCCCCCACCTCACCCCCCACCACCACCCCCCCCCCACCCCCCACCACCACCCCCCACCACCCCCCCCACACCCCCCCCACCCCCCCCCCCCCCACCCCACCCCCCCCCACCCCCCCCCCACCACCACCCCCCACCACCACCACCCCCACCCCCCCCACCCCCCCCCACACACACACATTTAGGTTACTGTGTCAAAATGAGAATGTAGTTCAAATTTTGGTCACTGGGTCAAAACAAGAAAGTAGTTCAAATTTTGGTCACTGGGTCAAAACAAGAAAGTAGTTCAAATTTTGGTCACTGGGCCAAAACTAGAAATCTGTATCACTAGGTCATTTCAGAAAATGTATGTCATATCAAATAAGGAGGCCACACTCTGCTTTGAACTACAGCAAGTTTTCTCAAAATAATTTTTCAACTGCAATGAAAAAACACCCCCCCTGAAATAGGCATGTCCCGTCAGGCTATTCAATTGGACGGGTCCATAAAAAAGGGGTGATTTAAAAATACCTCATGTAAGTCTACACAGGCATGTATAGGTAAGTGTCAAGACAAGGCCTTTTATTAATAAGATCGAACCGGTTTTTCTAGCTGTATCTGACGCGACTGTTTGCTAATTTTATTGATCAGTCTGTGCGGAAACGTTCTCAGAAGAAAACACAGCTCTTTATCGGTGCGTACACACAATATGACGCAAAGTTCTGGAACAAACGTTTTTAAGCAAGCTGGAATTCTTAGCAAACGACTAAACATTTGTAGACAGAATAGGAGGTGTTTACAACCGTGAACGGAAACTTCTGAAGGGCTAGCTCGGCAGTGTCGCGTCGTTAGTCATTTTCAACTGCATAGTACCTGAGACAAGACAAGCCTTAAAGTCTGCCGAGTCACTCAATGTTAGCGCAGTCCTAATGTGATTTGTTTACACTACCATTGAGCTATCCTGAACCAGTGGCCAACTACACGATATTACGGGTGGCTTTGCTGTGTGTCGCGCCGCGGTGAAGCATACCGATCTCGCTTTGTGTAAGCTGTGTTCAATCAACAGTGTTGGACGGCGCGGTGTTAACAGAATGTTGATCGGCTTTTCAATCGTAGTCATTGCTAATACCGTGGACAACTAATAAATTCAAGACAAAACACACACTTTAATGTCTCTGTTTACAAGGTCTTAGCAAGCTGTGTAATCTCATGTGATCGTTGTATCTACAATGACGTAGCGTCTTAACGGAAACGAAAACAAAAGTGCGCAGTGACTAACTGAGTAAACAGCCGTTGCGTGTCGCTTGGCATACAACAGGTGAAGCGAGCGCATGTGCGAGTGCGAGTGCATGTGTCTGTGGTATGTCTGTCTGTCTGTCTGCCTTTGTTTGTCTGCCTTTGTCAGTGTGTGTGTCTGTATGACTGTGCCGAGAGAGAGAACAATAGAGTCCCGATAGACAATGAATTCAATAGAGCCGCATCAGTCATTAATTTACATCATTTTTTAATATCATATTTTGACCCCAATTTTACCCCCGTTAATTCTGAATCAACCCTTTGATTTTTAAAAACTGACAAGCATGACTGATGCGGCCTTATTGATCTGATTATCTATCGGGACTCTATTGTTCTCTCTCTATAACTATTGTCTCTGTCAATACCCAATCATTTACCTGATCAAGTGATGCCAAGTGAAACTTATTACTTATTAACAAGTTGCAACTAACTTTTAGGAACCTGCAGAGGTAACCTTACAAGTACTTACCCTAAGTTCTTACAACAACTTGACTCAAGTCCCAAGACACTGAGACAGATTTATCAAGATACAAGGACAACAAAAAAACTTTTTTTTCTCAGTAATACTCAGGTGGTGGTGCTGATGGGGTTAAATAATCAGGCACAAGTGGTGTAAATGATGTGTCATCTCTCTGCGAAGCATATGACAAAAATATTGATTGATTACCAAATCTGATTTTTATTTGTTTAAAAGATTGTGTAGTTTTTCTGTGGTTTCCTGTACCCCTATCCTTTTTCCCTCTGCTAAAAAACTGGCCTTCAGTTCTTCAACATTCACAGGAGATTGACTACGCATCTTATTCTGTATTTCAGACTTCTGTTTCTTGTAATTATTTAAATCATCCTGGACTCGCTTAAATTCTTCATCATCAATAAAATTATCGTTTAATGCCTTACTGATAATAAGTTTCATACTGCTCAGCTTTGCACCAGCAAGCGTACTCAATGCTTCATGTTTCTGTAATTTCGTGTGAAACCTCTTGTTCAAGGCCTCCAAACCAAAGCAAGCCAGGCATGTAGCAACGCTTAGACCCTCAATTGCTATTCCAGCCAAACTCCCAATTCCTGTGGCGAACAGAACAATACCCCCTACAGAACATGAAGCTGAAACTGCACCAATAGCCATAGAAGTGTTTTGAACAGAATTAAAAACGGTCTTATACCGTCTTTTGCACCGTGAGTATTTCGCCTCCTCACTCTCCAAATATTTCAAAGATTCTGTAATATTATTTAATCTGAATGCATCTGCCTGTAATGTTTTATCTGAAGCAATTGGCATATGTGGATCAGGCGCAAGTGTTGTTTTAGTCATCACATTTGTTTCAGTCGGATCAAGCGTTGGTAGTTGTGGATAGAAGTTTACCATTTTTTTTTTATTCACAAATATTTTTTTTATTTAATCAGCAATTACATTTTGCAACTCTTCAAAAGTATACAATTTGCTGGCATAATAAAATGCAACAAGATCAATGTGTTCAAGGTTTATGTAAGTTAGACGAACAAAAGTTGTTTTGTCGACCACCACCTTGACAGCTGGAACACTGCTCGAAACATTAATAACATCATTATTTTTTGTAATAGCAATAAAGACCTTTGATGATTCTGTTACTGTTTCGTCCCATGTAAGTTTAATTCCCTGTGCAATTTGAGCCTCTTTAGCAGTAGTTACTGATTTCATGATAATTTCAAATACTATTGTCGCTTCTCTAGCCACGACTAAGCTTGCTGGCATAAACACAACAGAAGTATCTGATCTACCCTTTCTAGCTGTAAGAAGATACCGCCGTCTCTCATAATTTTCAACTTTCAGTTTTTCTCTGCTATTGTTGTCTGGGGCAAAACTTGGAACAAGGCTTACAATAAGCGGCCCAGAATTAACAACCTTCCTAAACACTAAGGCGCCTTCATCATCAGTGTATACATAAGGACTAATAAATTCCAACTTTATGTCCCAGTCAATTGTTGGAGGTGGTGCAGGCACAGGTGAAACCACCCACTTATTTCCCACATGTATTAAGTTGTAGGGCGAATTATTTACAGGTGGAGTAGGTACAGTAACATCACGTAGCTGACCAAGTTTAGGAATCTGTTTTTCACCGTCTTTCATGTCAACAATTACTTTCCTCTTGTACATGCCATTTGAATCAAGTTCAAAACCATATATTTCTCCAACATCCCCCTCCTTCTCAAAATCCTGTACGTCTGCCAAATCTTTCAATTCTGTTACTGGACATGCAACTGGTATGATTCTCAACTTTGGACCACCACTCATTTTTTATAAACAAAAATAAAATTATTTAATTTCCAACACTACACTAAAATCATGCATAAGAACTGGTTTGTCATCCTGATTAGTTACAGATATACTCAGTGACTCAAAGAAACTAGAACCTAATTTCTTAAACTGCAAATTAGGAAATCTAACAACTACACTTTCACAATACGGAGCAGTTCCAGTTGGTAAACATCTCAACAAAGTTGAAGGCTTTCCATTGTGAACATTCTCAGATGTGTTCAGTTCTTTCAAATAAACATTTAGCACTCTGTGTACTGACAAATTGACAGGGCGTTTTCCAGTTATTTTAAGTTTTTTTGTCTTCATTGTTATAATACCAAACTTAAATTCACCTAAATCATCTAATCTCCACCAATCTTCGTCAATATAAAATCCAAGTAAATATGCAAATCTATCTGAGATCTTTAGCCAATCTTGTGTCGGAGATTCTAATGTAACAAGTAGGTTAGCTGGATTTAAAGTTGCTTTAATTTTAAAATTACTTTGAAACCATTCAGCTATAGTACAAAAGTCATAATAACCAGGCGGTAAAGCTTCAGTCTTACCACCAAAAATTACTTTATTATATATATCATCTTCTATATTAAACCATTTTACTGTATAGAACATTTCATGGATAGCTGCAGCCTTGCTACCATCCCGATTATCAATCCCATTAGTTAACCACACTGGTTTGCTTGTGTCAAGATTTGTTAAGGTAATAAACATTTTTATTATCTCATATAAAAAAGGATGGAATTTAAATCACCAACCATTACCACTACAAACGCATTTCAATTTAATATAGATGCCAAATATAATGTTGCACCTACTTATGAACAGAAAATAATTCAACTAAATCAACTCGACATAGCTGTGTCTGACGCAAGCGTACAAGATCTATTTCAAGTCAAAGTACCAAATCCATTTGACCATTACCTAAACCCTCCAATAACAGATGACTCAACTGCAAGAAAGTGGTCCTCAAGTCCACTACAGATGTTTCAAAACCAACTCAACTTTGCTATTCTATGTTCTACTACTGGCTGTGGTGTTTCTTTTACAGACCATTTGAATCACTCAAACAAACTGATTAGATCTGTGTATCGTTTCCATGTTTATTACCAGCTTAGACGTATACTGTCAGAACTTCATACACCACTGCCCACTGAATCCAGTTTCAACAGGTATAACAACCCCATGGATATGAAAGCATTTGAACGCATCTGTAATGAATTTAACATTAACCCTGGCACTAAGTATGACTTTACACAAAAACTTGATGATCACAACGGCATGGGTACATTGTATTATGCTATGAGCCACAGACAATACCCTCAAGATTACTACCCTGGGTACACTTCATTCTCATCAAAATCACAAGTCTGGATAGGATCAATAGAGCAGAAGCAGTCTAACGCCTGGACCACATTTGTCTTAGATAAATCTGACGGGTTTACTCAAGCGGGAGTCGAGCGCGTCAATGAGTCTATCAGAACATATGTCTGGTGTATACTAGGTGCACAATCACTAACAAAATCAAACATTTTGAATGGAAGTGGAAAATTTGAAGCACAAAAACAGTTTCTTGCAAATCTTGAAGATTCAATTAATTCAGTGGTTGATCTCCCATCAAGCATACAGCGCTACCAAGACGTTTTAAGATATGCCAGATCAAAAGTTGACTTTGTAGTTGGCACTGGGTTATACATGTTACCATCTGATCTTCAACTCCAAATGGGGACAATCACAAATTATAACAATGAAATCATTGTTGCAGGTGTTGGTCAAAAACTCGGTCTCAATCAATCTGTAAACTTAGGAGGAACAACCACACATGTTCAGTCATTAAAATCATTACAGACGGTAACACCCCCGGCCCCGGCCCCGGCCCCGGCCCCAACACCGGCACTCATACAACCAGTACAGTCAACACCAACCCCTGACACACATGAGTCAGAGAGAACTGCATTGGTAATAGGTCTAACAGGATTAGGGGTTTTACTTCTTTATCTGTTTCATTAAATAACCCACCATCAACCCTCCTACTGTAACCAAAAAGACCCACACATGTTCTGCCATAAACCCTACTACCTTTGCTGCAGTACTAATCAACCAACTGACAACAGAGCCTATAATGCCAGGCAACGCGTCTACTGCTTTCACAGCCAATTTTTTAAGCAAGTCTGATATGTGAGACAACTGTTTCTTTACCCATGACTGTAAATCTTTTGGATCTGTGGGAGCCGGGGGGCCCGGGGTTGGTGGGCCCGGGGTTGGTGGTGCACCCCCACTAACCCCAGCACCGGAGACAGCTAACACAACAGTACTGATAATAAATCCAAGAGCTGTAATTAAACTAGCAATTGTGATACCCTGTTCTCTGAAAAGTGTTTTTAGTCTCTCAGCCAGAGTAGTGTCTTCGTGAAGTATTTTCTGAATAGTTTCTCTAATTCTGTTGACCTGTGATTTCAGTTTTTGTCTTCCAATACTAATTGTTTCTAACCGTCCTGATCTTTCTATCTGCAAATCATTTAATCTGTGTTGTATTCTTTCTTTCATTTCTGTGTCAAGATTCCCATTGTCTGCTGTAGCCAGTTTCTCTTTTTCACGTTCAATGTGTTTATCAAGCTCACCTAGTTTGGCAAGATTATTAACCATCTCACCTCTTATTGTCTGCAGTGATTTATCCAATCCCATAATCTCCCTCATTGACAAAGGTGGATCATCTATTGTTTTCATAGCATCATTTAATTGACCTTCAGTAAATGAAGTTTCTTGTATCACAGTGTTTGCTATTTCTGGTAGGCTTGTTACTGGTGCCATTTCAATCTTTTGCCCTGTTGGCAACTTTGTTTGCGTGTCGTGAAGAACACTAGCCAGTCTTGGCGTGACAGGAGACCCACCAATACCAAGTTGACGCAAGGCACCAACACCACCTTCATTTTTTATTGTACTTAAAGCCCTAAACCTACTAGGGTCTTTTTTGTTAGTCAATAGTACTTTTCCTTTGTCAACAGTATTTAAATATAAATGACCCTTGCCATCAAGTTCAAACTGATTAGGATCTACGTTGTCTGGGCGGCCACCAACATGATCATAAAATGAGTTCACTTTGGTTTCTAAAAGTTTGTGACGTAAACTGTAAATATTTCTTGTACCAGTCATATCTGTCATATCTGTCATATCTGTTGTAT